>CANIUD010000866.1:0-674604 GCA_947470075.1 Closterium sp. Yama58-4 | reverse complement strand
ACTTGGTGGCAGGTAGTGCGCTCCAGGACTCGGGTGTTCAACAGTTCACCCCCAGCCTACGAGCGTGTGACTCACTGCACGTGTGCTCGGACGGGCCGCCACCTGGCTACTTTCACTCGAGAGCCGGGGTCTGACCTGTACACACTGACCACTGAGTCCCCTCAGGTAGCTGTGTCTGCGTCTGCGTCTGCGTCAGGTCAGTTGTCCGCCCCCTGCTCGTGTCGCTCTCTGGCGAACGACACCGTCCTCTAGCACCACCGCCTTGGTCACCCGTCTGTGCAGCGCCTGCGGGCCATGCACAAACGGGACCTTGTTGCTGGTCTTCCCAGGGTGCTCCCTCCCCTTCCTGACTCCCCTGCTCCTGACTGCATTCCCTGTGTCGAGGGGCGGCAGCGCGCCGCTCCTCACTCCTCCTCCTTTCCCCCGACGACCGCTCCCCTGCAGACGCTCCACATGGACGTGTGGGGCCCAGCCCGCGTCCGTGGTCAGGGTCAGGAGAGGTACTTCCTGATAGTTGTTGACGACTACTCGCGCTACACCACGGTCTTCCCCTTGCGCACCAAGGGTGACGTCCCTGGTGTTTTGATCCCCTGGATCAGCCGAGCCCGTCTCCAGCTAGGCGAGCGCTTTCACTCGGACTTTCCTGTCCTGCGCTTGCACTCTGACAGGGGTGGTGAGTTCGCCTCCGACCTCTTGGCAGCCTACTGTGCTGAGCACGGCATTGAGCAGTCGTACACGCTTCCGGCCTCTCCACAGCAGAATGGGGTTGCTGAGCGCCGCATTGGCTTAGTCATGGAGGTCGCTCGTACCTCCCTGACCCATGCGGCTGCTCCCCACTTTCTGTGGCCGTTTGCGGTCCGGTACGCAGCACATCAGCTCAACCTCTGGCCCCGTGTCTCCTTGCCGGAGACTTCCCCGACTCTACGGTGGACGGGAGAGGTTGGCGATGCGTCGCGTTTTCCGGGTCTGGGATCTCGAGCTTTGTCCGCGACACGTCTGCGGACAAGCTCTCACGTCGCACTGTTCCCTGTGTCTTTCTTGGCTTTGTTCCCGACGCGCCTGGATGGCAGTTTTACCACGTCACCTCGCGCCGGGTTCTGGCCTCTCAGGACGTCACTTTTGACGAGTCCGTCCCCTTCTACCGCCTCTTCCCCTACCGCACTGCCCCGCTCCCCCCCCCGCCTCTCTTCCTCGCTCCAGGTGCTGAGGTACCAGACCCCCTCCCCCCTCAGTGGCGCCGCTCCCTCAGGTGTGTCCCAGGTAGACCCGAGTGAGCCTGTCGAGGTAGCTGTTGACTCGCGTCCTGCGTCTGGGGGTGCTGAGCCTGGAGGTGCGGAGCCTGGGGGTGCTGAGCCTTGGGGTGCGAGCCTGGAGGTGCGGAGCCTGCGGGGCGCTGAGCCTGGGGGTGCTGAGTCTGGACGTGGAGTCTTGGGGTGCTGAGTCTGGGGGTGCTGAGTCTGGGGGTGCTGAGTCTGGGGGTACTCCACCTGGAGGAGCTCTCTCCTCCCAGCAGCTGCAGGAGAGGTACCTCGAGTACTGCCGCCTCCGGAGAGGTGCTTCTGGAGCTCGTCCCGGTACTTCCCCTCCTACCCAGGAGCTCCCCCCCATTCAGGTGATCCGCGAGTGGTACACGCGGCGCTGCAGTCTTCGTAGTGGTGCTCCTGGTGCTGCGGACCCGAGCGGTGGTGCTGTTGCTGGTGCTGAGGACCCGGACGCTGGAGCTGCTGCTCGGTGGTGTTGAGGACCCGGACGGTGGCGCTGCTGCTGGTGCTGAGGACCTGACCAGTGGCCCTGGCTGGTGCTGAGGACACGGGCGTTGGAGCTGCTGCTGGTGCTGAGGACCCGAGCGGTGGCGCTGCTGCTGGTGCTGAGGACTCGGGCGTTGGAGCTGCTGCTGGGGCTGAGGACCCGGGCGTTGGAGCTGCTGCTGGTGCTGGGACTCGGGCGTTGGGGGGCTGCCACTGGTGTCCCTGGCTGTTCTGGAGACGCTGCGCGGCCGCGACCGTACTTCGTACCGCTCCTTCAGCAGGTTCTTGGTCAGGCTCCTCCTCTTAGTCCTCCTCCCTCCGTAGCGTGTCCTCCGCCTGTCCAGCCGCAGTCACAGTTACCGCCTGTCTCGCCTCTCCCTGCTCCCTCCCCTTACACTGGTCCCACAGGAGGTCTTACAGAGCGTCGTGAGCCTGAGTCTCGTCCTGCGTCGCCTGTTCGTACTGCTCGCACTGGTCGTCGTGTCCCACGTGAGCGTCCTCCTCCTGTCCCTGGCACTCACTACATGACTCTACGTCCCTCCACTCTCTCCGCAGCGTGTCCCGCTGCCGTCTCCTCCTGCGTCCTCTCTTCCTACTCTTCCTGACCCGGAGTCTGACTCCCGTCGTGCTGCCAGTCCCACTGTCACGCGTCTCCTTGCTACAGTTGTCACTGACCCGACCTTTGAGTCCTCTGCTGCGTCTGCCCTGGTCGCTGAGTTGGTTGACTTTGCTGCTCGCTGTCGCCTAGACTACGCTGCCAGCCTTGTCGCTAGGTCTGAGTCTGCGTCTGCCTGTCTCCGTCCGTCGGGGGTGAGTGTGCCCTCGGCACGGACGTCCTTGAGGACAGACAGGAGGAGTTCCACTGCCTTGCTGCTGCTTTGCCCCGTCTCGTGTCCTTGCTAGTTGCCCCTGAGGGAGACCCGGATGCACCAGACATCCCGACCCCACGCTCTTACGCTGAGGCGATGGCGGGTCCCTACTCCTCTCAGTGGCAGTCAGCCATGGACGCAGAGATGGCTTCCTGGAAGTCCACAGGCACCTACGTAGACGAGGTTCCCCCTCCTTGGGCGAACATCGTCAGTGGCATGTGGATTTTCAGGGTGAAGCGGCCGCCGGGTTCTCCGCCTGTCTTCAAGGCGCGCTACGTGGCTCGAGGCTTCAGTCAGCGAGAGGGAGTAGACTTCTTTCAGACCTTCTCCCCCACCCCGAAGATGACTACTCTTCAGGTGCTGCTGCACATAGCCGCTCACCGCGACTACGAGCTTCACTCTCTTGACTTCAGCACTGCTTTCTTGCAGGGCAGCCTGCACGAGGAGATCTGGCTGCGCCGCCCCCCTGGCTTCACTGGGTCATTTCCTCCTGGCACCCAGTGGAGGCTTCAGCGGCCGGTCTACGGTCTCCGCCAGGCGCCACGTGAGTGGCACGACACACTGAGGACGACACTTGCGGCTCTTGGGTTCGCTCCCTCTACTGCTGACCCGTCGCTGTTTCTACGCACCGACACCTCGCTGCCGCCGTTCTACATCCTCGTGTACGTCGACGACTTGTCTTTGCCACTGCTGACCACCGCTGCACTCGCTCACGTGAAGTCGGAGCTGCAGAGGAGACACACGTGCACAGACCTGGGTGAGCTGACGAGCTATCTTGGCTTGCGGATCACCCGGGACAGAGCACGGCGCACCATCACCCTGACTCAGTCACACATGGTGCAGCAGGTCCTCCAGCGCTTCCGCTTCACGTACTCCTCGCCTCAGTCCACTCCTCTGCCTACCGGTCACTCGCTCTCAGCTCTGCCTTCGGATGAGTCCGTAGAGCCGAGTGGCCCGTATTCAGAGCTTGTGGGCTGCCTCATGTACCTGATGACCTGCACTCGATCTGACCTTGCATACCCTCTTAGCATCCTAGCACGCTATGTCGCTCCTGGCCGTCACCGGAAGGAGCACATGGATGCTGCTAAGAGGGTGTTGCGCTACTTGTGCAGTACGTCGGGCATGGGGCTTGTGCTTGGAGGGCGAGACCGGGTTGTTCTCACAGGGCACTCAGACGCTTCCTGGGCAGACGACCAGGCTACTCAGCGGTCGTCCCAGGGTTACACCTTCAGCCTTGGCTCTGGCACAGTTTCTTGGCGTTCTACTCGCTCTTCTTCTGTTCTCAGCTCCAGTTGTGAGGCTGAGATCTACGCCACAGCCATGGCCGCTCAGGAGCTACGCTGGCTGACCTACCTGCTGACCGACCTCGGAGAGCGGCCTCGTTCTCCTCCAGTGCTGTACGTCGACAACAAGGCTGCCATTGCCTTGTGTGAGGAGCACAGACTGGAGCACAGAACGAAGCACATCGCTCTGCGGTACTTCCTGGCTCGAGAGCTGCAGCAGCGTGGTCAGCTTTGTCTGCGTTACGTGGCCACGGAGGCCAACACTGCTGATGTGTTCACCAAGGCGCTTCAGCCTTGTGACCATCAGCGCTTTTGCACTCTGCTAGGCCTTGTACCTACTGGGCCTCACTTACTTACCTCTTGACCTTGCTTGTACTGTGATCACTATATATATATGCCTGCATGTTTACCCTTGCTAGGTTGTGATCACTGTATCTCTTGCTTTGTTATAAACCTGCATGTGAACTGGTCTTGTGACCGCTAGCTTGTGCTCGGAATTTGTGTGGAATCCTTGAGATCCACCCTGAGCTTGTTTTGCTTTGCTTTGACTGGTCTTGTGACCCTGTGGTTGTCTCCCACTGCGCCTATGGGGGTGTGTCAAACATTGCATGTTTATATTGTCTAGGCTGTAGTGGGTTACACCTTAGGGGGTACACAAAGTTAGGGTTTTCCTACTTGTACCAAACTCTGTTCTAGTTCATTCATTCCTGCTCAGTTATTTCTGACAAGATATAGTACAAGACAAGCAACACAGTGATCAAAAACTAGCAAGCAAGCAACAAGATATATATAAAGTACAGTACAAAGAATGTCAAGCAGTGAGCAAGTGAGGAAACGTGGACACAAGGCCTAAAGAAGTACAGTGCCGCTGATGATCACTAGGCGGGAGCGCCTTGGTGAAGATATCAGCAGTGTTGGCCTTCGAGTCCACGTACACAAGCCGAAGCTGACCGCGCTGCTGAAGCTCTCGAGCAAGAAAGTAGCGAAGAGCAATGTGCTTCGTCCTGTGCTCCAGTCTGTGCTCCTGACACAAGGCAAGAGCCGCCTTGTTGTCACCGTACAGAACTGGAGGAGAACTAGGCCGCTCTCCCAAGTCAGTCAGCAGGTAGGTGAGCCAGCGTAACTCCTGTGCAGCCATGGCTGTGGCGTAGATCTCAGCCTCACAACTAGAGCCGCAACAGAGGAAGAGCAGGTGGACCGCCACGAGACAGAACCAGAGCCAAGGCTGAAGGTGTAACCCTATGACGACCGCTGCGTAGCCAGGTCGTCCACCCAAGAAGCGTCCGAGTGACCAGTGAGGACAACTCTGTCGTGTCCTCCAAGCACCAGCCCCATGCCTGATGTACTGCACAAGTAACGCAGCACCCTCTTAGCAGCCTCCCAGTGCTCTCGCCTGTGTCTCCAGGTGCAACGTAACGAGCCAGGATGCTAAGAGGGTACGCGAGGTCAGGTCGCGTGCAAGTCATCAGGTACATGAGGCAGCCTACAAGCTCTGGGTACGGGCCACTCGGCTCTACGGACTCGTCCGAAGGTGGAGCTGAGAGCGAGTGGCTGGTAGCCAGAGGTGTGGCCTGTGGTGAGGAGAACTGGAAGCCGAAGCGCTGAAGGACCTGCTGCACCATATGTGACTGAGTCAGGGTGATGGTGCGGCGAGCTCTGTCCCGGGTGATCTGCAAGCCAAGGTAGCTACGCAGTTCACCCAGGTCAGTGCAGGTTGTGTCTCTTCTGCAGCTCCGACTTCACACGAGCGAGTGCCTCAGTGTCAGCAGTAGCAAAGACCAAGTCGTCGACGTACACAAGAATGTAGAACGGCGGCAGCGACGTGTCTGTGCGCAGAAACAGCGACGGGTCAGCAGTAGACGGCGCGAACCCAAGAGCCGCAAGTGTAGTCCTCAGTGTGTCGTGCCACTCACGTGGCGCCTGGCGGAGACCGTAGACTGGCCGCGGAGGCTCCACTGGGTACAGGAGGAAACGACCCAGTTAAAGCCAGGTGGGCGGCGCAGCAGATCTCCTCGTGCAGGCTGCCCTGCAGGAACGCTGTGCTGAAGTCAAGAGAGTGAAGCTCGTAGTCACGCTGAGCAGCAACGTGCAGCAGAACCCGAAGAGTGGTCATCGGGGTCGGGGAGGAGTGGGGGAGAAGGTCTGGAAGAAGTCGACCCCCTGACGCTGACTGAAGCCTCTAGCAACGTAACGAGCCTTGAAGACAGGCGGAGAACCTGGCGGCCGCTTCACCCTGAAAATCCACATGCCATCGACGATGTTCGCCCCAGGAGGGGAAACCTCGTCGACGTAGGTGCCTGTGGACTTCCAGGATGCCATCTCTGCGTCCATGGCTGTCTGCCACTGAGAGGAGTAGGGACCCGAGATCGCCTCTGCGTAAGTGCGCGGAGTGGGGATGTCTAGTGCATCCGGGTCTCCCTCAGGGGCAAGCAACCAGGCCACGAGATGAGGTACAGCAGCCGCGAGAGAGTCAAAGTCCTCCTGCCTGTCCTCAAGGACGTCCGTGCCAAGAGCACACTCACCGCCGACGGACGGAGGACAGACAGACGCAGACGCAGACTCAGCAACAAGACTAGCAGCGTAGTCTAGACGACAGGCAGCAGCAAAGTCAACCAACTCAGCGACTAGAGCAGACGCAGCCGAGGACTCAAAGGTAGGGTCAGTGACAACAGTAGCTAGGAGACGGGTGACAGTAGGTGCTCAGCACGATACCGGTCAGACTCAGGGTCCGGAACGTCAGGCAAAGAGGACGCAGGAGGAGACGGTAGAGGGACGCTCAGGAGAGAGCAGTAGAAGGACGCAGAGTCATGTAGTGAGTGCCTGGGACAGGAGGAGGACGCTCACGACGGACACGACGACCAGTGCGAGCAGTGCGAACAGGCGACGCAGGGCGAGACTCAGGCTCACGACGCTCTGTAAGACCTCCTGTGGGACCAGTGTAAGGAGAGGGAGCAGGGAGAGGTGAGGTAGGCGGTAACTGTGACTGCGGCTGGACAGGCGGGAGACACCCTACGGAGGGAGGAGGACAAGGAGGAGGAGCCTGCCCAAGAACCTGCTGAAGGAGCGGTACGAAGTACGGTCGCGGCCGCGCAGCGTCTCCAGAAGCAGAAGAGACTCCAGCGGCCGGGTCCTCAGCACCAGCAGGAGCTCCAACGTCCGGGTCCCCAGCACCAGCAGCAGCGCCACCGCTCGGGTCCTCAGCTCCAGCAGCAGCTCCACCAGGTGGGTCCGCAGCACCAGCAGCAGCACCACCCCCAGGGTCCGCAGCACCGCTAGGAAGAGCACCCCCAGAGTCGGCAGCTCCAACTCCACTAGTACCGCCAGCTCCAGAGGCCCCAGCTCCAGCAGCTCCAGTCGTAGTGCTCCCAGAACGACCAGTCCCGGCAGCTCCAGTACCCCCAGTACGAGCACCCCCAGGACGAGCAGCTCCAGCACCCCCAACTCCAGTCGAGGCACTAGGACGGCGAAAGCGCCTGACGTACCAGTCACGAAGCTGCTGCGGTGTGAGAGACTGCTCAGCACCCCGAACCGGAGCACCCCCAGACACAGCAACCCGAGGCTCCGTAGGCTCAGTAGCAGCACCCCCAGGCTCAGTACCCGCAGGCGCAGCACCCCCAGACTCAGCACCCCCAGACTCCGCACACGCAGGCTCAGCACCCCCAGTCGCAGCACCCCCAGGCTCAGCACCCCCAGGCGTAGCACCCCCAGGCTCAGCACCCCCAGCTCCAGCACCCGCAGTCCCAGCACTCCCAGGCCCAGCACCCGCAGGCTCAGTACCCCCAGGCTCAGCACTCCCAGCAGTACCACCTGCAGCAGCACCTGAGTCACCTGTGACCTCGACAGGCTCAGCGACGGGAGGAGGGTCTACCTGAGAGACACCTGAAGGAGCAGGACCCTGAGGGGGAAGGGGGTCTACCGGAGGGGGACCAGGAGCAAGGAAAAGCGGCGGGGGAGGGAGGGGGGCAGTGCGGTAGGGGAAGAGACGGTAAAAAGGGACCGACTCGTCAAAGGTGACATCCTGAGAGGCGAAGACCCGGCGCGAGGTGGGGTGGTAAAACTGCCAGCCAGGCGCGTCAGGGACAAAGCCAAGGAAGACACAGGGAAGCGTGCGGGAGGAGAGCTTGTCCGCGGACGTATCGCGGACAAGGGCACGAGCACCCCACACCCGGAAGCGCGACGCATCGCCAACCTCCCCCGTCCAACGCAGTGTGGGCGAGGTCTCCGGCAAGGAGACACGGGGCCAGAGGTTGAGCTGATGCGCGGCGTACCGGACAGCAAACGGCCACAGAAAATGGGGAGCCGCCGCATGGACCAAGGAGGTACGAGCGACCTCCATGACCAGACCAATGCGGCGCTCAGCAACCCCATTCTGCTGTGGGGAGTCCGGAAGCGTGAAGGTCTGCTCGATGCCCTCCGCCTGACAGAAGGTCCTCAAGAGATCGGAGGAGAACTCACCACCTCCGTCAGAGTGCAGACGCAGGACAGGAAGATCCGTCCGGAAACGGCGGCGGAGCTGGAGACAAACTGTGCGGATCCAAGGGATCAGAACAGCAGGGACCTCACCCTTGGTGCGCAAGGGGAAGACCGTGGTGTAACGCGAGTAGTCGTCGACAACCAGCAAAAAGTACCGCTCACCGCCCTGACCACGAACGCGGGCTGGGCCCCACACGTCCAGGTGGAGGGTCTGCAGAGGAGCCTCTGTCGGGGGGAACGAGGAGGAGTGAGGAGCGGCGCGCTGCCGCCCCTCGACGCAAGGAAGGCAAGGCGGCGCAGGAGAGGCAGGGAGGGGAGGGAGGGACCTGGGAAGACCAGACACAAGGCGTGGCAAGGAGGGGTGACCCAGGCGGTGGTGCCAGAGAAGAGTCTGGTGCGACAGGGAACGACACTCACAGGCGTGGCCTACCAGACCTGACGCAGACACCTGACCGACAGCAGCGACCTGAGGAGACGCAGTGGTCAGTGTGTAGAGACTCGACCCCGGCCGACGGGTAAACGTAGCCAGGTGACGGCCGGTCCTGGAGCACGTGCAGATCGCCACACGCTGTCCTCCAGGGGTAAAGGTGTCAACCCACTGATCCTGGAGGACAGCGTTGCTCACCAGGTTCGTCGAGAACGAGGGGAGGTGGAAACCCGACAACGAGCCAGACGGAGCCGCCGGACAAGGGAGGACAGTGGTGGACTGGGCAATGATTGGGCCCCCAGAGGGGTCAGCCAAGGAGACTGGGACCAGTGCAGGAAGCGGTGTGAGCTCAGTACTGTCACGAAAGAAGCAACGGGAAGCACCTGAGTCAAGGGTGAAGGTGTGACAGGCCTCAGCCGGTGCGGTACCTGAGAGAGCAGTCTCTGTGGGTGCTGTACCTGAGAGAGCAGACTCGAAAACAGCCGGGACAGCACTGGAGGGAGCAAGTACAGGGGGCACCATACCAGAGAGAGCAGACTCACTAGTACCCAGGGCAGCGGGCTCTATACCTGGGTCAGGCGGCACACACAAGTAACAGTCTCCCTCGGCACTAACAGTCAATGCATACATGGCAGCAATAATAGCATCAAAGTCAAGAGCAAAGACATCAACACCAGCCCTCATGAGCTCAGCCCAGCGGGGGCGCTCAACATCCGCACCCATCTCCTCACGCCAAGCGTCGTCAAGGCGGGAGAAGCAGCGGTACGGGGTGTGGAACCTCCCACACGTCTGTCCCTTGCGGTCACCTGTGCGAATGACATAAGAACAGCGGCCACTGCCCCCCGACGTCCCACGCTGAGCAAGCCACTCACGAAGCTGCTGGGTCGTCTGGGGACGCTGCTGCTGCTGGGAGCTCTGGCCCGAGCCAGTGCCTCCACTCCGACCTCCGCCGCCACCACTACCACCGCTCCGACCGCCACCGCCACCACCGCCACCACCGCCACCGCCGCCACCGCCGCCGCCGCCACTACTGCCACTGCTTCCTCCGCCGCCCCCGCCTCCACCACCGACCCCACTCCCACCAGCGCTCCCGCCACCGCTCCCTCCAGCACCGCCTCCCCCCCCACCTCCCCCACCTCCTCCCCCCCCAGCGCCACCACCACCACCCTTGCCCCCCTTGCCCTTGCCGGTGCGGCGCCTCCCACCAGGAGCAGAAGCAGCGCCAACAGACTCAGCACCAAGGAAGTCAACAGCAGCAGCAGCAGCGTAGGAGGGAGCGAGGGGAGAGGGAGAACACCCCTCAAAGATGGGGGTGCGAGGAGCGCCACGAGCAGCACCGACAGCTACAATGCTCTTTTCGGCCGCGAGCAGCTGCTCCTCTAGGAGGGTGACTGTGAGCTCAGTGGGACAGCGAGCAAGGAAGTGGTCTCGAACTGAGCTGAGGGTGTCAGGGAGACGGGTGACTATGAAGTGGAGTGTCCAGTACAGTGGGGGGGGGTTCTTAGCGCAGAACTCGGTGGGTAGGGCGGCACGCAGGCGAGCATCACTAGTGCGAAGGTGGGTGATAAGATCGGCGACTGTAGCAAAGGTGGACAGATCGGGGAACAGGTACGGCAGCATGAGGCGGCTAAGCTCGGCTGTGGCAGGCGAGGAGTAGCGAGCAACGACAGCATCGTACAGGGCCTTAGCGGATTTGCAGTCGCCAAAATGCTCGAGCTCAGCTAGCGGCAGGTGACTGCGAATGGCTAGGCGAGCAGCTGCGTCACGAGTCTGCCAGTGGGAACGAACACTAAGCTCGGCTGTGGCAGCAGGAGCAGCGGCAGCACCAGACGCATAGTCATAGAGGGAGATGTGGTCCGTGCTATTGCTCATAAGATACAACTGCAGGTCGTCGAGCCAGGAAGTGAACTGCACGGGACGGCCCTCAGCATCGAAGGAAAGAACGCGAATAGAGGCCATAGCTCAGGCGTGAGGGCACAGCAGAGCAGCGGCAGCAGCAGAGGGGACGCGCTAGAGCGAAGCTAGCAGCCACAGCAGGAGCAAGCGGCGGTGCACAGGCAGGGAAGTGCGGCGGGCGGGCTGCAAGTGAGCGGGCGACGCTGCGAAGCGGGCAGCGGGCGAGCGGGCGACACTGCGAGCGGGCAGCAAGCGGGCGGGCGACGCTGCGAAGCAGGTAGCGGGCGGGCGGGCGGCGCTGCGAGCGGGCAGCGAAGCGGGCGGGCCGCGAAGCGGGCAGCGAGCGGGCGGGCGGGCTGCGAAGCGGGCAGCGGGGCGAGCGGGCTGCGAAGCGGGCGGGCCGCGAAGCGGGCAGCGAGCGGGCGGGCGGGCTGCGAAGCGGGCGGGCCGCGAAGCGGGCAGCGAGCGAGCGGGCTGCGAAGCGGGCGGGCCGCGAAGCGGGCAGCGAGCGGGCGGGCGGGCTGCGAAGCGGGCAGCGGGGCGAGCGGGCTGCGAAGCGGGCGGGCCGCGAAGCGGGCAGCGAGCGGGCGGGCGGGCTGCGAAGCGGGCGGGCCGCGAAGCGGGCAGCGAGCGGGCGGGCGGGCTGCGAAGCGGGCGGGCCGCGAAGCGGGCAGCGAGCGGGCGGGCGGGCTGCGAAGCGGGCAGCGGGACGAGCGGGCTGCGAGCGGGCGGCTCGGCGGGCGGGCGACACTGCGAGGGGCGCGCGAGGGCGCTAGTGAGGGGCGCGCGAGGGCGCTAGCAAGGGGCGCGCGAGGGCGCTAACGAGGGGCGCGCGAGGGCGCTAACGAGGGTGCGCGCGAGGGCGCTAACGAGGGGCGCGCGAGGGCGCTAACGAGGGCGCACGAGGGCGCTACGAGGCTAGGGCACGGGGTAGCGTGGTAACCGCATGCGAGCGGTGGTGGGCCCTTAAAAAAAAACGGTCGGTAGGTCCTAGGGACCTCCTGCTCTGAATACCATATCAAAGTAACTAGGCAAGAATGAATGAACTAGCAGAAGTTTTGGGTACAAATATGAAACCCTAGTTGGGGTTGTACCCCATATTGGCTACCCCACTACAGCCTACAAGCATAATACAGTTTAACACATGGGCCACTCCAATATGCAATAAAATTCAGGTTGTTGAATGTTTTTCCCTACGCCTATAGGGATTCATGCGCTTTCTAAGCATTTGGCACGAAAAACAGCCGAAATCGTCGGCGCCGAACTTTTCTTTGCGCAAGAACCTACCGAAAAGGCTCTAGTAGGTGTGATTGAACATGGGCCACTCAAATATGCAATAAAATTCAGGTTGTTGAATGCTTTTCTCTACGCCTATAGGGATTCATGCGCTTTCTAAGCATTTGGCGGCAAAAACACCCGAAATCGTCGGCGCCGAACTTTTCTCTGCGCAAGAACCTGGCCGAAAAGGATCTCGTAGGTGTGATTGAACATGGGCCACCGAATATGCATTAACATTCAGGTTGTTGAATGCTTTTCCCTACGCCTATAGGGATTCAAGCGCTTTCTAAGCACCTAGTAGGTGTGATTGAACATGGGCCACTCGAATATGCATTAACATTCAGGTTGTTGAATGCTTTTCCCTACGCCTATAGGGATTCATGCGCTTTCTAAGCATTTGGCGGCAAAAACAGCCGAAATCGTCGGCGCCGAACTTTTCTTTGCGCAAGAACCTTGCTGAAAAGGCTCTAGTAGGATTGATTGAACATGGGCCACTCGAATATGCATTAACATTCAGGTTGTTGAATGCTTTTCTCTACGCCTATAGGGATTCATGCGCTTTCTAAGCATTTGGCGGCAAAAACAGCCGAAATCGTCGGCGCCGAACTTTTCTCTGCGCAAGAACCTGGCCGAAAAGGCTCTAGTAGGTGTGATTGAACATGGGCCACTCGAATATGCATTAACATTTGGGTTGTTGAATGCTTTTCCCTACGCCTATAGGGATTCATGCGTTTTTTAAGCATTTGGCGGCAAAAACAGCCGAAATCGTCGGCGCCGAACTTTTCTTTGCGCAAGAACCTGGCCAAAAAGGCTCTAGTAGGTGTGATTGAACATGGGCCACTCGAATATGCATTAACATTCAGGTTGTTGAATGCTTTTCCCTACGCCTATAGGGATTCATGCGCTTTCTAAGCATTTGGCACGAAAAACAGCCGAAATCGTCGGCGCCGAACTTTTCTTTGCGCAAGAACCTGGCCGAAAAGGCTCTAGTAGGTGTGATTGAATATGGGCCATTCAAATATGGAATAACATTCAGGTTCTTGAATGCTTTTCTTGTCAGAATCTAGCAGCAGGAATGGATGAACTAACAGGATGCAGGAGTACAAGTAGTAAACCCTAATTGGGTTGTACCCCATATGGGCTACCCCACTACAGCCTAAACAATATGCAGCACATATAGTTTGACACACCCACATAGGCAAAGTGGGGGAGAACAAGGGGTCACACGACCAGTCAAGAGAAGCAAAACAAGCTCAGGGTGGATCACAACGTCACCACGCATTCCGAGCACAAGCAAAAGGCCACAGGGCCAGTTCACATGCAGAGATATATATGCAGCAATAACAGTACAGTGATGGCTACCTAGCAAGAGCCAGCATGCAGGTATATATATAGATCACAGTACAAGCAGAGACTACAGCAAGTGTGGAAACGTAGGCACAAGGCCCAACAGAGTACAAAAGCGCTGATGATCACCAGACGGAAGTGCCTTGGTGAATATATCAGCAGTGTTGGCCCGAGTGGCCACGTGGCGAAGACGAAGCTGGCCTCGCTGCTGCAACTCTCGAGCCAGGAAGTAACGCAGAGCAATGTGCTTCGTTCTGTGCTCCAGTCTGTGCTCCTCACACAAGGCAATGGCGGCCTTGTTGTCGACGTACAGCACTGGAGGAGAACGAGGCTGCTCTCCCAAGTCAGTCAGCAGGTAGGTGAGCCAGCGTAACTCCTGTGCAGCCATGGCTGTGGCGTAGATCTCAGCCTCACAACTGGAGCTGAGAACTGAAGACGAACGTGTAGAACGCCACGAAACTGAACCAGAGCCAAGGCTGAAGGTGTAACCCTGTGACGACCGCTGAGTAGCCTGGTCGTCAACCCAAGAAGCGTCTGAGTGTCCAGTGAGGACAACTGGGCTCGTCCCTCCAAGCACTAGCCCCATGCCTGATGTGCTGCACAAGTAGCGCAGTACCCTCTTAGCAGCAGCCATGTGCTCAGGTCGGTGCCGACCAGGAGCCACGTAGCGAGCCAGAAGACCAAGAGGGTACGCGAGGTCAGGTCGAGTGCAAGTCATCAGGTACATGAGGCAGCCGACTAGCTCTGGGTAAGGACCACTCGGCTCTACGGACTCGTCCGAAGGTGGAGCTGAGAGCGTGTGACCTGTAGCCAGAGGAGTGGCCTGTGCTGAAGACCAGGTGAAGCCGAAGCGCTGAAGGACCTGCTGCACCATGTGTGACTGAGTCAAGGTGATGGTGCGACGTGCTCTGTCTCGGGTGATCTGCAAGCCAAGGTAGCTGCGCAGCTCACCCAGGTCTATGCACGTGTGTCTCTTCTGCAGCTCCGACTTCACGTGGGCGAGAGCCTCAGTGTCAGCAGTGGCAAAAACCAAGTCGTCGACGTACACGAGGATGTAGAACGGCGGCAGGGAAGTGTCGGTGCGCAGAAACAGCGACGGGTCAGCAGTAGAAGGCGCAAACCCAAGAGCCGCAAGCGTAGTCCTCAGTGTGTCGTGCCACTCACGTGGCGCCTGGCGGAGACCGTAGACCGGCCGCCGGAGGCTCCACTGGGTACCAGGAGGGAACGACCCAGTGAAGCCCGGGGGGCGGCGCAGCTAGATCTCCTCGTGCAGGCTGCCCTACAAGAAAGCTGTGCTGAAGTCAAGAGAGTGAAGCTCGTAGTCACGGTGAGCAGCAACGTGCAGCAGCACCCGAAGAGTGGTCATCTTCGGGGTGGGGGAGAAGGTCTGGAAGAAGTCAACTCCCTCTCGCTGACTGAAGCCTCGAGCCACGTAACGCGCCTTGAAGACAGGCGGAGAACCCGGCGGCCGCTTCACCCTGAAAATCCACATGCCACTGACGATGTTCGCCCCAGGTGGGGGAACCTCGTCAACGTAGGTGCCTGTGGACTTCCAGGAAGCCATCTCTGCGTCCATGGCTGCCTGCCACTGAGAGGAGTAGGGACCCTCTATCGCCTCTGCGTAAGAGCGCGGAGTCGGGATGTCTGGTGCATCCGGGTCTCCCTCAGGGGCAAGCAGCGAGGACACAAGATGAGGTAAAGCAGCAGCAAGACACTGGAACTCCTCCTGCCTGTCCTCAAGGACGTCCGTGCTAAGAGCACACTCACCCCCGACGGACGGAGGACAGACAGACTCAGACTCAGCAACAAGACTAGCGACGTAGTCTAGACGACAGGCAGCAGCAAAGTCAACAAGCTCAGCGACCAAGGCAGACGCAGCAGTAGACTCAAACGACGGGTCAGTGACAACAGTGGCTAGGAGACGCGTGACAGTAGGGTGCTCAGTACGAAACCGGTCAGACTCAGGGTCCGGAACGGCAGGCAGAGAGGACGCAGGGGGAGACGGCAGAGGAACAGGCTGCGGAGCAGAGGAAGGACGACGGACAACAAGGTGTGCGCTGGGGACAGCCGGCTGACGCGCACGAGCGACACGACGAACGGTACGACCAGAACGAACGGGCGAGACAGGACGCGACGCAGGCTCACGACGCGTAGCAGGACTGCCTGTCTGCTCAGTGTAAGGAGAGGGAGCAGGTAGCGGTGAGCCAGTCTGTAACGGAAGACCAGTAGACGACGGGAGAGTAACAACCTGACGAAGAGCAGAGTCAGGCGGCGGCAGAGACGACGGAGACGGCGCAGCTGCACCAGTACCGGCAGCTCCAGCAGCTCCAGTGCCTCCAGCAGCTCCAGTACCTCCAACAGCTCCCGTACCTCCAGCAGCTCCAGAAGCTCCAGGCCCAGAGCCGACACCTCGAGTCCCAGGGTCTCCAACCTCTGTGTCTCCAGCAGCAGCACCCCCAGAACCAGCACCTCCAGTCCCAGGGTCTCCAGCCTCAGTGTCTCTAGCACGAGCACCTCCAGAACCAGCGACTCCAGCACCTCCAGTAGACAAAGGACCAGCACCACTCCTAGCTCCAGCAGCGCGACGCTGACGGCGACCGTACCAGTCCTGCAGCTGCTGTGGGGTGAGAGGCACACGTGGACGAAGGCAGCTACTCCAAGGAGACCGCGCAACAGCAGACTCAGAACCCTCAGCGCCCGCACCCCCAACGGCTCCAGAACCTCCGGTGTCAGTACCCTCAGCACCAGTACCTCCAGCGGCTCCAGAACCTCCAGCACGAGCACCCTCAGCAGCTCCAGAACCTCCAGCTCCAGCGCCACCAGTACTAGGCCCTCCAGCAGCTCCCGAACCTCCAGCGCCAGCACCCTCAGTAGCTCCAGAACCTCCAGCGTCAGTACCGCCAAGCTCAGCACCCCCAGACCCCTCACACTCAGGCTCAGCACCACCAGGCTCCACACCCTCAAGCTCCGCACCCTCAGGCTCAGTACCCCCAGGCTCAGCACCACCAGGCTCCGCACCCCCAGGCTCAGCACCCCCAGAAGTAGCACCCCGAGCAGGACCACCCTCAGTAGGACCTGAGTCACCAGTGACCTCAACCGGCGCAGTAAAGGGAGGAGGGTCTACCTGAGAAACACCTGAAGGAGCAGGACCGGGAGCGGGGAGGGGGTCTACCTGGGGAGCACCTGGAGCGAGGAAGAGCGGCGGGGGGGGGAGCGGGGTAGTGCGGTAGGGGAAGAGACGGTAAAAGGGAACCGACTCGTCGAACGTGACGTCCTGAGATGCAAAGACACGGCGCGAGGTGGGGTGATAAAACTGCCAACCAGGCGCGTCAGGGACAAAGCCAAGGAAGACACAGGGAACAGCGCGGGCGGAGAGCTTGTCCGCGGTGGTATCGCGGACAAAGGCACGAGCATCCCAGACCCGGAAACGCGACGCATCGCCAACCTTCCCCGTCCACAGCAGTGTGGGCGAGGTCTCCGGCAAGGAGACACGGGGCCAGAGGTTGAGTTGATGCGCGGCGTACCGGACCGCAAACGGCCACAGGAAATGGGGGGCAGCCGCATGGATCATGGAGGTACGAGCGACCTCCATGACTAAGCCAATGTGGCGCTCAGCAACCCCATTCTGCTGTGGAGAGGCCGGAAGTGTGAACGACTGGGTGATGCCATGCTCCGCACAGTAGGCTGCCAAGAGGTCTGAGGAGAACTCACCACCTCTGTCAGAGTGCAGACGGAGGACAGGAAAGTCCCGCCGGAACCGCTCGCGGAGCTGGAGACGAACAGTGCGGATCCAAGGGATCAAAACATCAGGGACGTCCCCCTTGCTCTGCAAGGGGAAGACCGTGGTGTAACGCGTGAAGTCGTCGACGACCAGCAGGAAGTACCGCTCGCGGCCCTGTCCCTGGATGCGGGCTGGGCCCCACACGTCCAGGTGGAGCGTCTGCAGTGGAGCCTCTGTGGGAGGAAACGAGGAGGAGTGAGGAGCGGCGCGCTGCCGCCCCTCGACGCAAGGAATGCAGGGCGGCGCAGGCGAGGGAGGGAGGGCAGGCAGAGACCTGGGAAGACCAGAGACCAGGGAGCGAGAGTGCATGCTACGCAGGCGAGGCAAGGAGGGGTGACCAAGGCGGTGGTGCCACAGGAGAGTGTCGTGCGACAAAGCGCGACACTCGCAGGGGGCCGCCAGCTGACCAGACACAGACGCAGACGCAGCTACCTGAGGGGACTCAGTGGTGAGTGTGTACAGACTCGAGCCAGGTGCACGGGTAAACGTGGCCAGGTGTCGGCCCGTCCGAGCACACGTACAGCGGGTCACTCGCTGACTCGCAGGAGTGAACTGGTGAACCCCTCCATCCTGGAGGTCAGCTCCCGCCACCAAGTTCGTAGAGAACGAGGGGAGGTAAAGACCTGACAGGAAGCCAGACGGGACGGCCGGACACGGCAGAACCGTGGAGTAGTGGGCAAGGACTGGGCCCCCGGAGGGGTCCGCCAGGGAGACTGGAACTGGCCGACTGAGCGGCGTGAGTGTGGTGCAGTCGCGAAAGAAGGAGCGGGAAGCTCCTGAGTCAAGGGTGAAGGTGTGCGAGACCGCAGAGGGCGCAGTACCAGAGAGAGCAGACTCACCAGCACCTGAAGCCACGGCCTCACCAGCACCTAGAGCAGAAGACGTACTAGCACCGAGAGCAGCAGCCTCACCAGCACCTAGAGCAGGAGACGCACTAGCACCTAGAGCAGCAGCCTCACCAGCACCAAGAGCAGCAGGCTCTATACCAGGGTCAGGCGGTACGCACAGGTAACAGGCACGGTCAGCACTAGTAGGCAATGCATACATGGCAGTGAGAATAGCATCATAGTCAAGCGCAAAGATATCTACCCTCTGTCCATGCAGCTCCAGCCAGGTGGGGAGCTCAGCCTCGTCGCCAAACACTGTGCGCCAGTCGTCGCTCAGACAGGCGAAGCAGCGGGACTGTGTGTGACCAAGCGTCCCACAAGGCTGACCAGTCCTAGCACCTGTGCGAATGACGTACGGGCAGCGAACTGTACGCGTAGACCTGCTACACTGAGCATACCACTCCTGGAGCTGCCGGGGCGTAAGTGTCTCACGTGGACGCCCCTGCAGCTGCAGCTGGCCACTGCCAGACGCTCCCAACTGACCAGCTCCAGGGCGACAGCTACGACGGCTACTGCGACAACCCCAGCTAGTATACCACTCACTAAGCTGCTGGGGCGTGAGAGGCTCGCGTGAACGTCGCTGGAGCTGCATCTGGCCACCTGCCAGTAGCAGTAGCAGCAGCAGTAGCGCGGGCAGGGCAGGCGCGGCAGGCAGGCAGGCAAGCAGGCAGGCAGGCAGGCAGGCAGGCAGCCAGGCAGGCAGGCAGACAGGCAGGCAGGCAGGCAGGCCGGCAGGCAGGCAGGCAGGCAGGCAGGCAGGCAGGCAGGCAGGCAGGCAGACAGGCAGGCAGGCAGACAGGCAGGCAGACAGACAGGCAGGCCGGCAGGCAGGCAGGCAGGCCGGCAGGCAGGCAGCCAGGCAGGCAGGCAGGCAGACAGGCAGGCCGTCAGGCAGGCAGGCAGGCGCTCACCAAAGGCTGGGAGAGCAGGCGATCACCGGGCGAGCAGGGCCGGCGCTCGACGGCGGCGGCCGAGTAGGCGCACGACAGCGGCGGCGTCGGGGCCGCAACACCGGCTGCAGAGTAGGGCCGAAGCAGCTGCAGGGCGGGCCTGCTTTAGTGGCAGTAGCAGGGTGGGGCCGCGTCAGCGGTAGGTCGGGGCCGTGGAAGCTGCAGGGCGGGGCCGCGCGCGGCTCGGCGCTGTCAGAATATTATGTTCTAGCCTGTAGTGGGGTGCTCTATAGCGAGTACAACCCTTCTAGGGTTTGCTATTTGTATCCCCATTCTTGCTAGTGCAAACTCTCCTTTGCTCGTTTCTCTCTTGCCTAGCTAGGGTTTACCTAGCTATGGCTCCTACTTGTGCCTACTATTTTGACATGCTATCAGAGCGGTTACGCTCCTGGCCTGTGGGCCCGCCTGCTTCCGCTGCCTTCCTGTGTGTCGCGCGTCCTGTGGCGCGCGATGTTCATTTTTTTTCTTCCCGCCGCGCGCTCGGGGCGCGCGGCGGTTTTCTGCCCGCCGTGCGCCCCGAGGCGCGCGGCGGTTTCCCACCGTCGAAGCGCCCCCCGTCGCCCGTCGAAGCGCTCCCCCCCGTCGCCCGTCGAAGCGCCCCCGTCGCCCGTCGGAGCGCCCCCCGTCGCCCGTCGAAACGCCCCCGTCGCCCGTCGAAGCGCCCCTGGGACCCGCGCGCGGCCCGTACGGGCTGCGCCAGGCCCGCGCGCGGCCCGTACGGGCTGCGCCAGGCCCGCGCGCGGCCCGTACAGCCCGCGCGCGGCCCGTACGGCCTGCGCCAGGCCCGCGCGCGGCCCGTACGGGCTGCGCCAGGCCCGCGCGCGGCCCGGGCAGCCCGCGCGCGCCTCGTCCGGCCTGCGGCAGGCCCGTGCGCGCGCCTCGTCCGTCCCCCGAGCTTCTGCCGGCGCCCCACCCCCGCTACTGCCCGCGTTCCTGTGTTAGGGTTTGGGGGTGGAGGGTATGGGGGTGCCGTGAGTGTGAGCCGTCCCCTGCTCCTCCTCCTCCTCCGTCTCCCACTGCTGCAGCTACCGCTGAGGGGGGTGGGTGTGTGGGGAGCCGAAGGAGTGGTGCTAGGGGGGTGACGTGGGAGTGGAGTTAGGGGTTGCAGCAGGGGGTGTGTGTTGGGGGGTGTGGGACAGTTGGAGGAGGTTGGGTAGAGGCAACCGTCGTGTCGTCTGCAGCGCCTGTATTCCGGGGTTCTGATAGCCACCGGTAGCTCAGAGAGCCGGTTGCACCTGTCGCCCGTGGGTCCGTTGCTCCTGTCGCTGCTGATCAGACGCAGAGCCTGTTACTCCTGTATTCCGGGGCCCTTGCTCCCGGTAGCCACTAGAGCTGCACCAGAGCCGTCTGTTGCCCGTGTGTCTGCAGCTTCAGTCGTCGCCTCCACTCCTCTCTCCCCTCGCCAGCCCTCCTCCTCCTCACTTGCCCTCTGTGACTACCTCTAGCTTTGCTCATAATTGTGAACTTTAAACTATTGCTTCTTGAACTTGTGCTCAGAATGTGTGGTGACATTGTGATCCACCCTGAGCTTGTACTGCTTTGCTTGCTCTGCTGATTACACCCCACTTTGGCTATGGGGGTGTGTCAGAATATTATGTTCTAGCCTGTAGTGGGGTGCTCTATAGCGAGTACAACCCTTCTAGGGTTTGCTATTTGTATCCCCATTCTTGCTAGTGCAAACTCTCCTTTGCTCGTTTCTCTCTTGCCTAGCTAGGGTTTACCTAGCTATGGCTCCTACTAGGGCTGCGCTGACAGCGCGCTGAGCTGCTGCAGGCCGCGCGCGGCCGCGCTAGGCAGTAGCGGGCCGCGCGCGGCTCGGCGCGGGCTGTTGCGGGCCGCGCGCGGGCCGCGCGAGGCAGTAGCAGGCCGCGCGCGGCTCGGCGCGGGCTGCTGCGGGCCGCGCGCGGGCCTCGCGAGGCCGTAGCAGGCCGCGCGCGGCTCGACGCGGGCTGCGTGGGCTCGGCGCGGGCTGCGCGCGGCTGCAGCGGGCTGCGCGCGGCTCGGTGCGGGCTGCGCGCGGCTGCAGCGGGCTGCGCGCGGCTCGGCGCGGGCTGCGTGGGCTCTGTGCGGGCTGCGCGCGGCTGCAGCGGGCTGCGCGGGCCTGACGGGCGTGTAGAGGGGGCGCGCGGGCCTTACGGGCCTCTAGGGGCGGCGCGCGGGCCTTACGGGCCTCTAGGGGCGGCGCGTGGGCCTTACGGGCCTCTAGGGGCAGCGCGCTGGCCTAAGGCAGCAGGAGGCAGCGCTAGGGCTGCTGGACGGCGCGCATAGTGCAGCACGTCACAAGGCAAGGCAAGGCAGGCAGGTACGTGGGGTAGCGCGGTAACCGCAGCGGTAGGTGGGCCCGAAAAAAAACGGTCCTACGGACCTTAGTGCTCTGATACCATGTCAGAATCTAGCAGCAGGAATGGATGAACTAACAGGATGCAGGAGTACAAGTAGTAAACCCTAATTGGGTTGTACCCCATGTGGGCTACCCCACTACAGCCTAAACAATATGCAGCACATATAGTTTGACATTTCTCTACGCCTATAGGGATTCATGCGCTTTCTAAGCATTTGGCGGCAAAAACACCCGAAATCGTCGGCGCCGAACTTTTCTCTGCGCAAGAACCTGGCCGAAAAGGCTCTAGTAGGTGTGATTGAACATGGGCCACCGAATATGCATTAACATTCAGGTTGTTGAATGCTTTTCCCTACGCCTATAGGGATTCATGCGCTTTCTAAGCATTTGGCGGCAAAAACACCCGAAATCGTCGGCGCCGAACTTTTCTCTGCGCAAGAACCTGGCCAAAAAGGCTCTAGTAGGTGTGATTGAACATGGGTCACTTGAATATGCATTAACATTCAGGTTGTTGAATGCTTTTCCCTACACCTATACGAATTCATGCGCTTTCTAAGCATTTGGCGGCAAAAACACCCGAAATCGTCGGCGCCGAACTTTTCTCTGCGCAAGAACCTGGCCGAAAAGGCTCTAGTAGGTGTGATTGAAGATGGGATACTTGAATATGCATTAATATTCAGGTTTTTGAATGCTTTTCCCTACGCCTATAGGGATTCATGCGCTTTCTGAGCATTTGGCGGCAAAAACAGCCGAAATCGTCGGCGCCGAACTTTTCTCTGCGCAAGAACCTGGCCAAAAAAGATCTAGTAGGTGTGATTGAACATGGGCCACTCGAATATGCATTAACATTTGGGTTGTTGAATGCTTTTCCCTACGCCTATAGGAATTCATGCGTTTTTAAAGCATTTGGCGGCAAAAACAGCCGAAATCGTCGGCGCCGAACTTTTCTTTGCGCAAGAACCTGGCCAAAAAGGCTCTAGTAGGTGTGATTGAACATGGGCCACTCGAATATGCATTAACATTCAGGTTGTTGAATGCTTTTCCCAACGGCTATAGGGATTCATGCGCTTTCTAAGCATTTGGCACGAAAAACAGCCGAAATCGTCGGCGCCGAACTTTTCTTTGCGCAAGAACCTGGCCGAAAAGGCTCTAGTAGGTGTGATTGAACATGGGCCACTCAAATATGCAATAAAATTCAGGTTGTTGAATGCTTTTCTCTACGCCTATAGGGATTCATGCGCTTTCTAAGCATTTGGCGGCAAAAACAGTCGAAATCGTCGGCGCCGAACTTTTCTCTGCGCAAGAACCTGGCCGAAAAGGCTCTAGTAGGTGTGATTGAACATGGGCCACCGAATATGCATTAACATTCAGGTTGTTGAATGCTTTTCCCTATGCCTATAGGGATTCATGCGCTTTCTAAGCATTTGGCGGCAAAAACACCCGAAATCGTCGGCGCCGAACTTTTCTCTGCGCAAGAACCTGGCCAAAAAGGCTCTAGTAGGTGTGATTGAACATGGGTCACTTGAATATGCATTAACATTCAGGTTGTTGAATGCTTTTCCCTACGCCTATACGAATTCATGCGCTTTCTAAGCATTTGGCAGCAAAAACAGCCGAAATCGTCGGCGCCGAACTTTTCCCTGCGCAAGAACCTGGCTGAAAAGGCTCTAGTAGGTGTGATTGAACATGGGCCACTCGAATATGCATTAACATTCAGGTTGTTGAATGCTTTTCCCTACGCCTATAGGGATTCATGCGCTTTCTGAGCATTTGGCGGCAAAAACAGCCGAAATCGTCGGCGCCGAACTTTTCTTTGCGCAAGAACCTGGCCAAAAAGGCTCTAGTAGGTGTGATTGAATATGGGCCACTCGAATATGCATTAACATTCAGGTTGTTGAATGCTTTTCCCTACGCCTATAGGGATTTATGCGCTTCATAAGCATTTGGCGGCAAAAACAGCCGAAATCGTCGGCGCCGAACTTTTCTTTGCGCAAGAACCTGGCCGAAAAGGCTCTAGTAGGTGTGATTGAACATGGGCCACTCGAATATGCAATAACATTCAGGTTATTGAATGCTTTTCCCTACGCCTATAGGGATTCATGCGCTTTCTAAGCATTTGGCGGCAAAAACAGCCGAAATCGTCGGCGCCGAACTTTTCTCTGCGCAAGAACCTGGCCGAAAAGGCTCAAATAGGTGTGATTGAACATGGGACACTTGAATATGCATTATTATTCAGGTTTTTGAATGCTTTTCCCTACACCTATAGGGATTCATGCGCTTTCTGAGCATTTGGCGGCAAAAACAGCCGAAATCGTCGGCGCCGAACTTTTCTCTGCGCAAGAACCTGGCCAAAAAGGCTCTAGTAGGTGTGATTGAACATGGGCAACTCGAATATGCATTAACATTTGGGTTGTTGAATGCTTTTCCCTACGCCTATAGGGATTCATGCGCTTTCTGAGCATTTGGCGGCAAAAACACCCGAAATCGTCGGCGCCGAACTTTTCTCTGCGCAAGAACCTGGCCGAAAGGATATAGTAGGTGTGATTGAACATGGGCCACCGAATATGCATTAACATTCAGGTTGTTGAATGCTTTTCCCTACGCCTATAGGGATTCATGCGCTTTCTAAGCATTTGGCGGCAAAAACACCCGAAATCGTCGGCGCCGAACTTTTCTCTGCGCAAGAACCTGGCCAAAAAGGCTCTAGTAGGTGTGATTGAACATGGGCCACTCGAATATGCATTAAAATTCAGGTTGTTGAATGCTTTTCCCTACGCCTATATGAATTCATGCGCTTTCTAAGCATTTGGCGGCAAAAACAGCCGAAATCGTCGGCGCCGAACTTTTCTTTGCGCAAGAACCTGGCTGAAAAGGCTCTAGTAGGTGTGATTGAATATGGGCCACTCGAATATGCATTAACATTCAGGTTGTTGAATGCTTTTCCCTACGCCTATAGGGATTCATGCGCTTTCTGAGCATTTGGCGGCAAAAACAGCCGAAATCGTCGGCGCCGAACTTTTCTTTGCGCAAGAACCTGGCTGAAAAGGCTCTAGTAGGTGTGATTGAATATGTGTCACTCGAATATGCAATAAAATTCAGGTTGTTGAATGATTTTCCCTACGCCTATAGGGATTCATGCGCTTTCTGAGCATTTGGCGACAAAAACAGCCGAAATCGTCGGCGCCGAACTTTTCTTTGCGCAAGAACCTGGCCAAAAAGGCTCTAGTAGGTGTGATTGAACATGGGCCACTCGAATATGCATTAACATTCAGGTTGTTGAATGCTTTTCCCTACGCCTATAGGGATTCATGCGCTTTCTAAGCATTTGGCGGCAAAAACAGCCGAAATCGTCGGCGCCGAACTTTTCTTTGCGCAAGAACCTGGCCAAAAAGGCTCTAGTAGGTGTGATTGAACATGGGCCACTCGAATATGCATTAACATTCAGGTTGTTGAATGCTTTTCCCTACGCCTATAAGGATTCATGCGCTTTCTAAGCATTTGGCGGCAAAAACACCCGAAATCGTCGGCGCCGAACTTTTCTTTGCGCAAGAACCTGGCCGAAAAGGCTCTAGTAGGTGTGATTGAACATGGGCCACTCGAATATGCAATAACATTCAGGTTATTGAATGCTTTTCCGTACGCCTATAGGGATTTACGCGCTTTCTAAGCATTTGGCGGCAAAAACAGTCGAAATCGTCGGCGCCGAACTTTTCTTTGCGCAAGAACCTGGCCGAAAAGGCTCTAGTAGGTGCGTTTGAACATGGGCCACTCGAATATGCAATAACATTCAGGTTATTGAATGCTTTTCCGTACGCCTATAGGAATTCATGCGCTTTCTAAGCATTTGGCGGCAAAAACAGCCGAAATCGTCGGCGCCGAACTTTTCTTTGCGCAAGAACCTGGCTGAAAAGGCTCTAGTAGGTGTGATTGAACATGGGCCAACCGAATATGCATTAACATTCAGGTTGTTGAATGCTTTTCCCTACGCCTATAGTGATTCATACGCTTTCTAAGCATTTAGCTGCAAAAACAGTCGAAATCGTCGGCGCCGAACTTTTCTTTGCGCAAGAACCTGGCTGAAAAGGCTCTAGTAGGTGTGATTGAACATGGGTCATTTGAATATGAATGAATATACATGTTTGTAAATGCTTTTCCCTACGCCTATAGTGATTCATGCGCTCTCTAAGCACTTGGCGGGCGGCAAAAACAGCCGAAATCGTCGGCGCCGAACTTTTCATTGCACAAGAACCTGGCCGAAAAGGCTCTAGTACGTGTGATTGAACATGGGCCACTCAAATATGCATTAACATTCGGGTTGTTGAATGCTTTTCCCTACGCCTATAGGGATTCATGCGCTTTCTAAGCATTTGGCGGCAAAAGCAGCCGAAATCGTCGATGCCGAACTTTTCTCTGCGCAAGAACCTGGCCGAAAAGGCTCTAGTAGGTGTGATTTGTCAACTGAACTAGGCAAGAATGAATGAACTAGCAGAAGTTTGGGTACAAATATGAAACCCTAGTTGGGGTTGTACCCCATATTGGCTACCCCACTACAGCCTACCAACATATAACACATTACAATTTAACACACCCCCATAGGCAAAGTGGGGGAGAACAAAGGGTCACAAGACCAGTCCAGCAAAGCAACGCAAGCCCAGGGTGGATCACAACGTCACCACACTCTGAGCACAAGCAAAGGCCACAAGGCCAGTTCACATGCAGTGCTAGATATAGTACAAGACAAGCAACAAGATATATATAAAGTACAGTACAAAGAATGTCAAGCAGTGAGCAAGTGAGGAAACGTGGACACAAGGCCTAAAGAAGTACAGTGCCGCTGATGATCACTAGGCGGGAGCGCCTTGGTGAAGATATCAGCAGTGTTGGCCTTCGAGTCCACGTACACAAGCCGAAGCTGACCGCGCTGCTGAAGCTCTCGAGCAAGAAAGTAGCGAAGAGCAATGTGCTTCGTCCTGTGCTCCAGTCTGTGCTCCTGACACAAGGCAAGAGCCGCCTTGTTGTCACCGTACAGAACTGGAGGAGAACTAGGCCGCTCTCCCAAGTCAGTCAGCAGGTAGGTGAGCCAGCGTAACTCCTGTGCAGCCATGGCTGTGGCGTAGATCTCAGCCTCACAACTAGAGCCGAGAACAGAGGAAGAGCGAGTGGACCGCCACGAGACAGAACCAGAGCCAAGGCTGAAGGTGTAACCCTGTGACGACCGCTGCGTAGCCAGGTCATCCACCCAAGAAGCGTCCGAGTGACCAGTGAGGACAACTCTGTCGCGTCCTCCAAGCACCAGCCCCATGCCTGATGTACTGCACAAGTAACGCAGCACCCTCTTAGCAGCCTCCCAGTGCTCTCGCCTGTGTCTCCCAGGCGCAACGTAACGAGCAAGGATGCTAAGAGGGTACGCGAGGTCAGGTCGCGTGCAAGTCATCAGGTACATGAGGCAGCCTACAAGCTCTGGGTACGGGCCACTCGGCTCTACGGACTCGTCCGAAGGTGGAGCTGAGAGCGAGTGGCTGGTAGCCAGAGGTGTGGCCTGAGGTGAGGAGAACTGGAAGCCGAAGCGCTGAAGGACCTGCTGCACCATGTGTGACTGAGTCAGGGTGATGGTGCGGCGAGCTCTGTCCCGGGTGATCTGCAAGCCAAGGTAGCTACGCAGTTCACCCAGGTCAGTGCAGGTGTGTCTCTTCTGCAGCTCCGACTTCACACGAGCGAGTGCCTCAGTGTCAGCAGTAGCAAAGACCAAGTCGTCGACGTACACGAGAATGTAGAACGGCGGCAGCGACGTGTCTGTGCGCAGAAACAGTGACGGGTCAGCAGTAGACGGCGCGAACCCAAGAGCCGCAAGTGTAGTCCTCAGTGTGTCGTGCCACTCGCGTGGCGCCTGGCGAAGACCGTAGACTGGCCGGCGGAGGCTCCACTGGGTACCAGGAGGAAACGACCCAGTAAAGCCAGGTGGGCGGCGCAGCCAGATCTCCTCGTGCAGGCTGCCCTGCAGGAACGCTGTGCTGAAGTCAAGAGAGTGAAGCTCGTAGTCACGCTGAGCAGCAACGTGCAGCAGAACCCGAAGAGTGGTCATCTTCGGGGTGGGGGAGAAGGTCTGGAAGAAGTCGACCCCCTGACGCTGACTGAAGCCTCTAGCAACGTAACGAGCCTTGAAGACAGGCGGAGAACCTGGCGGCCGCTTCACCCTGAAAATCCACATGCCATCGACGATGTTCGCCCCAGGAGGGGGAACCTCGTCGACGTAGGTGCCTGTGGACTTCCAGGATGCCATCTCTGCGTCCATGGCTGTCTGCCACTGAGAGGAGTAGGGACCCGAGATCGCCTCTGCGTAAGTGCGCGGAGTGGGGATGTCTAGTGCATCCGGGTCTCCCTCAGGGGCAAGCAACCAGGCCACGAGATGAGGTACAGCAGCCGCGAGAGAGTCAAAGTCCTCCTGCCTGTCCTCAAGGACGTCCGTGCCAAGAGCACACTCACCCCCGACGGACGGAGGACAGACAGACGCAGACTCAGACTCAGCAACAAGGCGAGCAGCGTAGTCTAGACGACAGGCAGCAGCAAAGTCAACCAACTCAGCGACCAGAGCAGACGCAGCCGAGGACTCAAAGGTAGGGTCAGTGACAACAGTAGCGAGGAGACGCGTGACAGTAGGGTGCTCAGTACGATACCGGTCAGACTCAGGGTCCGGAACAGCAGGCAAAGAGGACGCAGGAGGAGACGGCAGAGGGACACGCTGAGGAGCAGTGGACGGACGCAGAGTCATGTAGTGAGTGCCTGGGACAGCAGGAGGACGCTCACGACGGACACGACGACCAGTGCGAGCAGTACGGACAGGCGACGCAGGACGAGACGCAGGCTCACGACGCTCTGTAAGACCTCCTGTGGGACCAGTGTAAGGAGAGGGAGCAGGGAGAGGCGAGGCAGGCGGTAACTGGGACTGCGGCTGGACAGGCGGAGGACAATCTACGGAGGGAGGAGGACAAGGAGGAGGAGCCTGCCCAAGAACCTGCTGAAGGAGCGGTACGAAGTACGGCCGCGGCCGCGCAGCGCCTCCAGAAGCAGAAGAGACTCCAGCGTCCGGGTCCCCAGCACCAGCAGTAGCGCCACCGCTCGGGTCCTCAGCTCCAGCAGCAGCTCCACCAGGTGGGTCCGCAGCACCAGTAGCAGCGCCACCCCCAGGGTCCGCAGCACCGCGAGGAAGAGCACCCCCAGAGTCGGCAGCTACAACTCCGCTAGCACCGCCAGCTCCAGAGTCCCCAGCTCCAGCAGCTCCAGTCGTAGTGCGCCCAGAACAACCAGTCCCGGCAGCTCCAGTACCCCCAGCTCCAGCCGAGCCACTAGGACGGCGAAAGCGCCGGACGTACCAGTCACGAAGCTGCTGCGGTGTGAGAGACTGCTCAGCACCCCGAACCGGAGCACCCCCAGACGCAGCAACCCGAGGCTCCGTAGGCTCAGCAGCAGCACCCCCAGGCTCAGTACCCCCAGGCGCAGCACCCCCAGACGCAGCAACCCCAGGCTCCGTAGGCTCAGTAGCAGCACCCCCAGGCTCGGCACCCCCAGACTCCGTACACGCAGGCTCAGCACCCCCAGTCGTAGCACCCCCAGGCTCAGCACCCCCAGGCGCCGAACTCCCAGGCACAGTACCCTCAGCTCCAGCACCCGCAGTCCCAGCACTCCCAGGCCCAGCACCCGCAGGCTCAGCACCCCCAGGCTCAGCACTCCCAGCAGCACCACCTGCAGCAGCACCTGAGTCACCTGTGACCTCGACAGGCTCAGTGACGGGAGGAGGGTCTACCTGAGAGACACCTGAAGGAGCAGGACCCTGAGGGGGAAGGGGGTCTACCGGAGGGGGACCAGGAGCAAGGAAAAGCGGCGGGGGAGGGAGGGGGGCAGTGCGGTAGGGGAAGAGACGGTAAAAAGGGACCGACTCGTCAAAGGTGACGTCCTGAGAGGCGAAGACCCGGCGCGAGGTGGGGTGGTAAAACTGCCAGCCCGGCGCGTCAGGGACAAAGCCAAGGAAGACACAGGGAAGTGTGCGGGAGGAGAGCTTGTCCGCGGACGTATCGCGGACAAGGGCACGAGCACCCCACACCCGGAAGCGCGACGCATCGCCAACCTCCCCCGTCCAACGCAGTGTGGGCGAGGTCTCCGGCAAGGAGACACGGGGCCAGAGGTTGAGCTGATGCGCGGCGTACCGGACAGCAAACGGCCACAGAAAATGGGGAGCCGCCGCGTGGACCAAGGAGGTACGAGCGACCTCCATGACCAGGCCAATGCGGCGCTCAGCAACCCCATTCTGCTGTGGGGAGTCCGGAAGCGTGAAGGTCTGCTCGATGCCCTCCTCCTGACAGAAGGCCCTCAAGAGGTCGGAGGAAAACTCACCACCTCTGTCAGAGTGCAGACGTAGGACAGGAAGATCCGTCCGGAAACGGCGGCGGAGCTGGAGACGAACTGCGCGGATCCAAGGGATCAGAACAGCAGGGACCTCACCCTTGGTGCGCAAGGGGAAGACCGTGGTGTAACGCGAGTAGTCGTCGACAACCAGCAAAAAGTACCGCTCACCGCCCTGGCCACGAACGCGGGCTGGGCCCCACACGTCCAGGTGGAGGGTCTGCAGAGGAGCCTCTGTCGGGGGGAACGAGGAGGAGTGAGGAGCGGCGCGCTGCCGCCCCTCGACGCAAGGAAGGCAAGGCGGTGCAGGCGAGGCAGGGAGGGGAGGGAGGGACCTGGGAAGACCAGACACAAGGTGGCGACGGTGCATGCCACGGAGGCGTGGTAGGGAGGGGTGACCCAGGCGATGGTGCCAGAGAAGGGTCTGGTGCGACAGGGAACGACACTCACAGGCGTGGGCCACTAGACCTGACGCGGACACCTGACCGACAGCAGCGACCTGAGGAGACGCAGTGGTCAGTGTGTAGAGACTCGACCCCGGCCGACGGGTAAACGTAGCCAGGTGACGGCCGGTCCTGGAGCACGTGCAGATCGCCACACGCTGTCCTCCTGGGGTGAAGGTGTCAACCCACTGATCCTGGATGACAGCGTTGCTCACCAGGTTCGTCGAGAACGAGGGGAGGTGGAAACCCGACAACGAGCCAGACGGAACCGCCGGACAAGGGAGCACAGTGGTGGACTGGGCAAGGACTGGGCCCCCAGAGGGGTCAGCCAAGGAGACTGGAACCGGTGCAGGAAGCGGTGTGAGCTCAGTACTGTCACGAAAGAAACAGCGGGAAGCACCTGAGTCAAGGGTGAAGGTGTGACAGGCCTCAGCCGGTGCGGTACCTGAGAGAGCAGTCTCTGTGGGTGCTGTACCTGAGAGAGCAGACTCGCAAACAGCCGGGACAGCACTGGAGGGAGCAAGTACCGGGGGCACCATACCAGAGAGAGCAGACTCACTAGTACCCAGGGCAGCGGGCTCTATACCTGGGTCAGGCGGCACACACAAGTAACAGTCTCCCTCGGCACTAACAGTCAATGCATACATGGCAGCAATAATAGCATCATAGTCAAGAGCAAAGATATCAACACCAGCCCTCATGAGCTCAGCCCAGCGGGGGCGCTCAACATCCTCGCCCATCTCCTCACGCCAAGCGTCGTCAAGGCGGGAGAAGCAGCGGTACGGGGTGTGGAACCTCCCACACGTCTGTCCCTTGCGGTCACCTGTGCGAATGACATAGGAACAGCGGCCACTGCCCCCCGACGTCCCACGCTGAGCAAGCCACTCACGAAGCTGCTGGGTCGTCTGGGGACGCTGCTGCTGCTGGGAGCTCTGGCCCGAGCCGGTGCCTCCACTCCGACCTCCGCCACCACCACTACCTCCGCTCCGACCGCCACCACCGCCGCCGCCACCGCCGCCGCCGCCGCCACCGCCGCCGCCGCCACCACCGCCACCGCTCCCTCCGCCGCCCCCGCCTCCGCTGCCGACCCCACTCCCACCAGCACTCCCGCCACCGCTCCCTCCAGCACCGCCTCCCCCCCCACCTCCCCCACCGCCGACCCCCCCAGCGCCACCCCCGCCACCCTTGCCCCCTTTGCCCTTGCCGGTGCGGCGCCTCCCACTAGGAGCAGAAGCAGCGCCAGCAGACTCAGCACCAAGGAAGTCAACAGCAGCAGCAGTAGCGTAGGAGGGAGCGAGGGGAGAGGGAGAACACCCCTCAAAGATGGGGGTGCGAGGAGCGCCACGAGCAGCACCGACAGCTACTATGCTCTTTTCGGCCGCTAGCAGCTGCTCCTCTAGGAGGGCAACGGTGAGCTCAGTGGGACAGCGAGCAAGGAAGTGGTCTCGAACTGAGCTGAGGGTGTCAGGGAGACGGGTGACTATGAAGTGGAGTGTCCAGTACAGGGGAGGGGGGTTCTTAGCGCAGAACTCGGTGGGAAGGGCGGCACGAAGGCGGGCATCACTAGTGCGAAGGTGGGTGATAAGATCGGCGACTGTAGCAAAGGTGGACAGGTCAGGGAACAGGTACGGCAGCATGAGGCGGCTAAGCTCGGCTGTGGCAGGCGAGGAGTAGCGAGCAACGACAGCATCGTACAGGGCCTTAGCGGATTTGCAGTCGCCAAAATGCTCGAGCTCAGCTAACGGCAGGTGACTGCGAATGGCTAGGCGAGCAGCTGCATCACGAGTCTGCCAGTGGGAACGAACACTAAGCTCAGCTGTGGCAGGAGGGGCAGGTGCAGCACCAGACGCGTAATCATAGAGCGACACATGCTCCTTGCTATCGCTCAGAAGGAACAGCTGCAGGTCATCCAGCCAAGTGGCGAACTTCACAGGGCGGCCCTCAGCATCGAACGACAGCACTCGGATGGAAGCCATAGCGACAGAGCAAAGGAAGCTGCCACAGCGCTGCAGGTAGGTAGCTCGGCGGGAAGCGCGGAGGGCGGGCGACACGGCGAGCGGGCAGTGCAGGGGTCGGGCTACGAAGCGGGCAGCGCGGTGGGCAGGCGGCGCTGCAGGCGGGAAGTGCGGCGGGCGGGCTGCGAAGCGGGCAGCGGGGCGAGCGGGCGACGCGGCGAGCGGGCAGCGCGGCGAGCGGGCGACGCTGCGAAGCGGGCAGCGGGCGGGCGGGCGACGGTGCGAGCGGGCTGCGAGGCGGGCGGGCCGCGAAGCGGGCAGCGGGCGGGCGGGCGACGCTGCAAGCGGGCAGCGAGGCGGGCGGGCGACGCTGCAAGCGGGCAGCGAGGCGGGCGGGCGACGCTGCGAGTGGCCAGCGAGCGGGCGGGCGACGCTGCGAGCGGGCAGCGCGGCGGGCGGGCGACGCTGCGAAGCGGGCAGCTGGCGGGCGGGCGACGCTGCGAAGCGGGCAGCGGGCTGGCAGGCGACGCTGCGAAGCGGGCAGCGGGCGAGCGGGCGACGATGCGAGCGGGCTGCGAGGCGGGCGGGCCGCGAAGCGGGCAGCGAGCGAGCGGGCGACGCTGCGAAGCGGGCAGCGGGCGGGCGGGCGACGCTGCAAGCGGGCGAGAAGCGCGGCGGGCGGGCTGCGAAACGGGCAGCGCGGTAGGCGGGCGACGCTGCGAGCGGGCGGCTCGGCGGGCGGGCGACGCTGCGAGGGGCGCGCGAGGGCGCTAACGAGAGGCGCACGAGGGCGCGAAGGAGGGCGCGCGAGGGCGCTAGCGAGGGCGCGCGAGGGCGCTAACGAGAGGCGCGCGAGGGCGCTAACGAGGGCGCGCGAGGGCGCTAACGAGGACGCACGAGGGCGCTAACGAGGGCGCACGAGGGCGCTATGAGGCTAGGGCACGGGGTAGCGTGGTAACCGCATGCGAGCGGTGGTGGGCCCTAAAAAAAAAACGATCGGTAGGTCCTAGGGACCTCCTGCTCTGAATACCATGTCAACTGAACTAGGCAAGAATGAATGAACTAGCAGAAGTTTGGGTACAAATATGAAACCCTAGTTGGGGTTGTACCCCATATTGGCTACCCCACTACAGCCTACCAACATATAACACATTACAATTTAACATGATTGAATATGGGACACTTGAATATGCATTAATATTCAGGTTTTTTTATGCTTTTCCCTACGCCTATAGGGATTCATGCGCTTTCTGAGCATTTGGCGGCAAAAACAGCCGAAATCGTCGGCGCCGAACTTTTCTCTGCGCAAGAACCTGGCCGAAAAGGCTCTAGTAGGTGTGATTGAACATGGGCCACTCGAATATGCATTAACATTTGGGTTGTTGAATGCTTTTCCCTACGCCTATAGGGATTCATGCGCTTTCTAAGCATTTGGCACGAAAAACAGCCGAAATCGTCGGCGCCGAACTTTTCTTTGCGCAAGAACCTGGCCGAAAAGGCTCTAGTAGGTGTGATTGAATATGTGCCATTCAAATATGCATTAACATTCAGGTTGTTGAATGCTTTTCTCTACGCCTATAGGGATTCATGCGCTTTCTAAGCATTTGGCGGCAAAAACACCCGAAATCGTCGGCGCCGAACTTTTCTCTGCGCAAGAACCTGGCCGAAAAGGCTCTAGTAGGTGTGATTGAACATGGGCCACCGAATATGCATTAACATTCAGGTTGTTGAATGCTTTTCCCTACGCCTATAGGGATTCATGCGCTTTCTAAGCATTTGGCGGCAAAAACACCCGAAATCGTCGGCGCCGAACTTTTCTCTGCGCAAGAACCTGGCCAAAAAGGCTCTAGTAGGTGTGATTGAACATGGGTCACTTGAATATGCATTAACATTCAGGTTGTTGAATGCTTTTCCCTACGCCTATAGGGAATTCATGCGCTTTCTAAGCATTTGGCAGCAAAAACAGCCGAAATCGTCGGCGCCGAACTTTTCTCTGCGCAAGAACCTGGCTGAAAAGGCTCTAGTAGGTGTGATTGAACATGGGCCACTCGAATATGCATTAACATTCAGGTTGTTGAATGCTTTTCCCTACGCCTATAGGGATTCATGCGCTTTCTGAGCATTTGGCGGCAAAAACAGCCGAAATCGTCGGCGCCGAACTTTTCTTTGCGCAAGAACCTGGCCGAAAAGGCTCTAGTAGGTGTGATTGAACATGGGCCACTCGAATATGCATTAACATTCAGGTTGTTGAATGCTTTTCCCTGCGCGTACAGGGATTCATGCGCTTTCTAAGCATTTGGCGGCAAAAACAGCCGAAATCGTCGGCGCCGAACTTTTCTTTGCGCAAGAACCTGGCCTAAAAATCTCTAGTAGGTGTGATTGAACATGGGCCACTCGAATATACAATAACATTCAAGTTATTGAATGCTATTCCGTACGTCTATAGGGATTTACGCGATTTCTAAGCATTTGGCGGCAAAAACAGTCGAAATCGTAGGCGCCGAACTTTTCTTTGCGCAAGAACCTGGCCAAAAAGGCTCTAGTAGGTGTGATTGAACATGGGCCACTCGAATATGCATTAACATTCAGGTTGTTGAATGCTTTTCCCTACGCCTATAGGGATTCATGCGCTTTCTAAGCATTTGGCAGCAAAAACAGCCGAAATCGTCGGCGCCGAACTTTTCTTTGCGCAAGAACCTGGCCGAAGAGGCTCTACTAGGTGTGATTGAACACGAGCCACTCGAATATGCATTAACATTTGGGTTGTTGAATGCTTTTCCCTATGCCTATAGGGATTCATGCGCTTTTGGAACATTTGGAGACAAAAACAGCCGAAATCGTCGGCGCCGAACTTTTCTTTGCGCAAGAACCTGGCCGAAAAGGCTCTAGTAGGTGTGATTGAACATGGGCCACTCAAATATGCATTAACATTCGGGTTGTTGAATGCTTTTCCCTACGCCTATAGGGATTCATGCGCTTTCTCAGCATTTGGCAGCAAAAGCAGTCGAAATCGTCGGCGCCGAACTTTTCTCTGCGCAAGAACCTGGCCGAAAAGGCTCTAGTAGGTGTGATTGAACATGGGACACTTGAATATGCATTAATATTCAGGTTTTTGAATGCTTTTCCCTACGCCTATAGGGATTCATGCGCTTTCTGAGCATTTGGCGGCAAAAACAGCCGAAATCGTCGGCGCCGAACTTTTCTCTGCGCAAGAACCTGGCCGAAAAGGCTCTAGTAGGTGTGATTGAACATGGGCCACTCGAATATGCATTAACATTTGGGTTGTTGAATGCTTTTCCCTACGCCTATATGTTAGAAGAACTAGGCAAGAATGACTGCATTGAATGAAACAGTTGGGTACAAGTAGCAAACCCTAGTTGGGGTTGTACCCCATATTGGCTACCCCACTACAGCCTACCAACATATAACACATTACAATTTAACACACCCCCATAGGCAAAGTGGGGGAGAACAAAGGGTCACAAGACCAGTCCAGCAAGGCAACGCAAGCCCAGGGTGGATCACAACGTCACCACACTCCGAGCACAAGCAAAGGCCACAAGGCCAGTTCACATGCAGTGCTAGATATAGTACAAGACAAACAACACAGTGATCAAAATCTAGCAAGCAAGCAACAAGATATATATAAAGTACAGTACAAAGAAAGTCAAGCAGTAAGCAAATGAGGGAATGTGGACACAAGGCCTAAAGAAGTACAGTGTCGCTGATGATCACTAGGCGGGAGTGCCTTGGTGAAGATATCAGCAGTGTTGGCCTTCGAGTCCACGTACACAAGCCGAAGCTGACCGCGCTGCTGAAGCTCTCGAGCAAGAAAGTAGCGAAGAGCAATGTGCTTCGTCCTGTGCTCCAGTCTGTGCTCCTGACACAAGGCAAGAGCTGCCTTGTTGTCACCGTACAGAACTGGAGGAGAACTAGGCCGCTCTCCCAAGTCAGTCAGCAGATAGGTGAGCCAGCGTAACTCCTGTGCAGCCATGGCTGTGGCGTAGATCTCAGCCTCACAACTAGAGCCGAGAACAGAAGAAGAGCGGGTGGACCGCCACGAGACAGAACCAGAGCCAAGGCTGAAGGTGTAACCCTGTGACGACCGCTGCGTAGCCAGGTCGTCCACCCAAGAAGCGTCCGAGTGACCAGTGAGGACAACTCTGTCGTGTCCTCCAAGCACCAACCCCATGCCTGATGTACTGCACAAGTAACGCAGCACCCTCTTAGCAGCCTCCCAGTGCTCTCGCCTGTGTCTCCCAGGCGCAACGTAGCGAGCAAGGATGCTAAGTGGGTACGCGAGGTCAGGTCGCGTGCAAGTCATCAGGTACATGAGGCAGCCTACAAGCTCTGGGTACGGGCCACTCGGCTCTACGGACTCGTCCGGAGGTGGAGCTGAGAGCGAGTGGCTGGTAGCCAGAGGTGTGGCCTGTGGTGAGGAGAACTGGAAGCCGAAGCGCTGAAGGACCTGCTGCACCATGTGTGACTGACTCAGGGTGATGGTGCGGCGAGCTCTGTCCCGGGTGATCTGCAAGCCAAGGTAGCTACGCAGTTCACCCAGGTCAGTGCAGGTGTGTCTCTTCTGCAGCTCCGACTTCACACGAGCGAGTGCCTCAGTGTCAGCAGTAGCAAAGACCAAGTCGTCGACGTACACGAGAATGTAGAACGGCGGCAGCGACGTGTCTGTGCGCAGAAACAGCGACGGGTCAGCAGTAGACGGCGCGAACCCAAGAGCCGCAAGTGTAGTCCTCAGTGTGTCGTGCCACTCACGTGGCGCCTGGCGGAGACCGTAGACTGGCCGGCGGAGGCTCCACTGGGTACCAGGAGGAAACGACCCAGTAAAGCCAGGTGGACGGCGCAGCCAGATCTCCTCGTGCAGGCTGCCCTGCAGGAACGCTGTGCTGAAGTCAAGAGAGTGAAGCTCGTAGTCACGCTGAGCAGCAACGTGCAACAGAACCCGAAGAGTGGTCATCTTCGGGGTGGGGGAGAAGGTCTGGAAGAAGTCGACCCCCTGACGCTGACTGAAGCCTTGAAGACAGGCGGAGAACCTGGCGGCCGCTTCACCCTGAAAATCCACATGCCATCGACGATGTTCGCCCCAGGAGGGGGAACCTCGTCGACGTAAGTGCCTGTGGACTTCCAGGATGCCATCTCTGCGTCCATGGCTGTCTGCCACTGAGAGGAGTAGGGACCCGAGATCGCCTCTGCGTAAGTGCGCGGAGTAGGGATGTCTAGTGCATCCGGGTCTCCCTCAGGGGCAAGCAACGAGGCCACGAGATGAGGTACAGCAGCCGCGAGAGAGTCAAATTCCTCCTGCCTGTCCTCAAGGACGTCCGTGCCAAGAGCACACTCACCCCCGACGGACGGAGGACAGACAGACGCAGACTCAGACTCAGCAACAAGGCGAGCAGCGTAGTCGAGACGACAGGCAGCAGCAAAGTCAACCAACTCAGCGACCAGAGCAGACGCAGCCGAGGACTCAAAGGTAGGGTCAGTGACAACAGTAGCTAGGAGACGCGTGACAGTAGGGTGCTCAGCACGATACCGGTCAGACTCAGGGTCCGGAACGGCAGGCAAAGAGGACGCAGGAGGAGACGGTAGAGGGACACGCTGAGGAGCAGTAGATGGACGCAGAGTCATGTAGTGAGTGCCTGGGACAGGAGGAGGACGCTCACGACGGACACGACGACCAGTGCGAGCAGGACGAACAGGCGACGCAGGACGGGACTCAGGCTCACGACGCTCGGTAAGACCTCCTGTGGGACCAGTGTAAGGAGAGGGAGCAGGGAGAGGCGAGGTAGGCGGTAACTGTGACTGCGGCTGGACAGGCGGGGGACACCCTAGCCAGGCGAGCTGCAGCGTCACGAGTCTGCCACTGTGAACGTACACTAAGCTCGGCTGTGGCAGCAGGAGCAGCGGCAGCACCAGACGCGTAGTCATAGAGGGAGATGTGGTCCGTGCTATTGCTCATAAGATACAACTGCAGGTCGTCGAGCCAGGAAGTGAACTGCACGGGACGGCCCTCAGCATCGAAGGAAAGAACGCGAATAGAGGCCATAGCTCAGGCGTGAGGGCACAGCAGAGCAGCGGCAGCAGCAGAGGGGACGCGCTAGAGCGAAGCTAGCAGCCACAGCAGGAGCAAGCGGCGGTGCACAGGCAGGGAGCAGCAGGCGAGGCGGGCGGCGCTGCAGGCGGGAAGTGCGGCGGGCGGGCTGCGAAGCGGGCAGCGGGGCGGGCGGGCGACGCGGCGAGCGGGCAGCGCGGCGGGCGGCTGCGAAGCGGGCAGCGGGCGGGCGGGCGACGCTGCAAGCGGGCAGCGGGCGGGCGGGCGACGCTGCAAGCGGGCAGCGAGGCGGGCGGGCGACGCTGCAAGCGGGCAGCGGGCGGGCGGGCGACGCTGCGAGCGGGCAGCGAGCGAGCGGGCGACGCTGCGAAGCGGGCAGCGGGCGGGCGGGCGACGCTGCGAGCGGGCAGCAAGCGGGCGGGCGACGCTGCGAAGCAGGTAGCGGGCGGGCGGGCGGCGCTGCGAGCGGGCAGCGAAGCGGGCGGGCCGCGAAGCGGGCAGCGAGCGGGCGGGCGGGCTGCGAAGCGGGCAGCGGGGCGAGCGGGCTGCGAAGCGGGCAGCGGGGCGAGCGGGCGACGCTGCGAGCAGGCAGCGCGGCGGGCGAGGGGCGAGCGGGCAGCGTGGCGGGCGGGCGACGCTGCGAGCGGGCGGCTCGGCGGGCGGGCGACGCTGCGAGGGGCGCGCGAGGGCGCTAGCGAGGGGCGCGCGAGGGCGCTAGCGAGGGGCGCGTGAGGGCGCTAACGAGGGGCGCGCGAGGGCGCTAACGAGGGTGCGCGAGGGCGCTAACGAGGGGCGCACGAGGGCGCTAACGAGGGGCGCGCGAGGGCGCTAACGAGGGCGCACGAGGGCGCTACGAGGCTAGGGCACGGGGTAGCGTGGTAACCGCATGCGAGCGGTGGTGGGCCCTTAAAAAAAAAACGGTCGGTAGGTCCTAGGGACCTCCTGCTCTGAATACCATTTCAGAATAACTAGGCAAGAATGAATGAACTAGCAGAAGTTTGGGTACAAATATGAAACCCTAGTTGGGGTTGTACCCCATATTGGCTACCCCACTACAGCCTACCAACATATAACACATTACAATTTAACACGGGGATTCATGCGCTTTCTGAGCATTTGGCGGCAAAAACAACCGAAATCGTCGACGGCGAATTTTTCTCTGCGCAAGAACCTGGCTGAAAAGGCTCTAGTAGGTGTTATTGAATATGGGCCACTCGAATATGCATTAACCTTGGGTTGTTGAATGCTTTTCCCTACGCCTTCTGAGCATTTGGCGGCAAAAACAGCCGAAATCGTCGGCGCCGAACTTTTCTTTGCACAAAAACCTGGCCAAAAAGGCTCTAGTAGGTGCGTTTGAACATGGGCCACTCGAATATGCAATAACATTCAGGTTATTGAATGCTTTTCCGTACGCCTATAGGGATTCATGCGCTTTCTAAGCATTTGGCGGCAAAAACAGCCGAAATCGTAGGCGCCGAACTTTTCTTTGCGCGAGAACCTGGTCGAAATGGCTCTAGTAGGTGCATTTGAACATGGGCCACTCGAATATGCATTAACATTCAGGTTGTTGAATGCTTTTCCCTACGCCTATAGGGATTCATGCGCTTTCTGAGCATTTGGCGGCAAAAACAGCCGAAATCGTCGACGCCGAACTTTTCTTTGCGCAAGAACCTGGCCGAAAAGGCTCTAGTAGGTGTGATTGAACATGGGCCACTCAAATATGTTTTAACATTCGGGTTGTTGAATGCTTTTCCCTACGCCTATAAGGATTCATGCGCTTTCTAAGCATTTGGCAGCAAAAACAGCCGAAATCATCGGCGGCGAACTTTTCTCTGCGCAAGAACCTGGCCGAAAAGGCTCTAGTAGGTGTGATTGAACATGGGTACTTGAATATGCATTAACATTCAGGTTGTTGAATGCTTTTCCCTACGCCTATAGGGATTCATGCGCTTTCTGAGCATTTGGCGGCAAAAACAGCCGAAATCGTCGACGCCGAACTTTTCTTTGCGCAAGAACCTGGCTGAAAAGGCTCTAGTAGGTGTGATTGAACATGGGCCACTCGAATATGCATTAACATTCGGGTTGTTGAATGCTTTTCCCTACGTCTTCTGAGCATTTGGCGGCAAAAACACCCGAAATCGTCGGCGCCGAACTTTTCTTTGCGCAAGAACCTGGCCAAAAAGGCTCTAGTAGGTGCGTTTGAACATGGGCCACTCGAATATGCAATAACATTCAGGTTATTGAATGCTTTTCCGTACGCCTATAGGGATTCATGCGCTTTCTAAGCATTTGGCGGCAAAAACAGCCGAAATCGTCGGCGCCGAACTTTTCTCTGCGCAAGATCCTGGCCGAAAAGGCTCTAAGAGGTGTGATTGAACATGGGCCACTCGAATATGCAATAACATTCAGGTTATTGAATGCTTTTCCCTACGCCTATAGGGATTCATGCGCTTTCTAAGCATTTGGCGGCAAAAACAGCCGAAATCGTCGGCGCCGAACTTTTCTTTGCGCAAGAACCTGGCCGAAAAGGCTCTAGTAGGTGTGATTGAACGTGGGCCATTCAAATATACGATAACATTCAGGTTGTTGAATGCTTTTCTCTACGCCTATAGGGATTCATGCGCTTTCTAAGCATTTGGCGGCAAAAACAGCCGAAATCGTCGGCGCCGAACTTTTCTCTGCGCAAGATCCTAGCCGAAAAGGCTCTAGTAGGTGTGATTGAACATGGGCCACTCGAATATGCAATAACATTCAGGTTATTGAATGCTTTTCCCTACGCCTATAGGGATTCATGCGCTTTCTAAGCATTTGGCGGCAAAAACAGCCGAAATCGTCGGCGCCGAACTTTTCTTTGCGCAAGAACCTGGCCGAAAAGGCTCTAGTAGGTGTGATTGAACGTGGGCCATTCAAATATACGATAACATTCAGGTTATTGAATGCTTTTCCGTACGCCTATAGGGATTCATGCGCTTTCTAAGCATTTGGCGGCAAAAACAGCCGAAACAGTCGGCGCCGAACTTTTCTCTGCGCAAGAACCTGGCCGAAAAGGCTCTAGTAGGTGTGATTGAACATGGGCCACTCGAATATGCATTAACATTCAGGTTGTTGAATGCTTTTCCCTACGCCTATAGGGATTCATGCGCTTTCTAAGCATTTGGCGGCAAAAACAGTTGAAATCGTCGGCGCCGAACTTTTCTTTGCGCAAGAACCTGGCTGAAAAGGCTCTAGTAGGTGCGTTTGAACATGGGCCACTCGAATATGCAATAACATTCAGGTTATTGAATGCTTTTCCGTACGCCTAGAGGGATTCATGCGCTTTTTGAGCATTTGGCGGCAAAAACAGTCGAAATCGTCGGCGCCGAACTTTTCTTTGCGCAAGAACCTGGCCGAAAAGGCTCTAGTAGGTGTGATTGAACATGGGCCACTCAAATATGTTTTAACATTTGGGTTGTTGAATGCTTTTCCCTACGCCTGTAAGGATTTATGCGCTTTCTAAGCATTTGGCAGCAAAAACAGCCGAAATCGTCGGCGCCGAACTTTTCTCTGCGCAAGAACCTGGCCGAAAAGGCTCTAGTAGGTGTGATTGAACATGGGCCACTCGAATATGCATTAACATTCAGGTTGTTGAATGCTTTTCCCTACGCCTATAGGGATTCATGCGCTTTCTGAGCATTTGGCGGCAAAAACAGCCGAAATCGTCGACGCCGAACTTTTCTTTGCGCAAGAACCTGGCCGAAAAGGCTCTAGTAGGTGTGATTGAACATGGGCCACTCGAATATGCGTTAAAATTTAGGTTGTTGAATGCTTTTCCCTACGCCTATAGGGATTCATGCGCTTTCTGAGCATTTGGCGGCAAAAACACCCGAAATCGTCGGCGCCGAACTTTTCTCTGCGCAAGAACCTGGCTGAAAAGGCTCTAGTAGGTGTGATTGAACACGGACCATTCAAATATGCATTAACATTCGGGTTGTTGAATGCTTTTCCCTACGCCTATAGGGATTCATGCGCTTTCTAAGCATTTGGCGGCAAAAACAGCCGAAATCGTCGGCGCCGAACTTTTCTCTGCGCAAGAACCTGGCCGAAAAGGCTCTAGTAGGTGTGATTGAACATGGGCCACTCGAATATGCATTAACATTCAGGTTGTTGAATGCTTTTCCCTACGCCTATAGGGATTCATGCGCTTTCTGAGCATTTGGCGGCAAAAACAGCCGAAATCGTCGACGCCGAACATTTCTCTGCGCAAGAACCTGGCTGAAAAGGCTCTAGTAGGTGTGATTGAACATGTACCACTCGAATATGCATTAACATTTAGGTTGTTGAATGCTTTTCCCTACGCCTATAGGGATTCATGCGCTTTCTAAGCATTTGGCGGCAAAAACACCCGAAATCGTCGGCGCCGAACTTTTCTCTGCGCAAGAACCTGGCTGAAAAGGCTCTAGTAGGTGTGATTGAACATGGACCATTCAAATATGCATTAACATTCGGGTTGTTGAATGCTTTTCCCTACGCCTATAGGGATTCATGCGCTTTCTAAGCATTTGGCGGCAAAAACAGCCGAAATCGTCGGCGCCGAACTTTTCTTTGCGCAAGAACCTGGCCGAAAAGGCTCTAGTAGGTGTGATTGAACATGGGCCACTCGAATATGTATTAACATTTAGGTTGTTGAATGCTTTTCCCTACGCCTATAGGGATTCATGCGCTTTCTAAGCATTTGGCGGCAAAAACACCCGAAATCGTCGGCGCCGAACTTTTCTCTGCGCAAGAACCTGGCCAAAAAGGCTCTAGTAGGTGTGATTGAACATGGGCCACTCGAATATGCATTAACATTCAGGTTGTTGAATGCTTTTCCCTATGCCTTCTGAGCATTTGGCGGCAAAAACAGCCGAAATCGTCGGCGCCGAACTTTTCTCTGCGCAAGAACCTGGCCGAAAAGGCTCTAGTGGGTGTGATTGATGATGGGCCACTCGAATATGCATTAACATTCAGGTTGTTAAATGCTTTTCCCTACGCCTATAGGAATTCATGCGCTTTCTAAGCATTTGGCGGCAAAAACAGCCGAAATCGTCGGCGCCGAACTTTTCTTTGCGCAAGAACCTGGCCGAAAAGGCTCTAGTAGGTGTGATTGAACGTGGGCCATTCAAATATGCAATAACATTCAGGTTCTTGAATGCTTTTCCCTACGCCTATAGGGATTCATGCGCTTTCTAAGCATTTGGCGGCAAAAACAGCCGAAATCGTCGGCGCCGAACTTTTCTCTGCGCAAGAACCTGGCCAAAAAGGCTCTAGTAGGTGTGATTGAACATGGGCCACTCGAATATGCATTAACATTCAGGTTGTTGAATGCTTTTCCCTACGCCTATAGGGATTCATGCGCTTTCTAAGCATTTGGCGGCAAAAACAGCCGAAATCGTCGGCGCCGAACTTTTCTCTGCGCAAGAACATGGCAAAAAAGGCTCGAGTAGGTGTAATTGAACATGGGCCACTCGAATATGCATTAACATTCAGGTTGTTGAATGCTTTTCCCTACGCCTATAGGGATTCATGCGCTTTCTAAGCATTTGGCAGCAAAAACAGCCGAAATCGTCGACGCCGAACTTTTCTTTGCGCTAGATCCTGGCCGAAAAGGCTCTAGTAGGCGCGTTTGAACATGGGCCACTCGAATATGCAATAACATTCAGATTATTGATTTCTTTTCCGTACGCCTATAGGGATTCATGCGCTTTCTAAGCATTTGGCGGCAAAAACACCCGAAATCGTCGGCGCCGAACTTTTCTTTGCGCAAGAACCTGGCCGAAAAGGCTCTAGTAGGTGTGATTGAACATGGGCCACTCGAATATGCATTAACATTCAGGTTGTTGAATGCTTTTCTCTACGCCTATAGGGATTCATGCGCTTTCTAAGCATTTGGCGGCAAAAACAGCCGAAATCGTCGGCGCCGAACTTTTCTCTGCGCAAGAACCTGGCCGAAAAGGCTCTAGTAGGTGTGATTGAACATGGGACACTTGAATATGCATTAATATTTAGGTTTTTGAATGCTTTTCCCTACGCCTATAGGGATTCATGCGTTTTTTTAGCATTTGGCGGCAAAAACAGCCGAAATCGTCGGCGCCGAACTTTTCTCTGCGCAAGAACCTGGCCAAAAAGGCTCTAGTAGGTGTGATTGAACATGGGCCGCTCGAATATGCATTAACATGTCAGAATCCCAGTCACTAACCACTGGGATAAAAGGGCTTGTTTATATAGCGGGTGAGTGCGCCCATAACCCCCCAGGCCAACATGCCTGTAACCCTTCCCTAGGATCAATCGGGGATCACCAGTGGCACTCTGACACCCCCCCGCACTGGGATGCCCGAAGTGCACACACCGGGATTCGAACCCGAGACCTTCGCTCTAATACCATGTCAGAATCCCAGTCACTAACCACTGGGATAAAAGGGCTTGTTTATATAGCGGGTGAGTGCGCCCATAACCCCCCAGGCCAACATGCCTGTAACCCTTCCCTAGGATCAATCGGGGATCACCAGTGGCACTCTGACATAACATTCAGGTTGTTGAATGCTTTTCCCTACGCCTATAGGGATTCATGCGCTTTCTAAGCATTTGGCACGAAAAACAGCCGAAATCGTCAGCGCCGAACTTTTCTTTGCGGAAGAACCTACCGAAAAGGCTCTAGTAGGTGTGATTGAACATGGGCCACTCAAATATGCAATAAAATTCAGGTTGTTGAATGCTTTTCTCTACGCCTATAGGGATTCATGCACTTTCTAAGCATTTGGCGGCAAAAACACCCGAAATCGTCGGCGCCGAACTTTTCTCTGCGCAAGAACCTGGCCGAAAAGGCTCTAGTAGGTGTGATTGAACATGGGCCACCGAATATGCATTAACATTCAGGTTGTTGAATGCTTTTCCCTACGCCTATAGGGATTCATGCGCTTTCTAAGCATTTGGCGGCAAAAACACCCGAAATCGTCGGCGCCGAACTTTTCTCTGCGCAAGAACCTGGCCAAAAAGGCTCTAGTAGGTGTGATTGAACATGGGACACTTGAATATGCATTAACATTCAGGTTGTTGAATGCTTTTCCCTACGCCTCTAGGGATTTACGCGCTTTCTAAGCATTTGGCGGCAAAAACAGTCGAAATAGTTGGCGCCGAATATTTCTTTGCGCAAGAACCTGGCCGAAAAGGCTCTAGTAGGTGCGTTTGAACATGGGCCACTCGAATATGCAATAACATTCAGGTTATTGAATGCTTTTCCGTACGCCTATAGGGATTCATGCGCTTTCTAAGCATTTGGCGGCAAAAACAGCCGAAATCGTCGGCGCCGAACTTTTCTTTGCGCAAGAACCTGGCTGAAAAGGCTCTAGTAGGTGTGATTGAACATGGTGTCAAAGTAACTAGGCAAGAATGAATGAACTAGCAGAAGTTTTGGGTACAAATATGAAACCCTAGTTGGGGTTGTACCCCATATTGGCTACCCCACTACAGCCTACAAGCATAATACAGTTTAACACACCCCCATAGGCAAAGTGGGGGAGAACAAAGGGTCACAAGACCAGTCCAGCAAAGCAAAGCAAAGCCCAGGGTGGATCACAACGTCACCACACTCCGAGCACAAGTAAAGGCCACAAGGCCAGTTCACATGCAGTGCTAGATATAGTACAAGACAAGCAACACAGTGATCAAAACCTAGCAAGCAAGCAACAAGATATATATAAAGTACAGTACAAAGAATGTCAAGCAGTGAGCAAGTGAGGAAACGTGGACACAAGGCCTAAAGAAGTACAGTGCCGCTGATGATCACTAGGCGGGAGCGCCTTGGTGAAGATATCAGCAGTGTTGGCCTTCGAGTCCACGTACACAAGCCGAAGCTGACCGCGCTGCTGAAGCTCTCGAGCAAGAAAGTAGCGAAGAGCAATGTGCTTCGTCCTGTGCTCCAGTCTGTGCTCCTGACACAAGGCAAGAGCCGCCTTGTTGTCACCGTACAGAACTGGAGGAGAACTAGGCCGCTCTCCCAAGTCAGTCAGCAGGTAGGTGAGCCAGCGTAACTCCTGTGCAGCCATGGCTGTGGCATAGATCTCAGCCTCACAACTAGAGCCGAGAACAGAGGAAGAGCAGGTGGACCGCCACGAGACAGAACCAGAGCCAAGGCTGAAGGTGTAACCCTGTGACGACCGCTGCGTAGCCAGGTCGTCCACCCAAGAAGCGTCCGAGTGACCAGTGAGGACAACTCTGTCGTGTCCTCCAAGCACCAGCCCCATGCCTGATGTACTGCACAAGTAACGCAGCACCCTCTTAGCAGCCTCCCAGTGCTCTCGCCTGTGTCTCCCAGGTGCAACGTAACGAGCAAGGATGCTAAGAGGGTACGCGAGGTCAGGTCGCGTGCAAGTCATCAGGTACATGAGGCAGCCTACAAGCTCTGGGTACGGGCCACTCGGCTCTACGGACTCGTCCGAAGGTGGAGCTGAGAGCGAGTGGCTGGTAGCCAGAGGTGTGGCCTGTGGTGAGGAGAACTGGAAGCCGAAGCGCTGAAGGACCTGCTGCACCATGTGTGACTGAGTCAGGGTGATGGTGCGGCGAGCTCTGTCCCGGGTGATCTGCAAGCCAAGGTAGCTACGCAGTTCACCCAGGTCAGTGCAGGTGTGTCTCTTCTGCAGCTCCGACTTCACACGAGCGAGTGCCTCAGTGTCAGCAGTAGCAAAGACCAAGTCGTCGACGTACACGAGAATGTAGAACGGCGGCAGCGACGTGTCTGTGCGCAGAAACAGCGACGGGTCAGCAGTAGACGGCGCGAACCCAAGAGCCGCAAGTGTAGTCCTCAGTGTGTCGTGCCACTCGCGTGGCGCCTGGCGAAGACCGTAGACTGGCCGGCGGAGGCTCCACTGGGTACCAGGAGGAAACGACCCAGTAAAGCCAGGTGGGCGGCGCAGCCAGATCTCCTCGTGCAGGCTGCCCTGCAGGAACGCTGTGCTGAAGTCAAGAGAGTGAAGCTCGTAGTCACGCTGAGCAGCAACGTGCAGCAGAACCCGAAGAGTGGTCATCTTCGGGGTGGGGGAGAAGGTCTGGAAGAAGTCGACCCCCTGACGCTGACTGAAGCCTCTAGCAACGTAACGAGCCTTGAAGACAGGCGGAGAACCTGGCGGCCGCTTCACCCTGAAAATCCACATGCCATCGACGATGTTCGCCCCAGGAGGGGGAACCTCGTCGACGTAGGTGCCTGTGGACTTCCAGGATGCCATCTCTGCGTCCATGGCTGTCTGCCACTGAGAGGAGTAGGGACCCGAGATCGCCTCTGCGTAAGTGCGCGGAGTGGGGATGTCTAGTGCATCCGGGTCTCCCTCAGGGGCAAGCAACCAGGCCACGAGATGAGGTACAGCAGCCGCGAGAGAGTCAAAGTCCTCCTGCCTGTCCTCAAGGACGTCCGTGCCAAGAGCACACTCACCGCCGACGGACGGAGGACAGACAGACGCAGACGCAGACTCAGCAACAAGACTAGCAGCGTAGTCTAGACGACAGGCAGCAGCAAAGTCAACCAACTCAGCGACTAGAGCAGACGCAGCCGAGGACTCAAAGGTAGGGTCAGTGACAACAGTAGCTAGGAGACGGGTGACAGTAGGGTGCTCAGCATGATACCGGTCAGACTCAGGGTCCGGAACGTCAGGCAAAGAGGACGCAGGAGGAGACGGTAGAGGGACACGCTGAGGAGCAGTAGAGGGACGCAGAGTCATGTAGTGAGTGCCTGGGACAGGAGGAGGACGCTCACGACGGACACGACGACCAGTGCGAGCAGTGCGAACAGGCGACGCAGGGCGAGACTCAGGCTCACGACGCTCTGTAAGACCTCCTGTGGGACCAGTGTAAGGAGAGGGAGCAGGGAGAGGTGAGGTAGGCGGTAACTGTGACTGCGGCTGGACAGGCGGGAGACACCCTACGGAGGGAGGAGGACAAGGAGGAGGAGCCTGCCCAAGAACCTGCTGAAGGAGCGGTACGAAGTACGGCCGCGGCCGCGCAGCGTCTCCAGAAGCAGAAGAGACTCCAGCGGCCGGGTCCTCAGCACCAGCAGGAGCTCCAACGTCCGGGTCCCCAGCACCAGCAGCAGCGCCACCGCTCGGGTCCTCAGCTCCAGCAGCAGCTCCACCAGGTGGGTCCGCAGCACCAGCAGCAGCACCACCCCCAGGGTCCGCAGCACCGCTAGGAAGAGCACCCCCAGAGTCGGCAGCTCCAACTCCACTAGTACCGCCAGCTCCAGAGGCCCCAGCTCCAGCAGCTCCAGTCGTAGTGCTCCCAGAACGACCAGTCCCGGCAGCTCCAGTACCCCCAGTACGAGCACCCCCAGGACGAGCAGCTCCAGCACCCCCAACTCCAGTCGAGGCACTAGGACGGCGAAAGCGCCTGACGTACCAGTCACGAAGCTGCTGCGGTGTGAGAGACTGCTCAGCACCCCGAACCGGAGCACCCCCAGACACAGCAACCCGAGGCTCCGTAGGCTCAGTAGCAGCACCCCCAGGCTCAGTACCCCCAGACTCCGCACACGCAGGCTCAGCACCCCCAGTCGCAGCACCCCCAGGCTCAGCACCCCCAGGCGTAGCACCCCCAGGCTCAGCACCCCCAGCTCCAGCACCCGCAGTCCCAGCACTCCCAGGCCCAGCACCCGCAGGCTCAGCACCCCCAGGCTCAGCACTCCCAGCAGCACCACCTGCAGCAGCACCTGAGTCACCTGTGACCTCGACAGGCTCAGCGACGGGAGGAGGGTCTACCTGGGAAACACCTGAAGGAGCAGGACCCTGAGGGGGAAGGGGGTCTACCGGAGGGGGACCAGGAGCAAGGAAAAGCGGCGGGGGAGGGAGGGGGGCAGTGCGGTAGGGGAAGAGACGGTAAAAAGGGACCGACTCGTCAAAGGTGACGTCCTGAGAGGCGAAGACCCGGCGCGAGGTGGGGTGGTAAAACTGCCAGCCCGGCGCGTCAGGGACAAAGCCAAGGAAGACACAGGGAAGTGTGCGGGAGGAGAGCTTGTCCGCGGACGTATCGCGGACAAGGGCACGAGCACCCCAGACCCGAAAGCGCGACGCATCGCCAACCTCCCCCGTCCAACGCAGTGTGGGCGAGGTCTCCGGCAAGGAGACACGGGGCCAGAGGTTGAGCTGATGCGCGGCGTACCGGACAGCAAACGGCCACAGAAAATGGGGAGCCGCGTGAACCAAGGAGGTACGAGCGACCTCCATGACCAGGCCAATGCGGCGCTCAGCAACCCCATTCTGCTGTGGGGAGTCCGGAAGCGTGAAGGTCTGCTCGATGCCCTCCGCCTGACAGAAGGTCCTCAAGAGATCGGAGGAAAACTCACCACCTCTGTCAGAGTGCAGACGCAGGACAGGAAGATCCGTCCGGAAACGGCGGCGGAGCTGGAGACGAACTGTGCGGATCCAAGGGATCAGAACAGCAGGGACCTCACCCTTGGTGCGCAAGGGGAAGACCGTGGTGTAACGCGAGTAGTCGTCAACAACCAGCAAAAAGTACCGCTCACCGCCCTGGCCACGAACGCGGGCTGGGCCCCACACGTCCAGGTGGAGGGTCTGCAGAGGAGCCTCTGTCGGGGGGAACGAGGAGGAGTGAGGAGCGGCGCGCTGCCGCCCCTCGACGCAAGGAAGGCAAGGCGGCGCAGGCGAGGCAGGGAGGGGAGGGAGGGACCTGGGAAGACCAGACACAAGGCGGCGACGGTGCATGCCACGGAGGCGTGGCAAGGAGGGGTGACCCAGGCGGTGGTGCCAGAGAAGAGTCTGGTGCGACAGGGAACGACACTCACAGGCGTGGGCCACCAGACCTGACGCAGACACCTGACCGACAGCAGCGACCTGAGGAGACGCAGTGGTCAGTGTGTAGAGACTCGACCCCGGTCGACGGGTGAACGTAGCCAGGTGACGGCCGGTCCTGGAGCACGTGCAGATCGCCACACGCTGTCCTCCAGGGGTAAAGGTGTCAACCCACTGATCCTGGATGACAGCGTTGCTCACCAGGTTCGTCGAGAACGAGGGGAGGTGGAAACCCGACAACGAGCCAGACGGAACCGCCGGACAAGGGAGCACAGTGGTGGACTGGGCAAGGACTGGGCCCCCAGAGGGGTCAGCCAAGGAGACTGGGACCGGTGCAGGAAGCGGTGTGAGCTCAGTACTGTCACGAAAGAAACAGCGGGAAGCACCTGAGTCAAGGGTGAAGGTGTGACAGGCCTCAGCCGGTGCGGTACCTGAGAGAGCAGTCTCTGTGGGTGCTGTACCTGAGAGAGCAGTCTCTGTGGGTGCTGTACCTGAGAGAGCAGACTCGCAAACAGCGGGGACAGCACTGGAGGGAGCAAGTACAGGGGGCACCATACCAGAGAGAGCAGACTCACTAGTACCCAGGACAGCTGGCTCTATACTTGGGTCAGGCGGCACACACAAGTAACAGTCTCCCTCGGCACTAACAGTCAATGCATACATGGCAGCAATAATAGCATCATAGTCAAGAGCAAAGATATCAACACCAGCCCTCATCAGCTCAGCCCAGCGGGGGCGCTCAACATCCTCGCCCATCTCCTCACGCCAAGCGTCGTCAAGGCGGGAGAAGCAGCGGTACGGGGTGTGGAACCTCCCACACGTCTGTCCCTTGCGGTCACCTGTGCGAATGACATAGGAACAGCGGCCACTGCCCCCCGACGTCCCACGCTGAGCAAGCCACTCACGAAGCTGCTGGGTCGTCTGGGGACGCTGCTGCTGGTGGGAGCTCTGGCCCGAGCCAGTGCCTCCACTCCGACCTCCGCCGCCACCACTACCACCGCTCCGACCGCCACCGCCGCCACCGCCGCCACCGCCGCCGCCGCCGCCACCGCCGCCGCCGCCACCACCGCCACCGCTCCCTCCGCCGCCCCCGCCTCCACCGCCGACCCCACTCCCACCAGCGCTCCCGCCACCGCTCCCTCCAGCACCGCCTCCCCCCCCACCTCCCCCACCTCCTCCCCCCCCAGCGCCACCCCCGCCACCCTTGCCCCCCTTGCCCTTGCCGGTGCGGCGCCTCCCACCAGGAGCAGAAGCAGCGCCAGCAGACTCAGCACCAAGGAAGTCAACAGCAGCAGCAGTAGCGTAGGAGGGAGCGAGGGGAGAGGGAGAACACCCCTCAAAGATGGGGGTGCGAGGAGCGCCACGAGCAGCACCGACAGCTACAATGCTCTTTTCGGCCGCCAGTAGCTGCTCCTCTAGGAGGGCGACTGTGAGCTCAGTGGGACAGCGAGCAAGGAAGTGGTCTCGAACTGAGCTGAGGGTGTCAGGGAGACGGGTGACTATGAAGTGGAGTGTCCAGTACAGTGGAGGGGGATTCTTAGCGCAGAACTCAGTGGGAAGGGCGGCACGCAGGCGGGCATCACTAGTGCGAAGGTGGGTGATAAGATCGGCGACTGTAGTAAAGGTGGACAGATCGGGGAACAGGTACGGCAGCATGAGGCGGCTAAGCTCGGCTGTGGCAGGCGAGGAGTAGCGAGCGACGACAGCGTCGTACAGGGCCTTAGCGGATTTGCAGTCGCCAAAATGCTCTAGCTCAGCTAACGGCAGGTGACTGCGAATGGCTAGGCGAGCAGCTGCGTCACGAGTCTGCCAGTGGGAACGAACACTAAGCTCAGCTGTGGCAGGAGGGGCGAGTGGCAGCTGCAGGTCATCCAGCCAAGTGGCGAACTTCACAGGGCGGCCCTCAGCATCGAACGACAGCACGCGGATGGAAGCCATAGCGACAGCGCGACTGAGCAAAGGAAGCTGCCACAGCGCTGCAGGTAGGTAGCTCGGCGGGAAGCGCGGCGGGCGGGCGACGCGGCGAGCGGGCAGTGCGGGGGGCGGGCTACGAAGCGGGCAGCGCGGTGGGCAGGCGGCGCTGCAGGCGGGAAGTGCGGCGGGCGGGCTGCGAAGCGGGCAGCGGGGCGGGCGGGCGACGCGGCGAGCGGGCAGCGCGGCGGGCGGGCTGCGAAGCGGGCAGCGGGCGGGCGGGCGACGCTGCAAGCGGGCAGCGGGCGGGCGACGCTGCAAGCGGGCAGCGAGGCGGGCGGGCGACGCTGCGAGCGGGCAGCGGGCGGGCGGGCGACGCTGCAAGCGGGCAGCGGGCGGGCGGGCGACGCTGCGAGCGGGCAGCGAGCGGGCGGGCGGGCTGCGAAGCGGGCAGCGGGCGGGCGGGCGACGCTGCAAGCGGGCAGCGAGGCGGGCGGGCGACGCTGCGAGCGGGCAGCGCGGCGGGCGGGCGACGCTGCGAAGCGGGCAGCGGGCGGGCGGGCGACGCTGCAAGCGGGCAGCGGGCGGGCGGGCGACGCTGCAAGCGGGCAGCGGGCGGGCGGGCGACGCTGCGAGCAGGCGGCTCGGCGGGCGGGCTGCGAAACGGGCAGTGCAGCAGGCGGGCGACGCTGCGAGCGGGCGGCTCGGCGGGCGGGCGACGCTGCGAGGGGCGCGCGAGGGCGCTAACGAGAGGCGCACGAGGGCGCTAGCGAGGGCGCGCGAGGGCGCTAACGAGAGGCGCGCGAGGGCGCTAACGAGGGCGCGCGAGGGCGCTAACGAGGACGCACGAGGGCGCTAACGAGGGCGCACGAGGGCGCTACGAGGCTAGGGCACGGGGTAGCGTGGTAACCGCATGCGAGCGGTGGTGGGCCCTTAAAAAAAAACGGTCGGTAGGTCCTAGGGACCTCCTGCTCTGAATACCATGTTAGAAGAACTAGGCAAGAATGAGTGCATTGAATGAAACAGTTGGGTACAAGTAGCAAACCCTAGTTGGGGTTGTACCCCATATTGGCTACCCCACTACAGCCTACCAACATATAACACATTACAATTTAACACTATAGGGATTCATGCGCTTTCTAAGCATTTGACATGAAAAACAGCCGAAATCGTCGGCGCCGAACTTTTCTTTGCGCAAGAACCTGGCCGAAAAGGCTCTAGTAGGTGTGATTGAACATGGGCCACTCAAATATGCAATAAAATTCAGGTTGTTGAATGCTTTTCTCTACGCCTATAGGGATTCATGCGCTTTCTAAGCATTTGGCGGCAAAAACAGCCGAAATCGTCGGCGCCGAACTTTTCTCTGCGCAAGAACCTGGCCGAAAAGGCTCTAGTAGGTGTGATTGAACATGGGCCACTCGAATATGCATTAAAATTCAGGTTGTTGAATGCTTTTCCCTACGCCTATAGAGATTCAAACGCTTTCTAAGCATTTGGTGGCGCCGAACTTTTCTCTGCGCAAGAACCTGGCCAAAAAGGCTCTAGTATGTGTTATTGAACATGGGTCACTTGAATATGCATTAACATTCAGGTTGTTGAATGCTTTTCCCTACGCCTATACGAATTCATGCGCTTTCTAAGCATTTGGCGGCAAAAACAGCCGAAATCGTCGGCGCCGAACTTTTCTCTGCGCAAGAACCTGGCTGAAAAGGCTCTAGTAGGTGTGATTGAACATGGGCCACTCGAATATGCATTAACATTCAGGTTGTTGAATGCTTTTCCCTACGCCTTCTGAGCATTTGGCGGCAAAAACAGCCGAAATCGTCGGCGCCGAACTTTCCACTGCGCAAGAACCTGGCCGAAAAGGCTCTAGTAGGTGTGATTGAACATGGGCCACTCGAATATGCATTAACATTCAGGTTGTTGAATGCTTTTCCCTACGCTTATAGGGATTCATGCGCTTTCTAAGCATTTGGCGGCAAAAACAGCCGAAATCGTCGGCGCCGAACTTTTCTTTGCGCAAGAACCTGGCCGAAAAGGCTCTAGTAGGTGTGATTGAACATGGGCCACCCGAATATGCATTAACATTCAGGTTGTTGAATGCTTTTCCCTACGCCTATAGGGATTCATGCGCTTTTTTAGCATTTGGCGGCAAAAACAGTCGAAATCGTCGGCGCCGAACTTTTCTCTGCGCAAGAACCTGGCCAAAAAGGCTCTAGTATGTGTTATTGAACATGGGTCACTTGAATATGCATTAACATTCAGGTTGTTGAATGCTTTTCCCTACGCCTATACGAATTCATGCGCTTTCTAAGCATTTGGCGGCAAAAACAGCCGAAATCGTCGGCGCCGAAGTTTTCTCTGCGCAAGAACCTAGCTGAAAAGGCAGTAGTAGGTGTGATTGAACATGGGCCACTCGAATATGCATTAACATTCAGGTTGTTGAATGCTTTTCCCTACGCCTTCTGAGCATTTGGCAGCAAAAACAGCCGAAATCGTCGGCGCCGAACTTTCCTCTGCACAAGAACCTGGCCGAAAAGGCTCTAATAGGTGTGATTGAACATGTGCCACTCGAATATACACTAACATTCAGGTTGTTGAATGCTTTTCCCTACGCTTATAGGGATTCATGCGCTTTCTAAGCATTTGGCGGCAAAAACAGCCGAAATCGTCGGCGCCGAACTTTTCTCTGCGCAAGAACCTGGCCGAAAAGGCTCTAGTAGGTGTGATTGAACATGGGCCACCGAATATGCTTTGAAATTCAGGTTGTTGAATGCTTTTCCCTACGCCTATAGGGATTCATGCGCTTTCTAAGCATTTGGCGGCAAAAACACCCGAAATCGTCGGCGCCGAACTTTTCTCTGCGCAAGAACCTGGCCAAAAAGGCTCTAGTATGTGTTATTGAACATGGGTCACTTGAATATGCATTAACATTCAGGTTGTTGAATGCTTTTCCCTACGCCTATACGAATTCATGCGCTTTCTAAGCATTTGGCGGCAAAAACAGCCGAAATCGTCGGCGCCGAACTTTTCTCTGCGCAAGAACCTGGCTGAAAAGGCTCTAGTAGGTGTGATTGAACATGGGCCACTCGAATATGCATTAACATTCAGGTTGTTGAATGCTTTTCCCTACGCCTTCTGAGCATTTGGCGGCAAAAACAGCCGAAATCGTCGGCGCCGAACTTTTCTCTGCGCAAGAACCTGGCCGAAAAGGCTCTAGTAGGTGTGATTGAACATGGGCCACTCGAATATGCATTAACATTCAGGTTGTTGAATGCTTTTCCCTACGCTTATAGGGATTCATGCACTTTTTTAGCATTTGGCAGCAAAAACAGTCGAAATCGTCGGCGCCGAACTTTTCTTTGCGCAAGAACCTGGCCAAAAAGGCTCTAGTAGGTGTGATTGAACATGGGCCACTCGAATATGCATTAACATTCAGGTTGTTGAATGCTTTTCCCTACGCCTATAGGGATTCATGCGCTTTCTAAGCATTTGGCGGCAAAAACACCCGAAATCGTCGGCGCCGAACTTTTCTTTGCGCAAGAACCTGGCCGAAAAGGCTCTAGTAGGTGTGATTGAACATGGGCCACTCAAATATACAATAACATTCAAGTTATTGAATGCTATTCCGTATGCCTACAGGGAATAACGCGATTTCTAAGCATTTCGCGGCAAAAACAATCGAAATCGTCGGCCCCGAACATTTCTTTGCGCAAGAACCTGGCCGAAAAGGCTCTAGTAGGTGCGTTTGAACATGGGCCACTCGAATATGCAATAACATTCAGGTTATTGAATGCTTTTCCGTACGCCTATAGGGATTCATGCGCTTTCTAAGCATTTGGCGGCAAAAACAGCCGAAATCGTCGGCGCCGAACTTTTCTTTGCGCAAGAACCTGGCTGAAAAGGCTCTAGTAGGTGTGATTGAACATGGGCCACTCGAATATGCATTAACATTCAGGTTGTTGAATGCTTTTCCCTACGCCTATAGGGATTCATGCGCTTTCTAAGCATTTGGCGGAAAATACACCTGAAATCGTCGGCGCCGAACTTTTCTCTGCGCAAGAACCTGGCCAAAAAGGCTCTAGTAGGTGTGATTGAACATGGGCCACTCGAATATGCATTAACATTCAGGTTGTTGAATGCTTTTCCCTACGCCTATAGGGATTCATGCGCTTTCTAAGCATTTGGCGGCAAAAACAGCCGAAATCGTTGGCGCCGAACTATTCTTTGCGCAAGAACCTTGCCAAAAAAGGCTCTAGTAGGTGTGATTGAATTTGCCACTCGAATATGCATTAACATTCAGGTTGTTGAATGCTTTTCCCTAGGCCTATGGAGATTCATGCGCTTTCTAAGCATTTGGCGGCAAAAACAGCCGAAATCGTCGGCGCCGAACTTTTCTCTGCGCAAGAACCTGGCCGAAAAGGCTCTAGTAGGTGTGATTGAACATGGGCCACTCGAATATGCATTAACATTCAGGTTGTTGAATGCTTTTCCCTACGCTTATAGGGATTCATGCGCTTTCTGAGCATTTGGCGGCAAAAACAGCCGAAATCGTCGGCGCCGAACTTTTCTCTGCGCAAGAACCTGGCCGAAAAGGCTCTAGTAGGTGTGATTGAACATGGGCCACTCGAATATGCATTAACATTCAGGTTGTTGAATGCTTTTCCCTACGCCTATAGGGATTCATGCGCTTTCTAAGCATTTGGCGGCAAAAACAGTCGAAATCGTCGGCGCCGAACTTTTCTTTGCGCAAGAACCTGGCCAAAAAGGCTCTAGTAGGTGTGATTGAACATGGGCCACTCGAATATGCATTAACATTCAGGTTGTTGAATGCTTTTCTCTACGCCTATAGGGATTCATGCGCTTTCTAAGCATTTGGCGGCAAAAACACCCGAAATCGTCGGCGCCGAACTTTTCTTTGCGCAAGAACCTGGCCGAAAAGGCTCTAGTAGGTGTGATTGAATATGGGCCGCTCGAATATGCATTAACATTCAAGTTATTGAATGCTATTCCGTACGCCTACAGGGATTTACGCGATTTCTAAGCATTTGGCGGCAAAAACACCCGAAATCGTCGGCGCCGAACTTTTCTTTGCGCAAGAACCTGGCCGAAAAGGCTCTAGTAGGTGCGTTTGAACATGGGCCACTCGAATATGCAATAACATTCAGGTTATTGAATGCTTTTCTGTACGCCTACAGGGATTTACGCGATTCCTAAGCATTTGGCGGCAAAAACAGCCGAAATCGTCGGCGCCGAACTTTTCTTTGCGCAAGAACCTGGCCGAAAAGGCTCTAGTAGGTGCGTTTGAACATGGGCCACTCGAATATGCAATAGCAACCAGGTTGTTGAATTCTTTTCCGTACGCCTATAGGGATTCATGCGCTTCCTAAGAATTTGGCGGCAAAAACAGCCGAAATCGTCGGCGCCGAACTTTTCTTTGCGCAAGAACCTGGCTGAAAAGGCTCTAGTAGGTGTGATTGAACATGGGCCACTCGAATATGCATTAACATTCAGGTTGTTGAATGCTTTTCCCTACGCCTATAGGGATTCATGCGCTTTCTAGGCATTTGGCGGAAAATACACCTGAAATCGTCGGCGCCGAACTTTTCTTTGCGCAAGAACCTGGCCAAAAAGGCTCTAGTAGGTGTGATTGAATATGGGCCACTCGAATATGCATTAACATTCAGGTTGTTGAATGCTTTTCCCTACGCCTATAGGGATTCATGCGCTTTCTAAGCATTTGGCGGCAAAAACAGCCGAAATCGTCGGCGCCGAACTTTTCTTTGCGCAAGAACCTGGCTGAAAATGGTCTAGTAGGTGTGATTGAACATGGGCCACTCGAATATGCATTAACATTCAGGTTGTTGAATGCTTTTCCCTACGCCTATAGGGATTCATGCGCTTTCTAAGCATTTGGCGGAAAATACACCTGAAATCGTCGGCGCCGAACTTTTCTCTGCGCAAGAACCTGGCCAAAAAGGCTCTAGTAGGTGTGATTGAACATGGGCCACTCGAATATGCATTAACATTCAGGTTGTTGAATGCTTTTCCCTACGCCTATAGGGATTCATGCGCTTTCTAAGCATTTGGCGGCAAAAACAGCCGAAATCGTCGGCGCCGAACTTTTCTTTGCGCAAGAACCTGGCTGAAAAGGCTCTAGTAGGTGTGATTGAACATGGGCCACTCGAATATGCATTAACATTCAGGTTGTTGAATGCTTTTCCCTACGCCTATAGGGATTCATGCGCTTTCTAAGCATTTGGCAGCAAAAACAGCCGAAATCGTCGGCGCCGAACTATTCTTTGCGCAAGAACCTTGCCAAAAAAGGCTCTAGTAGGTGTGATTGAATTTGCCACTCGAATATGCATTAACATTCAGGTTGTTGAATGCTTTTCACCAGGCCTATGGGGATTCATGCGCTTTCTAAGCGTTTGACGGCAAAAACAGCCGAAATCGTCGGCGCCGAACTTTTCTTTGCGCAAGAACCTGGCCAAAAAGGCTCTAGTAGGTGTGATTGAACATGGGCCACTCGAATATGCATTAACATTCAGGTTGTTGGATGCTTTTCCCTACGCCTATAGGGATTCATGCGCTTTCTAAGCATTTGGCGGCAAAAACAGCCGAAATCGTCGGCGCCGAACTTTTCTCTGCGCAAGAACCTGGCCAAAAAGGCTCTAGTAGGTGTGATTGAACATGGGCCACTCGAATATGCATTCACATTCTGGTTGTCGAATGCTTTTCCCTACGCCTATAGGGATTCATGCGCTTTCTAAGCATTTGGCGGCAAAAACAGCCGAAATCGTCGGCGCCGAACTTTTCTCTGCGCAAGAACCTGGCCAAAAAGGCTCTAGTAGGTGTGATTGAACATGGGCCACTCGAATATGCATTCACATTCAGTTTGTTGAATGATTTTCCCTACGCCTATAGGGATTCATGCGCTTTCTAAGCATTTGGCTGCAAAAACAGTCGAAATCGTCGGCGCCGAACTTTTCTTTGCGCAAGAACCTGGCCGAAAAGGCTCTAGTAGGTGTGATTGAACATGGGCCACTCGAATATGCATTAACATTCAGGTTGTTGAATGCTTTTCCCTATGCCTATAGGGATTCATGCGCTTTCTAAGCATTTGGCAGCAAAAACAGCCGAAATCGTCGGCGCCGAACTTTTCTTTGCGCAAGAACCTGGCCAAAAAGGCTCTAGTAGGTGTGATTGAACATGGGCCGTGTCAACGGGAGTTGGGTGTTGGCCGCGTCCTCGCTTGGGCGGAGCCGACTTCGTGGTCGGGTGTAGGGTGCAGCCGACCTGTAGCAGTGGGCGAGCTGGTCGACGGGGCTGGTCGACCTGCACGGGGAGCCACTGCATGGGCGCCGACTTCAAGATGGCGTCAACTTCGGGTGGTCGACTTGGGAAGTCGACCTGTGGAGGCGTCGACTTGGTGACGCCGACCTGGGACGTCGACCAGACCCTCTGGTCGACCAGGAGTGACGTCGACCTAGAGCTGGTCGACCAGGGAGTAGTGGTCGACCTGGGGAGGTCGACGGGAGGTGGCCGTCGACTTGGGAGGTCGACCGGCACATACCGGAGGCAGTGGTCGACCTGGTGAGGTCGACTTGGAGTGGTCGTCGACTTGGGAGGTCGACGGGCACGCACAGGAGCACCTGGTCGACGTGGTTGCCCGGTCGACCAGGTTACCTGGGTGACGAGGGTCTGCGAAGGCACGCGAAGGTCGCCCAGGCGAGGTTGGCGAGGACGACCTCGGTGGTGGTATCCCGAGGTCGACCTGGCAGATGAGATGCAGTCGTCAGCACAAGGTGGACTTGGTGCGTGCGCTGTGCAGGTGACGAAGCAGTGCGCGCCAATCGCCTACGAGCACCTGCGAAGCTGGTGCGATGCTGGACTGCAGGAGCAACGCTGGCACGCCGTCGACTTGCACGGTTGTCACGCCGTCGACCTGCAGCGTTGGCAAGCCGCGTCTCTGCACTGCTGGAGTGCGGTCGACCAAGTCGTGCTGGCACGCGGTCGACCGTGCTGCGCTGGCAGTCGACCTGCTTGCATCCTAGCTCTGATGTAGTCTTGCCTAGCCAACTTCATTGTATCATTGTTGTCAACTTTCTCTAGTGAAACTCTTGCCAAATTGCCTTGTGAACTAGCAAGTAGTGTGCGCACTAGGAAGACGATTAAGGACCAACGAACGCAGAGATCACACGAGCATCCGTGCCTAGCCCGTAGTCTAGCTCCCGTTGCTATAGTTATCTCCGCATGGTGCGGTGAGCGTGGACGGCACCCGACTCACCTTTATGTCTAGTCGATTTAGTGGCACCTTACCTAAGTGGTTCGTAGGCCGGCAGCTGTGCGATTGTCACTATGGTAGTGGCCGTAGGTGACACGGGGGTGGTGGACACCCTGGAGGCACGGCTGGAGAATGCGAGGAGGAAGCACGAGGCCAACGAGTATGGCGACCTGCCGTGGGCGGTCGTCGAGGCTGGCATCCGTTCCTTGTGGGCGACGGAGCACCCTTCTCGGCCTGCGTCTCCTCGACCGGCGAACACCCAGGGCGGCGTCGACATGGGCGTCAACGCCGGTGGTGGCCAAGTCGGCAGCAGTGCGGGAGGCACGTCGTCGAGGCTGCGTGGTGTGATTCACGCCGATGAAGTCGGCGGCGTTCAGGCACGAGGGATGCGGTCGACTGCGGCTGCAGGCACCTCGCAGGGCGACGTCGGAGGTCGACGAAGCGGGTTGATGCCGATGGCGGCGTCCCAGGTGACGGCGGGCGGAATTGCACCGAGCTACGGCTACTACAAGTTCACGCCGGACAGGATCTCGGTGACTCCCCCGCTGGTCGGTCGACTAGACATTCTCACCTGGAAGGAGGCCATCGAGCCCCAGCTGGAGATGGCCGGGCTGATCAGCTTCGCTCGAGGCACCGTGGAGACGCCGGACGACCCCGACTTGCGAGCTGAGTTCCGCGCCGTGCAGCTGTTGACCTTCACGGTCATCTCGCGGTGCTGCACGCCGGGCGTGCAGATCGCCCTGAAGTGGTGCAGGGAGTACCTCGACGCCGGCCACCAGGCGTGGCACTTCATCGAGTCGACGTACCAGGTCACCGACGACCTGTTTATCGCCCAGCTGGAAGGGCAGCTGACGCACCTGCGCATGGGCGACGAGGAGACGGCGACCGACTACTGCAACTGGGCTCGGCGAATTCTCGCCACCATCAGGATGGCTGGTGCGGAGTATTCGACGGCGTCGTACATCACCCATGTCATGCAGGGACTCCGGAGCAGCTACAACCTGTTGAAGCGGCTGTCCATGGCGCCGAGCACGAGGGCGACGCTCAACGAGGACAACCTAACCTCGTACATCCTGCAAGACGAGGCAATGCAGGAGGCAGAGCGGTCCCAGGAGCTGCTGGCGCAGGCGAACTTCGTCGCCCCGGCGAAGCAAGGCGGTCGACCGGGGCAGCGCGGACAGTCCGGCGGCAGTGGTAGCAGTGGCTCGAAGTCAACCAAGGAGGTCGACAAGAAGAAGTCGACCAAGGACAGTCGAGGAGGAGGAGGTCGACGTCGGGAGTGCTGGATCTGTCACAGCCCCGACCATCTCTCCTTTGAGTGCCCCGACCGCAGTGACTCCGACGACGACGACGACAAGGGCGGTCGTGGGAGATCTGGAAGTCGTCGTCCACGTCGTGGAGGAAAGGAGAAGCCGCGCAAGGAGAAGCAGTCGACCACGTCGACCACGGCGAAGGACGCCGACTCCTCTGCTAGCGGCAAGGGGAGCAACGACAAGTCGGCGTCGTGCTCGCTGGTCGGGGTCGTGGAGCCGACCGTCTCGCTGGCACCGGAGGCCGGAGAGGACTTCCAGGCGGTGGCGGCAGCCGTGCAGGCGAACCCGACGGTCGTCCTGCTGGACAGCGGCTGCTCACACCACCTGATGGGGACAAAGGACGCCTTCGTCGACCTGGGGCCGAGCGGCGACTTGAAGCACGTGCGTGGCTTCAATGGGGCGCTGCAAGACGTCCAGGGCCGGGGCACGGTCGCCTTGCAAGGCGAGGCCGGGAAGCAGGTTCTCATCCCCGACGTGCTGTACGTCCCGGGTGTGCGAGCCATCCTGTTGTCGTCCGGCCAGCTGAAGGAGCATGGCGTGAAGTTTCGGGAGGACGGCGACGGGGTGCTGCTCGTCTCGGCAGCAGGAGAGGTGCTTGGTCGGGCGACGTACTCCGGGCGAGTCCTCTGCACCGACCTGCGTCCCTGCTCAACGAGGTCGCCGTCGCCCACGCCGGAGGTTGTGGCCCTGCGGGCGATCGTCTCCAAGACGAAGTCGACGCCGGACAGGATGCACGCTCGGCTTGCGCACGTCGGCATGGACACCATCCGGAGCTCGGCGAAGAACGAGGTCGCCATTGGGCTGGATCTCAAGTTGGCGACGGGCGCCGACTCACCATGTGTCTCGTGCGTCGGCGGGAAGCTGGCACGGCACACCTTCCCCGACCAAGGCTCCGACGCCGCCGACGTGCTCGCCGTCGTCCACATCGACTTGTGCGGGCCATTCCGGGTGGCTGCCAAGGAGGGCAACCTTTACTTCTTGCTGCTGAAGGACCGTAAGTCCCGCTACGTGTGGGTGAGGCCGGTCGCCAAGAAGTCGGACGTGCTGCTGGAGTTCCAGAAGTGGCTGGTGCTGGTGGAGAGGCAGACGAAGAAGTCGGTGCTGATGTTGCGCTCGGACCGGGGCGGGGAGTTCCTCGGGCAGAAGTTCACCGACTTCGTGGACGGCAAGGGGATCGTCCACGACTTGACCTGCCCGTACACCCCGCAGCAGAACGGCATGGCGGAGCGGGAGATGCGGACGGTGGTGGAGTCGGTGCGGACGATGCTGCTGCACATGGGCGTGCAGCACCACTGGTGGCACCTCGCGCTACGGCAGGCCGTCTGGATCCGCAACTGCCTGGAGCGGTCGGCGACGCCGGGGACGACGCCATACCAGCTGCTGACCGGGACGAAGCCCGACTTGTCGCTGGCGCGCGTGTGGGGCTGCATGGCGCAGTTCCTCGTCCCCGAGCAGCAGCGTGGTGGCAAGCTGAAGCCGAAGGCCAGGTGGGGCCTTCACCTCGGCGTGTCGGAGGCGAGCAAGGGCTGGGAGCTCCTCGACATTGCCGCCAACCGGGTGGTCACCACGTCGGACGTGGTGTTCTACGAAGACCTGTCTCTGGAGGAGTGGAAGTCGGCGTATGGGTCGGTGTCAGGGCGGACGCTGGTGGCCACGCCAACGGATACCTCGACGGCAACCCTCCCTCTGCTCGCCGAGGTCGGTGAGCTTGCTGAGGACGACGCCGAGGTCGTCCACCCTTCCTCCCCCTCCCCTGCCACTCCCCTCGTCGACCTGCGTGGGCTGACTCCGCCGTCGGCCTCCGGCGATGAGGGGAGCAGTGGGACGTCGCCTGTGGCGCCGACCAAGGGCATCGCCGGTGGCCGACGGGACGAGCAGCAAGTCGACGAGCAGCAAGTCGACGAGCAGCAGGTCGACCTGGGAGTGCCGTCGACCTGGAATAGGGGGGAGCAGGTCGAGGAGGTGCAGCCGACTTGGGTGAAGCCCACAGGGGAGCAGGCAGCAACAAGGCCGACCAAGGAGCAGTCGGCGACCTGGCAGTCAGCAGGGGAGCTGACCGCAGGGGAGAAGTCGGTCGGGACGCCGACTGACGTGCAGCAGAACGACGAGGACAGCGGTGAAGATGAAGGGGAGCAGCTGGGCGACGAGGAGTTGGTCGACCATCCCACCGACCGTGACGTGGCGGGGGTTCCGCCTGAACCCCGGAAGTCAGGTCGACTTCGGCGGCCTCCCGACTTCTTCATCCCTGCTGCCTTCACCACGGTGTACGACGTGGAGGACGACGACGACATCCTGTACGACGACGCCGACGAGGATGAGGAGTTCCCGGAGCTCGACCCCGACATGCTGGCCGACCCCGACCACCGTTGGGACATCTCGACGATGACGGTGAAGGAGGCGTTGGCAAGCTGGAAGGGCCCGGCGGTGAAGGCCGCCATGGAGGAGGAGATCCGCAGTCTCCTCACCATGGGCACGTGGGAGCTGGTCGAACGCCCGCCGGGAGTGAATGTCATGAAGAACCGGTGGGTGCTGACGACGAAGTACAACATCGACGACACCGTCGAGCGGGAGAAGGCGAGGCTGGTCGTGAAGGGCTTCACGCAGGTGTACGGCGCCGACTACGACGAGACGTTCGCGCCGGTGGGCAGCTACGTGACGCTGAGGATCTTCCTCAGCATCGTCGCCGTGCTCAACCTCAACCTGATGCAGCTCGACATGAAGAACGCTTTCCTGCAAAGCAAGCTCGACCGGGTGCTGTACATGTCGCAGCCGGACTACTTCAACGACGGAACCGGCCGGGTGTGCAAGCTGCTGAAGAGCCTGTACGGGCTGAAGCAGTCGCCGCTGCTATGGTACTTGGCACTCAACGACGTACTGGTCGGCGCTGGGTGGAAGAAGAGCCAGGTCGACGAGGCTCTCTACTTCAAGGTCGGCGACGACGGAGCGACTTGCTGGGTGCTGGTCTATGTCGACGACCTGCTCGCCGCCAGCAGCAGTGCCGAGATGCTGAAGGAGCTGAAGGAGCTGCTGGAGGCCGCCTTCGAGCTGCGCGAGATCTCGCCGGTGCAGAAGTACCTCGGGCTGGAGATCGTCCGCGACAGGACGGCGGGGAAGCTGTGGCTGCATCAGCAGGGCTACGCCGACAAGCTGCGTAGGCGCTTCATCGACGAGGAGCAGGGCGGACGGACTCCGAAGACGCCGGTCTCGGTCGACGCCTACGCCGAGCTCACCTTCGACGACGAGGAGGCACAGGAGCGACAGGAGGAGGAATACCGGCAGAAGGTTGGCTCGCTGCAGTTCGCGGCGACGACGACGAGGCCAGACATCGCCTTCGCCTGCAGCAAGCTGGGGAGCAGCCTCACGGTGAGGAGCGACCAGCACTGGCGCGAGGTCGACCGCTGCCTCGCCTACCTCGCCAACACGCGTGACACCGCCTTGGAGTTCGGCGGTGGACCTGAGTCACTGGAGCTGGTCGGCTACGTGGACGCCGACGATGCCGGGGACAAGCAGAGCAAGACGAGCACGGGCGGCTACGTGTTCGTCTACGGAGGGGCCGCGGTCTCCTGGTCGAGCCAGCGCATCAAGTGCGCGACACTGTCGTCGACCGAGTCGGAGTACGTGGCGGCCGTCGAAGCCGGCAAGGAGGGACGCCGACTTCGCTTCCTCCTCGCAGAGTTCCAGCAGTTGGATGCTGGGAAGCCGACCGTCCTTCGGGTGGACAACAAGTCGGCCATCACGGTCGCCGAGGGCATAGGGTTGACGGGCAACCTCAAGCACATGGAGCGGCGACAGGCCTGGCTGCAGCACATGGTGAAGCGGGGGAAGTTTGCGCTGCAGTACATCCCAACCGCTGAGCAGCCAGCCGACTTCCTCACGAAGGCGCTGCACTATCCGGCTTTCAACCGGTGCTCTGTCGCCATCGGCCAGGTGCGCTTGGCCGACGTGGGCGACGAAGTTGACGAAGTGCAGCAGTAGGTGCCATGCCCTCTTGCATGGCTGGTGCGGTGGACGACGTGCTATGTGTTGGGTGCACGTCGACGAGCTTGTCTCCGAGAAGTACTGTCGTGTGGGCTGGGGGCCCAAGCGTGAACGCGGCAGGGGAGTGTCAACGGGAGTTGGGTGTTGGCCGCGTCCTCGCTTGGGCGGAGCCGACTTCGTGGTCGGGTGTAGGGTGCAGCCGACCTGTAGCAGTGGGCGAGCTGGTCGACGGGGCTGGTCGACCTGCACGGGGAGCCACTACATGGGCGCCGACTTCGGGATGGCGTCAACTTCGGGTGGTCAACTTGGGAAGTCGACCTGTGGAGGCGTCGACTTGGTGACGCCGACCTGGGACGTCGACCAGACCCTCTGGTCGACCAGGAGTGACGTCGACCTAGAGCTGGTCGACCAGGGAGTAGTGGTCGACCTGGGGAGGTCGACGGGAGGTGGCCGTCGACTTGGGAGGTCGACCGGCACATACCGGAGGCAGTGGTCGACCTGGTGAGGTCGACTTGGAGTGGTCGTCGACTTGGGAGGTCGACGGGCACGCACAGGAGCACCTGGTCGACGTGGTTGCCCGGTCGACCAGGTTACCTGGGTGACGAGGGTCTGCGAAGGCACGCGAAGGTCGCCCAGGCGAGGTTGGCGAGGACGACCTCGGTGGTGGTATCCCGAGGTCGACCTGGCAGATGAGATGCAGTCGTCAGCACAAGGTGGACTTGGTGCGTGCGCTGTGCAGGTGACGAAGCAGTGCGCGCCAATCGCCTACGAGCACCTGCGAAGCTGGTGCGATGCTGGACTGCAGGAGCAACGCTGGCACGCCGTCGACTAGCACGGTTGTCACGCCGTCGACCTGCAGCGTTGGCAAGCCGCGTCTCTGCACTGCTGGAGTGCGGTCGACCAAGTCGTGCTGGCACGCGGTCGACCGTGCTGCGCTGGCAGTCGACCTGCTTGCATCCTAGCTCTGATGTAGTCTTGCCTAGCCAACTTCATTGTATCATTGTTGTCAACTTTCTCTAGTGAAACTCTTGCCAAATTGCCTTGTGAACTAGCAAGTAGTGTGCGCACTAGGAAAACGACTAAGGACCAACGAACGCAGAGATCACACGAGCATCCGTGCCTAGCCCGTAGTCTAGCTCCCGTTACTATAGTTATCTCCGCAGGCCGGCCACTCGAATATGCATTAACATTCAGGTTGTTGAATGCTTTTCCCTACGCCTATAGGGATTCATGCGCTTTCTAAGCATTTGGCGGCAAAAACAGCCGAAATCGTTGGCGCCTATAGGGATTCTTTGCGCAAGAACCTTGACAAAAAAGGCTCTAGTAGGTGTGATTGAATTTGCCACTCGAATATGCATTAACATTCAGGTTGTTGAATGCTTTTCCCTACGCCTATAGGGATTCATGCGCTTTCTAAGCATTTGGCGGCAAAAACAGCCGAAATCGTCGGCGCCGAACTTTTCTTTGCGCAAGAACCTGGCCAAAAAGGCTCTAGTAGGTGTGATTGAACATGGGCCACTCGAATATGCATTAACATTCAGGTTGTTGAATGCTTTTCCCTACGCTTATAGGGATTCATGCGCTTTCTAAGCATTTGGCGGAAAATACACCTGAAATCGTCGGCGCCGAACTTTTCTCTGCGCAAGAACCTGGCCAAAAAGGCTCTAGTAGGTGTGATTGAATATGGGCCACTCGAATATGCATTAACATTCAGGTTGTTGAATGCTTTTCCCTACGCCTCTAGGGATTCATGCGCTTTCGAAGCATTTGGCGGCAAAAACAGCCGAAATCGTCGGCGCCGAACTTTTCTTTGCGCAAGAACCTGGCTGAAAAGGCTCTAGTAGGTGTGATTGAACATGGGCCACTCGAATATGCATTAACATTCAGGTCGTTGGATGCTTTTCCCTACGCCTATAGGGATTCATGCGCTTTCTAAGCATTTGGCAGCAAAAACAGCCGAAATCGTCGGCGCCGAACTTTTCTTTGCGCAAGAACCTGGCCGAAGAGGCTCTACTAGGTGTGATTGAACACGAGCCACTCAAATATGCATTAACACTTGGGTCTTTGAATGCTTTTCCCTACGCCTATAGTGATTCATGCGCTTTCTAAGCACTTGGCGGGCGGCAAAAACAGCCGAAATCGTCGGCGCCGAACTTTTCTTTGCGCAAGAACCTGGCCGAAAAGGCTCTAGTAGGTGTGATTGAACATGGGCCACTCAAATATGCATTAACATTTGGGTTGTTGAATGCTTTTCCCTACGCCTATAGGGATTCATGCGCTTTCTAAGCATTTGGCGGCAAGAACACCAGAAATCGTTGGCGCCGAACTTTTTTTTGCGCAAGAACCTTGCCGAAAAGGCTCTAGTAGGTGAGATTGAACATGGCCCACTTGAATATGCATTAACATTTGGGTTGTTGAATGCTTTTTCCTACGCCTATAGGGATTCATGCGCTTTCTAAGCATTTGGAGGCAAAAACAGTCGAAATCGTCGGCGCCGAACTTTTCTTTGCGCAAGAACTTGGCCGAAGAGGATCTATTAGGTGTGATTGAACATGGGTCACTCGAATATGCATTAACATTTGGGTTGTTGAATGCTTTTCCCTACGCCTATAGGGATTCATGCGCTTTCTAAGCATTTGGCGGCAAAAACAGCCGAAATCGTCGGCGCCGAACTTTTCTTTGCAAAAAAACCTGGCCGAAAAGGCTCTAGTAGGTGTGATTGAACATGGTTCATTTGAATATGCATTAAAATTCGGGTATTTTAATGCTTTTCCCTACGCCTATAGGGATTCATGCGCTTTCTAAGCATTTGGCGGCAAAAACAGCCGAAATCGTCGGCGCCGAACTTTTCTTTGCGCAAGAACCTGGCCGAAAAGGCTCTAGTAGGTGTGATTGAACATGGGCCACTCGAATATGCATTAACATTCGGGTTGTTGAATGCTTTTCCCTACGCCTATAGGGATTCATGCGCTTTCTAAGCATTTGGCGGCAAAAACAGCCGAAATCGTCGGCGCCGAACTTTTCTTTGCGCAAGAACCTGGCCGAAAAGGCTATTGTAGGTGTGATTGAACATGGGCCACTCGAATATGCATTAACATTCAGGTTGTTGAATGCTTTTCCCTACGCTTATAGGGATTCATGCGCTTTCTAAGCATTTGGCGGCAAAAACAGCCGAAATCGTCGGCGCCGAACTTTTCTTTGCGCAAGAACCTGGCCGAAAAGGCTCTAGTAGGTGTGATTGAACATGGGCCACTCGAATATGCATTAACATTCAGGTTGTTGAATGCTTTTACCTATGCTTATAGGGATTCATGCGCTTTCTAAGCATTTGGCGGCAAAAACAGCCGAAATCGTCGGCGCCGAACTTTTCTTTGCGCAAGAACCTGGCCGAAAAGGCTCTAGTAGGTGTGATTGAACATGGGCCACTCGAATATGCATTAACATTCAGGTTGTTGAATGCTTTTCCCTACGCCTATAGGGATTCATGCGCTTTCTAAGCATTTGGCGGCAAAAACAGTCGAAATCGTCGGCGCCGAACTTTTCTTTGCGCAATAACCTGGCCGAAAAGGCTCTAGAAGGTGCGATTGAACATGGGCTACTCGAATATGCATTAATATTTAGCTTGTTGAATGCTTTTCCCTACGCGTAAAGGGATTCATGCGCTTTCTAAGCATTTGGAGGCAAAAACAGTCGAAATCATGGGCGCCAAACTTTTCTTTGCGGAGGAACCTGGCCGAAAAGGCTCTAGTAGGTGTGATTGAACATGGGCCACTCGAATATGCATTAACATTCGGGTTGTTGAATGCTTTTCCCTAGGCCTATAGGGATCCATGCGCTTTCTAAGCATTTGGAGGCAAAAACAGTCGAAATCGTCGGCGCCGAACTTTTCTTTGCGCAAGAATCTGGTTAAAAAGGCTCTAGTAGGTGTGATTGAACATGGGCCACTCGAATATGCATTAACATTTGGGTTGTTGAATGCTTTTCCCTACGCCTATAGGGATTCATGCGCTTTCTAAGCATTTGGCGGCAAAAACACCCGAAATCGTCGGCGCCGAACTTTTCTTTGCGCAAGAACCTGGCCGAAAAGGCTCTAGTAGGTGAGATTGAACATGGCCTCGAATATGCATTAACATTTGGGTTGTTGAATGCTTTTCCCTACGCCTATAGGGATTCATGCGCTTTCTAAGCATTTGGAGGCAAAAACACTCGAAATCGTCGGCGCCAAACTTTTCTTTGCGCAAGATGTTAAACTGTATTATGCTTGTAGGCTGTAGTGGGGTAGCCAATATGGGGTACAACCCCAACTAGGGTTTCATATTTGTACCCAAACTTCTGCTAGTTCAACCATTCTTGCCTAGTGATTCTGACATGGTATCAGAGCAGGAGGTCCCTAGGACCTACCGACCGTTTTTTTAGGGCCCACCACCGCTCGCTGCGGTTACCACGCTACCCCGTGCCCTAGCCTCGTAGCGCCCTCGTGCGCCCTCGTTAGCGCCCTCGCGCGCCCCTCGTTAGCGCCCTCGCGCGCACCCTCGTTAGCGCCCTCGCGCGCCCCTTCGTTAGCGCCCTCGCGCGCCCCTTGCTAGCGCCCTCGCGCGCCCCTTCACTAGCGCCCTCGCGCGCCCCTCGCCGAGCCGCCCGCTCGCAGCCCGCCCGCCCGCTCGCTGCCCGCTTCGCGGCCCGCCCGCTTCGCAGCCCGCTCGCTCGCTGCCCGCTTCGCGGCCCGCCCGCTTCGCAGCCCGCTCGCTCGCTGCCCGCTTCGCGGCCCGCCCACTTCGCAGCCCGCCCGCCCGCTCGCTGCCCGCTTCGCGGCCCGCCCGCTTCGCAGCCCGCTCGCCCCGCTGCCCGCTTCGCGGCCCGCCCACTTCGCAGCCCGCCCGCCCGCTAGCTGCCCACTTCGCGGCCCGCCCGCATCGCAGCCCGCTCGCCCCGCTGCCCGCTTCGCAGCCCGCCCGCCCGCCCGCTGCCCGCTTCGCGGCCCGCCCGCCACGCAGCGTCGCCCGCCCGCCGTGCTGCCCGCTTGCAGCGCCGCCTGCCCGCCGCGCTGCCCGCTTCCCGGCCCGTCCGCCGTGCTGCCCGCTCGCAGCATCGCCCTCCCGTCGCGCTGACCGCTTGCAGCGCCGCCTGCCCGTAGCGCCAGCCTCGCCCGCTGCTCTCTATCCGTGCACAGTCGCCTTCCCCTGCTGCGGCAGCTTGCGTTACTCTGTCACACTGTCGCTATGGCTTCCATCCGCGTGCTGTCGTTCGATGCTGAGGGCCGCCCTGTGCGGTTCACCGCTTGGCTAGATGACCTGCAGCTGTTCCTCCTGAGCGATAGCAAGGAGCATGTGTCGCTCTATGATTACGCGTCTGGTGCTGCGCCTGCCCCTCCTGCCACAGCTGAGCTTAGTGTTCGTTCCCACTGGCAGACTCGTGACGCAGCTGCTCGCCTAGCCATTCGCAGTCACCTGCCGTTAGCTGAGCTAGAGCATTTTGGCGACTGCAAATCCGCTAAGGCCCTGTACGACGCTGTCGTCGCTCGCTACTCCTCGCCTGCCACAGCCGAGCTTAGCCGCCTCATGCTGCCGTACCTGTTCCCCGATCTGTCCACCTTTACTACAGTCGCCGATCTTATCACCCACCTTCGCACTAGTGATGCTCGCCTGCGTGCCGCCCTTCCCACCGAGTTCTGCGCTAAGAACCCCCCTCCACTGTACTGGACACTCCACTTCATAGTCACCCGTCTCCCTGACACCCTCCGCTCAGTTCGAGACCACTTCCTTGCTCGCTGTCCCACTGAGCTCACAGTCGCCCTCCTAGAGGAGCACCTGCTCGCGGCCGAAAAGAGCATTGTAGCTGTCGGTGCTGCTCGTGGCGCTCCTCGCACCCCCATCTTTGAGGGGTGTTCTCCCTCTCCCCTCGCTCCCTCCTACGCTGCTGCTGCTGCTGTTGACTTCCTTGGTGCTGAGTCTGTTGGCGCTGCTTCTACTCCTGGTGGGAGGCGCCGCACCGGCAAGGGCAAGGGGGGCAAAAGTGGTGGTGGTGGCACTGGGGGGGGAGGAGGTGGGGGAGGTGGGGGGGGAGGCGGTGCTGGAGGGAGCGGTGGCGGGAGCGCTGGTGGGAGTGGGGTCGGTGGTGGAGACGGGGGCGGCGGAGGAAGCAGTGGCAGTAGTGGCGGCGGCGGCGGTGGCGGCGGTGGCGGTGGTGGCGGTGCCGGTCGGAGCGGTGGTAGTGGTGGCGGCGGAGGTCGGAGTGGAGGCACTGGCTCGGGCCAGAGCTCCCAGCAGCAGCAGCGTCCCCAGACGACCCAGCAGCTTCGTGAGTGGCTTGCTCAGCGTGGGACGTCGGGGGCCAGTGCCCGCTGTTCTTATGTCATTCGCACAGGTGACCGCAAGGGACAGACGTGTGGGAGGTTCCACACCCCGTACCGCTGCTTCTCCCGCCTTGACGACGCTTGGCGTGAGGAGATGGGTGCGGATGTTGAGCGCCCCCGCTGGGCTGAGCTCATGAGGGCTGGTGTTGATGTCTTTGCTCTTGACTATGATGCTATTATTGCTGCCATGTATGCATTGACTGTTAGTGCCGAGGGAGACTGTTACTTGTGTGTGCCGCCTGACCCAGGTATAGAGCCCGCTGCCCTGGGTACTAGTGAGTCTGCTCTCTCTGGTATGGTGCCCCCTGTACTTGCTCCCCCCAGTGCTGTCCCGGCTGGTTTCGAGTCTGCTCTCTCAGGTACAGCACCCACAGAGACACCTCTCTCAGGTACCGCACCGGCTGAGGCCTGTCACACCTTCACCCTTGACTCAGGTGCTTCCCGTTGCTTCTTCCGTGACAGTACTGAGCTCACACCGCTTCCTGCACCGGTCCCAGTCTCCTTGGCTGACCCCTCTGGGGGCCCAGTCCTTGCCCAGTCCACCACTGTCCTCCCTTGTCCGGCGGTTCCGTCTGGCTCGTTGTCAGGTTTCCACCTCCCCTCGTTCTCGACGAACCTGGTGAGCAACGCTGTCCTCCAGGATCAGTGGGTTGACACCTTTACCCCTGGCGGACAGCGTGTGGCGATCTGCACGTGCTCCAGGACCGGCCGTCACCTGGCTACGTTCACCCGTCGGCCGGGGTCGAGTCTCTACACACTGACCACTGCGTCTCCCCAGGTAGCTGCTGTCGGTCAGGTGTCTGCGTCAGGTCTGGTGGCCCACGCCTGTGAGTGTCGTTCCCTGTCGCACCAGACTCTTCTCTGGCACCACCGCCTGGGTCACCCCTCCTTACCACGCCTTCGTGGCATGCACCGTCGCCTCCTTGTGTCCGGTCTTCCCAGGTCCCTCCCTCCCCTCCCTGCCTCGCCTGCGCCGCCTTGCCTTCCTTGCGTCGAGGGGCGGCAGCGCGCCGCCCCTCACTCCTCCTCGTTCCCCCCGACAGAGGCTCCTCTGCAGACCCTCCACCTGGACGTGTGGGGCCCAGCCCGCGTTCGTGGTCAGGGCGGTGAGCGGTACTTTTTGCTGGTTGTCGACGACTACTCGCGTTACACCACGGTCTTCCCCTTGCGCACCAAGGGTGAGGTCCCTGCTGTTCTGATCCCTTGGATCCGCACGGTTCGTCTCCAGCTCCGCCGCCGTTTCCGGACGGATCTTCCTGTCCTGCGTTTGCACTCTGACAGAGGTGGTGAGTTTTCCTCCGATCTCTTGAGGACCTTCTGTCAGGCGGAGGGCATCGAGCAGACCTTCACGCTTCCGGACTCCCCACAGCAGAATGGGGTTGCTGAGCGCCGCATTGGCCTTGTCATGGAGGTCGCTCGTACCTCCTTGGTCCACGCGGCGGCTCCCCATTTTCTGTGGCCGTTTGCTGTCCGGTACGCCGCGCATCAGCTCAACCTCTGGCCCCGTGTCTCCTTGCCGGAGACCTCGCCCACACTGCGTTGGACGGGGGAGGTTGGCGATGCGTCGCGCTTCCGGGTGTGGGGTGCTCGTGCCCTTGTCCGCGATACGTCCGCGGACAAGCTCTCCTCCCGCACGCTTCCCTGTGTCTTCCTTGGCTTTGTCCCTGACGCGCCTGGCTGGCAGTTTTACCACCCCACCTCGCGCCGGGTCTTCGCCTCTCAGGATGTCACCTTTGACGAGTCGGTCCCTTTTTACCGTCTCTTCCCCTACCGCACTGCCCCCCTCCCTCCCCCGCCGCTTTTCCTTGCTCCTGGTCCCCCTCCGGTAGACCCCCTTCCCCCTCAGGGTCCTGCTCCTTCAGGTGTCTCTCAGGTAGACCCTCCTCCCGTCGCTGAGCCTGTCGAGTTCACAGGTGACTCAGGTGCTGCTGCGGGTGGTGCTGCTGGGAGTGCTGAGCCTGGGGGTGCTGAGCCTGGGGGTGCTGAGCCTGCGGGTGCGGGGCCTGGGAGTGCTGGGACTACGGGTGCTGGAGCTGAGGGTACTGTGCCTGAGAGTTTGCCGCCTGGGGGTGCTGAGCCTGGGGGTGCTGCGACTGGGGGTGCTGAGCCTGCGGGTACTGAGCCTGCGGGTACTGAGCCTGGGGGTGCTGCTACTGAGCCTACGGAGCCTCGGGTTACTGCGTCTGGGGGTGCTCCGGTTCGGGGTGCTGAGCAGTCTCTCACACCGCAGCAGCTTCGCGACTGGTACGTCCGACGCTTTCGCCGTCCTAGTGGCTCGGCTGGAGTTTGGGGTGCTGGAGCTGCTCGTCCTGGGGGTGCTCGTACTGGGGGTACTGGAGCTGCCGGGACTGGCTGTTCTGGGAGCACTGTGACTGGAGCTGCTGGAGCTGGGGACTCTGGCGCTGGCGGTGCTAGCGGAGTTGGAGCTGCCGACTCTGGGGGTGGCGCTGCTGCTGGTGCTGCGGACCCACCTGGTGGAGCTGCTGCTGGTGCTGAGGAGTCGGACGGTGGAGCTGCTGCTGGAGCTGGGGACCCGGCCGGTGGAGCTGCTGCTGGTGCTGTGGACCCGGACGCTGGAGCTCCTACTGGTGCTGAGGACCCGGCCGCTGGAGTCCCGTCTGCTTCTGGAGACGCTGCGCGGCCGCGACCGTACTTCGTACCGCTCCTTCAGCAGGTTCTTGGGCAGGCTCCTCCTCCTTGTCCTCCTCCCTCCGTAGAGTGTCCTCCGCCTGTCCAGCCGCAGTCACAGTTACCGCCTGCCTCGCCTCTCCCTGCTCCCTCTCCTTATACTGGTCCCACAGGAGGTCTTACAGAGCGTCGTGAGCCTGAGTCTCGTCCTGCGTCGCCTGTTCGTCCTGCTCGCACTGGTAGTCGTGTCCGTCGTGAGCGTCCTCCTCCTGTCCCAGGCACTCACTACATGACTCTGCGTCCCTCTACTGCTCCTCGGCGTGTCCCTCTACCGTCTCCTCCTGCGTCCTCTTTGCCTGCCGTTCCGGACCCTGAGTCTGACCGGTATCGCGCTGAGCACCCTACAGTCACGCGTCTCCTTGCTACTGTTGTCACTGACCCCACCTTTGAGTCCTCGGCTGCGTCTGCTCTGGTCGCTGAGTTGGTTGACTTTGCTGCTGCCTGTCGTCTAGACTACGCTGCTAGCCTTGTCGCTGAGTCAGAGTCTGCGTCTGTCTGTCCTCCGTCCGTCGGGGGTGAGTGTGCTCTTGGCACGGACGTCCTTGAGGACAGGCAGGAGGACTTTGACTCTCTTGCGGCTGCTGTACCTCATCTCGTGGCCTGGTTGCTTGCCCCTGAGGGAGACCCGGATGCACTAGACATCCCCACTCCGCGCACTTACGCAGAGGCGATCTCGGGTCCCTACTCATCTCAGTGGCAGACAGCCATGGACGCAGAGATGGCATCCTGGAAGTCCACAGGCACCTACGTCGACGAGGTTCCCCCTCCTGGGGCGAACATCGTCGATGGCATGTGGATTTTCAGGGTGAAGCGGCCGCCAGGTTCTCCGCCTGTCTTCAAGGCTCGTTACGTTGCTAGAGGCTTCAGTCAGCGTCAGGGGGTCGACTTCTTCCAGACCTTCTCCCCCACCCCGAAGATGACCACTCTTCGGGTTCTGCTGCACGTTGCTGCTCAGCGTGACTACGAGCTTCACTCTCTTGACTTCAGCACAGCGTTCCTGCAGGGCAGCCTGCACGAGGAGATCTGGCTGCGCCGCCCACCTGGCTTTACTGGGTCGTTTCCCCCTGGTACCCAGTGGAGTCTCCGCCGGCCAGTCTACGGTCTCCGCCAGGCGCCACGTGAGTGGCACGACACACTGAGGACTACTCTTGCGGCTCTTGGGTTCGCGCCGTCTACTGCTGACCCGTCGCTGTTTCTGCGCACAGACACGTCGCTGCCGCCGTTCTACATCCTCGTGTACGTCGACGACTTGGTCTTTGCTACTGCTGACACTGAGGCACTCGCTCGTGTGAAGTCGGAGCTGCAGAAGAGACACACCTGCACTGATCTGGGTGATTGCGTAGCTACCTTGGCTTGCAGATCACCCGGGACAGAGCTCGCCGCACCATCACCCTGACTCAGTCACACATGGTGCAGCAGGTCCTTCAGCGCTTCGGCTTCCAGTTCTCCTCACCACAGGCCACACCTCTGGCTACCAGCCACTCGCTCTCAGCTCCACCTTCGGACGAGTCCGTAGAGCCGAGTGGCCCATACCCAGAGCTTGTAGGCTGCCTCATGTACCTGATGACTTGCACGCGACCTGACCTCGCGTACCCTCTTAGCATCCTTGCTCGTTACGTTGCGCCTGGGAGACACAGGCGAGAGCACTGGGAGGCTGCTAAGAGGGTGCTGCGTTACCTGTGCAGTACATCAGGCATGGGGCTGGTGCTTGGAGGACGCGACAGAGTTGTCCTCACTGGTCACTCGGACGCCTCTTGGGTGGACGACCTGGCTACGCAGCGGTCGTCACAGGGTTACACCTTCAGCCTTGGCTCTGGTTCTGTCTCGTGGCGGTCCACCCGCTCTTCCTCTGTTCTCGGCTCTAGTTGTGAGGCTGAGATCTACGCCACAGCCATGGCTGCACAGGAGTTACGCTGGCTCACCTACCTGCTGACTGACTTGGGAGAGCGGCCTAGTTCTCCTCCAGTTCTGTACGGTGACAACAAGGCGGCTCTTGCCTTGTGTCAGGAGCACAGACTGGAGCACAGGACGAAGCACATTGCTCTTCGCTACTTTCTTGCTCGAGAGCTTCAGCAGCGCGGTCAGCTTCGGCTTGTGTACGTGGACTCGAAGGCCAACACTGCTGATATCTTCACCAAGGCGCTCCCGCCTAGTGATCATCAGCGGCACTGTACTTCTTTAGGCCTTGTGTCCACGTTTCCTCACTTGCTCACTGCTTGACATTCTTTGTACTGTACTTTATATATATCTTGGTGCTTGCTTGCTAGGTTTTGATCACTGTGTTGCTTGTTTTGTACTATATCTAGCACTGCATGTGAACTGGCCTTGTGGCCTTTACTTGTGCTCGGAGTGTGGTGACGTTGTGATCCACCCTGGGCTTTGCTTTGCTTTGCTGGACTGGTCTTGTGACCCTTTGCTCTCCCCCACTTTGCCTATGGGGGTGTGTTAAACTGTATTATGCTTGTAGGCTGTAGTGGGGTAGCCAATATGGGGTACAACCCCAACTAGGGTTTCATATTTGTACCCAAACTTCTGCTAGTTCAACCATTCTTGCCTAGTGATTCTGACACAAGAATCTGGCCGAAAAGGCTCTAGTAGGTGTGATTGAACATGGGCCACTCGAATATGCATTAACATTTGGGTTGTTGAATGCTTTTCCCTACGCCTATAGGGATTCATGCGCTTTCTGAGCATTTGGCGGCAAAAACAGCTGAAATCGTCGGCGCCGAACTTTTCTTTGCGCAAGAACCTGGCCAAAAAGGCTCTAGTAGGTGTGATTGAACATGGGCCACTCGAATATGCATTAACATTCAGGTTGTTGAATGCTTTTCTCTACGCCTATAGGGATTCATGCGCTTTCTAAGCATTTGGCAGCAAAAACAGCCGAAATCTTCAGCGCCGAACTTTTCTTTGCGCAAGAACCTGGCCGAAAAGGCTCTAGTAGGTGTGATTGAACATGGGCCACTCGAATATGCATTAACATTTGGGTTGTTGAATGCTTTTCCCTACGCCTATAGGGATTCATGCGCTTTCTAAACATTTGGAGGCAATAACAGCCGAAATCGTAAGCGCCGAACTTTTCTTTGCGCAAGAACCTGGCCGAAAGAGGCTCTACTAGGTGTGATTGAACATGGGTCATCCGAATATGCATGAACATACAGGTTTGTGAATGCTTTTCCCTATGCTTATAGTGATTCATGCGCTTTCTAAGCATTTGGCAGCAAAAGCAACCGAAATCGTCGGCGCCGAACTTTTCTTTGTCCAAGAACCTGGCCAAAAAGGCTCTAGTAGGGATGTTTTAACATAGGCCACTGAATATGCAATAACATCCAGGTTGTTGAATGCTTTTCCCTACGCATATAGGGATCCATGCGCTTTCTAAGCAATTGGCGTCAAAAACAGCAGAAATCGTCGGTGCCGAACTTTTCTTTGCGCAGAAACTAGGCAGAAAAGGCTCTTGTAGGTGTATGTGAACATGGGCCAATCGAATATGAATTAATATTGAGGTTGTTGAATGCTTTTCTCTACACCTATAGGAATTCATGTACTTTCTAAGAATTTCCTGGGCAAGATCGTTCGAAATCGTCGCCGCCGAACTTTTCTTTGTGCATGAACCTGGGCAAAACGTCTCTAGTAGGTTTGTTTAAACATGGGCCACTCGAATATGCATTAACATTCAGGAAATGTAAGGCTTTTCCTTACCCTTGTAGCGATTCATGCGCTTTCTAAGCATTTGGCGGCAAAAACAGCTGAAATCGTCGGCGCCGAACTTTTCTTTGCGCAAGAACCTGGCCAAAAAGGCTCTAGTAGGTCTATTTGATTATGGGCCACTAAAATAGGCATTGACATTCAGGTTCTTGAATGCTTTTCCCTACGCCTATAGGGATCGAAGTGCTTTCTAAGCCTTGGGCGACAAAAACAAAAGAAATTGTCAGCGCCGAACTTTCTTTGTGCAGAAAACATAGCCCAAAAGGCTCTAGTAGGTGTATTTGAACATGGGCCACTTGAATATGCAATAAAATTCAGGTTGTTGAATGCGTTTCCCCACGCCTTTAGGGATTCATGCGCTTTCTAAGCATTTGGCGGCAAAAACAGCCGAAATCGTAGGCGCCGAACTTTTCTTCGCGCAAGAACCAGGCCGAAAAGGCTCTAGTAGGTGTATTGAAATATGGGCCACTCGAATATGAATACACTTTCAGATTGTTGAATGCTTTTCCGTACACCTATACAGATTCATGCGCTTTCTAAGCATTTGGCGGCAAAAACACCCGAAATCGTCGGCGCCGAACTTTTCTTTGCGCAAGAACCTGGCCAAAAAGGATCTAATAGATGTATTTGAACATAGGCCACTCGAAAATGCATTGATATTTAGGTTGTTGAATGCTTTTCCCTACGCCTGTAGGGATTTACGCGCTTTTTAAGCATTTGTCTGCAAAAACATCCGAACTGGTCGGTGCCTAACTTTTCTTTGCACAGGAACCAGGCCAAAAAGGCTCTAGTAGGTGTATTTGAACATGAGACACTCGATTATGCTTTAACATTCATGTTGTTGAATGCTTTTCCTATAGGGATTTATGCGCTTTCTAAGCATTTCGCAGCAAAAAAAGAAGAAATAGAAGAAATGCCCAGTTCGCTAACCAGCTGGGCTAAAAGGGCATGTTTCATTTGTGGGTCAGCGCACCCATACCCTCCCAGGACGACACCTGTAGCCCTTGGAAAGACCATTTTGGGTCATTCCAGTGTCCATTTCTAACACTCCTCTAAAAGGGAGGGCCCACCACTAGGGCATAGGGAATCTGCCGACAGTAGGAATTAAACCCGGGTCTCTACCCTTCTTCTCCACCATGTCCAGTTCGCTAACCAACTGGGCTAAAAGGGCATGTAAACTTGGTGGGTCAGCGCACCCATACCCTCCCAGGACGACACCTGTAGCCCTTGGGAAGACAACTTCGGGCCATTCCAGTGTCCATTTCCAACACTCCCCTCACAGGGAGGGCCCACCGCTAGGGCACAGGAAATCTGCCGACAGCAGGAAGCCAACCCGGGCCATTTGAATATGCAATAATATTCAGGTTGTTGAATGCTTTTCCCTACGCCTATAGGGATTCATGCGCTTTCTAAGCATGTGTCGCAAAAACAACAGAAATTGTTGGCGCCGAACTTTTCTTTGCGCAAGAACCTGGCCGAAAAGGCTCTAGTAGGTGTATTTGAACATGGGCCACTCGAATATGCATTAAAATTCAGGTTGTTGAATGCTTTTCTCTACGCCTATAGAGATTTATGCGCTTTCTAAGCATTTGGCGGCAAAAACAGCCGAAATCGTCGACGCCGAACTTTTCTTTGCGCAAGAACCTGGCAGAAAAGGCTGTAGTAGGTGTAATTGAACATGGGTCATTCGAATATGCATTACTATTCAGGTTGTTGAAGGCTTCTCACCACGTCTGTAGGAATTCATGTGCTTTCTAAACATTTGGCGGCAAAAACAGAAGAAATTGTTGGCGTCGAACTTTTATTTGCGGAAGAACCAAGCCGAAAAGGCTCTAGTAGGTGTATTTGAAACATGGGAGCACTAGTTGCCCAACTGCTAAGACGAGTTTCCGGCGTAGAAGGTCGGTGTATCTGCAGGAAATGGTATTGGCTTTGCGAATTGCATGTGCAACTTTTTCGCGAGATTCTTGCAGTTCCGTCACAAATGTTTGTGATCGCGTGACCGGGTTCACTAGTGTAGTTTCTTGTAGGCACTGTCGGGTCCATCCCGTAATTCAAAAAGAACGGGGAGTGATTACTCGTACTCGATGGGGCGTTGTCGAACGCAAATTCCAGCATGGCGAGTGACTGTTCCCAACGAGCCGAGTCGGGGCAGTTGTACTGATCAGCTGCTCCATCGTCTGATTGGTGCGCTCGGTCTGGCCATCCTCTGTGGGTGGTTGGCCGATAAGAACTGTAGCTTTGTGCAGTACTGCGCCCTTGTCTCTTTCCAAAACTTTGACGTGAACTTTGGATCTCGGTCGCTGATGATCGCCGAGGGAATTTCGTGCAGTCGCAGGACCGAAGAGATGAAGAGGTGCATGGTATCTTCGGCTGTGATTGTTGTACGACACGGTGCGAAGTGCACCATTTTCGTGAGGTGGTCGATGACGACGAGAACGGCGTCATTGCCGGACGGTCCGGCTGGCAGCCCTGTGACGAAATCCATCGTTTCTTGTTGCCACAAGCGTTCGGGTGGCTCGAGTGGTTGCAGCAACCCGGCTGGCCGTTGGCGTGTCGATTTCATTGCTTGGCACACCCTGCATGAGGACACATATCGCTGCATGCAGTTAGAGGATTCAGGCCAACAATATTGACGGTGCAACAATTTCTGGTTTTTATCAACCCTGACATGTCCAGAGAATCTGGAATCGTGGACTTCTTGGATGAGGAGTTCACGCAGCAGCCGGTAAGCGGGAACCCATATCCGGTTAGTTCCGGCCTTTAGGTAGTAGTCCCCTTTCTGCGTCGTGGTCTGCTGATGATTTCCAGTCGTGAAGAATGGGTCCGTAGTGTAGCCGTGGGTGAATAGTCCAGTAAGTAACGGGTTTGAGTGGGTGATGAGTACTGCAGCGGATTGTACAGTCGGTCCGGTTAGGGCGTCGGCGATATTATTCGCCCTTTCTTGTACGTGATGCGCTATTTGAAGTGGCTCTCCATGTAATCCAGCCACCGAGTCTGTCGTGGATTGAGGTTGGGCTGGGCTCGCAGGTACTGTAGGGACTTGTGGTCCGTGCGAACAGTGACGTCGGCGCCCACCAGGTAACAGCGCCACAGTTTGAACGCGTGAATAATGGCGAGCATCTCCTTGTCGTGAATCGGGTAGTTGCGCTCGGCTGCCTGCAGTTTGCGTGATTCGTAGGCGATCGGTTGCAATCCATTCCCAAAATCTTGAAGGAGCACATCATCGATGGCGAAATCAGAGGCGTCGGTTACAACTTCGAACGGCTTTGGTGGGTCGACGATGCGCAGCACGTGAGGGGAAACGAGAAAATTCTTCAACTCCTGGAAAGTCGCCTCTGCTTCCCCCCCCCACACAAAATCCCTGTTCTTGTGCAGCAGGTCGGTCAGCGGGACGGTTATCCCCGCCATATTCGAGATGAACCGCCTGACGTGATTTACGAACCCCATGAAACTCTGTAGTTCCGTGACGTTCGTCGGGGACTTCCACTCTTGTATGGTCTTGATTTTCGCTGGGTCGATTCCAATGCCGTCGCGGGAGATTGTGGCCCAAAAACTCCAACTCCTGCTTAAAAAACTCGCACTTAGAGCCCTTGGTGATGAGTCGGTTCTCTTGCAACCGTGTCAAGGTCGTGGAGATGCTGCTTCTGTCTCCTGCTAAAAATGAGGATATCGTCCAAGTAGACGATGACACATAGGTCAAGAAGATCCCGAAAAACTCTGTTCATGGTCAACTGAAAAGTCAAAGGCGTGTTTGTGAGGCCGAAAGGCTTCACTGTGAATTCGTAACTCCCGTAGAGTGTGCAAAACGCAGTCTTGTGACAGTCATCGGCGAAGACTCGAAACTGGTGGTAACCGCCACATAAGTCAATCTTCGAAAAATAGCAGCCGCTGCGAAGTTGGTGGAGGAGGTCTTCGTTTCGTGGAATTGGATAGCGAGACTTTATGGTCACCTGGTTGAGCGCGCGATAGTCTGTGCACATGCGAAGCCAGCCGTCTTCTTCGGAGTGAACAGGATCGGTGCTGCGAAGGGAGAAGTGCTGGGTCGAATGAATCCTTTCTCCAACTGTGCATCAATTTGGCTTCGCAGCTCCTCGAGTTCCGGCTGGGTCAACCGCCACTGTGTCCGAACAATCGACTGCACGCCAGGTTCCAGCTGGATTTTGTGGTCTTCGGGTCTCTCGGGTGGCAGTCCAGGTGGCAGATCATCGCCCGGGAAAATGTCGGGGTACTGTCGAATCAGCTCTGCCAAATTCGGTGGTACAGCTGCACACAGCTTCTCGATATCCTTTCTGTCCATGTCAACTGCCAACTCGCGTAAGCAAATGGCGAACAGAGCTGCACGCCTCAGTTGAAGTGGCGGCTATAGTGATAGCTTTGACATACAAGGCTTGGATGTAGTCAGGTGTCCATGCAGGCAACTTAATTAGCCCCTCGTGCTTGCAGACACTGCACGATCCTATGGTCAAGTCGATGACGGGGTTGTGCCGTCACAGCCAATCACGTCCCAGCAGCAGATCGCTTCATCCAGCGTCGTCGCGAGAAACTTCATGCTGAAGCCGAAATCGTCGCCGCACTCAATCCGCACCGTCCGTGTTTCTTCCGTTATCGCCAGAGGCGTCCCATCCACGAGGCGAGCGTCGATTTCGGGCAGACACCTGTCAAGTTGCAGCTTGCATTTTTTTCTTGTCGCCAAGTTGAAGAGGTTATGGCTGGCCCCTCCGTCGACAAACTTTTTTTTAATATGCTTTAACACCTTGCTAGCGACCAGCATGGGGTGATCCACATGATTATCCCTCTTATTCGACCTAGTGTGGTCGATTCCATAAATCGGAACCACGACTTGGTGGGGATGGTGGGGTTCGGGCGACGGAGCACAGTCAGTAAAGGGCCCGCTTATTACCGACTCTTCCCATTTCCCTGCTCCTTCCTGTCGTTCCCCGTCAGCGGCGTTTTCTCGTGGCAGTCGCGCATGTAGTGACCCATCTTCCCACACTTATAACACGGTCCCTTAGGAGGGAGGTCAGGTGTATGGACGGCGTTGATAGTGGCAAGATGGGTCTGGCCACGAAAACGGTTTCCATCCCTGGAAGCTGTTCTCGCGTACTGCATCAGCGCATCTGTTGACTCCGCCAGCCGTACTGCTTCTAGGAATGATGTCGGGCGGCCACGACGCACCTCATACTGTATCTCATATTTGAGGGCGTTGATGTATTTATCCAACCGCTCTGCTTCCGACATGTCATCCACTTGGTCGGCGAGGCCCATAAATAACGACGCTGTGTAGTCTTGGACAGATGCCAACTGCGACCAGGTACGCAGCTTCATGCGAGCTTGCTCCGAGGCGGATACGTGCTCGAAGGGATCTCGCAAGGATGCGCCCCACTCCTTCCTCGTGCGTATCTTGGTCACACTCTGCCACTTGATTAGTCACAGTAGAGGTCCTGTGTTCCACATGCGTCACACCTGTCGGCATCCACATTTCCAAGGTTTGACGCCACCATTCAAGCGCTGCGCCTCGAAGAAGCGAAACTGCATAATTAATACGCGTGGCATCGTCGTTAACGCCTGCTGCAGTGAAGAAGACTTCAACACCGAACAGCCACCCCTTCACTGTGGTCATCTTGTCCGTGGGGTTGATGGGGCGTGTTGACGGGTTTAATCTTGATCATCGTTACTGCAATTGGCACTGGTGCCGCTCGCTGCCTATCTTCTTCTTCGAAGTCACGTGTGAGCGCATCCATCGGATTGCTCACCGCCTGACTGTTGCCCTCGCGTTCGTCAGCGGGCGACTCCTGACGCGCTTCACCTCGCGTCTGGCGTAGCTTGGCGTTTTCCTCTCGTAAAGTTGTTACTTCCGCCATTGATGACTCCATGCCCCTCTGCATCTCTGCCACTTGCGCCATCAGCGTGTTAATTGCCTCCTGATCTATGTGCTTAGCGCTACGTCTGGTGGGCAATCGGGTACCCGTGGCCTTCAGGCAAGTGAAAACACGAACTATCGGAGTCGGGCAGGATTGATTCAACAAACCTCGCGGCCAACCGTCGTGTAGTCACTATACTAGCCACACCCGTGCCACCAAACTACCCTCGGAAAGCGGGGTGAACTAGGAAAGTAGCTCTGATACCATGTGTTATGAGTTGTAAAAGAGAGTGCGCAGGTAAACGAATAACGAGACTGTGATTGAACGAACCGAAAATACAATGAATGCACAGACTAATGTAGGGCTAGCCTAGCTAGGAGGGAACCTCGGGAGGCGAGGTTGGGTGCATGTTTGGCGAAGTAAAAGCCGAAGGCGACGCGAAGAGCCTCGGCAGCGCTGATATCGGCCGAACGTACAGAGTCTGAAAATCGGGATTGTACGCGAAGCAGTTGACCCCGATAAGAGGTTTGGGAAAATTTCAAATTGTTCATCCTTTTAAAGCCCGAGCACTCAGCTTCGTCAAGTTTTAAAGCAGCGGTATACATTTGGCGCTACTGTTCAGTTTGTACAGTGATGGAACACCATTTCGCCCAGACGAAAAAAACCGGGGGGAGCGAGAGTGTTGGCGAAAACCAGATGCACTTGTGTTGTGAGGGAACCAGATTGGGGTTGGTTGTGAGTCACAGAATGGATAAAATGCCCTCGCCACCGAGCTCACCACTAACTCTCACACACCAAGTAAAATAAGCGCCAAATACCTACTCCAGAAAGAAACAACCACGGCGCGCGCTAGAAGGTGCTACGCCAGCAGCGCGACCAGACCACACACAAAGTGGCGCGTGAGTTCGGGACGAATTCAAATAGCCAAAAGGGCGAAACGTGTAGAAAAATCGCGCCCAGGAAGCAGCAGCCTTTCTAGTAACCGTGACGCACTCACCTCTAGCCTCGCACGCGCCCTAACATTCCGCCCGATCCAGCATAGCACGCTCCAGCATTTCACGCTCAGGATAGCAGCGCACGCAAGCAAAACGCGCGCCGCAAGGGCGCTCGTAATATTCATAGCGCGCGTGGGTACCAGTGACGAATCGTGTTCTCCGAGGGGACACACCGTCTTTGCGCATATAAGAAGAGGTGGGAGCTGCGTCACGTGCCCCCAAACGCATTCGTGCCGTCTCATACGCATTCCCCATTCCGCATTCCCCATTCCGCATTCCCCATTCCGCATTCCCCATTCCGCATTCCCCATTCCGCATTCCCCATTCCGCATTCCCCATTCCGCATTCCCCATTCCGCATTCCCCATTCCGCATTCCCCATCCCACATTCCCCATTCCGCATTCCCCATTCCGCATTCCCCATTCCGCATTCCCCATTCCGCATTCCCCGTTCCGCTCTCCCCCTTCCGTAGGCCCCCTTTCGCGCCGCCCCTTCCACGTTCCCCCTTCCGCGTTCCCATTTCCACATTCCCCCTTCCGCAACCCCCCTTTAGCGTTCCCCCTTCCGCCAACCCCCTTCCGCATTCCGCCGTCCGCCTTCCTCCTTCCGCGTTCCCCCTCTCGCGGTAACCCTTTTGCGTTCACCCTTCTGCATCCCCCCTTCTCCATCCCCCTTGCGCATCCCCCCTTCCGCATTCCCCCATCAGGCCCCATGCTCCCCCCCATCAGGCCCCATGCATCCCCCCATCAGGCCCCATGCTTCCCCCCATCAGGCCCCATGCTTCCCCCCATCAGGCCCCATGCTCCCCCCCATCAGGCCCCATGCATCCCCCCATCAGGCCCCATGCTTCCAGACACGAGGCCCCATGCTTCCCCCCATCAGGCCCCATGTTTCCCCCCCATCAGGCCCCATGCTTCCCCCCATCAGGCCCCATGTTTCCCCCCCATCAGGCCCCATGCTCCCCCTCATCAGGCCCCATGCATCCCCCCATCAGGCCCCATGCTTCCCCCCATCAGGCCCCATGCTTCCAGACACGAGGCCCCATGTTTCCCCCCATCAGGCCCCATGCATCCCCCCATCAGGCCCCATGCTTCCCCCCATCAGGCCCCATGCTCCCCCCCATCAGGCCCCATGCATCCCCCCATCAGGCCCCATGCTTCCAGACACGAGGCCCCATGCTTCCCCCCATCAGGCCCCATGTTTTCCCCCCATCAGGCCCCATGCTTCCCCCCATCAGGCCCCATGTTTCCCCCCCATCAGGCCCCATGCTCCCCCCCATCAGGCCCCATGCTTCCCCCCATCAGGCCCCATGCTTTCCCCCATCAGGCCCCATGCTTCCCCCCATCAGGCCCCATGCTTCCAGACACGAGGCCCCATGCTTCCCCCCATCAGGCCCCATGTTTCCCCCCCATCAGGCCCCATGCTCCCCCCCATCAGGCCCCATGTTTCCCCCCATCAGGCCCCATGCATCCCCCCATCAGGCCCCATGCTTCCAGACACGAGGCCCCATGCTTCCCCCCATCAGGCCCCATGTTTCCCCCCCATCAGGCCCCATGCTTCCCCCCATCAGGCCCCATGTTTCCCCCCCATCAGGCACCATGCTCCCCCCCATCAGGCCCCATGCTTCCCCCCATCAGGCCCCATGCTTCCCCCCATCAGGCCCCATGTTTCCCCCTGCAGGCCCCCTGTTTCCCCCAGCGTGCCCCCTGTTTCCTCCTGCAGGCCCCCTGTTCCCCCCATGTCAGACCCATTTCTCCCGCCTGATAGCCCCATATCCCCCCCGTGATAGCCCCATGTTTCCCCCATGCTAGCCTCATGTTTCCAAGGCTGGGTTATGAGTGCATCGCTGCTCACAGCAGCATGGAAAGTGCTCACCAGCAAAGGAACCACTCAGCCCGCATACTCTTACTCACCTTCGCTTGTCACATCCTCTTTTCCCACCCTACCCTTCCCTTCCAAGGTGTCAAGGTGAGTGCATCGGAGCGAACAACAACGTATGGAGTGCTCACCAGCAAGGGAACCACGTGCCTGACCACACTCTCCCCTGCCCTTCCAATGCTGGGTGGTGAGTGCATCGCTGCTCACAGCAACGTGAGGAGTGCTCACCAGCAAAGGGACCTCCCTTCTAGAACACTCTTACTCGCCTTCGCCACTCACATCCTCTTTTCTCTCCCTCCCCTTCCCTTCCAAGGCGCCGTGGTGACGGCATCGGGCGAACAGCATTGTGTGGAGTGCACGCCAGCAAAGGAACCACCCTGTCACCACACTCTTACGCACATTCGCAGGTCACATCCTCGCGGGCCTCCCTCTCCTTCCCTCCCATGGTTGGGTGGTGAGTGCATCGCTGCTCTCAGTAGCGTGTGGAGTGCTCACTAGCATGGGAACCTATCAGCCCGCACAATCCTACTTGCCTTTCCTCGTCACATCTACGTTTCCCTCTGTCCCCCTCCCTTCCCAGACTGGGCGGTGGGTGCATCGCTGCTCATCTTGGCGTGTGGAGCGCTAAGATCCGACTGGATGGCCAACTGGCGCCGCTCAATCGCCTGGTGTCTCTAGACCCGTTGGCCATTTGGGCTGCTCTCCTCGCTGATCTGCCCCTTGCTGCCAACCCCGCCTGGTGGGTGCATTGCACGCTGCACAGGTGACTTCACCAATTTACTCAAAAGTCGCCTGCTGGGTGCCCTGCTGTGCATGCCCCCTGCATGTGAGGGAAGGGAGAGAAAAAGCCTCCCCGAATGCTCGCTGCACTCCTCACTTCCATGCCTACATGCTCGCCCCGTTTTCCATCCCATGCTCCCCTCATCTTTACCCGCAAGCTTTGCTCCCATGATTCCCCCACGCTATCCCAAAGATTCCCCCTGCAGGCCCCATGTTGCCCGCTGCATGCCCCACGTTTTCCCCCATCTCTGGCCCCATGTTACCCCCGTGTTAGCCCCATGTTTTGCACGAGGCTGCTAGCGCCATGTTTCCCGCGTGCTAGCCCCATGGCCCTTGCTATTAGTATACCCCTTGCTAGGCCTCACTCCCCCCTCATCATGCACACAGTATCCCCCTGCAAGCCCACCCTCTCCCGTCATCATGCCATCGCTAGCCAACCCTCTCCCATGCGGTATGTTCGCCTCATCCTATGGGCGGGCCCACCGCAATCAGAAGGGGGCCAGTGGCGGTTCGTCTACTGGCCGTGAGTTTGGGAGTGAGCATGAAGGGGTGCGTGGAGGCATGCGTGGTGGTGAGCATGAAGGGGTGCGTGGTGGCATGCATGGTGGTGTGCGGGGTGGAACGTATGGTGATGTGCATGGGGGTGTGGGTGATGGCATGCATGGTGGAGTGCATAGGGTGGTTAGTGGCAAATCGTAGCATTGACCAGCGTGTGATTGTTCTACTCTATCAAAGCATACAAGAGCTGCATTTGCATGTCAAGGTCCCCCTTTTCATTCTCCCATCCTCCTCGGACCGTTTCACGACCCTCCTTACAACCAGCCCAATGGTATGCTGGTTCAATCCTTCAGGCCCGCTCTCACCCCCATCCCCCATGCAAACCATCCTCCTCTTCTCATCTCCTCGGTCCCCCAGCCCCGCCCCATTCTTCCTCATACCATACTCACCCCGCCGAGTCTCACTAGACCCTCCTCCCTTTTCTTTTCTCACTGTTTCTGCCTACTTACCCCCTTTCCATTCTCCCAACCCAACCACCCCCATGTCTTCCTCCCAGCTGCTAGCGGCTAAGCTTGCGTGCACGACCCGTCACAGGGCAGGCATGATTGGCTCGGTTTCGCCTGCCGACTTTTGTGCGGCACACATGGCAGCACTGGAAGGGTTGCACGTCCACTCCGCATCCGCTTCTGCTGCTGCTGGCCTGGGGGCAGGTGGAGGTGGAAATGGGGCTGCTTCGGATGGTGGTGGTGGTATAGGTGATAAGCGCCTCTGACCAAGCAATGGCACTCCCCTCACTGGCAGGTCCACCAAGCATCCCTCACTGCATTGCTCTCCTCTGCTGCACACCACGCCAGGCATGCAATTGCAGCAAGTTGGACGTGCGGCAGCTCCCAGCATAGTTGACAGGTTCGGTTTGTGGTATATTATACTTGCAGACACTCCCAAATGCGTGGCAGCCCTACTGTGTATGACTTTTGAACATTGAAGGCCTTCAAGCCATAAACACTTTGCAACGTTGTACAAATGGAGTACTTACAACAGTATTGACTAAATACATAGCCCTAATCACACAACCCTGGGTTCCACCATACCGACCACGTTGCTAGTCATATGCCCGTGCTCGATTTTTATCCCCCTTCACCCTGTCGCTGCTCTTTTTGCTCATCTTCAAAACCAAATCCTGAAACCTAGCGTCAATCGTTGTCGACACCCACGTCATTGCGAGAACATCATTGATTTCTGGCGGGGAACATAAGAAAGGAGTGGGGAACATAGTGTAGGGAGTAGGCAAAACAAAGCAGCGGTGTGTGCAGTGATTGGAAGTCATCCCTGCAGGGGTGGATGAGAGGACAGGTAGGGAAGTGGGGGGGACCTAATGTGTTGATCCATCGATGGATTGCGAGCGCAAAAGGAAGGGTAGGGTATGGCAGGGTATGGCGCGGGATGGATGGGTATGGCAGGCGATGGATGGGTATGGCGCGGGATGGATGGGTATGGCTGGAGTATGGAATGGTATGGTACAGTTCTGCTAAACAGGGAATTGTAGGGCAGGGTATGGCAAGGAGCGGCAAGGTATGGCAGGGGAGGGGTGAGTTTGGCTGGCCTATGTATGGGTATGGGAGGAGATAGAAGGGTTTTAGGGTACGGTGGAGGGTAGGGTGGGTGCAGATAGCCGACCGACTCACACTGCAGTGGATAGGTTTGGGTGTCTAATCCTTCGAACTGGTTGAACATCCTGTGCACTCCCTCTGCAGCACAAGCAACGGTGGAGTCGCGATTACTTCACAGACAAGAAACTGCACGGTGGGGGAAGGACAAGGTGAGACAAGTTGCAAGGAAGGTCAGTGGAGGGGGTATGAGTGCAAGGAACATTCTTGGAGGGAAGGGAGGGACGGGAGGGAAGGGAGAGAAGGGAGGGACGGGATGGAAGGGAGGAAAGGGAGAGAAGGGAGGGACGGGAGGGAAGGGAGGGAAGGGAGGGCGGGAGGGAAGGGAGAGAAGGGAGGGAGGGAGGGAAGGGGGAGAGGGAAGGAAGGGAGGGAGGGAGGGAGGAAGGGAGGGACGGGAGGGAAGGGAGAGACGGGAGGGAAGGGAGGGAAGGGAGAGAAGGGAGGGAAGGGAGGGACGGGAGGGAAGGGAGAGAAGGGAGGGACGGGAGGGAAGGGAGAGAAGGGAGGGAAGGGAGGGACGGGAGGGAAGGGAGAGAAGGGAGGGAAGGGAGGGACGGGAGGGAAGGGAGAGAAGGGAGGGACGGGAGGGAAGGGAGAGAAGGGAGGGAAGGGAGAGAAGGGAGGGAAGGGAGAGAAGGGAGGGAAGGGAGAGACGGGAGGGAAGGGAGGGACGGGAGGGACGGGAGGGAAGGGAGGGAAGGGAGGGACGGGAGGGAAGGGAGGGAAGGGAGGGACGGGAGGGAAGGGAGAGAAGGGAGGGACGGGAGGGAAGGGAGAGAAGGGAGGGACGGGAGGGAAGGGAGAGAAGGGAGGGAAGGGAGGGACGGGAGGGACGGGAGGGAAGGGAGGTACGGGAGGGACGGGAGGGACGAATAGTCGGCCGCCCGGAAAAGGGATCAGGGAGGCGGGACGACATGTCTGGCGGCGGAAAATGGGAATCGGGCGGCGGGAAGCGCAGCGGGCGGCGGGAAAGGGGAAGCGGGCCGCGGGAACGGGAATCGGACGGCGGGAACTGGAATTTGGCGGCGCGAAAGGAGAAGCGGGCGGCGCGAAAGGGGAATCGGGCGGCGGGAGCGGGATTAAGGCGGCGGGAATTGGAATTTGGCGGAGCGCAAGGGGAATCGAGCGGCGGGAAGGGGCGGTCGGGCGGCCCGCCCGGAATCCATGGGCGGGAAAGGGGATTCAGGTGGCGTGGAAGGGGATTTCGGAGGCTGGATAGGGGAACCGGGCGGCGGGAATGTGGTTCGGGCGATGCGAAGGGGAGTAGGGCGACGGGAAAGGGAACCCGCCGGAAGGAAGAAGTGGTGGGAGCAGGGAGTCGAGCGGAGGGAAGGGGAATCGCCGGACAGCGTGACTGGGGTTTCGTGGCGGTGGAAATGGGAAACCGGGCGGGAGGGAGTTGCATCAGGCGACGCGAATGGGGAATCGGGCGTCGCACAAGGGGAATCGCGCCGCAGATAAGGGCTATGGCGAACCCTAAGCTCCGTGTATTTGGCGCCGGAAAATAATCAATGGCTCTGTAGGTGTTTGACCTACGCGTGAGGCGCGCTATAATGACATTGGATTGCAGTGTTTTTGGAATTTACCTATTTAGTGATGACTTAGAGCGCTCTGGGGGTGGGGATAGTGGTGAGGAGGCATGTCCTTCAGAATACTTTTGGCTAGCCATAAACTTTTGACGAGTGAGTCAGGTGAGAGGGGATGGTGTTGAACTTGTCGCTGTGTCCGAAGTCGAGAGACCCTGTAATTTGGTTACCACCTTGTACCTTTTATAAAGTTTTGGCCTTCCCACTGCCAAATGTATACCGCTGCTTTAAGAACTCCGGCGCGCGGTCCGCAATTTGGGAGACGGGCTTTAACATAACAAGCAGCGCAATCAAGATAATTCTGGAGATGCGGGGTATCGATCCCCATACCTCTCGCATGCTAAGCGAGCGCTCTACTATCTGAGCTACATCCCCGTTCTACGTGGAGAATTGCGTACATTTTGTCCAATAAAACAGATGTCGTCACCTCCCCCATTATCGATTGCTTCCTACTTTTGGTGTCCGACTCCCCTTCACAGCTCAGCTGTATCTCGTCTTGTCTCACTTGTATCAGTCACATACCTCACCCACAATGGCGATCTCTTTCGGTGACCTGTCGACACCTGAGGGTCTGAAGCAGCTCGACGAGTACCTCCTCACCCGCAGCTACATCTCGGGGTAAGGATTCCCTTAGGGGGTTTAGGGTTTGCCTCGTTAAGACCCTGGATCTAGTTGCGTCCCCGCTTTTCCCGCCCCATATCACTACACGCCTCTTTTCATTGCATCCAGCTCTCCCCTCTTCCCTGCTATTTTCTTCTCTCTGCTCCTTTCCCCAATTGTGCACATGCGTGCTCCGCCTTTTCTTTTCTGATCTCTTCTTGCCTCGCAGCTTCCAGGCGTCCCGCGATGACCTCACGGTCTACAGCGCGCTTAAGTCGTTCCCCAAGGGCTACACCAACGCTTCGCGGTGGTACACCCACATTAAGGCGCTGCTCGGTGCAAAGTGAGTCATTCTTTACTTTCTTATCGCGGAGTTTTTCTAATAGTGAAATACTGATCTGGAAAGCCGGTTATGTCTTCACCTCACCTGAGTTGGGGCATGTCTGATCGATGTTTGTCGTATTTCTGTCGCCGATCTGTGACCATTAGGTTTACAGCCTTCGTCCGCGGCGACACGACGTCGTAAATGTTTTATTTCCGAGCGGCTCCTTAATATTCTTATCATTCGTCGAGTCATTCGATGCCATTTCTTCCCGCGTCCGATCTTTCCATCTGCCCGCTATGTACTTTCGATCCTTCTGTTCCCAGCTTCGCCGGCCCCGGCGTGGGTGTGGTGATCGGCGGTGCTGCTCCTGCCGCCGCTGCTCCCACCGCAGCTGTCGCCACTCCCCCCGCTGCCGAGGCCAAGCCCGCTGAGGTACGCTGATGAGCTGAGTTGCGCGGCTGATTCATGCCGCGGATCTGAGTGACATGTCTAATTTAAATATCAGTGTTTGGCCGTGGAGTGGCATTTGATATTTTAACGCTGTCCTTATTCTTGACCGTGCGCGAGAGTGTTGAGTGCATGTGTTGTAAAGGGGACCGCAGATCGAGTAACAGCATGCCGCATGCACCATGCAGTGTGTTGTCGATTGGCGTGCTGCAGCCGTCGCTTCTAGCCCAATTCCCGGCTTGGAGCTGGCAGTTTCCACACCAGACAATCTCAATGCACTGTCACAACGTGATATCGTCGCATCGGAAAGTCGGATCCCCCAGTCCCACCACGCGTCTGGTCGTCGTGGGGGCCATCCCGTTTTTTGAAACCCTTTTTCCGCGACCCGATCTGGATATGTAAACCCTTTCCCGCTTCCCCAACACCCTGCGCTCATGCGTGCGGCCGTGCGCTCGCAAGACGACGACGACGACTACGATCTGGATCAGTAAACCCTCCCCCACCTCCCAAACACCCGCTTGCTCATGCGTGTGGCCGTGTCATCGCAGGACGAGGACGACGACGACGATCTGGATCTGTTCGGCGAGGCCACGGAGGAGGAGAAGGCCGCCGCTGCCGAGCGGGAGGCCAAGGCAGCCGCGTCGGGCAAGAAGAAGGAGAGTGAGTATCCGACTGACCTGACCCTATGCCTGAACACTTCGATCTGTAATCCCTACGGAGTTTTCCGCCTACAGCTGTGTTGTTCGGGATTTCACGATGTGCGGAAGCCGCGTATGACTGAAAATGGTGTGGTGTGCGCGTTGCGTGTGTGGCAGGTGGCAAGTCGTCGGTGCTGCTGGACGTGAAGCCGTGGGACGACGAGACGGACATGGCCAAGCTTGAGGCGGCCGTGCGCAAGGTGGAGATGGACGGCCTGCTCTGGGGCGCCTGTGAGTAGCCTCTCCGTTTCTTCTCTGTTTTTTCACCTTTTTACATACACAAAAAAACTTTTGGGGGTTTGAAGGCTCAGGACAAGTGTGAGGTTTGGCAGTATGGGTTTGTCCCAATGAGGTCCTATTCAGCATGTGCTTTGAGAGCGCTTTGACCTGGGTCGCAGCTCATATGCATCACGCTAGCATTATCTGTCTGCTCTGTTCCTTGCCTGCTATGGTGCTCAGCCAAGCTGGTGCCTGTCGGGTACGGCATCAAGAAGATGACGATCATGATGACCATCGTGGATGACCTTGTGTCGCTGGATGAGCTCATTGAGGACCACCTCACCCAGGGCGAGGCCGCTGAGTACATTCAGAGCTGCGACATTGTGGCCTTCAACAAGATCTAAGGTGAGGTTGTAGTGCTGCATTGTTTATGTTCAAAATGCTTGTGTTGTGAGTTCCAGGCGTCTCATGTTGCTTTCCATCTTTGTTTCAGGGAGCAGGCTTCTATCATCGTAAGCTGAAGGCATGTCCTGTTAGTAGGGCATGTTGTGTGGTAGCATCTTGCAATTTTGAATGGATCAATGATATCATTTTGTTCCTTGGAACCTTTATGGGAATGAAAACGTGATTGATGTTGGTCTCCTCAAATCTATCTGCGACATTGTAACATTGTGGAACTGAGGAAGTTGGGGTCTGGGTTACAGTTGGGGTTCGCTTTGTCCCGCCGCAGCGCCTGTTTGGCAGGCAGTCAGTCAGACCAGCAGCAATTGAATTCTCCCCCGCTCAGATTCGCCTATCCCTTCCACACCTACGCCATACCTCTCTCCCTCCTCGCCGTTGTCAGCTGGCATGACTACTGTAGTACTGTATCCCGAAGCAGCCAGCGCAACTCCATAGCTCCATCAGTAGCCGAGATCGAGGTATCGCTAACCAATCCAGTTCCTTCAAGTTTTCGTTCAACTCATCGAGCCATTTCATCGAGCCTACACCAATCGGTCTGTTTGGTCACAACTCTGCTCTGGCGGTCTCCGAGTCTGACAATCCACTGGTCCCTCCGAGAATGCATCACGGGGAATTACGTTGCCTGTCATTTGCCCTTGTCGGCGAGGAGGCACCAGACTCGCGGACAGGCATAGCTGACTGACTGAAGCAGGGAGACAAGCGCGTTTTGCTGCCTATCGTCTCGTGCCGTCTCTCCGCTTACATCTTCGAGGCGAATCCATCATCTGGTTTAGGAACAACAACTTGACTAATAGATTAGGCGTCTGAAACGTTAGGCTGTACTAGTACGATATATGTATACAACTGGAACGACATTAGGCTGTAGCAGCTTGTGGAGGACCTGTTTCGAGAATCTGCAGCTGCTGTTCTGCATAGAAACTATTGCACTATCTAAGTGAAGCAGATTCGCGTTAGTTGACCGCAGAATGGGTTACGGTGTTCCTATAGGTGACTGGACGACGTCATGCACGGATTGCCACGAAGACTGTGGAACCAGTAGGTCAATGGACACTGAAATACAGTTATTTTGTCGTCGGCGCTGTTCTCCAACGTAACTCCTGATCACAGTGTCGTACTTTCGTTAAGCATGTTTTACTTCTAGATATCTTGTTCAGCAGCTCTTACGTTCATGTATCTGACGGTTAAATTTCTCCGTGCGGTTGTTTTTTATCGTGTGGCCAGCGTGCTGTGCGCTTTTTTGTCCGTGCGTCCTCGTGGGGCGAACAACAGAAATCGTCACCGACGGCGAATCAGGTTAGCTACTCTTTTGAACTCCCACTATCGCAGTACCGCATTGCCTTTTCTCGTATTGTTCCCGAATGGCGTCTTTCGTTATGTGGATAAACCCATGATGCATTCCGTTCTCTTATTGGCTCAACCTTGAACAGATGCGACGACATCTTGCTGTCTATTCTTCCTCTTCCAATTAGTAATGCTTGGATGCCTTTATTCTCAAGGTAAGACGTTCTGCCCTCGTTCTTTTGGTGAGCGAGCCAGTAGTATAACGAAGATTCTCGTGTTTCGTCCATCCTATCCTCCTTGCACCGCATTTCGTATCGCTGACTCGATAAATCCTTTCAACTGACAGGAGTTCGGAACAAGCTACGACAAAAATACGTTTTACCTCCACGGCCCTGTGGTGACTGCTTAATGCATTGCGCTTGTTTGTGCTGTTCTATCGCTCAAGAGATTAGAGAGCTTAAGAATCGAGGATGGGATCCAAAACGAGGTAAGCTTTTCACACCTGGCCGCTGTGCTTGCTCCTGTCTTTGACAAGAAGCCTTTATGGATTCTGTGGTATCTTCCGGAACTACATTCTTTTTTGCGCATTCACGAAAGTCTTTTGGGCTCCTTTCCAGGCTATGAAGAGAACATGCGGATACTTCAAGCAAGAGGCTTGCCTCCCCCGCCACAGTCAATGTTGCGCTGAAGTGAGCAAATGGAGTCACATGCAGCCCTTTCTTGGCATCCAACTAGCTCGATTCTCCTAAGGAGTCCACCACTACCTGGAGTTGTGGTATTTTGTGTGATGAAGAAAAACACTCCCATTGAAAGTAGTCAAAACTAGCATTCCTTGGTCGCATCGGAGGAAGGGAATATCAAGACCTGACAGGTTTGTTTTACTGTGGGTAAGACTGTTGCTGACAGTCTTCTCTCCTATAACCTCAGCAGACAACATCGTCGAAATGGTTCTTTGCCGCTTATGGCACTTCAAGAACTCAGCCAGCAACCCAGCCATGCTCTGGCCTGTAGATTGGCTCAAATAGAACCCAGCAAGTCCCCATCCAGCACGTGTCCCCTCCTACCAACCCACCCCCACCCCCTCCTCCCACCCCTGCCTCTCCAACCCCGACCTCCCGGCCTTCCACTTGCTCTTTTCGTACTGCCTTTAGAATTAAACAAATATCTGTATGGCACACGTGACAGCTACAATAACTACACACACGCAGATAGTTGGTGACAGCTTTACAATCCCAATCTGAACATTTACAGTCATAATACATTTGTCGTAACACCGTATCAGTTTTATGCAATCTCCCACCATTTGTACCTTTGCCTCTGCATTGGAGACCTGTGACATTTGTTCTCAATGAAAGCCTCACATGTTTCGTTAATTTCCCTTTTTCATTTGCGTGTAAGCCCAGTTTGTGCACTCACTTGCAATTCAAAATGAATACAGTGGTTTGTAGGCTTTCACTTTTGCTCGTGCGTACACAGAAACGCGGCACCGACATTTGTAGGCTGTGGCAGGTACTGTACAATAGTGAATCGCGGGTCTCATGTCGGTCGCTTTCTCCATTGCACGACGCTAGGCAAGCGCTGAATGCGTCACGCGTCGTCCCCCACCCAGAGCCGAACCAATCAAACCAAGCACACAGCCCTCCGATCTCGAGGGCCAGGAATCCCGAAACGCGCATTGTCCTGCTCAGCCCGAAGAGCGCCCACCGCCCAAGCCACTGCTGCCCTGGCATTTCTCCTTACCTGCCCAAGCCAGCCCAAATATTCCAGGTCGAAGCTATGATTTCCAACTGCCTGCCCCACCACCACACCTGCATAGCTCGGGTCTATGATGGGGAGGAGATCGGAGTTGTTGGGGTGGGATGGATTGGGGGATTCTGCGGCAAGGAAACTGCCAGGTTGGTCGCCTGAGGTCGCATTTGACGGTCGGAAAGAAACGGCTTTACCAGAGGCTCCTTCACACAGGACGCCGCTTCTCCTCGCCGTGTCGACAGCACGGCGCTCCGAAAAGACTGCCGACAAATTAGGGCGGACCATGAAGGACTCCTGATAGCGAGCCGTGACTCGTTACTCGTGTATCCGCTCCCACAGGCCGTGCGTTTCTATATCACCACAGAGATTTCGCATTCTAAACAGCAACCTTCACACGAAAGCCTCACCATCTTCTTTTTGAAGTTCAGCTTCCAGAGTTGACTTCGATCCTATTCAGATCCACTAGTTGTTCCCTAGTTAGCTCTATATTCCGAGCTCTGTACATTTCCCCAGACTCAGGGTCTCACCGCATCTCGCGGAATAGTTCTGAATTTACGTAGGCGGAGCACAGCCATGGCTCGGTCAGTCATTTTGGCCGTCACGCTAGTCCTAGCGGTTGTCGTCTGCCTGTCGGCCGTCAGCGTTGACGGCGCTGCACCGCCGACGAAGACGCAGCTGCGCGCCGAGCTGAAGAAGCTAACGGCGACGATCACGAAGAAGTACCCGAAGTACGCCAAGTACTCGGCGCAAGTCAACAGAGCCATCAACGTCGCATGTGAGTTGTCGAGGATCGAGAATTACGAATCACTTTTGAGAACTCTCAATAGTGATTTCCATTCGGAATTGGTGCTCGAATAACGGTTCTTGAGCGCTTCGGTAAAGCCAATCGATTGTTTGCGTTGAACAAAGGAACTTGGAAATTCGGTAATCGACCACATTAGCTGGTTAGAATGTCAAGTTAACACTTCATCAAAAGTAGCGGAAGGTTACTTGTCGGCATCACACGTAGTGCTGCGCTGCGGTGACAGCATTGGAAATCCATCGCTTTTGACAGCACCACGTATTTGTCCTAACGCCCTTCTCATCTCTACGCATTCTTCGGGTTCCCTTCTATTCCCGTTACAGTGAACTCCAAATACGATTTCAGTGCGCTCAAGAACGCCACGCTCCTCCTGATGAGCGACGCCACGGCTGACGCGCTGGCGAAGCGTTTCAAGGGCAAGAAGATCTCCACTGATACCGCGTACAACCTCACCGCCGTCCAGATTATCGCAACCAAATACACTCAGACCCAGCTTCAAGCTATAAAGAAGGGCCAGCTGCTCCCGACTCAGCTCAAGGGCTTGAGCCTTGTTAAAATGTCGCCTAAGGGCCCGACAATCATGCTGGGCCAGGCGGGCTTTGCGCGTGCCACGTGGAGCACTGTGGTTGAGCCTCAAATGTACGTCGGACCGTACTTCATCGCACATGGGGTCGACCAGCCACAGTTCCCGAAAGGCACGAAGTTGCCAGCTTGACGGGATGATGATGTGTGGGGCTTGCGGGTTAGGCGACCCATTTTGGAAGCATGAATATAGGTTCGTAAGGTAGCTGATCTGGCTGCCATTTTGTTATGATTGAAATATACAGCAGTGACCTTGGCACGCGATAGTTCATTTCAAGTGCCGGATACACTCACTGAATGGAAACGGGCATGCATGGGCTGCTGCCTGACGTACAGGTTGGTGAAGAAAGCATTGAGTATCCATTTGCGAAGCACTCAACTCACACCTTACAGTAAACACCCAGTCTGCACAAAGGCTAACCATTGACCGTGGCATGCCTCTCTCACGCTCTCCGCGCCAATCCCACACTCTGTGCCTTGCCTAGTCTCTCAGTGCACCTCGCACTCCCTCCACCACTCTGCTCCCTTGTCCGCACCTCCTACTTACACTCTCCACGACTCGCGCTCTCACCTCCACACTCACACTCACATCCATGCTCCCAACGATGCCCCCAAGGCCTCTCCCTCCTCGCCTCTCAGAATCCCCTCACCTGTCACATCCTTCGCAACTGTCATGCGCTTCTCCTCTCTCACGTCCCAGAGTCTCTCTCCTCGCTCACATCACATTCTCCTGCATTCATCTTGTCTCGGCACACGCTCTGGGCGCAAACATTTTGTGTACATCGGTCGACCCTTCCCTAGTGTGTACTAACTGAGATGGAGTGTTGCTTGGAGCCGGACTCTGCAGTGTGTTGCAGCCTTGGGAAAACGTCCTCTTGGCAATTACGGTGGTACTCAAATTCACTATGGAATGTCTGTTGGTTTTCACACACTTGCCGATAGACTCAATGCCTTCATGTAGGTAACACACACCCCCTCCCATCCACCCCCCCTAGCGGGGCAATGGTCACTCAGAGGTAGCTCTCCTAGCTTGTAACTTGGTGCCAGAGCAGCGGCCGAGGGTAGGCCGGACACAAGCTTGGGAATTGTGTAATAAGAGACATGCAATACATTGAGTTATATAGGAAACACACAAGGTACCGTCATCGCCCGGATATAAGACATATATGTCTTATCTCGTACACGGGCAAAAATGCTTGAGTTATCTTGTAAACGGGATGGTTTAGGGTGTCTTGTAAGTCTTAGGGTACATTCCTGAAGCGCGTCACAAAAGCATCGTGTCTCAAACGAAGAGATACAGTGCGGTGCAAATGTTTGTCTCTTAGGTTTAATGCGGTGCAGAACGATACATAGGTTTTGTGACGGGATTGAGACATTTGTGTCCACACAGGAATGTACCCTTATAAATGGAAACTTTTTAAACTACTTAGAAATATTTTCCGTACTTCTTGAAAAAGAGTTCCTCATAATGAGTGTGGATGTTGCGAAGGTGCCACTTCGGCAACCACTGCCCGGGACGCCACGTCATGGAGAACACCTGCAGAGGCAAATTTGGTAGGTCCTGGGTCAGCGCGTGGAAGAATTCGCGCTTCGCAAGGGTAAAAATGTACGCGTTATTTCAACTTTCGCTATAATATATTGAAGTTTCGATTATAAGACATATATGTCTTATCTCGTACACACAAATAGGTGTCTTATAATGAGGCAAACCTGTTTATAAGAGACACCCGTATAGTAGACAACCCCTGTCTACTATTCAACACTGTCTTATATCCGGGCGTTTACGGTAGGTAGTTACCAAGGCGCAACTGTATAAGAGTCGCGCCACGTCGCTTGGGTTGCCCTGTTACAGTCGTGATGGCGAGACTGTTCAGCTTCGGCAAGGGCGCGGTATCCTGACGCGCCTTGAAGGTCAGTTTCGCGTACTGTAGATGCTGCCCCACTGCTCAATTCGACTTTTGAACTGCCACGCGGGTCGCAACCGCTGTGCTCGGTTGCGCCCCGTTGACTCGCCACCAGGTTCAAATCCCTCGCTATGGCGAGCCCCTGTAAGCACACTTCGAATAGTGCACTTATAATAAAAGCGCACAAACATATTCTCAACACCACACACACACATGCACGCATGCAAACAAAACCACACCAAGACATTCCAACACTTACCGGTACATCTGCTGACAAAAAGGGGTTGTCCACTATTTCACGTTACAGTATGATACGGGTGAATGAGCCATGCTGGGTCTGGGTGGTGGCGATGCTGAATCCGATGCGTAAGTGACTGCTTGAAACGATCAAACTTTGTCCATCCGCCAACTGCACAAGTGTATCAAATGAGCTCTACTACTGTATCTGGCCATTGCCCTGTACAATTGATATGATTTAGAGTACACAAAATTGACGTGAGTGCATTGTTGTTATGGCTGTACACTAGGAGGCAGTGATACACAGGGGCTGGGGATGCCTTTAGAAGGCGTCCATCCCCAAGATTGTCCTTCACCGCACTGATTTCCTGCTTTCTGCATTCACAACAACCAGAACCTTTTATAACCCCGCCAAAAACCAACCCTCCGAGGAAAGGGTCCTTGCCATCCTTGTTGCTGTCAACCACTTTTCCCACAGCTAAAAACGATTTTGCCACGCACCGGAACGGCACCCCCCTTCCACAAAGGAGTCTTGTGGAATGGAGTTTCGCGCCATCACGAACATTTCATCGTTCCCCCCAGCAGCAGGCTCATTGGCCCTTGATGTGCCTGCATACATGGAACAAAGCATGCCGAATCGCACCGACGAAACAACTCCCTGGCTGGCGTCGTGAAATGCGATGCGGCTAGTTCGCAGGATCATGTCTGCGACAGCCGAGAAGTCGCACAGCATGCCATACTCGGCTCGCACTGGCAATCCATTTGCAGAACATCACCACTTGCCGTCGCCCAAACTACCCCACGCCATCGCATGCCATGCGAATCTCGCGATCGTTGCCATCCGTTGGATGAACTGTTCCCACATCCCGTCCAGCTGAGGTCGGGTCAGGACCATATTCGCATGCTAGGAAGGGGGGTCGCGGGGGAACCATCTCCGCATGGGCGGAAGCGGGATGCTCCTCGTCCTGGATGCCAGTTAGTGGCGGAAGGGGCGGATTTTGTTCCTCGCCGTCGCTATGTCACCAATTTCGACTTCAGTATCGTACTGTGACGTATTTGAATGCGGTATACCGTACTAAAGTACCTCCTCAGTGCATGCTGGCTTGTCGGTTGACATGAATGGATGGTTGGGAACTATGCATGGAAACCATGGCGGATGCTATTTTGATGCTTATTTCTCAAGTCTGCCGCCATGGGAAGCCGTCCCCATTCCCGATCGGTCTGCATGGATGCTCCAGCCACATACCATGGTCGTTTTCGCAGAATAATTTTCAGCGAAATAAAGTGAGGCAAAAAAACCACGTGGTCATGCAAAGGGTGCCTCGAGTTCGCTCATAGCCTGCCATCTCTCGGGCGCGGTTCGTAAAGCTAACGGCCGTCTCAACATTTCGCAACGCGATGCTCGCTTTCTTAGAACATGTTCTCGTTCTGGAGTCTTAGAACATGTTCTCGTTACGTGTGGCCACACGTAACAAAAGTAGTCCTGATTTCGGAGACTGACTTTCACCATGAGTCACTTGACATCCTGTTCATGACGCTGTCGTAAAACAATTCAACTCCGTCTATCTCTCGAGCCATGCGATGACATTCCGTAGAGTGCTTAGCATCTCGTTCACGTCTGGTGCGACGACAATGCAAGACCCGCGACAGTTTGCAATCGACCTTTTCGGCAGATCCATCGATGTCAGCTCACCAAGCATCATACTCGGATGCCGTTTAGTTTCGCAATGGACGATTCTGACATCTGCCAAATGAGCCTATCCTCGTGTGGAAGTCTAGATATTCCGGACCAATCCGAGCTCACTGACGTCGAAAGGACTCCTAGTCGAGCCATTTTCAGCAGCCAGGCAGTGAAATCCGAGGAGTCTCAATTGGATAGATTCCGGAAAGTAGAGTTGTCTAATAGGCGATGGAAGCTCGGTCACGATACGCGACCTGACGAGAGGATGGAGCCTGATTCTAGCCAAGCGCCGGACAGCATCCCCCCCGACACCATGAAAGCGACCCTTTCGCCAGTGCTAGTTGACGCTAAGCCGGCTATCGTCGCACCCGTGTCTCGGGCGAGGGTCGGGCTCAAAGCCACGTCGGAAAAGATTTTCGTGTCGGTCCGCGTGCGACCGTTGAATAGGAAGGAGGCGGCGAGCGGGGATAGGGTAGTGTGGCGGATTCAGGAACCCAACACGCTCCATTTCCTGGAGCCGCTTCCCGAACGGTCGCCGTACCCGGCTGCTTACACCTTCGGTAAGCGCTTGTATCCTTCAATCTTCTCTCTTTCAAGACTGTTCACTTCCAGATTGCACACGATCGTCCTCTTTGAACAAGCAGCACGCGTGTAGTGGTTCTTTGAAAGGCACTTTCGGAATGTACTTAGGATAGCACAATGCAGTCTGAACGCTTACCCTTGTCATGCCTGCAGACCGTGCGTTCGGTCCCGCGTGTCCATCGGATCGGGTCTACGAGGAAGGAGCCAAGAACATTGTGCTGTCAGCGCTCTCCGGGATCAACGGTGTGTTGTTTGCCTTGTCGCATTCGTATTACGGTCTGGTGAATTCATCTGTCCAATCTGGGCGCATGATCATGAGGAGCATTCATTGTTAAACGGTCTCTGTTTCCTGTGTTGCTGCTCTTTCTGTGGCGCCAGCTTCGATCTTTGCGTATGGCATGACAAGCAGTGGGAAGACTTACACCATGGAAGCTATTACTGATCTTGCTGCTTGCGACATCTTCACGCACATTCGAAGTGTGAGTTGATTTTGACAGTCTTTCCCAATGCCGCAGTTTCTCACAGGCATTGACGGTGTCAATTATTGTCACGGGCACTCACAATGTCATTTTTTTCTCAAAGACATTGATTCTGTCACGTGTTTCCAAGGACGTTCCCTGACATTCACAATGTCTATCATGCACATTCTTCATAGGGATCTTCAATGTCAGTTTCGTGAAAACACACAATATCAGCTGAATTCGTGGAGGTTCACATTCCTCTCAATTGTCTTCATGAACATTGACAGCGTCAGTCAGTAAACATCAGAGATTCACAAAGTCAGTTATCTTCATGTTATCATCAACGTTAGTCTTCACGGGCATCACAATGTCAGTTTTCGTCATGGATGTTCACAAAGGCAGATTCGTTCATGAACGCTGCCAATTCCAGTTTTATTTCTTGGACACTGACGAAGTTGGCTCTGTTTGTGCACTTTCAGAATGTCGTTTTTTTTTCGCTCTCCAATTTCGCAATGCTAAATGTAATCATGGACATCACTGTCATCAGTTGACTTTCGTGGAGATTAACAATGCCATTTGTCAGCGCAGACATTCACATTGTCAGCTGTGTGTGTCTGTATGTATGGATGGATGCGCTTTGTGCATGTCTGAGCAGAGCCCGCATCGCAGCTTCCTGGTGAAGCTGTCAGCCATTGAGATCTACAACGAGATTGTCAGGGACCTCCTCAACCCTGACTCCGGGCCGCTCAGGCTCCTCGATGATCCCGAGGTAACCATGCACTCCACAATCCTATAATGCCTGAATTTTCCTGGCAATCTCACGGCTGCAGCAGCCGCAGGCTGAAGTGACCGAGTAAAACGTTCCTCTTCCGCATTGCTTCCACCATCGCTTGCACGCAGAGAGGCACGGTGGTGGAGCGACTGACGGAGGTGGGCGTGGAGTCCAAGGGGGAGTTGCAGCAGCTGCTGGCGCAGTGTGCGGCGCACAGAGAGGTGGGCGAGACGTCCCTCAACGATGCCAGCTCCAGATCGCACCAGATCATTCGCCTGGTGAGTGTGCTGTGTGTGAAGTGTGTGTGGAGGGTGTGGTGTGTGTGGTCAGTGGGAAGCAAGTTTGTGTGTTGAACGAGTGCATGCGTGCAATCCTTCAGTTACCCTCGCGATGCCTCCACCCACAACTAGGGCTGTCATCCCTTCCCCCCTTACCTCCCTGTCTCTCTCCTCACATTTCACTTCATCATTTTTTTTCTCATTGTTTGTCGCAGCTGGTGGAGAGCTGTCCCAGTGCAATATCACCAGCGGCACCACCTCCACCGCCGCCTCCGCCCACATCTGTGCCAGCAGATGCTGCTGCCGCCCAAACGCTCTCCGCCACGCTGGTGAGTGATGAGAGTTCTTACGCTGCTTGTGGCCGGAGGAGGCTGCCTTCTGTCTTGTGTGTATGAAATCTGATTCAGTGATGCCGTTTTGGCATTGCTTGCCATCTCATGCCACAATAACTCAGCTCGCCATCGCTTCTTGAGTGCATCTTCCCTTCCCTCCCCCATCCCCCACCCTCTCCCTCCCCCATCCCCCACCCTCTCCTAGCCCTCGTCCCCTGCCTTTCCACCCCCTCTTATACAAAGTGTTATAATTGTGTTTTACTGCCTCCCCCCATTCTTTCCGTTACCCCTTATCTGTCCCACCCCCCTCCGATGCTTGGTCCCTCCCAATCCAATTATGCCACGTGGCTGGGGCAGAACTTTGTGGACCTGGCGGGCAGCGAGAGGGCGTCCCAGACGCACGTGGCGGGCACACGCCTCAAGGAGGGGTGCCACATCAACAGAAGCCTGCTCACGCTCGCCACCGTGATCCGCAAGCTGAGCACGGGCAGCAGGGCCAAGGCGGGGCACATCCCCTACCGGGACTCCAAGCTCACGCGCATCCTGCAGCAGTCGCTGGGGGGCAACGGGCGCACCGCCATCATCACCACCATCAGCGCGGGGAGGACGCACCTGGACCAGACGCGCAACACCCTTGCGTTCGCGCTGAGGGCCAAGGAGGTCACCAACTCAGCGTGTGTCAACGTGGTGAGTGCGTGACCTTTTGAGTTGACTGGAACCCGTGGGTGTGAAGGTGGTGGTGAGTGGGTGTGTTGTGAATGGGGCTGCTTGGCAAGCAGTCGCTGGGGGGCAACGGGCGCACGGCCATCATCACCACCATCAGCGCCGGCAGGACCCACCTGGACCAGACGCGCAACACCCTCGCGTTTGCATTGAGGGCCAAGGAGGTCACCAACTCGGCCTGTGTCAACGTGGTGAGTGGCCGCCAACATCGCAGTGTGTGTGTGTGGGAGAACGGTGTGTGTGTGGGAGCACGGTGTGTGTGTGGGTGTACGGTGTGTGTATGTGTGTGTATAAGGTACATGAGTCGAGGAGCATGCAATATATGGCACGTCAAGAACATCTATATTTGCAGTTTGTTCCGCCGCCATCTATTCAGCTTTCTCAACCCATGTCCCCCCTATTGTCCTCCCTGATCGGCCTCGCTGTGATGATCGCACCAGGTGGTAACAGATCGAGCGCTGGTGGAGCAGCTGCAGAGGGAGGTGGCGCGGCTGGAGGGCGAGATGAGGCTGCGGCCATCAAGAGAGCAGTTCCACCAGCAGGCTGTGCGCGTGCAGCAGGTGCGTGGGGTGAGAGAGGCGTGCAGCGGGTGGTCAGGGGGGCGTTTGGAGGAATGGGAGGTGGAACAATGGGAGTGGGAAGGGGGAGAGATAGGAAGGGGAATGAGGAGGAACGGGGGCGTGCCTGCCAGCCGCCTCTCTTAGTCTGCTTCCACCTTTTTCTTCCTTGCCACCACCTTCCATTCCACCTCCCTTTCCTTACCCCTCCCTCCCTCCCCCTGCACAACACGTCAGTTGGAGGCGCAGCTATCACAGGCAGCGAGGCAGCAGAGCGAGGCACTGGCGCAGGTGCAGCACCTCACACACGCGCTCTCCGCTGCCTCCTCCTGCCACAGCCGCTCCCAAGGCGGGTCCCATGGCAGGCGACGGGCACACGCAGCCTGGCAGAGCGGCAAGGTACGCTCCTCTCTCTCCCACTCACACGCTCTCACCTGCTGCCACCCGCCTAGGGTTCACCCGGATGTTGCAAGATGTGAGAGCTTTTTGGAGAAATGGGGGTGTGGGTCAGAACGGTGGGCACTTATTTGAGTGAGAGCATGGGGCGTGAGGTGGATATCAAGAGTGATTTATTGTAACTGTGCTGACTTGGCACTTCTTCTCTCTAAACTCTTTCCCTTTGCACGCTTCCCCACTGCACTCTCCCCTATTTCCCTGCAGGTTCACCCAATCTCCAGCATCAACGTCTCAGAATCATCTGACGACGAGGCGGACGGCTGGGATCGCTTCACGCCAACCTGCTTCCCGGCATCCAAGCCGTTGGATCTCCTTCCCACGTGCTTCCCTGGTAGCTTCACCAGGCGACCCAGACCCAGCAAGCAGCAGAGGGAGAAAGACGCCTCCTTTCATCCCTCCACTGCCGCCGCTGCCGCCGCTGCTGTTGCTGCTGCTGCGTCTCCTCCTGCTGCATTTCTAGCACCCGAGGCGAACGGGATGCATACACAGGGGGTGATGGATGGGAAGGCAGCGCCAGGGGAAGGGGTGGCTCAGCTGGCAGGTGGGCTGGTTGTGGGCGGCAGATGGTTGTCCTCTAGTAACAGTGGCTGCGATGCTCCAGGGGACGGTGGTCACACCCGTGGGATTTCCAAGTCGAGATTTGCCAGCAGCAGCAGCAGCATGGGCGGGAGGAGGGAGAGAGGCGAGGCTGGTGAAGCGGCCATGGGGGTGAGCGGGAGGGTAGGAGAGCAGCAGGCGCGTGCAGCAAGGGGACGTATGACATGGGAGGAGCACGGGAGAGGGAGGGAGAGAGAACGCCACTCGGACCAGTACGAAGGAGAGGAACTCGGCGAGCGAGAAATGAGCCAGGGGAGAAGGAGCAGGAGGCTAGGAAGGGACGCGGGAGACTCGTTTGGCAGAGAGAGCGTGTCCCGCCAGTCCCGCCAGTCCCTGCAGTCAGTTCATTCTCTCCAGTCGCTGGAAGCGTGGGTGGCGGGGGACAGGGCTCGGGAGAGGCGGCGGCGGCGCAAGGCGGTGAGTGCCAAGGTGCTGGCGCTGATGCAGGAGATCCAGCGGCTGGAGAAGCTGCAGGACGCCCTGGGGGACGACGTGGGGCGCGCCATGGGCGCGCTGCAGGGGGAGATGGAGCGCATGAGAGCCCGGCAGAACGGCAGGGCGCAGGGGAACAGGCAGGGGCAGGGGCAGGGGCAGGGGCAGGGGCAGGGGCAGGGGCAAGGGCAGGGGCAGGAGAGCGAGAGCTTGTCTGAGGGTGGCGTGCAAACGCCTCTTAGCCACCTTTCTGGGATTCTGACGTCCCCGTACCACTGTGTATCTGGGCTGCTCACCCCCTCCTCCAACATCTCCTCCTGCTACGCGTCTGGTCTCCTCACCCCGCTCTCTCACCAGCTGTCTGGTCTTCTCACGCCCTCCCTCGCCTCCCAGCCTGTGTCGGGGTGCTTGTCCGCTGCTGGTGGCGCTGCTGCCCTTGCTGGTGGCACGGTTGCCACTGCTGCAGGCACTGCTACTGCCACTGGTGGTGGCACTGCAGTGGGGGCCGCAAGCAATGGGGCTGCTGCTGGTGGTGCGAGCAAGGATGGGGACGAAGGGGTTGGTTCAGTATCAGAGGTGCTTCAACCTGCCAGCTTGCTCCAGCTGCATTTAGAGCACTCGAGGATCACAGTGAGAGATGAGAAGGACGCGGAGAGACGCAGCAATGGAGCTTCAGCTGCTGCTGCTGCTCCTGCAGCAGCTACTTCTGCTGCTGGTGAGCATGATGATTCCACTGGAAAGGCTGCTGCGGAGGGAGTGCGGGAGCTTCAGGCTGCTGCTGACGTCGGGGTTGCAGGGATGGGGTTTGACATGGGGTGCCTGGCAGACCCCTCTGGCCTGACCCTCTCCTCCTTCCAGGACCTCCAGCGGATGGAGTTTCTGTTTCAGTCGGCAGCCGAGGTGAACGTGGCGAGCATCCGCACGTACGTGCTTGAACTGAAGGAGATTGTAGCGAAGCTGCACTACCAGAAGCAGCTGCTCGTGAAGCAGGTGGTTGAGCTGGAGGCGGGTAGACTGGGCGAGGAGGAGGAGGAGGAGGAGGAGGAGGAGGAGGAGGATGAGGAGGAGGAGGGAGAGGGAGTGGGAGCGGGGGACAGAGGTTGGGGCAGCGAGGAGGAGGATAGAGGGATGGGGAGAGCACAGGGGGTAAGGGTGGCGAGCAGAAGAGGAGGGAGGGGGCAGTGGAGCAGAACGGCTTCTGGAGCAGCATGCATTGAATCATCAACAACTGGCAACGCTCTTCCCCATCTGCATCATCCTCGTCCCTCCCTATTGACGCCACGCTGTGAAGCAGACTTCAGGGAGGAGATGAGAGAGACTGTCGTGCTGTGGGACCGCTGCCAGGTGTCGCTCATCCGACGCACGCAGCTGTTCCTCGTGCTGATGCAAGGAGAGCCGTCGGATCGGGTGTTCCTGCAGGTGGAGAGGCGCCGGCTGCAGTGGCTGGTGCAGCACGTGGGGAAAGAGGAAAAGGCAGCCAGGTAAGCCCCTTCCCTCCCTGGGTGACTGGCATGGAACAAAGGCGTGAATGATATGCATCAAACTACAGTGAGTGCCAATGGAAGTTGAGTTCCTCGCTGTCTCATCCACTTTCTACCTTGCTGCCTGTATGTTTTCTGCTCTGTGCTGATGGCGTGTATTCATTTTTTCTCTTCTTCCTCCGCACCCACTTCCACCACCCTCCTCTGTCTATCCCCATGGCTCCGTGTCATTCTGTCATGGTGGGTACATCAGGGAGAGGGAGCTCAGGAAGGAGAGGGAGTACCTAGCCCAGCGAATGGCCCATTGCTTCACACTCCACCACCGCCTCGAGCTCTTTCGCCAATGGGGAATTGCCACGTCATCGCGCCAACGCAAGCGCCAGCTGGTTGTGCTCCTGTGGAGCCGGCCACTAGATGAGCGCCACGTGGAGGCTAGCGCTCGGGTTGTAGGACAGCTGACTGGGATGATTGAAAGCAGTGTGGGGGAAGGTGGGGAGAAAGGGGGTGTGGCTGGTTGGAAGGGAAGCGGAGGGAGGGATGTGTTGAGATTGTGCAAGGAGATGCTCGAATTGCGGTTGATTGTGCCCTCGGGATATCGAGGGCTCATGCCAAAACGTCGGCGGAAGTGGTTTTGAAAGGGTGGATTTTTATATCCGAATCTGATGCATGCAGGCCAATCAGGATGCCACATGCAAATAGGGATAGGAGAATAGCAGCAATAGCTGCCTATATTATTGTATACATGTTATACTAAATAAATGCCATGCAGCATTATTGTCTGAAATTGACGGTATGTACATACAAGTGGCCTACAGAGGATTCTGGTCAAAGAAGTCCTGAAACAGAATATATTCCTATGGTAACCAGCTACAGATCTACATGGCTGACAACTTTTTTCATGTAGCTATTTTCCGCTGTAGGTGCGATTATTTGGAAACAAATTGGACATTTCAGTGGCCCTCGATCTGCTCCTCGTTGGCTCCCTTCTTTTGTCCAGAGACCTGGCACGTCTTTCAGAAAGCAGCAATATTCCAGTTGTGTTCTCCGTTCGGACATATCCTGTCATTCCTGGCCGCTCCAGGTAATCCGTGGAACTCGCCCTCCATAGTGTTGTGAAAAACGCCTCATTGTTGGCTGATTGATGTGTTGCAGATGCGCCAGGTCGTCGCGACGATGAACGGACTCTTTGAGAGGACGGAACCAGAAAACAGGTGCTTCCAGGCTCAATAACAGCACCTGGTTGAAGGGGATTGACGGGATCCGAATCCATACAGACAACGAACTCGGGGTAATCGTGCTGAACCTGTCGTACCGTCACACGGTCCCAGTAGAGTCGAGCTGCTCCGCTTGGAAGAAGGAGAACGCACGGCGAGGATTGCATATTGGGATGACGATCAGAGCAAGGAGATGGAGAAAAGGTGAGATTGTTTACTGCTCGCAACTTGACACAGCACGCAGTACTCAACACTAAGACAACGTGAGCTCTGTGCAGATGGCTTATTATTATGGCTATCCTCCTACGGAGCTCGACTGTCAGTGCGACGCAAGGACTTACGCTTCATATAGGCATAAAGGAGCAGTCGAGCGGTTATGCTGGTTCATGCTTCTACGCTGCTACCGCTTCGAGGAGCAGCAAAAGAATTAAATTGGTTATGATACCGAAGGCGGACGCTCCAATTGATCAGATCGTAGCCGTTGCGGGCTACGACGAAAGAGTCGGGACATGAAGAGCCAAGGAGTATTAATCCGGCCTGTTTGTTGAGCGCAATGCTCCGAAGCGCTGAGTGGCTTTTGAGTCGACTCAAAGGGTACTGGGGAGTAAGTACCTTGTCCGTTTCATTAGGGCAACCAATACGTGTAAGTAACAGATAACATGCGGAAAAGCAAAATCGACGTTTTGTCGACCTGCTCAGCTGCAAAATGCAGAAAACGGCACCTACTCGTGATTCAAAGCCGCAAGCTACATGTGTGCGACTTGCGTGATACATGTTCCCGACGTGCTGTCTCGTCACGTGATGTGCTCATATCCTGGACCGACATGCTGTCGAACGACGTGTACGTTCACGGACGACAGACCTGCCTACTACTGTACTTCACACATCTGGTGGTTCTAGAAGGAAATGTCTGCCGTTTCTTGGCCTCGAGCTGTCCAGGAACTGGATTTTTAATAGAAAAATAATAGTGTCCACTCCATGAGCCTTCGCTAGAAAAATCCTCGTCGCTCGTACAGCGACGTGTTCTAAAAGGGACGCTTGTTCGAGCCAACTTGGACGCGACGGTTCAACATACAGCCCTAAGCCCACAGAAGGTGCGCGTCAGGAGCAGCATAAGCTCGACGAATCGCAGAAGGATAAAATGCCACTTGGGGAAGGTATTGGAAGATAGTTCACGTGGGGCGGTGCTCCGGGGAATGCCGTTTCGGAATGTGGTTCATTTTCGGACACAGGTCCAGACTGGATGGTCTGTTGGAGAGTCCAACGAACCTGTCCATTTCAGATGTTGCTGAATCCTGATTCCTGACTCCCGCTCCCAGGACGACACTGCCTGTGGAGCGAGGAACAATGCGGCCTACAAGAACGTTTCATCCTCCACATAGTAATACCGGCACAGTTTTCACGAAACATCCTTTCTGATTAGGTTTTGACAATGAATAATTTACAAGAGCAGAAAAGTACTGTGGAACTTCACTATCTTGATCCGTCAAACCAGTTAGCTACTGCAATATTCAGTGGCATCAGCATCCAATCAGATGTAAACGAGGTCCAATAGCTGGTGCCGCCAATCCCATGTGCATAGGCATTCAGTAAGAACACTCTGATATTGTCATGTGGATCATTGGCGTATTCCTGCAGGGAGGTGGTCACTATGGAGCCATGGTTCAGCACTGCAGTGCGCTCTTCAGGTCGACAGCCCTGCTGCTGCTGTTGCTGCTGCTGTTTCCCTCTTTGCTTCTCCTGCAGTGGCTGCTGCATTTGATTCCGTTCCTGCACCTGCTGCTGCACCTTGGCATTGTAGCCGTTCTTGCTTTGACCGGCACCAAAGCTGCTGACAGGCCTACTCCCAGCCTGATCACCAGTGATACTATTAGCAACAACACAACTGTCACCACTGGTCCCTTCACTGCTCCCACTGCTAACCGCTACATTGACGCCACCTGAACCAGCTTCACTATAACCACTTCCCAAAAACGCTTCATTGTAATCACTCTCAGCCATGCCAACACTTGTGAACACAGCTCCACCATCACCACCCAGCATCTTTGGCTTTGTTGTCTCTCCGTCACTCGCCCCCCTCAAACCTCCCCTCCCTCCCCCAAGCCTCCCCCCCTCCCCTCCTCCCCCCATCCCAGCACCTCCTGTCCAAAAACCCGCTCCGCCACTCAAGCCCCCTCCTCCCCCACCTGATGCACCCCATCGGAGACTAAACAGACACTCCTTGGCGTGCTCATGGCCCCAGGGCAGCTGGCCCCCAATCATGAGCGTTATGGGGTCAAAGAGTGTGTTGAGGATGAATATATCGGACGTGACATACGCGAGCGAGTACTGTGGGAAGAAGCAGCGCCACTGGGCTTGACTAGGAAGATCTGCAGAGCGGAGGGAACCGGGAAACAGAGGGGCGGGAGAAGGGGAGGAAAGGTTTTGGAGGGGAGGGAAGGAGTTTTAGAGAACAATTATGCGAAGAATTGAACATCCGGTGCACAGGCCCTGATCTTTGTATGATCTCTGCAATGTCTCACAAAGAGTGACCCTCACTCTGGCTGCATCTACGATTGAACAACTGGTGTAGAAGCCTTGATCTTTGCTTCATCTGAAAAGGCCCTCACCCTGGTTGCACTTGGGGTTGAACATCTGGTGTAACTGTGTCGCATTCTCTGCAATCTCTCGGAAGAAGGAACGCCCCCTCCTGTCAGGCGCGTCTGATGGCAAGCGGGCAGGTGGGGAGGCAGATGGATGATTGACACAGACAGGTGAGTGGCATGGATGAATGACACAGGTGAGTGGCATGGATGAATGACACAGGTGAGTGGCATGGATGAATGACACAGGTGAGTGGCATGGATGAATGACACAGGTGAAGCACCGATCAAGATAGAATCATATGACACCACAAGTGCAACAATACAAGTGTACTAGCGTTGACTGAGAAGTGCTGTGACGGTTAAGGGGGGCGAAATTTGAGAAGGGGAAGGGGAAGGGGAAGGGGAAGGGGAAGGGGAAGGGGAAGGGGAAGGGGAAGGGGAAGGGGAAGGGGAAGGGGAAGGGGAAGGGCAAGGAGAAGAGGAGCGTGGACCGAGGAGGGTTGTGTTGATGGTGTTGCATGAGTGATGTGAACGTATTATAGGTGGTGGGGGGTGCATGGGTGCGATGCATGCGTGTCTCACGTACGCACCAATGAAAACGCCTCCGTCAGAAAGGCATTTGACAGAGGCGAAGGAGAAATAGGCTGCGATTTAGGAGAGCGCGTATGAGTGGGGTGTGAACCTGATACACCATACATGCTATGTTACGCACCAATAAAGAAGCCCCCGTCAGAGAGGCATTTGACCGTGGCGAAGGAGAGGTAGGCTGCGATATAGTCACACAGGTTCACGACTGCCTGCCCCCCGGCTGACTCTCCCGTTATTAGCACCTGCTGAGCTGCCATGAGCCCTTTAGATGAGAGGTCTGGGGCGAGAGAGTGTGATTGGATGGGGGGAGGGTGGAGGAGGCGCGCGCGTGTGTGTGTGTGTGTGTGCGTGTGCGTGTGTCTGTGTAAGTGTGTGTGGTTGGATAGGGGAAGGAGGAGGTACGAGTGTGTTTGCCCGGATGAATGTGTGTGAGTGTTCAAAAGAGGGAGGTAGTGTGGAAACGACAAGCAAGCACATGCCTAAAGGACTGAAACGACCGATGCTCCAAAGAAGGGTGGGGAAGGAACAAGGGGAGGGGTGGAGAGAGGTGGAGTGGAAGAATGCACGCACCATCGAGAATGGCCATAACAATCTTCCATCCATCCATGTGGAGTGTTGTGTTGCCCGTTACAGTAGGCGAGGAAGGGGGGGTTGGGGGGCTACACACGCACACACACACACATGCACACACACACACACACACACACACACACACGCACACGCACACACACACCCACACGCACACCCCCAAACGTACCATCGAGAATGGCCATGACAATCTTCCATCCATCCATGTGGAGCGTTGTGTTGTCCGCTGTAGTCACCTCGCCCCGTCGCCCCACATACCCGCCCCCATCGCAGTACACAGCCATCGCCATGTTCCACTCGCCGAACCCGGGGTTCACATCCGGGTCTGCACTCATGATGCCCGGCAGCCATGCGGACTGAGGTATGGGAGAGGGAATAGTGGGAGATGGAGTCAGCTGGCTCTGGAGTAACCTCACACTGATTCTGAGACCCCACGCGCCCCACATACCCGGCCCCATCGCAGCACACGGCCATAGTGCGACTTTTGAGAATTCTCAAAGGTCACAGCCATGGCCATGTTCCACTCGCCAAAGCCGGGGTTCACATCCGGGTCCGCGCTCATGATGCCCGGCAGCCATGCGGGCTGGCAGAAGGGAGAGGTGAGAAAGAGAGATTGATTAAATTGGCTTTGGAGCAACCACTCTGCTGATTATAATACCCCGCACGGCCACGGCCAGTTCCACTCGCCGAAGCCAGGGTTCACGTCCGGGACTGCACTCATGATGCCTGGCAGCCACGCGGGCTGAGGTATGGGATGGGAGAGGGAATAGTGGGAGATTCCTTGATTTGTCTCGGAAATGGCCTCGCCCTGTGTCCCTGGCCCCACACCACGTAACCCCACCCCCGATTTCCCCTTGAGTACACGCATATACAAATCCCTTTCAACATGCGGCACCCTCATTCCCCTTCAATAGACGCACAATCATTGCCCTGGGCCACAGGCGCGACGACCCGAACTTTCTCCCCGCGCGCCACGCGCAGGTCGCCTCGGTGGTGCACCACCCGCCGCCCGGCAGGTGGATGTGCCAGAAGCGGCTCTGCGACGGGCGCGCGCGCCGCAGGTAGTACCCGGGGGGACTGGGTGGGGGGGCCAGGGAGGGGGGAGGAGAGGGACGGGGAGGGAGAGAGGGCATGCAAAAGGGAGCGGGGAAGAGTGGGAGGGGGGTTGAGGAGCTGGTGCTACCTGCATTCCGCCAGAACGCAGAAGAGGCGTAGTGACGGAACGCAGGTAGCACCGGGGAAAGGGGGAGGGGAAAGGGTTGGCGGAAAACTCGAGAGGAAAGTTCCGGGAAAGCGAGAGGGTGTGAAGAGAAGGGGAAAAAATAAGCGGTAAAGTCCGCTTCGACGACGTCTTTTGTTCCACAGAAATAGGCGCTTATTGTTTGTTAATCGAGACACAGCACAATCGAAGACCAGGCAACGAGTGAGTAATGCTGTTAGTTGAATTTAGCTTTGTAATACCTGCCGTCGAGGCATTTCGCGCCGAACGGATTGTCTGGCAGGAGAGTTAACGGAACGGGGGCCTCTTGAAGCGGACCCGCTTTATACGCCGATACTCCGTTCCCGCCAGCCGCCTTCGCTCCCCGGTATTTAAAGTCGCCGTTGGCGTGAACCGCGTTGGGAACTAACAGTCCAGTAAGAAGTAATAGAAGCACTTGCAACATAATCAGTCGCGACATGAGCAGTTGAGGACACGGATGCGCTCCTGCCCGACTTAGCGAAGGAGCATGTTTTAGCGACAGCGCTGCGCTGTTCTTACGGCGATTGTTCCTACAGCAGCTTAATCGACGACGACTAAGGAAGGCTGAGTTCGTCGACGATCCCAAGTAAGTTATAGGTGCCATCATAGCGGCTGGTGAGAATTCCGCGAACTCAAATAATGGCGACTATTAAAGATGGAACAGACATTCTGTATCGCTGTCTCTAAATGATCTTAAAAAGGCGTAGCCGACCGTAATAATGTTGGATCCGCGAGTCATGAGACGTAATGTAGAATGAACCCGAGTCGCTGCTTCACGGAGCCTCCCTCGTCATCAACGGGTAATAGATCAAGCTGCGAGAATGAAGGACGAGAAAGCTACCAAAACAGAACGAGGATCAGGAAGAGTGAGAACAGCAGACCAGTTTGCTCCTAGCACGCAATAGGAGTTGAGGCGGCTGGTCAAGATAAAGCCTAGCGGCACTGAGTTGCTCGCTCAACAAACAAAGCAAGGGTTGTTGCGCCGCGGCAAGTGGCGGCGGATGGTGAAAACTCGGACGTTTCCGAATGTAGGGTGGGCAACAAGAGCCAATCACGCAGCAATATCGGCCACGAAAAGCAGCTTGAAGGGAAGCGAGCTTTATGATACTGTATAGGATAGGAGGTCGTTTATTCCGAGACATTTTTATAGCATTTACGTTTCACTGATCAGGTTTATTACAAACGCGTACAACCCATTTGAAACTCCAATTCTGGTTGTGGCTACGTGGTCGGCGGAGGACCTCGCGCAAGCCACCCACTGCACCCCATGCAGGGCGCAGTTCGTAATGCGCACACGTACGCCGCAGAAGAATTCATGCACTGCGCTGCGCACCGCCGATATTCCTCCGCACACCAGCCAGTCCGCTGCAGCAAGATGGCGTCAAGCAGACGAGCGCCAATCAAACACGGTGGATGAGATGAGACCCGCAGCCCTCCCGCGCGCGCTCGCTCTACCCAGCATACGTCAAGCGCAAGACAGTCACCTCACCACCACAAGTGGGGCGGAACTTTTCCTTCTGCACAGCTGCGCTAGGGTTGGGTTGGGTTTGCAGAAGGCACCATTCGCACGAAGAGCGCTCGTGAGAAAGGGTAATGGAGAGTCGTTTGAGCTATTTCAGCATTTCCGCTTTTCCTAAGCACACAAGTTGCGTATTGCTAGGAGGTTGGCGTGGCGATGAGCTGACGGCTAGGTGGTTGTCTTAATTTAGATACTAGTATACATTAACTTTGACTGCTCGTGTTCGGTTCGCGGTCAGACAACGGTTTTTAGTTCAGGCCGTCTTCTGTTATTACAAGCTGCGTTCGTCTTCCTTCCCGTCCGCGCCCTGGTCCCTGCTCACGTCGTCCGATCGCTGCATTTTCTCCATAGCTGTTGCCGTCTCTCGCTCTCCTCGACCTTGTCGCTGACGTCAGCTGATGTGTCCTCCATAGTCTGTAGCCCATGTCCGACGCAGTCGCGTCGTCGTCGTTGCCGCGATCCTCGTGTCCCTCACGCTGTTGAGGAGCCGTTCTTAGTTAACTTCGTCGCCGTAAGCGTTACCTTCATCGCTGTCGCCGCCGTAGTTGTCGCCGTCGCCGTCGTCGCGTTACCTTCGTCGCTGTCGCCGTCGTCGTCGTCGCGATGTTCTTTTCGCAGCTCTTTTTGTCGAAGAAGGGCGCGCTCGGCCCGATATGGATAGCGGCGCATCTGGAGCGCAAGCTGCGGAAGAATCAAATATTCGAAACCGACATACCTCAGACCGTCGGTGAGAGACATTAGCAGCTCGGGTCACTGGCTTTAAAGCGTATATGCGCTTCAATGCTCGAGTTATTTCTTTCGTTACGAGACTGTCGCTTGTTCTGTCTCCTTGGTTTTTATGCTGAAAGGTCTGATCAGCTGTCTTAGGCTGATTTTCTTAGTCGGTTCACAGTCGTTTGACGTGTAATCCCAGTACTGATAACTGTAACACATTGAACACCGTTTCCCGCCCCGCTTTCCCTCCCCCAGACACCATTCTTCACCCCGAGGTCCCCATCGCGCTGCGACTGTCGGGACATCTGCTGCTCGGCGTCGTGCGCATATACTCTCGGAAGGTATCCCTCTCTTGATGGATTCTTGGTACTTGAGCTTTGCGTGCGCACTGAACCCTACATGCCGCATTTTGAGCTGTGTAACCTTGTAACGTAACCTCGTTCCCTCGTTGTCCGTCCCTCGCCCGTTGCTCCACCAGGTGGGCTACCTGTACGCGGATTGCTCCGATGCGGTGCTGCGCATGAAACAGGTATACACCTGTACACTTACACACTGTAATACGTTTTTTTACTCATGCAATCATCACCGCGTTGGTACTTTGAGCCAACTCAGCAGTCAGTGTAAAGAGGCCAAACGTATTTCCACTCTCTCCGCCCCGCCCCTCCCCTCCCCTCCCCGCCAGGTGTTGGCGCGAGCAGCAGTGGACCTGCCCCCCGAGGCAGCAACAGCGTCGTTCCATGCCATCACCCTGCCGGAGCACTTCGAGCTCGAGGAGCTGCTTGCACTGCCTGATGGGGTGTTCGAGCTGCAGCCCGGGTGAGATGGGGGGCGTGGTGTGAGGGTCAAGAGCAAGTGGGTTTAGGGAAATGTGTAAGTGAGCGACATGCACGAGCAAGTGGGTCAGGCGAGTGTGCATGTGAGCGCCGTTCCACGCCATCACATTCCCGAAGCACTTTTTAGCTGGAGGAGCTGCTTGCGCTGCCCGATGGGGCGTTTGAGCTGCAACCCGGGTGAGACAGGGAGAGGCAGGGAAGTGTAATTCCAGCATCACTGCTTTCTGAACCGTCTGCTTTCGTTTCTGCCTTTCACTACCACTGCTTTCTTTCGCCACCTGGGGGCTTTTCTTTCTTTTGTGGTTGCGTGCGTGGCAGGGCGGTGGACAAGAGTCTCACCACGCGAGAGCAGGTCACTCTGCCTGAGCTACCACCTGTCGATGTGACCTTTGAGGCGACTCAAAAGTCAACCTGTGCTGACTTCTTCTGTTGTGTGTGTCGTGGGTGTGGGGGGTGGCAGGGCGGTGGACAAGAGTCTCACCACACGCGAGCAAATCACTCTGCCGGAGCCACCACCCGTTGATGATGGCTACGCCTTTGGCTCGCAGTACCGCCTCGATGGTGCGTTGTGGGTGGTGGGTGGTGGATGTGTGCATGCACGATAGCTACGCGTTTGGGTCGCAGTATTGCCTGGACGGTGCGTGGGGGTGGCTTGGGCGCATGGGAACGTATGGGTGCAGCGGTTCTATGGAGGCATGCAATGCGGTTAGCGTTTGGATCACAGTTGTCATAGTTCCACCTCTTGACTGTGCCCGCCCTGTCCCCTCTGTGAGCAGAGCAATTCGCGGTGGTGGAGGAGGGTGCAGTGATGCGGCTGGTGGAAGAGGGCGACGAGGACGGCGAGCCATGGCTTCCCCGTGACGTGGTGCAAGACAGACGAGAGGGACGAGAGGCAGGGAAGGAGGGAGCGGATGAGGGTGGGAGGGAGGCGGAGGAGGTGGCAGAGGAGAGGGCGAGAGGAGGAGCAGGGGAGGGTGTGGCGGAGGAGGGAGGGATGGCGGAGGGCGGGCGAGTGGGGGAAGAAGGGGGTGTGTTTGAGGCTGAAGCGGTTTTGGAGGGATATGAGCCTGAGGCAGGGCTCATGGAGCCCATGGATCTGGACATGGGGTTTGGCGCGGGGATGGAGATGGGTGGCGATGGGTTGGGGATGGGTGTGGGGGACGTGGGGATGGGTGGAGAGGGGCGAGGAGCGGTGGGGGAGGAGCCAGTGGAGGCGACACAGCCGGTGGAATTAGAACAGGAGGGGATTGAGAAGCGGGAGGCGGAAGCAGCAGGGGCGGCAGGAGAAAGAGGGGAAGCAGCAGCGGGACGGGAAGCCGGGGAAGCAGGGGAAGCAGGGACAGGAGAAGAAGCCGCGGTGGGGGCAGAGGAAGGAGCAGAGGGAGGGGCAGGGGCAGAGGCTGGGGCGGGAGGGGCAGCGGAAGAAGGCGAGGAGGTACCGGAAGTGGAGGTGATGCGAGCAGAAGCCGTGCCTGCTGACCATGCAGCTCGCAGCCTAGAAGCTTCTGAAGCTGCTGCCGCTGCAAGAGCGGGCGACGGGAAGGGGTCTGTTCCGGGCACACCACGGGCTCATGTGGTGGAGGAAGGGGAGGGGAGACGGGTGGATGGGGAGGGAGCGGACACGGGGCGCGTGGACGGGATGGGTACCCCTGGCGGGTCTATGGGGTTCGCCACGCCCTCTGTGGGCATTCCAGGTGAGCCATTGGGGGAATCGAGGGGGGTTTGTAGGGGTTGGGGTTAGGGGGGTGTCTGAGGCGCTTCAGCGGAGGCGGGGTGCATAGGCCAGATGGTTACCCCTGGCGGGTCCATGGGGTTTGCCACGCCATCCGTAGGCATTCCAGGTGAGACAGCGGCGGGAAGGTGGGGTGTTCGTAGGGGTTGGGGGTAGGGGGGTGTCTGAGGCGCTGCAGCGGAGGCGGGGTGCATAGGCCAGATGGTTACCCCTGGCGGGTCTGTGGGGTTCGCCACGCCCTCTGTGGGCATTCCAGGTGAGGCATTCGGGGGAGTGAGGGGGGCTGTGTGGGCAGGGCGGGGGATGCGTGAGAGGGTGTGACGCTCACTTCTTGCTATTACTGGTATTGGTATTGGAGTGTTTCTGGTATTGAGACTACTTGCTAGCAAAATGTTCACTTCTTTTCATTTCCCCCATGCCTTCCTTCTCTCTACCCACCACCCTCAGCCATCCCCACACCAGACTTTGCCCTCGCACCCACGCCCACACCCACACCTGCACCCGCACCTGCGCACGAGGAGGACCGGGCCGGGCCTGAACACCACGCTGCAGCTGCCGAGCCTGCTGAGGCTCCCGAGCCTGCGGACGAGGCGCGGACGGGGCTGCCTCCAAGGCCGCCGAGGCGAGGGCAGGCGAAGAGGAAGCGAGGAGCAGCAGCAGCGGGGGATGGTGCCGGGACAGTGTTAGACTCGCTCACTGTTCTGCCCTCTGAGTACGCTCTTCCATCCTCTGCCTCCCCTCCTCTGCCTCCCCTCCTCTGCCTCCCCTCCTCTGCCTTTCTCCTCCGTTCTCCTCTGCGCTCCTCCTCTTCCCTCGCCTGCCCTCTACTGCCGTTACTTTACTGCCATATGAGCAAGTCATTTGACGAAACGATAGTTGGCTGTTGCACAATCTGAGAGTGCCCACTTCCCCCCCCCCTCGCTAATTCTCCGTCACCCTCTCCCCTCGCTAATCTCCCCAGACGACCTTGTGAGGAAGCGCCTGTACTTACCTGCTGCGTCTGTTCCCTGCCCCACCCTCTCTCCCCCCTTTCCCCTTGCTCCTCCCCCCCCCTCTCCCTCCCCCAACAGAACCATACGCCAGCAGCTCATATCGCCGGACGACCTTGTGAGGAAGCGTCGCAGGGCCCCGCACACCCCCGTCCAGCTGGCAGCGCTGCATTGGTCCGTGGCGGGCGTGGAGGGGCTGCATGAGCCGGCTGTAGCGCAGGCTGTTGCTGCGGCTGTAGCGGGGGATGTAGCAGGGGGTGTAGCAGGGATAACAGATGGTGTGGTGCGTGATGGGGTGGCCTTTGCGTTTGCAGCAGATGGGTTTGCACGCGGTGTGGCGGGAGGGAGCGAAGCGGGAGTGTCAGCTACAGCTGATGGTGCTGCTGGCGGTGCTGTTGCAGACGCGGAGGAAGGGGTAGGTCTGGGGTCGTTTCTGGCTCGGTTTTTCTCCGAGGCTCCGCCGAGCTTGCCGAGGAGGCCTGGAGAAAGGGGGACGGGGAGGAAGCGGGGCAGGGAGGAGGGGGAGGGGATGGGGGTGGAGAGGAGAAGAGGGGGAGAGGAGGTGGAAGGGGAGGAAGGGGAAGCTATGCCCATGGGTGGAGGAGTGGAAAGAGAGGGAATGGAAGCAGGTGTGGGGAGGGAAGAGGAGGCAGGGATGGGGAGGGAAGAGGAAGTAGGGGTGGCGAGGGAAGAAGTGGAGGAGGGGAGGGAGGAGGTGGAGGAAGTGGAGGTGGGTAGGGGGCAGATGGATGGGAGAGAAGCTGGCACTGAGACTGCTACAGACGCTGCCGCTGCTGCTACAGGTGCTGCTGCAGGTGCTACGTCAGGTGCTACATCAGGCACTCCTGCTCAGGTTGCTCCGGGTGGAGAAGAGGGGGCGGGTTGGGTGCTGCGCCCTCACACTACCCCGGATAGCGCTGCTGGTGGGTTGGAGGGTATGCCTGCCGTGCCCCCCACGCCCTTCACCCCTGGCTCTCCTGCTGCTCCTCTCTCCCCCGTCGCTCCTCTCTCTCCTGCTGCTGCAAGTGAAGAGGGGCAAGCAGCGGCAGAGGCAGCAGCGGAGGGAGCAGGAGGGGTAGAGGCAGCGGTTGATGGCCATGCAGCAGACACCGATGCTGCTGAGCGCTTCCCTGCTGCTGGCATGACTCCGTCCACGGAGCCTTACTTTCCTCCTGCGGATGCTGGGCACATGGAGGGACCTGAAGAGGGGGCATCGGAGGAGGAACGGGAGGGGAGCAGAGGAGAGGCAGTGGCAGAGGAGAGGGGGAGGAAGGCGGATGCAGAGGGGAGGGGTAGAGAGGCTACCTTAGCAGCAGTGAGTGATTCTCTAGAAGTGGGTTGTCTTTGTTGTTGCCAGTGATTGTTCAAGGGTTAGAGTTCCGAGCTGTCCCTTTGCTTGCATCTGCATTCCCTCTTTCCGTCTTTAGTTTCCAGCTTAACGCATCCTCCGTCGTTTCTTTCCATTTCACCCCGATGCCGTGTTGGTTGGCAGCTGCATGTGTCGGAAGAGAGCTTCTACTTCCTTAGAGATGGAGGCGACAAAGGTGAGCGGTGGTGAGTGGTGGTGAGGTGTGGTGAGAGGTTGTGAGCGATGTTGAGAGGTGGAAACAGGTTGACCTGTGGTGATTGGGTGTGGGTGTGTGTGAATCTCCTATCCACTCTCATACCTCCCTCTCAACGCCCTACCATCCACCCACCTACCCCCCCACCTGCAGAGGCGGACGAGTTTGACGCGTTGGGATCATCAGGCAAGCGCAAGGCAGCGGCAGCAGAGGGGCCCTCTGATGACTTCTATCCACACTTATACCTCCTTCGCACGCCTTAGCACCCTCCCCATACCCTCCCCCCTCACCTGCAGAGGCGGACGAGTTTGACGCGTTGGGATCAGGCAAGCGCAAGCCGGCAGCAGCAGCAGAGGGGCCCACAGATGACTTCTCCAGCTGGAGCTGGCGCACCAGGTGGGCTGCGGTGGGGAGGTGTGGGGATGGGCGGTGGGGGAAGAGTGGACGGTGGGAAGTGAGGGGTTTGGATACTCATTGTGCATGACATGACATGACGGCCCACAGATGACTTCTCCAGCTGGAGCTGGCGCACCAGGTGGGCAGCGGTGGGGAAGGGCGAGGAAGTGGGGAAGTTGAGGGGGTTGTTGTGAGGCTAATAAGGGGTGTTGGGGGCTCAAGGAGGTCTTTAAATCTTGAGTTCAAGGTGAAGGTGGGATGTGAATCGATCAGGCATATGGGGACATTCGCTACCCTCCCTGTCATTACTTCCCTCCCTGCTAACCCCTCCCTTCCCATGCCCCCCCTTGCGCCACATCCACCTCAGAGGAGCCGCCAAGTTTCTGCAGCACTCGCTGGCTGCTCTGGCAGAGCAGCAGGCACTGGCGGGCGATACAAGGGGGGGAGCAGCAGGGGCAGGCGGAGGGGGGGCAGTGGGGACGGAGGAATCAGGGGGGGTGGATTCGGCGCGATCGCAGCCGTCGGTGTCGCTGCTAGCAGTGGTGAAGGGACGGCCGAGACGCGAAGCTGCTCGGATGTTCTTTGAGACCCTCGTGAGTGCATGGCGTAGGCGAGTGGGCTCTTGCATGAGCTGTTATGGTTTCATTCTAGGCACGTTTCTAAGGTCCGCCTGTCCAGTGCCCTATCTCTGCTCTCATGCTTAGCCTGAACCCTAAACTTCCCTTCATCCCATATGGGCTAAACCCTGTACTGTGTAAACCCTGTGCCGAACCTTGATGCACCAGGTGCTGAAGACGAGGGACTACATTCAAGTGCAGCAGACAGAGCCCTACGGTGACATCAGCATCACAGCTCAGGATCCCCTCATGCAAGCCGCCTTTTGATGCCGCTCCGGCCGGGTTGTGACATGAAGGCATGGTACCATGCTGACACAAACTGACCTCTGGTATGCTAGATCTCCACCGCCCACCCTTTGGCTAAGTGGTTTTAGGTGGGCAATAGCTTGTAGTGACCAGCAGCTAGGGATGAGCCATGGCTGTTCTTTAGCTGTGACTAAATAAATAGTTTTTTTTTTTTTGCCTTTGTAGGCCTATTTAGGGGTCCACAATGGCATGTTCCTGGGTTAGATGCAGGTATGTTACTTCTATAATCTAGAAATGTAGTTATCTTCTGCTAAAAATCCTGATCGTAGTAAGGCAACTTCGAGTGTTGCGTGTTTCAACAAGTGTTGATTACCGGGTGTATGCTATCTCGAAATACCATTTCCTGCCACATCAGCCCCTGACCATTTTCTCGAGGCGTCCACATCAGCAAGCCGTGATTGCGTTACCAAACCCAAGGTGCAGCTCCCCAGACCCAGGCATCGGATTCGCCGCGAGCCGAGCCAAGCGGATAACAGCGCGAGCAAGTGAGAAGCAGAAGGGGAAGGGGGAGTGGAAGGACAGATAGTCAAGAGCTTGGTGTATCCAGTATCGTTGCTTTCTGTTTCACTCATTCTTTGCAAAACGAGAGCATTTTGCGTGCAACAGCAACGCGAAGCAGCCGCATTGCTGTGGCTTTTCGTTTGCTTATCCAGGACGTTTGCTTGACTGATTGCGTCGTAGCTTCGCTGCTGTAACCATGGCGTCCGTCGCTCAACGAGCAGCAGTTGCTGCCAGCTCAGTCTCTCAAATTGCGTCAGCACGCAATGCCTCGTCCAGGCCTACCGCGGCCTGCCACGTGGCGTCCCCTCGCGTCCACCTCGGATCAAATTTCGTCTCTAAATCCGCTTCTTCCGCCTTCCAAGGCGTTAGAATCACACTCGCTAAAAGCCAATCCAGCCGCAATTCCCGCTCCGCATCTCGCGCCGTGGTCGTCGCGTCGGGGGGTTCCGCGAAACTCCCGTCGCTGAACGAACTCCCGCTACTGAGTTACATCAATCAGCAAGGCCGCATAGTCCCTCCCGTCGAACCCGGAACCACGGCGTCCGTGTTCGCTGTACTCGATAAGAACAAGAAGGTGCAGTATATCGGGTTCTCCAAGGACGTGCGAAACTCGCTGCGAACGCTGATGGGGCGGCGCCCCGAGCTCTGCTACTACTACAAGCTGTACAACCTGTCGACCATGGACCAGCAGCAGATGATTGACATCCGCGCGCAGGTACGGTTAGTGGAGATTTTCATAGCGGGTCATTATGGGAGCGAGCATCCATTCGACGGTCAGGGTTCTGCTGATGTCAGTGAGATTCACGGGTTTGTACAGCCTTGTTTTCTCCATATTTCACCCAGTTTCGTAGTTCCCTTATTTCCCAACAATCGGCTAAAGTGCACGAAATTTCCTTCTATATCCAGCTCTTTCAATTCTTAACCTTTTTCGACCTTACTGCGTGCCACAGTGGTTCTCGGAGATGGGAATTCCGCCCGTCGGCAACACGGACCCCGTGCAGAGGGGGTACCGGGAGCGACCGGCGGACGCGGGGTCGATTCTAGAGGGTTCAAAGGGCGATTTTGCACGGAATAACCCCTTATATTGTGCTCTCCGTTATCTCTACTTTCTTCTAACTCTTCTCAAACGATACAGTGGTTCTCGGAGATGGGGATTCCGCCCTTCGGAAACACGGACCCCGTGCAGAGGGGGTACTGGGAGCGGCCGGCGGACGCGGGGTCGATCTCGGAGAGAGGCAAGGTGGCGGCGGCGCAGTCCAAGGCGAAGACGCTGCTGCAGATGATGGTGGACCGTGGCCTCAAGGAGGAGGTGCGTTGAATCGAATGTGGCTGTACCGAGGGTGTATGTGTTGTGGGTGTGATCATAATGACGGGGTGGTACGTGAGGCAAGGTGGCGGCGGCGCAGTCCAAGGCGAAGGCGGTGTTGCAGATGATGGTGGACCGCGGCCTCAAGGAGGAGGTGAGTCGAGTCGAATGTGACCCTAACGAGGGTGTTTGCGCTGTCATTCGTAACGGAATTCGGTGCTAGCTGCTTAGGGAAGAGGGGTGTTCTCAGTGTGGGAAAGAGGAGGGCTTGGGAACGAAGCGAGTCGGCAGTGGACAGCAGCATGAGAAGAACTTTGTGCAGTGGTGCTGTGTGGTGCAGTGCTGCAAGGGTTGCTGGATGCTAGACTTGCGATTAATGTTACGAGAGATAGAGAGTGAACGTACTTGGGGGTGTTGAAGCGCTTCACATGGGCGGGGTTTTGTGACATCGCGGAGGAAAATACATTGTTGTGGTGCAAAAACGGCAATATCAACAGACACGACGGGTGAAAAGACAAGAAGCCCTTCGCCTGCCAGGCAGAGCATTATCAGTTACTGGGAGGAGTCACTAAGGGACGTGAAGAGAAGTACTCGTTTGTTCAACACTGAGTTCATTGTTCATTGACTGTCAATGCCTGTTCTTGTCTGTTCTGCCTGCCTGCAGATGGAGTATGACCCGAAGCTCATTGAGGAGGGCAAGTGCGACGTGCTGCCGGTATGCCTCCTCGCTCGCACTCACTCATTCACTCAATCTTACCCGCTCGCTCACTCACGATCGCCCTCACCCGCTCGCTCACTCACACTCTCCCTCACCCACTCGCTCTCTCACACTCGCCCTCACCCACTCACTCACTCACACTCGTCTTCACCCACTCACTCACTCACACTCGTCTTCACCCACTCACTCACTCACACTCGTCTTCACCCGCCCACCTGTGCCCCCACTTACACTCTCACTCAGTGAACACCCGCATCCTCGCATTTGCGTGGCCTGGGCTACTCGAATCCTGTCCATCATCTGCCTCCCTTGCGCCCAGTTCTCATTCCCTTCAATCTTTAAAGACGCCATGCATCCCGCTCCCCTCTCTCCTCTTCCCCCTTCCCCTGTCCTTCCAGTAACCCTTGCCTGCCCGTGTCCCTGCTCCTCTCTCACTGCTCTTGCCGTGCGCCTGTTTCCCTCCCCTCCCCTAATCAGTCAAAGTCACAGACAGCTGAGGAGCTGGCAGCGGCAGCAGCAGAGCAGGAGGCGTCAGCAGCGCGGGTGGTGCAAGTGACCGAGAAAGCGCCATCAGGGGAAGTCATAGAGTTCGACCTGACCCTGGACGCCAAGATCAAGACCAACGGCGGGTGGATGTACGACGTGTTTGTCACCAAGGACGACAAGGAGACACGCCACCGCATTGTTCTCGGGAGGGTGTATTCGGAAGCGGTCAACTTGCCTGAGGATGCTGTGATTGCCAGGATTCTCGCCTTCCTCCTGGTGAGTCCCTGGTGCTGGTGGGGCCTTTGTTTTCGTTGGTTGGAGCCTGCAGTGTGTGGATAGAGTTTGATCAGCGGCGGGTGGATGTACGACGTGTTTGTCACCAAGGACGACAAGGAGACGCGCCACCGTATTGTGCTGGGGCGGGTGTATTCCGAGGCCGTCAACCTGCCAGAGGATGCTGTCATTGCGAGGATTCTCGCCTTCCTCCTGGTGAGTGCCGTGTGCTCGTTTGAGTTCCCGCAATTCTCCCTCCCCCTCCACCCTCCCTTTTCCCTACCTCCCTCTTCCCCACCTTCCTTTTCCCCACCTTCCTTTACCCCCACCTCCCATCTCCCCACTTCCCGTCTCCCTCATGTCTTCTCTCCTCCTTTGCCTCCGTCTCTCGCTATAGTACAAGCGCATTCCCGGGCAGACGGAGGGCGTGTTGACGAGCGACCAGTTCCCCATCAACTACTTTGCCTTATCTGCTCTCCCCTTGCATGCTCTCCCTTTGCCTGCTCTACATTCCTCGTGTGAATGCTCCCTTTGCCTGCTCTACCAGTACAAGCGCATTCCCAGGCAGACGGAGGGGGTGCTGACGAGCGACCAGTTCCCCATCAACTACTTTGCCGTGTCGGAAGTGGCGCAGAAATTCGCAGAGCTGGGGGAGTGGTTCCCCGGGGGGGACCTGCCGGACAACTACTGGCGCTTCAACCGCATCCACGAGTACGGCAATGTCACCGCGCCTGTTTCCACACAGGAGGCGCCGCAGCTGTACTCGCCAAAGTACTAGCCTGATATGCATGTGCTGGGCTGTTTTGGAACGGCTTGGTTGGTTGGCTTTTCCTTACGAGGTAGGCCTTTGTACTTTTTTTAAACGGCAAATTGATACCAATCCACCTTCACGTGCATTGTGCTCTCACACATTGCTTGGAGCTGGGGGAGTGGTTCCCCAAGGGAAACCTACGGCACCCGACAACTCCTGGCGCTTCAACTGCATCCATGATTATGGCAATGTCACCGCGCCTGTCTCCACACAGGAGGCTCCGCAGCTGTACTCGCCAGAGTACTAGTCTGATATGGTGTTGGGCAGCTAATTCAGGAAGTTGTGAGGTCTTTGTACCCTTTTCAAACAGCCAAGTGACATCGATCCACTATTGAGCGTTGCTGTGCAAAACCCACCTAAAAACGCATGGTTCCAAAAAGAACATCAAGCTCTGGCTGAAGCAGCTTCTCTGGAGACATCAATACAGAAGCGCTTGAAAGCAACTGTTTCATCTTCCAGGAACGAGCTGCAGAGGAAGCGATGAGGGCAGGAGGAGCAGGCAGAGAGGGAAGAGAGCAAGTCCTTTGAGTACATCCATCGCAATGAAAGACAATGAGCACAGGAAAATGCAGTCAACACTAGGCACCCACCAAGCACATCCCCCCATCTCCACTCACCTAACGCGCTGTGCTATCCGAGCAAGGGACCATTGGGGGCCTCAAGGGAAGCACGGCACCAGTTACATTGTAATAAACATTCACTAATGATTCCCTAAGCACCAATCACAAGCATACACTCACTCCCACTCCACTCACCTGAGGCGCTGCGCCATCTGAGCAGGGGACCACCGGGGGCTCCAAGGGAAGCTGCTGATTGGCTCTGATGCCACGGGGCGGTTGTGTGCGGTGAAGTGCTGCGGTGTGCGGTGTGGGGGGGGGGGGGGAGGAGGGAGGGAGGGGGTGGGGGGGTGTTAAAGGCGGGTGTACTGTTTTGTTTACATGAATGGATTGCTTTGGTTACATTAATGGATTGCTGTTGTTATATAGATAGCTTGTTTTGCTTACCTGAATGGCCTAATTTTGCTTACCTAAATGGGTTGCTTTTCTTACATGAATGGATTGCAGAGTGACGGAGGGCTGCTGCTGTGGGAAGGATGGCGGCAGGGCAATGCGGACCTGCGGCGTGGGGTGAGAGGGATGGAGGGTGAGAGGCATGAAGGCTGAGAGGGACGAAGAGTGAGGGATGAGGGTAGATAGAGGGATGCAGAGAGCGACAGGGACAGAAAAAGGATATGAAGAAAGGGAGGTGACTGGGTTGAAAGAAAAACGAGCTTCCCGCAACACAAAAGGCATGGCTGCTTGCTACAATGGAATGCAGCAGGGAGTGTGAGAGAGCATGGGTGAAACAAGAATTCATTGAGAGCAGTAGCAGCACGTGGCAGGCGCATGCAGGTGGTGTGAGGGGCACGTGGCAGGCGCATGCAGGTGGTGTGAGGGGCACGTGGCAGGCACATGCAGGGAGTGGGGGCAGCACGCACCAGGCACATGCAAGCTGTTGGCTGATACAAAGAGCGTGGTCTGGGAGAATGGGTGCAGCAATACGTGCATTGGGACTAGCGGGTGGGAGGCAGATGCAGGGTTAAGGGATGCAGGTGGTGGGAGGGGCACGCACCAGGCACATGCAGCTGTTGGCTGATACAAAGAGCGTGGTTTGAGAGAATTGTTGCTGCAGAGGGAAGAGCAGATGAGGCGAGGGGATCAACAGAGGAAAGGGGGGATGGGGGGAAAGGGAACGAGGCGAACGACTGAGGGGAATGATTGAGGGGGAAGGGGATGAGGGGGAACAGGGCAGGCAGTGGTGAAGGTTCTGTGCTCTCTCATGCAAGGATGTTTTTATCTATGGCAAGAGAGGCACTCACCGTGTCAGTTTCTAAAGGTTGCCCGAATACCGCGGGCAGAGCAGAAATAAAGTCCGCCCGGCTTTGCATGGAAGAGACTGCACTATCCAGCTGACGTGGCAGAGGGACAGAAAGACAGAAAGAAAAACAAATGACACTTGGTGGTGCTGATAGTTAGCACACATGCGGGGATAGCTCAGTTGGGAGAGCGTCAGACTGAAGATCTGAAGGTCGCGTGTTCGATCCACACTCACCGCACTTTTCTGTGCAATTGTTGAGAAACGATGCATTTCAGCTGGTCAGATTCAAACCAATGGATTTTCTTATTTTGAAAAAAGAATGTATCCGTTATCCAGCCTGCATATTCTAATAGCCTTTTCCTAAAAAATGAAAAAAACATGGACGGGGGGTGGAGTGTGGTGAAGAGAGATGGAGTGCGGAGTGACTCACTCGCTGATGGATGAAAGCAGCAAGCTCAGGCAGATATGCAACTGTACACCTGCAGGAAGGTGTGAAACGCGGTGTGGTGCGAATATGTGCGGTGCCATTGGAACAAAACTGGAAAATGAGCAGAGCAAGCATGTGCTAGAAGCACAGGGAGAAGCAAGCAATACATGCCATGGCAGGAAGAGACAGATGTAAGAAACGACGACCCAGTGGATGTCTAGAAACCAAATTAGAGAAACCATAGAGGTATCATTGAGCCATCATAGCAGCGTGCTTCTCACATAAAGTCAGTCCAGGCAGGCAGCTTGGTGTCTGGAAAACCAAGGAGGTGACTCATGTGTTGACTCAAACGCACCCCCCTTACAACGACACTTGTTGCAATTCCACCTTGCTACAACACGACAGTGTCTCACATGGTGTCAGTCCAGACAGGCAGCTTGGACTCTAAAAAAACAGAGAGGCGACATGCAAGAAGTCACCTCACAACGGTTACCTTGTCACAATGACACACAACAGTCACTCACATGGTGTCTGTCCAGACAGGCAGCTTGGACTCTAAAAAAACAGAGAGGCGACATGCAAGAAGTCACCTCACAACGGTTACCTTGTCACAATGACACACAACAGTCACTCACATGGTGTCTGTCCAGACAGGCAGCTTGGACTCTAAAAAAACAGAGAGGCGACATGCAAGAAGTCACCTCACAACGGTTACCTTGTCACAATGACACACAACAGTCACTCACATGGTGTCTGTCCAGACAGGCAGCTTGGTCTCTGGAAAACCTAAGAGGGAGAGGAGGAGCGAAGGGCCTCCTAGCTTTAACTGCGAACGAGGGAGAGAAGGGAGGGCGGTGGGGCGTGGGGAAAGATCAGAGGAACGAGAGGAGAGGAGAGAGGAGGAAGTGGTTGTAATGCATATATGAGAGGATGTCACACAGCTTGCATCAGGCAACTCACTCACTCATTCACTAAACCCCCTCCCTCACTCACTCAATTAACCACTCACTCACTCACTCACCTGAGGTGTGGAGGCCTTGCCATTGGCGCTGCTGCTGCTCCCTGAGATGGGGAACTTCATCTGTTGGCGTGATGCGGGAGAATGAAACAGTGGGTGTGCAGGCAGGGCAGTGAAGGCAGGGCAGTGTGAGGGTGCTGGGAGAGTGATGCAGGCTCACGCCATCTGTCACACCACACACCATTCACTATCCACCCTTCACCTCTACCACCCACCATTCACCACCCATTATCCTATCCTCCAGGCTCCACCCAAACACCCCCCCATGCACCCCGCCGACCACCAGCAGCCTGAGGTGAAGGTTGCCCGAGCAGCCCCCGGAACCCATCAGCACCCCCCAACACCCATCAACACCCCCCTGCACCGCTCAAAACACCCACCAGCAGCCTGAGGTGAAGGTCGCTGCCAGAGCGCTTGAGCCAATCCGACCACCACCTGATGCATGGGGAGGGGAGGGAGGAGGGGGGAAGGAGGGGAGTGAGATGAGGAGGAAAGGAGTGATGGAGGGATGGAGGGATGGAGGGATGGAGGGATGGAGGGATGGAGGGATGGAGGGATGGAGGGATGGAGGGATGGAGGGAAGGGGGGCTAAAGTAAAAGGTCGCTGCCAGAGCGCTTGAGCCGATCCGACCACCACCTGATGCATGGGGAGTGAGAGCGAGGCATGCACTTGCAATACGCCGAGGATTTTCACACGAGTTGTGAGACCTCTCAGAGCTCGTTACCACAGCGCTTGAGCCAATCAGACCACCACCTGATGCACAGGGAGTGAGAGAAGGCATGAGAGAAGGCATGGGGGGAGATATGCCGAGGATTTTCACAAGAGAGCACTGCAGGATCTTCTATGCATTGTAACGGGATGCTCAGGATGAAGGTCGACACAGAGACACACCTTAAGTGAGTGAAGGGGCGGAGATCGAATCCCAGCACCGGCACTTCCCGTTGCACTTGTGATATGTTGAGGATTTTCACACGAGAGCATTGTCAAGGGAGGGCCAGGTTCTAGAAAGAGACACACCTGAAGTTTGTGAGAGGTCGGAGATCGATTTCCAACACTGGCACTGCGAGCTGCAGCTCCTCTGGGGTCGACTGCAGGAGCGGCAAGACATGTGTGTGGGAACGTAAGGCAAAAAACGTGTAGGGCCAGGGTGCGATGAGGCGGGTGGGGTCAGGTGTGGTTCCTAACGTCTGCACACAGATCTCTTACGTTACGCATGGTAAGTGGATAAAATGCACGGAAAATAGGTGTAGGCATGGGATTATGGTTAATGGGGAACAGTGTGTTGAGAGTAAGGAGTCAGAAACGGACCTTGCCTGCAGTGAGAGGGGCATAGACCTCAAACTCCTGACGGACAGGAAAGGGAGGGGAACGAGAGTGGGGGGCGAAAGAAGAGGGAGCAAACGGAGAGAGGAGGGGAGAGAGATAAAGTGAGGAGAAAGTCATGAAAGAGGGGTTGCAAAACAAAAACACAAATCGAGACTTTCAACATGTCTTACTCAGAAGCTCTATTCGGCCCCTCCTTTCATCCGGTTTTGTTTCCTTTGCCTGTCACTTATTCCCTCCCCTGCTGCACCAACGCTACCTTTAATCCAGCCGCATTACCACTGCCCACTGCCTGACCGCCTGCCTCCCCTCCTTTCACAACTGCTGCGCCAGCATGCTGACCTCTCACCATGACCCACCCATCCTGCACTGTCTCCTTGCCCTGTAACCTGTGCCATCTGCCTGCCTCCCCCTTCCCCCTTCCCCTTTCCCGCCACCCCTTCACCCCCAATGCCCCCCCCTCCCCCTCTCAACTGCTGTGCCAGCGTGCTAAGCTAGAACTTCACCCGTCCATCCTCCACTACCACCCAGCCCTGTGACCTGGGACACCTGCCTGCCAGAACCCCCTTTTCCCCCACCCTCTCCCCCCGCACCCACCCGCCTGCCCCACCTGCTGTGCCAGTGTGCTGAGCTCTCACCTGCTGTGCCAGTGTGCTGAGCTCTCACCTGCTGTGCCAGTGTGCTGAGCTCTCACCTGCTGTGCCAGTGTGCTGAGCTCTCACCTGCTGTGCCAGTGTGCTGAGCTCGATCTTCACCCACCCATCCTCCACTGTCTCCTTGCCCTGTAACCTGTGCCATCTGCCTGCCTCCCCCTTCCCCCTTCCCCTTGCCCAGCCCCCCTTCACCCCCACCACACCCCCCCCTCCCCCTCTCACCTGCTGTGCCAGAGTGCTGAGTTCGAACTTCACCCGCCCATCCTCCACTGCCTCTCTCTCAGCCCTGTGACCTGTGACACCTGCCTGCCTCCGCCCCCCATCTCCCACCCTCTCCCCCCACACCACACCCACCCGCCCGCGTGCCTGTCTGCCCCACCCTTGCCCCACCCCTGCCGCACCTGCTGCGCCAGCGTGCTGAGCTCGAACTTCACCCGCCCATCCTCCACTGCCTCTGCCTGCTGCCGCTGCTGCTGTAGGAACAGCGCCCTGCGATGGGGCAGGAAGGGGGGGACGCGGGAGGGGAGTGCGCGGAGATTGGAGGGCGGGGGAAGGAATGGGAGGGAGGATAGTATAAGAGGTAGTGTGAGCGGAGGAAAGATAATCAAGGTTAGAACGAAAACACCAGAGATTCAATAAGAGGGTAATATTTGCAAAGATGGGTTCAAACCCGTTCAGATGGGTTCCAATGAGTTTTGAATCAAAAGGGTTCAAAACGGTAACTCAAAGTAAGACTGGAAGGTCACCTGAGGTGCAGCAGGAGGCGCAATAAGCGGTAGGAGTCGTTGTGCTGCCAGTCCTTCAACAGCCCCCAGCTGCTGCCGTCATTGCCCGTGCCTCCTGCACCCCACACGCATGAGAGGTGCGAGGTAAGATGAGGTGCAGTAGGAGTGATCGTGCTGCCAGGCATGCACGATGGCATGTATGCAGGATGCACCTAGGAGCACCTGACGATTCACCCTGGGTCACCTAAGGGTTCACCTGGGGGCACCTGAGGCTTCACCTGGGGGCACCTGAGGCTTCACCTGGGGGCACCTGAGGCTTCACCTGGGGGCACCTGAGGCTTCACCTGGGAGCAGCAGGGGTTGGAAGCAGAGGCCATCAGGCGAGGAGTGGAAGATGACGTCAGGTGGGTCCCACGGCCGGCTGCCGTTGAACTGCACGTACCCTGGAATTGCCGCGGGGGGAGATGGGAGCATAGGGTATGGGGGGTGCGGGATGCGGGATTGGGTGGGGGATGCGGAGTGATGGAAGGAAAAAAAGGTGGAGAGAGAATCATGACGAGCTCGTTCGAATCATCGTGATTACGTGTGTGATAGGCGGCGTTGCGTGAAGCGTGCGGGTGGACGGTGAATCGTGGCCGTACATTCTAGCTTGTCCCAGCCGCACGGCACGTGCACCGTGAACCGGTCCGCGAATTCCGCATCCTCCCACCCGCACCGCACGTCCCGCACCTGAATTCGCGAAGCGGAAAGTCACGGAAGACAGGGAAAGCGGGAAAAACATGGAAATTCGGCGATTTGGAAAGCGCAGATGCGTGCGAAGAGGGCGCAACAGTAGTAAGAGGGTGTTGGGAAGCGGGAGACGAGGGGAAAATATGGCACAGCCTATGCGTATCGCGATGCATGCTACCTGGAAGCCAACTTTGGGAAAACTGCAGAGTACCGCAACCTGCGCCGCGATTGACGGTTCTAAAGGCTTGGTGTAAGGAGCCATAACAAATGGAAAACAAGGAACACTCAGGAAGTGCAGTTTTCATTGCCCATAGCTTTTAACGTGCGCCAGCTGTCATGCGGGGATAGCTCAGTTGGGAGAGCGTCAGACTGAAGATCTGAAGGTCGCGTGTTCGATCCACGCTCACCGCATCGTTTTGCGTCGTGGCGATGTCCGCTCCACTGCTGCCTGGTGCTGCCTCGATCAAATCGACCTTCTCGCTTGAGAACATTCTCGAATTCTTTTCAGTGTCAAGTCAGGCTTGCCTTCCTCCAATTCGTCATTCAGTGACTGATTATTCTTGCGCCCGCGATGTCGCTCGTCGTTGCCATGCGACGCCTCGCTCTCGCCGCGCTGATCTCGCTTCTCGTCATCTTGCCGCTCGCTGCTGGTACGATTTGTTATAGCAAGTGAGAGTTCCTTAGGGTGCACGATTACGCAATAGCTAACGTTAGAAGCAATTTTGAATAAAAGGCTTCGTAGCTTGACGCTGCACCTACCTCCTTCAGTCGTGCGTCCCACTTCCGATTCGTCTCCGATCCCCTTACAAAATTCGTCTTTCTTGTCTTTCAATCTCGCGTGCCCCTCCTCTCCCCCTAGAAGCCGAGGAGCAAGCAGCATCAACCGGCAGTGCTGACGTGGATCTGACGAAGCTGAGAGTCAAGGAGCTCAAGGTTAGCGAGCGCACGTCAGCAATAACTGCCCATCTCTCATCTATCCAATCCTGTGCCGAAGCTTCGTATTAGGGTCGGGCATGCGGACAAAGCGGCGTGCGTTCAGAGATGCATGGTACCCAAGGCGGTGCTCTTTGAAAATCACTGGGAAGAGAGAGAGGAATGGTGAATTGCAGTGGTGTGGTAGGCAGAGCGCATTCGCAATCTTAGAGGCCCTTTCTTTCCTTCTGGCATCTTCCAAACGTTCGTTGGTATGCCAGAGCATTTCATTCGGAGCCTTGCTGTCAGGCCTCGTTTTCGTCACAGAAAGCCGTTTCAAGTTGGCTTTTTGTGCTGTGATTGTGTGTGGGCGATGCTCGGTTGTTGCTTGTGTGGCGCTTGGGTGATGCTTGTGTGTGGCTTGTGTGTGGCTGGTGTGTGGCTGGTGTGTGTGTGGTTTGTGTTTGTGTGTGGCAGAGAATGCTGGAGGAACGAGGGGTGGAGTGTCAAGGCTGCATAGTACGTCTCCTCATACCCATCACTCGCTCTCTCTTCCTCCACTCCTCTTTACATTACACTCGCTCCTCTTGCACTCTTCACTCTGACTCGTTGTCACACTGGTTCCCCTTCTCACATTCTTCCCCCTACATTGGTTGCTCGTTTCTCACAGTGGTCTCTTTTCAACTCAGTCGCACTTGCTGTATGAGCTGTGCTCCTTTTTAGTCACCTCAGTAGCTCATGCACCTCCGACTGCTTTAGGAGTGCATACTCCTGCCACTGCTGACAGCCGCCTTTGCCGCCCGCTCTTCCACTTCCTCCATCCTTCTTCCGCATTATCCCTGCTTCTCATCCCCCATCCCTGACGCACGACCTCTCCTTCTTTTCGAATCTCAGGAGAAGTGGTATGTAGAGAGTCGTCTTAGGTAGGCCACTCACGTGTTGCTGCCGACAGCAGCTTTTGTTCCCTCCCCATCCCTCTCCCTTCCCTCATCCCTTTCTCTCATCTGTGCTCTGTCCCTTTATCCCTTTCGTAATTTCTGCACAAGGAGCATTTGGTGAGTCCTCTCGGAGAGACCATTCACCTGCCGGTGCTGTCAGCAACCTTTGCTCCCTCCCCATCCCTTTCGTTCACTCCCCATCCATTCCTCTCTTTAATTCTCCTACTCTCAGGAGAAGGAGCATCTGGTGAGTCGTCTGAGGGAGACCATTCACCTGCCGGTTCTCACAGAGGAGGAGAGGCAGCAGAGGCAGCCCAAGGAAGCTTCCAAGAAAGCAGCCTCGTCTGATTCGTCCTCTGGCGACGACGTGTCATCCAAGGATGCTGATATCCAGAGGATTTTGGGTGAGTCAACGTTGTGCTGTTGAATCTGAGGCGTTTAAGGCATAGCGAAGATTCTCGCATTCCTGTGATCCGTCATCCAGGGATGCTTACATCGAGAAGATTTTGGTGAGTCAGCAGTTTGTTGATTTCTTAATATATGTTTTCTTTTTATTCCTCGGCGTGTCTGTTTGATCCTGGATCAATAGCAGTGGCCTGAATATAAAAGTTGGGAGTTTGTATAAGGGGGGAGGTTCGTAACGAAGTGTTTATACAGCCTTGTTCCATGTCTCATTCTTGTTCTCTCCTCACCCTCGTCTGTGCCTCTGCAGAAAAACTGAAGGCTTCTGGAAACTTTGGTGACAAGATCAAGGTAACTATGCTTCCCATGTGGTGTTGCTTTGCTCCCCATGATTTTCAAGTATCTTCGCTCTAATTTCTTGGTTCTCACAGTTGACTTTTGTACAGCCATGTTTCTCCTCCTCTTGTGCTGCTTCGGAGCTTTTCCATCTCTTGGCCCCCCCAGAAACCCCCCTTCCCCTCCTTCCCTACCATGAACGCTTGCCTGCTTCCTGTTATGCTGTCCTCCTGCCTGCGCCACATCGTTCTTTATATGATATCTCATTTATTCGCCTTACTTGCATCCCATTGTTCGTCACTTGTGGATGCATCCCCCACAGATGTTTTCGGCCAAGGACTTTGAGAACCTTGCGAAGAATGTGGATCACCGGAAGGGAGAGGGTTACGATGATGACATGTGGAAGCAATACGATGAAAAGCTGTGGAAGGACCTTGGCAAGGGGAAGAAAGGGGCACCCAATGACGAGCTATAATGAATTGCACATTCTTGATGTGGAAAATCGTAGCATGGATGTGATAGGGCTTTGTGGGAGGTTTGACCAATGTGCCTCCATGTCATTGGCTGTTTACTGGAGGACAGAGTGCCGCGTTGCAAGGAAACTAGTGTGCATACAGAACCCGAATAAGCCTATAAGCCTAATCGAAACTTCCCGAACAACGGGCATTGCAGCTGGCATTGGGTATGTCAAAGGGAAATGTGCTGCCTTCACCTGAATTCGGATACTCGCTAGTCGGGCCTACGCCTACGATAAGGGGAGGAAACACGGTCAAACCCGCTCCTTTTTGGCTGAAAACTTCTGAGAAGTCTTGTTCCTCCCCGTCACTTCAGAGCAGTGAATAAGCCCTTCCGGGGTCTCCATTGGGGGAGGAACCTTGAACAACTCCCAACTAGCCTGTACTTTACTCAGCAATACACGCCAGTGCCCATGATAGCCCAACTGCTAACTGCTCAACTTCAAAATACAGAATTGCTGGTTGCTGATGCAGTACCAGAAAGTTTATCAATAAAAACACTTGGTACATACAAATAGGCAATACACCTCAAATCAATCAGAACTTGCATATTAGAATCTACTGGGCCTGCTGCTGCTGGCCAATCACATGCAGCCAAGCCTCAGACCAGGAGGAACCCAGAGAATTGTTTCTGTAGCTGCCAAGTCAACCAGTCAGATCATATCACATCAAATGCAACCACTTGCACTGCCAGACCAGGCAGCTGAGGAATCAAATGATAAGCAGTAAAGGCAAGCAGTCACACAGAATGTGTTTCAAGACCAAAGGAAGTCACATACCGTACTTGACAGGCACACGTACCGTAGCAGTCACATCACACTTGCCTGCCAGACCAGGCAGCTGCGGAATCAAAGGACTGCAGTGAACACAAGATGTCACGCTGAGAGTTTCAATACCAAAGGAAGGCACATACTGTACTTAACAGGCACACGTACCGTAGCAGTTACGTCTCATCACACTTGCCTGCCAGACCAGGAAGCTGCGGAATCAAATGGCATGCAGCGAACACAAGCCGTCACACTGAGCGTACTTGACAGGCACACGTACCGTAGCTGTCAGATCACATCACACTTGCCTGCCAGACCAGGAAGCTGCGGAATCAAATGGCATGCAGCGAACACAAGCTGTCACGCAGGGGGGGAGGGAATGAGGAGTGAATGGGTGGGGAGAGATGAGGGGTGAGCGGGGGAAAGGTGAGGGACGGGCAGGGGGAATGAGGGGTGGTTAGGTTGTAGGGTGAGTGAGGGGGATGAGGGAGATGAGGTAGTGATGGGGCGGTGGTAGGGAATGGGAGGGGGTTGAAGGGTGGATGGGGGGAAGAAGAGGGATCAGCGGGGGGGGAAGTTGAGGTGTGGGAGGGGGAAAGGGATGAGGAGTGAGTTGGAAAGCGGGGAACAGGGGAGGGAAAGAGAGGGAACGGAACGAGTTGAGGGGGGATGAGGTTGGGCGTGAAGGGAGAGAACAACAACCGCGCGGCGGAAGAGGTATGGGGGGAGCGCGGGGAGGATGAGGGGAGAGCGGGGAAGATGAGGGGAGGGCGGGGAGGATGAGCGGAAAGCGGGGAAGATGGGGGGAAAGCGGGGAAGATGGGGGGAGGGCGGGGAGGATGAGCGGGGAGCGGGGAGGATGAGCGGAAAGCGGGGAAGATGGGGGGAGGGCGGGAAGGAAGAGCGCGGGGAAGATGAGGGGAGAGTGGGGAGGATGAGCGGAGAGCGGGGAAGATGAGGGCAGAGGGGGGACTATGAGAGAGTTAGGAAGCTGAAAAACGTGTGACGTTTGTAGGCTAGGTTATGGGTTGAAAAGGGAGAAAAAAAGAAGCGGGGAAGTAGCGGGGAAATGGGAAGGGTAAAGGGGAAATTACGGGGGAAATGGGGAGGGAAAGGTGAAAACAAGGGGAAAATGGCGGTTTCTCCTGTCACCTTCCGAGGATCCTCTCCGCCCTCGAATAAAAGCTTTCACCGTCCATTCCCCTTTTCCTCCCCGCCACTCACCTCCCGCCCTCCTTATTTCCGTCTTGCTTCCGGCTACCGTCGTCGCGCTCTCTAATCGACGATGCGCGCTACGTTACTGAAGCGCTTGAAAGCGACGCGAGTAATTCGTCCGCGGGCGACTGAAACTATTCCGTCCGTGATCCGCAAGTAATTAAAACGACAGATCTGGACGCGGTGGGGCGACTACCGGCAGTGTCTGGTATCCAGATCTGATTCTGCTAACACGCTACCAAACGCGTTGAAGCGACTAACACTGAGAAACGACCGATAGAGTGGGTCACCTTTACCACAATGTTAACTCGCTGCCAAGCAAGAAGATGCCCTTACGCTCCACGTCGACTACCGCGCTAAGATCTGGTAACAGCTTACTAGATGAGAGACAGCAACTACCACTGAGTGTAAGTCGAACTTCGCGTTATGGAGAATGACGGGTGCGAGAGAGAGGGTTAGGTGTGGCAGGTTCGGCAACTCGAGGTTCGGGCTGTTGATAATGCCGTGGTGGATGTGCCATGGTGGCAAAAACACCATTTCTATTGGCTCGCGTGAATCTCATTTCATCCACCCGTATTGTTTTGCCAGCTGCCCGAGTCAGGTTTAGCGAGTCAGCTGAACTTTTCAGCGTCACCTCACGATTCCCAGAACTGAACCAAAGCCGTCCCGCACCTCACGCAAAACTCACACGCGTTCGCTAAAAATAAAACCCTATGGCCCAACTAAAGAAAGCGCCACGTCAACCACCTCCTAGAAGTTCGAGCCTGCCCTTCCCCCTGATCATCAGTGTGCTCCACGAGCCTCCCAAACCAGAATTACGCGCTTTTGGCAATCGCGTTTGCATGCAGACGAAGTAAAACCATTTACCAATTTCTATCCTGAATGTGTAAAACGAATGAACTGTACAACCCGTGTTGGGCTGGCTGGATAAGGCGGAGACTTGAGCCACCCCGAAATGTTCCCCACGCGCCGCCCGACGAATGTCCCCTGCCGCAATCTAACGCGCGGCATTTCATTGGCTCATGACACAAGCCCACCACCACACCTTTTCACCGTTTCGATCAGCTGCACCACCACCAGCCAACCATTCACATCACACTGAACTTTATCGCACCGCGCGCCCAGCCTGGTGTCAGAATCCAGGAATTCCCTCCCACACAGTTTAGGCGCCCCGTCCCACCGCACTGCACCCAGGTAAATGCTGTTTTTTTGTATGACTCCGACCTGCATTCACCTATCACTTTTGGGTTGAAGAGGCGCTAAGACGTACCGCGACCGCCGCCGTTGAGAATGGCTGCGCTTCCACTGATCAGCAGCACGCTTTTCCTTCCTTCTGCTTCATCACCTACCTTCCGCTTGCACTTCTCTCGAGCATCTCATCCGCTCCTTATAAGCTAGCGACGTTGCATTTGTATCGTTTTTTTTCCTTCCTTCTCAATCTCACGGAAGGACTTTCAAAAGCTCCAATTCAATGAGCTCCCGAAGCTACCTGAAGCACACGGGGAGGCCCGAAGCATGAGGCGGCGTTGAGGGGTGTGGGGTGGGTTGGGTAGGTTAGGTGTCGTGAGGAGTGAGCTGCCAAGTGTTTCGGGCTGAACCGTGTGCTGACGGATTTTCGCGGCAACCTATCACCGCGACAAGATAATGATCTGCACTGCAAGATCTACGTTCCGCAAGATTATCTCTACAAGCGTAGAAAGAGCTTCAAGCGGAAAGAGCTTCAGGCTGGTGGTGCGACATCCCCGTCACCGCTGGTGGTGCTACATCCCCGTCACCACTCAAGATGCTGGTGCTGCGAGTTCTTCGCAGCAATGTCTCTGCTCTTCAAGAGCCTCGGGAGCTTCGAAGTTTCCCATGAGATCCGAAGTGTCAAGGACCCGAAGGTCAAGATCCGGCACGGCTTGCAGCGACCGTCGCCGCGAGAGGCGCTTCATCGTCGTTTGAGATCCGACATGGAGGACTTGAAGGTCAAGATCCGGCACGGCTCGCGGCGACCGTCACCAACTTGTTGAGGTAAATCATGCCGGATCATTGTCGCTGGTTCCTCGTTTGGTTGCCTCTGAGTAACTATGGTTTTTCTTGTTACTAATCTTCTGTTGCCTTATTCTTTTCAGATGCAAGTCATGACGTAAGCACTCAAGCATAACCGACGGGTTTCAAGCCTGTCACCAACTGTTCGCCAACCGCCGCCAATGGCGGACTTGTGGACTGGGTTGGGGTAAGTAAACCGAACTGAACTTTAGTTCAACTTCGTTTTGTTTCATTTTATTATTTTTGAGTGGTACTAAAGTATTGCCTTTTTTCTTTTTCTCAGACTCAAGCCAAGCTGGACGCGGACAGTGCTTCAAGCTCGAGATTCTACAGACGGAACTGAAGCCGGTCTCACCCCGCCGCGAGAGGCGCTTCATCGCCGTTTGAGAGGCGCTCAAGCATGAAAGTGGCGAGGACTCGAAAGGTGGTCACGGATCCGGATCGGGATCACAAGTCAGGATCCGGCACGGGCTCGCGGCGAGCGTCGCTGCGGGTAAGTGAATCATTGTCCGCGGCGATCTTTTGTTACCTTCCTTAGTGTTGCTCTGATCGCTGATCGCTGACCTTTTGTTGCCTTCAGCACTCAGTTGCATTGCTTCTTCTTTGTATTAATCCTTTGTTGCTATCTCCTTTTCAGACATAAGTCATGCCGGAAGCGGGTAGGAGCTTCGACCTCCGGACGGGTCGCGGTCAAGCATACCGGAAGAACGCCTCCCGCCTTTGGCGCTTTGAGGACCTGAAAGGCGTCGCCAACTGTTGTCGTGACCGTCTTCAACTGTTCGCCAACCGTCAACTTGGGGTACTAATGGTCGTTTTATGGACTTTTATCAAAGGTCATTTTTATTTCTTTCTTTCTTCTTTGAATAGTACTAATGGCTTGCGTTTTTCCTCTTCAGACCGTCATTGACGACCTCATTGACGACCTCACTGGCGACATCATTAACGACCTCATTGACGACATCATTAACGACCTCATTGGCGACATCATTGGCGACCGTCTCACAAGATCGCGAGAGGAGCTGCATCGCGAGTGGCTACGCCGTGAGGAGCTGCATTCAAGCATTCAAGGTCGCCTCGCCGACCGTCGTCAATGACGGACTTGTCGCCAATGACGGACTTGTCGCCAGGGTACGTAAATCACTTCAAAGCTTTTGCTTCAAGCAACTTCGGTTTTTCTTTTTTACAAGTACTAATATGCTGCCATCTTCTTTTTTCAGATCTTGGCAACAGTCATGGCGACCGTCTTGCCGACCGTCATGACTCGGAAGCTCCGTCAATGACGCAGTCACGATCGTCGCCACGCTCGCCGTCGCAGTCACGATCGCCGTCGCCGTCGCCGTTGCTCCTGACGCTCACCGTTGACTCGAAAGCTCCTACACAGTCAATGGCGCACTCACGATCGCCGTCGCCGTTGCTCCTGACGACGGAGCTGGCCGCAGTCATGGCGACCGTCGCCAATGACGGGCTTGTCGCCAATGGTTGGGGTACGTAGATCACTTCCAAGTGTTGCTTCTTTTACAACTTCGGTTTTTCTTTTTTACAAGTACTAATATGCTGCCTTCTTTTTTCCAGATCTCGGCGGCCTTCTCGGCGGCCTTCTTGGCCTTCTTGACTCGAAAGCTCCTACCGTCATGACTCGGAAGCTCCTACCGTCATGACTCAGGCTCCTACCGTCAATGACGCAGTCACGATCGCCCGTCGCCGTCATGCTCGCCGTCGCCGTTGCTCCAAGACAAGTCCCGCTGGAACGCTGCTGCCGACAAGTCCCGTCGCTGCCGCTCCGCCAAGACAAGTCGTCACTGATGCCGTCGCTGCCGCTCGTCTCCGCCAAGACAAGTCGTCACTGGTAAGCACGTCGCTATACTTTTCCAATCGCTTTTCTTTCCCGTCGCTTTTCTTTATGCCGTTTTCTGAGGCGTAGTACTAACCTGATTCCGTTTTCTTATGCAGACCATTTGGCGGCCGAAGCTGGCCAAGTCAATGACGGCCTCTCCCGTCGCTGCCGCTTCGCCAAGACAAGTTGTCACTGGTAAGCACTTTGGTGATTCTCTTCTTTAAAGCCTCGCTTGTCTTTGGCGGCTTCGCTTCGTTCCGTGTTCGCTTCGCTAATGTGTTCGTTTTCTATTTTTTCTCACATGTTCTAACTTCTTCCTTCGTGCTTCGTGCTATTTTAGTGCAGCTCGAGCTGAGTAGGAGCTGACGGCGACGATGCAACGACTAATCCACGTGGTATGTTGTCGATTCCGGTTTCCTCGTTTCTTTTTTCCCGGATTCTAACTTCGTGCTTCATGCTCTGTTTCAGTGCAGCTCACGGCGGGAGCGAGAGTGGGGGCTGAAGGCGCTAGCTGCAACGACTAATCTTACGTGGTAGGCTGTCAAGTCCGGTTTCATTGTATTGTTCTTTTCCAGATTCTAACTTCGTGCTTCGTGCTCTGTTTTAGGGCGAAATAACGCGCATTGGCGGAAATTTTGTTTCTCTTTATTTCATCGACCCAGACTATCGCGACCTCTCCACGTCCGCGTTTCTCTGAGTTTGTTAAACCGTCTTTCCGCGCGCCCTTTCCGCGCGATTTCCCGCCCCTCCTCTCCGATTTTCGGGCAGCCGCTGGGAACTCCCGTGAAATCTCAAACAGTCACGTATACATTGTTTTACGTAACCGGGAACGTAAAACAATGTCTTCGTGATTGTTTGTGGTTCCACGCAAATTTCCAAGGCTGCCCGAAATTTTGAATCGAAGGGCGGAAAAATCGTTAGGGCGAGCGCAGACACGGTCCATCGAATTCAGGGTAACGCCGTCGCGGTGCGATCACGGTAATCTGGGCTGATAAAAATTGAGAGGAACAAAAGTTTCGCCAATTCGCGTCATTTTTCCCCGTTTTAGTGCAGCTCACGGCGCGGGAGCGGGAGCTGACGGCGCTGGCTGCAACGACTCTCATTCACGTGGTACGCTGTCAATTCTAGTTTCGTGTTTTTTTTTTAATTCCGGATTTTAACTTTCTGTTTTGTTTCACTCTTAGCGCAGGAGTCTACGGGCTGGCGGCGACGGGAGTTCAAGCTTCGACGACTCCTCTCTCTTGGTAAGTGTCAGTTTCAGTTACTTTCTTCATTTTTTACCATTTACAAACTATTTTTTTTGTGTGTTTTCTCTGAGTTCAGGAGCTGCGCCAACGGCGCTGGCGGGGACAACGACGCTGGCGGGACAACAACGCTGTCGGAAACAACGGCGCTGGCGGGGACAACAACGCTGGCGTGGACAACGCCGCTGGCGGCGAGGAGCTTGGAGGAGGAGGTTTCATCCTCACCCCCCCTCCCCTCCCTCCCCGTCCCCCTCCCCAATTGCAGATTCGGTTTGGGTGGGTTTGGGTGGGTGTAGTTAGGCCGCGCGCGCGGGGGTGGGGTTGGGGTCAGGTAATTTGGTACAGGTGCGTTTTCCGTGCCTGTTCGGGCAACTCTTCTGACACTGGCATCTCTTCAACCGGGGAGCTGAGGTGTTTCCCGCTGCTACACTACTAATTTTAACCTTCCCCTTCCTTTTGAGATTTTCATCCGTGCCTCCCCTCCCCCCAACAGGGTCCCCGCACGAATGACCTCCACCTCATCGCGGTGTGCGGGTGTAACGCTAGAGGCATTTGCCTCTAGCGGCCAAGAGGGGTCAGGAAGACTCGAGAAAGCAAGACTACCAAGACCCAAGCTGAAGCCTCAAGCCCAAGAACCAAGCTGCTCAGCTTTGCATGCTAGCTAGTGACACGTTCTATTAGGACTTGTATGTTGGTAGTTACAAGACTCTATAAGTTGGCTTTACAAGCAGTTGGCTCTATTAGTAGACTCGATCAATTTTATGTTTTTGTACTAATTCACTAATTCACATCTGGTTTCTCCACACTTCGATAGAAAGAGCGAGGGGATACTTCTGCTAGCAGGCTATGGTCGCCGTGACTAAGACAAGCTAATATCACGCGTTAACTTATAGTCGCCGTAAACTATGGTGTTCAGTCGTATACTTTCTAAGGAAGAATCCCTATCAATGCGTTCAATCGCATCGCGCGTCGGCTCCCAATGTTCGAATTATTCTTCCGCTTTTAGCCAGATCGCCACGAGAGAATCCATATCGTCGCGCGTAGTTCCATCGCCCTTCGACCCATCGCGCTTCGCCTCGTTGCTGTCCGCAGAAAGTTCGTCAGATCGATCCTCTCGTAGCCTGATTCCTACTCTAGCCGCTAATTTCCCCGTGCGGCCCATTGAAGCGCGCCATACCCGAATCGCGAATCCCTAGCCGGCTGCAGAAGACCTACTTCTTTAGTTAATTCCCCTTATAACGCGGATTCGCCATCAGCAGCAAATGATGGATTCGCCATTCGCCATCCCCTTATAATTCCTCCCATTCACCCTCCATCCATATTCCTCTTCTATTCTCACGATCTGTTGAGTCCCCTGAGTGAGACCATTCACCTGCCCGTGCTGGTATCAAACTTTCCTACGTCCCCATCCCCTCTTGCCTCACCCGCCACCTATTCACTCTCCAGATCTTTCTCCTAATCCAGGACAAGGAGCATCTGGTGAGTCACCTGAGGGAGACCATCCACCTGCCCGTGCTCTTAGAGGAGGAGAGGCAGCAGAGGCAGCACAAGGAAGCTTCCAAGAAAGCCGCCTCGTCTGATCCGGCCTCTGGCGACAACCCGTCATCCAAGGATGCTGACATACAGAGGATTCTGGGTGAATCGTTGTGCTGCTGAACAATGAGGCGTCTAAGGCTTTACGAATGTTCTTTCATTCCCGGGATCCGTCATTCAAGGATGCTGACATTCAGAGGATTCTGGGTGAGTCAGCGGTGTGCTGTTGAGGCGTCTAAGGCATTGTGAAGAGGCCATGTACGAGATTCTGGCTTTTCTGGGATATCCAGAGGATTCTTGGCGAGTCAGCGTTGTGCTGCTGAAATGTGATGCGTCTAAGGCTTTGAGAATGTTCTGGCATTCCTGTAATCCGTCATCCAAGGATGCTGAAATCGAAAAGATTTCTGGTGAGTTAGCAGCTTGTTGATTTCTTAATTTATGTTTTCTTATCATTCCTCCGCATGCCTGTTTGATTTTGGATCGATGGCAATGGTCTGAATAAAAAAGGAGTTCGTATGGGGGGGAGGGGGGGGGGGGGTGTTATAAGGAAGTGTCTTCACAGCCTTTTTCTGTGTCCAATTCTTGTTCTCTCCTCACCCCCGTCTGTGCCTGTGCAGAAAAGCTGAAGGCTTCTAGAAACTTTGGTGACAAGATCAAGGTGAATATGCCTCCCATGTAATGTGCCTTTGCTCCCCATCTCAATTAGCTCCGCATGTTCATGTTGTGAGTCACCTTTGAGAATCTCTTGGTTCTGGAAGATGGCTCATGCATAGCTGTGTTTCTCCTCCTCGTGTGCTGCTTCATAGCTTCTCCATCTCTTCCCCCCTACCCACCCAACCACCCCCCCACCCTCCCCCTCCCTCTTCCCCCAACCACCCTGTATTTATGCTTTCTTGCTTCCTGTTTTACCATACTGCCTGTCCAGCGTGCTTCTTTATATGATCTCTCATTTACCCATATTCTTTGCATCCTTTTCTTCACCTGGGATGCATTCCCCTCAGATGTTTTCAGCCAAGGACTTTGAGAACATCGCTAAGAATGTGGATCACCGCAAGGGAGAGGGTTATGATGATGACATGTGGAAGCAATAGGATGAAAAGCTGTGGAAGGACCTTGGCAAGGGAAAGAAGGGAGCACCAAATGATGAGCTATAATGAAGTGAAATTGCGCCATTCAACATGGATGTGAACTGGGTCCGTGGTGGATTGACAAATGCAAGAGAGGGAATAGCTGGCTGGTTCAAATGTTCATTTCTTATGGCTGTATGGTAACCTAAATTATTTGTCTTCCGCACTGCAAGCTAAACGAATCATACCCGACGTTGGACATTGCGGCTAGTGTTGGGAATTCATTCATGGGGATTGCGGTCCCTTCACCTGAACCCGAAGACTCGATCGAGGCTCTTCGCGTTCCATCCACTTTCTCCCTACCCACGCACTGACTAGGACCTGGTTACTCCAATGACCCTCTTGTGATACGGTAGTTCTTGGTTGACTAGCCGGACCGCTGGTACCGCTGAACGTGTATAACGGGGGATTGATTTCTCTTCATTCTGATGCTCGACGAGGCTAGCCGAAAGATGGCTTGTCGCGTTCTGCTGTCGCTTGTTCTCGCAGCACTTGTGTCGCGCAGCGTCGCTGACGACTCGTCCGACGTCGTCGAGCTGACGCCGAACAATTTCGGCGATTTCGTGGGAACGGAGAAGGCGGTTTTCGTGAAATACTACGCACCATGGTAATTGACGCTGTTGGTGCGACTTTTGAGTCGCCTCAAATGTCACAGCATGGTAATTAGCGCTTCGGCGAATGACAATCAATTATGGTGCGTAGTCAATTATAATCTGACACACTGTTCATGTGACACATCCTCCCGTAGTATACCGACTGCTTCCATTCAGTTTCCCTTGGAAGCTTCCCTTCGACCTTCCATTAAATCTCCGTTTCAGGCTCGCTAGCAGCGCTTGTTCTCCCAATCCGCGTGTGACTTTTCTCCTCCCATTGTCGGTGCTGCCAGGTGCGGCCACTGCAAGAAGCTGGCTCCGGATTACGAGAAACTCGCCACAGCCTTCAAGAAAACCAAGACGGTGGTGATTGCCAAGGTGAGCCCTTGAGAAGCCGTGGATCATAGCCGTCTCATATGGGAGGGTTCAATGGAAGGTGTTTTAACTCAAACGTGACGGTGCGGTCACTGCAAGGAGCTGGCGCCACAGCCTTGTACCGTTATTGCAGGTGAGGTGTACAAGGAGATGTGCAGCGACTATAAATTGACTCAGACACCTTGTACCCGTTATTTCAGGTGGACTGTGACGCGTACAAGGAGATGTGCAGCGACTACAGGGTGCGTGGCTACCCCACTCTCAAGTGGTTTCCCGCTGGCACTGACATTCCAGACGAGTGAGTGCGTGGAGGGGCGGAATGAGGAGGGTTGGTGTGTGGGTTGGGGAGGGGTGGGGGAGGCTATGAGGGGGTTTGGGTGTTTGGGCTTTGTTACGTTACGATTTAAATTCTCTCAGGCACCTGACTGGCATGCGCATTATTGCATAGTTACATTATTGCATGGTTACATGGTGGCATGGTTACATGGTCGCATGGGTACATGGTCGCATGGTTATGATTGCATGGGTACATGGTTGCATGATTGCTCTGGATTGCTCTTGGTCGAAACGTCACGGTGCCTAGTGCCTCGTGAATGCTCCAGTGCTCCCACCGTCCTTTCCTGACATGCTTCTTTTCTCCGTCTTCCTCCCCCTATCTCTCCCTTTCACTCCTTCCAGCTATGACGGGCGCAGGGAGGCTGCAAGCATGGTGACATGGGTGAATGAGAAGCTGGGTGCGTGACTGATAAGGCGCTGGGTGGGTGACTGGGGATTTTGTCAGGTTGAGTTGGGGAGAGGCGCAGGGAGGCTGCAAGCATGGTGACATGGGTGAATGAGAAGCTGGGTGCGTGAATCATACGCATCTGAATGGGTGAAACGAATCTGGGTGGGTGTTTGCGGATTTAGTGTATGCTTCAAAGTGTCGGGTTGAGTAGGGGAGTTTGTCACCTACCGATTTGGCACCTGGTTGAGTGGAGACAATTCGGAAGTTTGCCAGCTGGCCTGCCGCCCCCCACATCCCATGTCGAAAGTTCTTTCCATGCAGGCACAAATGTGCGTGTGCCTGACACCGTGGCACACCTGGTCACCCCTGTACACACCTGGTCGGACCTGGTCACACCTGATCACACCGTGTCACACCGTGTCAAACCCACACCTGGTCACACCTGGTCACACCTGGTCACACCTGGTCGACCTCACTCCAGCCACCTTTATATGCCATTTTTCTGAACCCCAACAAGCACACTCTCATTTTCTCTCGTCCCCACATCACCTCATCTCCACACCCCACCCATGCAGGCACGAGTGTGCGTGTGCCAGTGGCCGTGTCTCACGTGGTGGACCTCACACCTGCCACCTTTGATGCGGTCGCTCTAGACCCCACCAAGCACGTGCTCGTAGAGTTCTACGCCCCGTGGTGCGGCCACTGCAAGCAACTCGCCCCTGTGAGAACCGTGCCTGCAAGTAGAACTCACCTTTGACTGTAGGGTGAAGGACTTTCTGAGTGGAGTCAGAAACCACGTTCGATGTCATCGCTGTAGACCCCACCAAGCACGTGCTCGTGGAGTTCTATGCCTCCTGGTGCGGCCACTGCAAGCAACTCGCCCCTGAGAGTCACCATTTCACACCCCAATCCCCCACCCAATCCCCATTCCCCCCCCCCCCACCCCCCACCCCCACCTCCACCAACCCCACCCGCCACTTCACTCCCCACCACCTTCCTGGCAATTTTCTTCCTTTCGTCTTCCTCTCCCTCACAACTGGGTCTTATTATTTTCCCTTCATGTCCCAGATCACCCATCAGCCCGGCACCTCAACACAATCTCACCTTTGATCCGGTCCCAAATCGCTTACCTACGAAAAAGTGGCACAGGCATTCGTTCTGGAGAGAGTTCTATCCCCCACACTTGCATGTCTATCTTGTGCTGCATATACATCCGCTGGTGTCTATCTGCGGCTGCAGGTATACGAGCAGGTGGCAGAGGCATTCAGGCTGGAGAGTAACGTGGTGATCGCCAAGGTGGACGCTGACCAGCACCAGCAGCTCAAGGACAGGTGCGTGCAGTGGAGAGAGGGTATGTCCTGGTTTGACGTCAGCGTCCGCCCAGGTCAGCACTTGTTGGTGATTCGACTCAATGCTCTTGCCAAGACTCGCCAAGGTGGACGCTGACCAGCACCAGGGGCTCAAAGACAGGTGTGTGGTGTGGCGTGGGAGAGGTGAGAGGTCATATCCTGGTTGGATCTGTGTCATTTAGATTCTGCCAAGGTGGACGCTCACCAGCACCAGCAGCTCAAGGACCTATGTCCCTCAGTGCATTCTTCAAATCCATACGCCTCTTCCGCCCACCACCAGGTTCGCCATATCGGGCTTCCCCACGCTCAAGTGGTTCCCAGCAGGCAGCGGGGCGGAGGAGGGAGGACAGGAAGGGGAGCAGTACAGCGGGGAGAGGGGGTTGATGCAGCTGGTGCGGTTTGTGAATGAGCGCGCCAGCACCAGCAGGACCATCAAGGGCGGCCTCACTGGTGCGGTAAGTTCGTGTCCGTAGGGATGACATGTCAACATTGGCAGTGTCAACCCAAAGCGCGAGGAATTAGAGTGTCAAGCATTGTAGCTTCAGTGTCAAATCGAAGCGCAGCAAGGCACCCTGCGACGGAAGCTTATTGGTTGGGCACGAGTTTGAGTACACATGCGACCCCTTGCACGAACTTGCAGTCGCACGAAGTTCAGCATCCGTCGATTAGGCAGGTGTGGTCGTCGGTAATCTCGATGCCATCAATGTGGTTAGTTGGTTAGGTCCTTTATTTTCGCAGAGCTGGAAGTCCGACGAATTTTACAGGCTGGCAGTTTGGTGTCGTTGACACTCTGCCAACAATGTTGGCAAGTGTCAAAATCACAAGTTGACACTCAAATGCTTGACATGTCATCCCTACGGACACGACCTAAGTGGGGAGGGTGGGACGTGGGGAGGAGTTGAAGTGGTGAAGTGAGGAATCGGGGAAGTGAGGACCCACGCCCTTAGACCCACGCCCTTAGACCCACGCCCTTAGACCCACGCCCTTAGACCCACGCCCTTAGACCCACGCCCTTAGACCCACTCCCTTAGACCCACTCCCTTAGACCCACGCCCTTAGACCCACGCCCTTAGACCCACGCCCTTAGACCCACGCCCTTAGACCCACTCCCTTAGACCCACTCCCTTAGACCCACGCCCTTAGACCCACGCCCTTAGACCCACGCCCTTAGACCCACGCCCTTAGACCCACGCCCTTAGACCCACTCCCTTAGACCCACTCCCTTAGACCCACGCCCTTAGACCCACGCCCTTAGACCCACGCCCTTAGACCCACGCCCTTAGACCCACTCCCTTAGACCCACGCCCTTAGACCCACGCCCTTAGACCCACGCCCTTAGACCCACGCCCTTAGACCCACGCCCTTAGACCCACGCCCTTAGACCCACGCCCTTAGACCCACGCCCTTAGACCCACTCCCTTAGACCCACTCCCTTAGACCCACGCCCTTAGACCCACGCCCTTAGACCCACGCCCTTAGACCCACGCCCTTAGACCCACGCCCTTAGACCCACGCCCTTAGACCCACGCCCTTAGACCCACTCCCTTAGACCCACTCCCTTAGACCCACGCCCTTAGACCCACTCCCTTAGACCCACTCCCTTAGACCCACGCCCTTAGACCCACGCCCTTAGACCCACGCCCTTAGACCCACTCCCTTAGACCCACGCCCTTAGACCCACTCCCTTAGACCCACTCCCTTAGACCCACGCCCTTAGACCCACTCCCTTAGACCCACTCCCTTAGACCCACTCCCTTAGACCCACTCCCTTAGACCCACTCCCTTAGACCCACTCCCTTAGACCCACGCCCTTAGACCCACGCCCTTAGACCCACTCCCTTAGACCCACTCCCTTAGACCCACTCCCTTAGACCCACTCCCTTAGACCCACTCCCTTAGACCCACTCCCTTAGACCCACTCCCTTAGACCCACTCCCTTAGACCCACTCCCTTAGACCCACGCCCTTAGACCCACTCCCTTAGACCCACGCCCTTAGACCCACTCCCTTAGACCCACTCCCTTAGACCCACTCCCTTAGACCCACTCCCTTAGACCCACTCCCTTAGACCCACTCCCTTAGACCCACTCCCTTAGACCCACTCCCTTAGACCCACTCCCTTAGACCCACGCCCTTAGACCCACGCCCTTAGACCCACGCCCTTAGACCCACGCCCTTAGACCCACTCCCTTAGACCCACGCCCTTAGACCCACTCCCTTAGACCCACTCCCTTAGACCCACGCCCTTAGACCCACTCCCTTAGACCCACTCCCTTAGACCCACTCCCTTAGACCCACGCCCTTAGACCCACTCCCTTAGACCCACTCCCTTAGACCCACGCCCTTAGACCCACGCCCTTAGACCCACTCCCTTAGACCCACTCCCTTAGACCCACTCCCTTAGACCCACTCCCTTAGACCCACTCCCTTAGACCCACTCCCTTAGACCCACTCCCTTAGACCCACGCCCTTAGACCCACGCCCTTAGACCCACGCCCTTAGACCCACGCCCTTAGACCCACGCCCTTAGACCCACTCCCTTAGACCCACTCCCTTAGACCCACTCCCTTAGACCCACTCCCTTAGACCCACTCCCTTAGACCCACTCCCTTAGACCCACTCCCTTAGACCCACTCCCTTAGACCCACGCCCTTAGACCCACGCCCTTAGACCCACTCCCTTAGACCCACTCCCTTAGACCCACTCCCTTAGACCCACTCCCTTAGACCCACTCCCTTAGACCCACTCCCTTAGACCCACGCCCTTAGACCCACTCCCTTAGACCCACGCCCTTAGACCCACTCCCTTAGACCCACTCCCTTAGACCCACTCCCTTAGACCCACGCCCTTAGACCCACGCCCTTAGACCCACGCCCTTAGACCCACGCCCTTAGACCCACTCCCTTAGACCCACTCCCTTAGACCCACTCCCTTAGACCCACTCCCTTAGACCCACTCCCTTAGACCCACTCCCTTAGACCCACTCCCTTAGACCCACGCCCTTAGACCCACGCCCTTAGACCCACGCCCTTAGACCCACGCCCTTAGACCCACGCCCTTAGACCCACTCCCTTAGACCCACTCCCTTAGACCCACGCCCTTAGACCCACGCCCTTAGACCCACTCCCTTAGACCCACTCCCTTAGACCCACTCCCTTAGACCCACTCCCTTAGACCCACTCCCTTAGACCCACTCCCTTAGACCCACTCCCTTAGACCCACTCCCTTAGACCCACTCCCTTAGACCCACTCCCTTAGACCCACTCCCTTAGACCCACTCCCTTAGACCCACTCCCTTAGACCCACTCCCTTAGACCCACTCCCTTAGACCCACTCCCTTAGACCCACGCCCTTAGACCCACTCCCTTAGACCCACTCCCTTAGACCCACTCCCTTAGACCCACTCCCTTAGACCCACGCCCTTAGACCCACGCCCTTAGACCCACTCCCTTAGACCCACTCCCTTAGACCCACTCCCTTAGACCCACTTCCTTACTCCCTTAGACCCACTCCCTTAGACCCACTCCCTTAGACCCACTCCCTTAGACCCACTCCCTTAGACCCACGCCCTTAGACCCACGCCCTTAGACCCACGCCCTTAGACCCACTCCCTTAGACCCACTCCCTTAGACCCACGCCCTTAGACCCACGCCCTTAGACCCACGCCCTTAGACCCACTCCCTTAGACCCACTCCCTTAGACCCACTCCCTTAGACCCACTCCCTTAGACCCACTCCCTTAGACCCACTCCCTTAGACCCACTCCCTTAGACCCACTCCCTTAGACCCACGCCCTTAGACCCACTCCCTTAGACCCACTCCCTTAGACCCACTCCCTTAGACCCACTCCCTTAGACCCACTCCCTTAGACCCACTCCCTTAGACCCACGCCCTTAGACCCACTCCCTTAGACCCACTCCCTTAGACCCACTCCCTTAGACCCACTTCCTTACTCCCTTAGACCCACTCCCTTAGACCCACTCCCTTAGACCCACTCCCTTAGACCCACGCCCTTAGACCCACGCCCTTAGACCCACGCCCTTAGACCCACTCCCTTAGACCCACTCCCTTAGACCCACGCCCTTAGACCCACGCCCTTAGACCCACGCCCTTAGACCCACTCCCTTAGACCCACTCCCTTAGACCCACTCCCTTAGACCCACTCCCTTAGACCCACTCCCTTAGACCCACTCCCTTAGACCCACTCCCTTAGACCCACGCCCTTAGACCCACTCCCTTAGACCCACTCCCTTAGACCCACTCCCTTAGACCCACTCCCTTAGACCCACTCCCTTAGACCCACGCCCTTAGACCCACGCCCTTAGACCCACGCCCTTAGACCCACTCCCTTAGACCCACTCCCTTAGACCCACGCCCTTAGACCCACGCCCTTAGACCCACGCCCTTAGACCCACTCCCTTAGACCCACTCCCTTAGACCCACTCCCTTAGACCCACTCCCTTAGACCCACTCCCTTAGACCCACTCCCTTAGACCCACTCCCTTAGACCCACTCCCTTAGACCCACTCCCTTAGACCCACTCCCTTAGACCCACTCCCTTAGACCCACGCCCTTAGACCCACGCCCTTAGACCCACTCCCTTAGACCCACTCCCTTAGACCCACTCCCTTAGACCCACTCCCTTAGACCCACGCCCTTAGACCCACGCCCTTAGACCCACGCCCTTAGACCCACTCCCTTAGACCCACTCCCTTAGACCCACTCACCCACTCCCTTAGACCCACTCCCTTAGACCCACTCACCCACTCCCTTAGACCCACTCCCTTAGACCCACTCCCTTAGACCCACTCCCTTAGACCCACGCCCTTAGTCCTCTCTCCCTTAGACCCACTCCCTTAGACCCACGCCCTTAGACCCACGCCCTTAGACCCACGCCCTTAGACCCACTCCCTTAGACCCACTCCCTTAGACCCACTCCCTTAGACCCACGCCCTTAGACCCACGCCCTTAGACCCACTCCCTTAGACCCACTCCCTTAGACCCACTCCCTTAGACCCACGCCCTTAGACCCACTCCCTTAGACCCACGCCCTTAGACCCACTCCCTTAGACCCACTCCCTTAGACCCACTCCCTTAGACCCACTCCCTTAGACCCACTCCCTTAGACCCACTCCCTTAGACCCACGCCCTTAGACCCACTCCCTAATACCCACGAACTTAGACCCACTCCCTTAGACCCACGCCCTTAGACCCACTCCCTTAGACCCACTCCCTTAGACCCACTCCCTTAGACCCACGCCCTTAGACCCACTCCCTTAGACCCACTCCCTTAGACCCACGCCCTTAGACCCACTCCCTAATACCCACGAACTTAGACCCACTCCCTTAGACCCACTCCCTTAGACCCACGCCCTTAGACCCACTCCCTTAGACCCACTCCCTTAGACCCACGCCCTTAGACCCACTCCCTTAGACCCACGCCCTTAGACCCACGCCCTTAGACCCACTCCCTTAGACCCACGCCCTTAGACCCACTCCCTTAGACCCACTCCCTTAGACCCACTCCCTTAGACCCACTCCCTTAGACCCACTCCCTTAGACCCACGCCCTTAGACCCACTCCCTTAGACCCACTCCCTTAGACCCACTCCCTTAGACCCACTCCCTTAGACCCACGCCCTTAGACCCACTCCCTTAGACCCACTCCCTTAGACCCACTCCCTTAGACCCACTCCCTTAGACCCACGCCCTTAGACCCACTCCCTTAGACCCACTCCCTTAGACCCACTCCCTTAGACCCACTCCCTTAGACCCACTCCCTTAGACCCACTCCCTTAGACCCACTCCCTTAGACCCACGCCCTTAGACCCACTCCCTTAGACCCACTCCCTTAGACCCACTCCCTTAGACCCACTCCCTTAGACCCACTCCCTTAGACCCACTCCCTTAGACCCACGCCCTTAGACCCACTCCCTTAGACCCACTCCCTTAGACCCACTCCCTTAGACCCACTCCCTTAGACCCACTCCCTTAGACCCACTCCCTTAGACCCACTCCCTTAGACCCACGCCCTTAGACCCACGCCCTTAGACCCACTCCCTTAGACCCACTCCCTTAGACCCACTCCCTTAGACCCACTCCCTTAGACCCACTCCCTTAGACCCACTCCCTTAGACCCACTCCCTTAGACCCACTCCCTTAGACCCACTCCCTTAGACCCACTCCCTTAGACCCACTCCCTTAGACCCACTCCCTTAGACCCACTCCCTTAGACCCACTCCCTTAGACCCACGCCCTTAGACCCACGCCCTTAGACCCACGCCCTTAGACCCACTCCCTTAGACCCACTCCCTTAGACCCACGCCCTTAGACCCACGCCCTTAGACCCACGCCCTTAGACCCACTCCCTTAGACCCACTCCCTTAGACCCACTCCCTTAGACCCACTCCCTTAGACCCACTCCCTTAGACCCACGCCCTTAGACCCACTCCCTTAGACCCACTCCCTTAGACCCACTCCCTTAGACCCACGCCCTTAGACCCACTCCCTTAGACCCACTCCCTTAGACCCACTCCCTTAGACCCACGCCCTTAGACCCACTCCCTTAGACCCACTCCCTTAGACCCACTCCCTTAGACCCACTCCCTTAGACCCACTCCCTTAGACCCACGCCCTTAGACCCACTCCCTTAGACCCACTCCCTTAGACCCACTCACCCACTCCCTTAGACCCACGCCCTTAGACCCACGCCCTTAGACCCACGCCCTTAGACCCACTCCCTTAGACCCACTCCCTTAGACCCACGCCCTTAGACCCACGCCCTTAGACCCACGCCCTTAGACCCACTCCCTTAGACCCACTCCCTTAGACCCACTCCCTTAGACCCACTCCCTTAGACCCACTCCCTTAGACCCACGCCCTTAGACCCACTCCCTTAGACCCACTCCCTTAGACCCACTCCCTTAGACCCACTCCCTTAGACCCACTCCCTTAGACCCACTCCCTTAGACCCACGCCCTTAGACCCACTCCCTAATACCCACGAACTTAGACCCACTCCCTTAGACCCACGCCCTTAGACCCACTCCCTTAGACCCACTCCCTTAGACCCACTCCCTTAGACCCACTCCCTTAGACCCACTCCCTTAGACCCACTCCCTTAGACCCACGCCCTTAGACCCACTCCCTTAGACCCACGCCCTTAGACCCACGCCCTTAGACCCACGCCCTTAGACCCACGCCCTTAGACCCACTCCCTTAGACCCACTCCCTTAGACCCACTCCCTTAGACCCACGCCCTTAGACCCACTCCCTTAGACCCACGCCCTTAGACCCACTCCCTTAGACCCACTCCCTTAGACCCACTCCCTTAGACCCACGCCCTTAGACCCACTCCCTTAGACCCACTCCCTTAGACCCACTCCCTTAGACCCACGCCCTTAGACCCACTCCCTTAGACCCACGCCCTTAGACCCACGCCCTTAGACCCACTCCCTTAGACCCACTCCCTTAGACCCACTCCCTTAGACCCACGCCCTTAGACCCACTCCCTTAGACCCACTCCCTTAGACCCACTCCCTTAGACCCACTCCCTTAGACCCACTCCCTTAGACCCACTCCCTTAGACCCACTCCCTTAGACCCACTCCCTTAGACCCACTCCCTTAGACCCACTCCCTTAGACCCACGCCCTTAGACCCACTCCCTTACTCCCTTAGACCCACTCCCTTAGACCCACTCCCTTAGACCCACTCCCTTAGACCCACGCCCTTAGACCCACTCCCTTAGACCCACTCCCTTAGACCCACTCCCTTAGACCCACGCCCTTAGACCCACGCCCTTAGACCCACGCCCTTAGACCCACGCCCTTAGACCCACTCCCTAGGGCGAGGGGGAGGATGGACTTCAGCGGGGAGAGGGGTCTGGAGGAGCTGGTGCAGTTTGTGAATGAGCGCGCCGGCACCAGCAGGACTGTCAAGGGCGGCCTCACCAGTGCGGTGTGTTGGGAGGGCGCTGTGAGGGTGGGGGTTCACCATCAGGCACCAATGTCGCTTCACCCCTTTCGAGACGTCTCAAAACAAAACGACACTTTGATCACGTGGCGAGTTGAGACGGTGCTTTGAGGATGAAGGCTCACCATCAGGCACCAGTGTCGCATCACCCCTTTCTCTCCCTTTGCTGCTTGCGGATGCACTCTGGCTGCTGCTCTCTCCCTCCGCTGCTGCTTGTGCAGGCTGGTCGTCTAGAATCTCTGGACAGAATTGCAAGCAGATTCCTGGAAGCTTCGGCTCAAGAGAGAGCAGGGCTGATGGCAGAGGCAGACGCAGTGGCTGTGCCAGTGAGTGGGAAAAGGTGAGAGAGGATGGAGCGAGAGGGGAGAGAGGGGAGAGAGGGGAGAGAGGGGTGAGAGGAGAGGAGGGAGAAAAGGGAGAAGGGGGGGGGGGGGGTGATGCGATGTTTGGGTCAACTCGAACATCGGCAGGTGGAGATGGGTACCAAGGTGATGCATGGCACTGTGGGCAAGAGCCGCTGCAAAAGCCAAGAGTCAGACATTTGAACCACTTTTTCACCAACATTTCCCCCCTCACTCCTTCATCCGCATTCCCCCCTCATTTCTTGCAGGTATGCAGAGCTCTACCTGAAGGTGATGAGGAGTGTGGTGGACAAGGGGGATGGGTATGTGGAGAAGGAAATTACCCGCCTCTCCAAAGTGCTTGACGGGGTGGGTACTGTGCCGGGCATACATGTAGCCTGCACCTCAAACCTGCACCTCAAACCTGCACCTCAAACCTGCACCTCAAACCTGCACCTCAAACCTGCACCTCAAACCTGCACCTCAAACCTGCACCTCAAACCTGCACCTCAAACCTGCACCTCAAACCTGCACCTCAAACCTGCACCTCAAACCTGCACCTCAAACCTGCACCTCAAACCTGCACCTCAAACCTGCACCTCAAACCTGCACCTCAAACCTGCACCTCAAACCTGCACCTCAAACCTGCACCTCAAACCTGCACCTCAAACCTGCACCTCAAACCTGCACCTCAAACCTGCACCTCAAACCTGCACCTCAAACCTGCACCTCAAACCTGCACCTCAAACCTGCACCTCAAACCTGCACCTCAAACCTGCACCTCAAACCTGCACCTCAAACCTGCACCTCAAACCTGCACCTCAAACCTGCACCTCAAACCTGCACCTCAAACCTGCACCTCAAACCTGCACCTCAAACCTGCACCTCAAACCTGCACCTCAAACCTGCACCTCAAACCTGCACCTCAAACCTGCACCTCAAACCTGCACCTCAAACCTGCACCTCAAACCTGCACCTCAAACCTGCACCTCAAACCTGCACCTCAAACCTGCACCTCAAACCTGCACCTCAAACCTGCACCTCAAACCTGCACCTCAAACCTGCACCTCAAACCTGCACCTCAAACCTGCACCTCAAACCTGCACCTCAAACCTGCACCTCAAACCTGCACCTCAAACCTGCACCTCAAACCTGCACCTCAAACCTGCACCTCAAACCTGCACCTCAAACCTGCACCTCAAACCTGCACCTCAAACCTGCACCTCAAACCTGCACCTCAAACCTGCACCTCAAACCTGCACCTCAAACCTGCACCTCAAACCTGCACCTCAAACCTGCACCTCAAACCTGCACCTCAAACCTGCACCTCAAACCTGCACGTCAAAGCTGCACGTCAAACCTGCACCTCAAACCTGCACCTCAAACCTGCACCTCAAACCTGCACCTCAAACCTGCACCTCAAACCTGCACCTCAAACCTGCACCTCAAACCTGCACCTCAAACCTGCACCTCAAACCTGCACGTCAAACCTGCACGTCAAACCTGCCCCTTCATTGTGAAACACTCTCTCTCGTGGGCATTGTGTACCAGATCATCTGGTGTTTCCAGTCCAGTGGTTGTGCTTGCACAATGTGGATTGTAGAGTGGCATGTTGGCTGGACCTCCACCATTGGACTTATGGCTGCTTGGTTCATGACTGTTCTGTGGCAGGATTTGAAGCTTGAAAAGGTGGATGATATCACCATACGGAGGAATATCCTGTCAGCGTTTGTCCCCAGTGCTGGTAGAGCATCCAAGTAGTGGACTGTGGACACGAGTAGCCTATGTGTCATGTTCATGTCGATGGGCTGGCTGGACGTTTCGTCCGTGAGTGGTGCGTATTGGGAGGAAACAACCATGTTTGGATTTATATGAAATATGGCTTTTCCAGCATGGATGCTTCTTCTGTCGCTCATGTGCACGAGTCGGAAGGTTGTGGTATAACAGAGCAATACATTAGAGCAAATCAAATTAGGGGCGTATTTGTTATTGCCATGCCTATGTATCGTTTATGCTACCTCTACATAGTATTGTGATTCCTCTGCTGAAGTGCGTATACTTTCCTAGCAAGAGCTACTTTGACAAGAGCGCATTGGCGCGAAGCTAGATTTCGCTGGGGGCCTTTCGCGTCACCCGTCGACTTATCACCATCGCTTGAAACCACCTCGCCGTTTTCGCTATCCTTCGTAATGCTCGGGGCAGCGCCATTCTTCCGCTCCGCTTCGAGTTTCGCTGCCATCAACTTTCTTCGCATACGGAATTTCGCAGCCTGGAGGGCTCGCGCGCTCATCCCGTTCGTCGGTATCGCGGGTAACATGCCAGCCGTTGGATCGTTGCATGGCGCTGGCGGCAACATCGAGGCCCCATTGCAGGGCATGGGTTGCTGGGGGGCTGGCTGCTGTGAAGTCCATTGCTGTGATCCATTGGGATTGGACTCAGATTCCTGAAAACCAATTCAGAAACAATCATGGAGCAGGAAAAGCAGTGTGAGATCAGAGCTTGTGACTTAGTCAATGAAAGTTACCAGAACCAGCTGAGACTGGAAGAAGGTGAGAGAAGACGTTTGTAATCTTGAAGGAAGGGGTGGTTACTGAGTTGGTTCTTACCACTTGTGGTGAAGCCTGGCTCTGGGTGCTTGAACTCCTAGTAAGTCCTAGCTGTTGAGTGGTGTCCTCACCCACCGCTTCCTGCACGCACAAAAGCCAACGTGTAAAAGGTTAGAAACGGTTCAGTTTGTTTTGATGCGTCGAACTCGTGACAGATTGGACAAGTGGGAATCTGCTTGAGCAAATCGACTTACAGAGATCCGAGACATCAGTGCCTTCACGTAGTCAATAACTTCAAGCAGCATTGACGCAGTGTCTCCCTGCATCAGAAAACACGAATGAAATAGAAACATTTTAGTCATAGATTCCGTACCATGGATTCGGTTTCTGCGTATCTTGTAAGGCTGAAGACTTCAAATGAGGTAAAACGAGAATAAGATGTAGATTTCAGGTCTCACACACACCTTGCTGCTGTTAGGGACGAGATCCACGAGCACTTTCAGCCGCTGGTTCATGTCATGCCTCCTCTTCCTCGCAGCAGAAGCAGCCGGATTCTGCACAAACGACCTCTTCCGTCCCACTATCACCCCTCCTCCTTCATCATCCTCACCGTCCTCCACAGCCCCATCTTCCCCCAAGTCATCCTGGAACGCCTGGTTACCACTCTCCTTCTGAGAGCTACTTCTAGTCAATCCGCCTGCTCGGCTCCCAGCCTTGCCTGGCTCCTCCTTCACTTGCACCTCCGCTTTCGCTTTCACATTCTTCGCATCAGCTGCAGGAGCCTCAGCCTTCACCGCACCAGCAGAAGTGCCAGCAGCACCAGCAGGAGACGCAGCGGCTGCAGCAGTGCGAGATCCCTTAGCTGATGGCTCGTTCAACACCACCCCATCACTGTCGTCGCCAGTCTCCAATCCCAGCTGCTCCTGCTCTCTGCAGGTCAGATCAACCGGCCCAGCTGAAGCCGGAGCAGAAGCTGAAGCAGTAACAGGCGAAGCTTGCTTGGTGGTCGCCTCACAAGCGTCTTCAGACTTGATCCTTTTCACTGCTGGAGGCTGGGCTCGTGATGATGTGGCCTTCCCACTGGCGCCTAGTGGCTCCTCTGCCTTCCGCTTCGCACCTCCAGACGACGTTGGCTTTTGAGCAGGCTGCTTGGGAGCGGGTGCGGGAGGAGCAGAGACGGGTCCCTGAGGCAAACTGCCACCACGAGACTGGCTGTTCTGGCGTTGCAGTTGAGAATGCTGCTGCACGCGTGGCTGCTGCGGCAGCTGCTGCTGCGACTGTTGCTGCACTTGCTGCTGAAACGCGGGCGGCACCCGTGGTGGTGCTTCTTGCTGCGGCTTCAGTGGCTGGTTCAGCGCCTGGGGTGGCATAGCAGGCTGCTGCTGGGGCACGCTTTGCTGGCAAGGCAGTTGCTGGGGCAGGTGCTGCTGTGCCTGGTGCGGCTGTGCCTGGTGCGGCTGTGCCTGGAACTGAGGTTGACGGACGTAGCTGCTGTCATTGCGGCTATTGCTGCGGACAAGTTGCTGTTGCTGCTGCTGTTGCGGCTGTTGCTGAGCAGCAGGAGGGGCTTGCTGCCATTGCTGCTGGGGCTGGCAGGGCTGGGAGGAGTATGGCTGCTGCTGCTGCGGCTGCTGGTGCTGGGGGTGAGTGGGGCAAACGGTATGTTGCTGGTGCACGCGCTGCTGCGTCTGGAGTTGCGGCTGCGCTTGGTTGTGCTGCGGGTGCTGATGCTGCTGGCTGTGGTACGGGCAGGCTGAGTTGTGCTGATGGTGGTGCTCCTGGCGACCTTGTGCGTGGGAGGAGGTGGGCTGGTGGTTGGCTTGCGGAGGCATCTGGTAGTGTGGAGGAGGGCCGTGGTTCTGCTGCTGCTGCTGCTGCTGATGGTGTTGCTGTTGCTGGAACTGTTGCTGGGGTGGCTGTTGAGTCTGCTGAGGTTGGTACGGCTGCGGCTGGCGTTGCTGGTGCTGGTGCATGGGTGGCGCCTGCTGCTGTGGCTGCTGCAGATGTAGCTGATGCGAGGACGAACAGCTCAAGTGGATCGCCTTCGGCTGCTGCTGCTGCGGCGGCTGCTGCTGATTCTGGTTATGGTTATGGTTATGGTTCTGGTGTTGGGGGAGCATCTGGCCTTGCTGCGGCATGGGCTGCACCATTGCAGGGGCGGAAACACCGCCGCCTACTTGCGCGGCAGGCGGAACGGGCGCGCGTCGGTTCATCACCAGCAGCGGCATCGTCAGGCGCAAGGGCGCGGAGGATTGCGCGGACGACGCGGAAGGCGCAGGCGCAGAGAGAACGCGCGGGGGCGGGGGAGGGCCGGCGGAGGAGGAGCCGTGCAGAGGACCGGAGGAAGAAGCGGTGAGGAGGTGTGAGGATTGGTACGAGGAGGCGGGAGCAGCAGGGTAGACCGACGGCGGGCGAGTCACGCACGCTCCGGCTGAGACAGTTGCAACGCCAGCACTAGTAGTAGTAGTAGGAGCAGCTGCTGCATCCATACTCATGGTACCAGCACTGGTGTTGTAGCCGTTGCTTAGGGGCGGTGACACCGCGGTGTTGCTGCCTGGCTGCGGCCACGTGGCGGCAGACGCGTCCACGTCAGCGTCGTTCATCAACGACGCGAGGTCCTTGGGCAGCATCATCTGGCCGGACAGCCGTCTGTCGCACGGCAGGCCGTCAAGAACCAAGCTGTCGAGAGCCGCGTCGCCGTCAGGAGACGACGAGAGGAAATCGCGAACCACGTCCGACTCCTGCTGCTGCTGCATCTGCTGCTGCTGCGTCTGCTGATACCCCCGGCTCTGATGCTGCTGCGGCTGCTGATAGTGCTGCTGGTGGTACTGCTGTTGGGATTGCGGCGGCTGCTGAAACGATGCCTGGGGCTGCTGCTGCTGCTGCTGCTGTTGCTCCATGTCGAAGAAGAGCGACATGTCGGTGCACTCCGCGGGGTCCGCGCGCATGTGCGCGCCTTCCCCGGGCGTCGCGCAGAACCCGTGCTGCCCCGCCAAGCTCTGCTGCTGCTGTTGACCCGCCATGCCGTATTGCTGCTGCGGCTGCTGCTGCTGCGCGCCGAGCATGCTCTGCACGGCACCAGCAGGCATGGTCCTAGAGCACGATGCTTCCAGCATTCGTCCGTTGTTATACGCCACTTGCTGCTGCTGCTGCTGCTGCTGCTGCTGCTGCGGGTACTGGGGCACCTGGAAGCACTGCCCCTGCGCCTGCGCCTGAGGCGGCTGCTGTTGCTGCTGCTGCGCCACTCCGTTCCACAGCAGCGGCGGGGAGTCCGCGAACAGCCCCAGCTCCGCATCCAGCGACACCGCCACGCGCGCAAGCTGGTCGGGGGACCGCTTCCCCGCCTCGTCCTTCGCGGGGGTCACGGGGGTCCACGGCTCCGCCGCACCGCCCGCCTGCGCAAGCCGCCGCATCAGGTTCTCGCGGGTTGCGCGCGTCGTCGCTGCGCCGGACGGGGTCATGATCGCCCCCTTATGCGCCAGTCCCCGCTCCGTGGGGCAGCGGCTGCGCGGGCGGGAGAAACCGGCGCTTGGCACCTGCGGCGTGTTGAAATCGCCCTCGCTATTGTCACACCCCGGCGTTGTCACCTCCACTGGGTCCGAACTTGCCGGCACAGGCGGCGCCTTTTCCGGCGTGAGATACGCAACGGCGGGGTCCTTCATCTCCATTTCTTCTCCGCCGCTTCCGCCGTCCGCCTGCTCCGCCTCGTCGTGGCCCGCGGACGCCGCAAGCAGATCGTCGCCGTCGCCGTCGCCGGAGAGCAGCTCGCCGCAGTCGACGATCGGCTCTGCGAACAGATTGTCGCACAGCTGCCACGAGGACCCGCCGAGCGTCGCACCGCCGCCGTTGTTGCTCGCCTGGCCTTCGGAGAAAAGCGCCGATGTGAGATCGGACGCGTCGGGTTGCGGGGAGATGCGGAGATTAAGGCTCCCCACCATGTCCTCCTCCTCCCCCCTCTGCGCGTCTTGGTACAGCATCACACACTCCCCCGATCCGCTCGCTCCCGACGACGGGTCGAACTCGCTGCTACCGAAGTTATCGTCCTCGAGAAGATCTCGCCGTACGTTGAGATGATCCGACGGCTGGTGGCTGTGGTGGTGGGTGTAGTCCGACTGTTGCTGCTGCTGCTGCGATTCGTCTCCGTCGGATGCGTCCAGTGGAAGGAATCCAGAAGCTTCGTGGTCAAGCCCGTGCATGGCGTCTAGAGAGGTCCATAAGGGAGGCGCGGGGCTCGTCTGCTGAGCGAACATGCCGCCGTTATATCCGCCGCTATAGCCGCCGTTATCGTCGGCCACAGGTGATTCCTCCATTAGCGGAAGCATGGCAAGTTGCGCCATGGATGATTCTTATCTCGGCTGAATATCGCTATCGCCGTGGTCGTGGATCGGCAGTGAAGTTTCTATATAATAATAGTACTAATTACTGTGAAAGCTAACGCTATCGGTAGGTGCCGGCAACTGCTGGCCGTTAACGAAATGGCGTTACTAGTGGAACTAGCCGTGTTGGGAGCTATGGCGGCCTGGTCACAAGGAGGGTAGACTGCAGCTACGATAACGTTCTACGGACGAACGTACATCTGCTTCGTCTCATGCAACAAAGCAGAAGTGTCGGCGCTATCTGATAATCAGCTCATGCTTCTACGAGCTCCTACCGCCGTCTACGTACCTCCGTTTCGTGACGACTACTACAAGCTGACTTCGAGTATGGTAAGTCTTTGATGCCCAGCCCCACCCCACGGCCCGCCCTCCAAATCTTGTTTCCATCCGCCCGTTGGACGGATTTTCGTTTGGATGGAAATGCTTTCGGGCGAGTCGAGTCGAGTCAAATCGATTTTTGTTGCTGCGCTGCTGCCCCACCTGCTGCCCAGTTCCACTGTTGCCTCAACCCGGAGGTGCCTGCTGCCCAATCTGCCTGGCGAATAATCGGAATGTTGGTTGGGGGGCGTTGAAAATTGGCGTCGAAAATTCTCTCCAAGTGGAAAGGCGCAAATTGAAAACCGCGCCGCCCCCTCAAATTTCAATTTTCGCCGCAGCCGATTTTTCACAACCGCGGCATTCGTGTTCCCGCGCTTACCGCGCGTCGGGCGTGCGAAGCCGCACGAATATTTGGCCATCCATCAACACATTTCCCACTCCCGTTTTCGCAGCCGTTACCCGCAGTCGCATGGCCTTCGGGCATCGCATCATCGCATGCGTCGACAGAACCTCACGCATCGCACCCAATGGCATGGGAAACAGGGTGTCATTAACGGCAGCCGTCCAACATACCCATCATAAAGACCGACACTCCAAACCCATCATAACTCGGGCAAGCGAGTATTTCCTTGTAGATGGCTTCCGTTCCAGCAATAAGCTCCTTGAACTGTGGATCAGATTGAGTATTCTAGCATCAAACTGGAAAATTATAAGGCAATCTTTCTGTGTCAGAGCCAGCTAGTATTTGATCAGGCTAGTGCTAGAAATTCGTGTTCATTCGTTTTGTAGCCAAGACTTATTCAAAGGGTAGCAGTCCAATAACAACTCCTTAAGGCATTCTAATAATTGTTACAGAACCCTATATTTCTCAAGCCTGTATTAACATACGCGTGTAATCTTGTTCACTGTTTTCCCTTCTCATTTAAAGATGCAGCTTCTAGAAGCCAAGCTTGTTTTAGCCAATAGCGGATAAGGAACATCAGGATTCAGCACGCGTCTCGATCGGGACTTCTCCTGAATTTCCCCTTGAAGGTCTGGAGATGTTATGAGTTGTAAAAGAGAGTGCGCAGGTAAACGAATAACGAGGCTGTGATTGAAATCAACCGAGAATACAATGAATGCACAGACTAATGTAGGGCTAGCCTAGCTAGGAGGAAACCTCGGACGAGCGAGGTTGGGTGCAGGTTTGGCGATGGGAATGCCGAAGGCGACGCGAGGAGCCTCGGCAGCGTGGAAATCGCCCGAACGTGCGAACTCCGAAAATCGGGTTGTACGCGCAGCAGTCAACCCCGATAAGGAATTCGAGAAAATTCCTTACAGGAGGGCAGGTTGTGAGGCTACCGAAGTTATAGCGAGGATATCGACTTCGGCTAAGATTCGAACAAGAGATCTAAACCGTCCGATACATTCCACCTCCCCCACCGATCACGACAAAAAGACTGCGCGCGCCTCCCCTCCTCCGTCGCTGGGCTTGGTGGGGTGGAGTACTGAGTACGATACTGCTGCTGAGCTTGACTGACGGTCCCAAGGAATTCTAAGTCTGTCTTCCGTCCTAGTTCCTTCATCTACTAGTTCCGGGATATTTATAGAAGCCGTCGCGCCACCGTCGTGTCACTTTCCTCTCGCCGCTCCGTGCGTGACGGTAGCCGTCGAGTCCGCGATCATAATGGCCAACCCGCGACTCGTCACCGGCGGATCTCCGCCAATCGCGATCGTTGCGCTTGTTCTGCTGGCAGCATTGTTGCTCGCAGTGCCACGATCGGCGGCGGACGGCGCGGCGGAATCGGACGTGCTGGAGCTCACGCCGGCGAACTTCTACGACCACGTGGGAGGCGACTCGGTCCTGTTTGTGAAGTTCTACGCTCCCTGGTGCGTCCCGCCCGTGATGGTGACGTGTTGTAACTCATGATGACGTCATCTCTGGTATCATTTCTGTTTGCGGGCCGCTGCGACTTTTTTGCGAGTCGATGTTACAATGCAGTAGTAACTGTTGCGTCCCATCTGCATTTCTAACCCGCGTGGTGATTCAAGCCATCGGCTGGGTGTGCGGATTTTTAAGAAGAATTGTTTCGATATAAGGATAACAATTTACAAGAATAGATTTCTTCGCGTGACTAACTTTACACCTTTGTTGGGTCGCGTTCACGCTACTTCGCAACCCGAATTCGCATTTCGCGAACCTTTTTTGGCAGGTGCGGGCACTGCCAGCGCCTGGCGCCGGACTGGGAGAAGGTGGCGACGGCATTCAAAGACTCCGACGCCATCCGCATCGCCAAGGTGCGTCGCATGGCGTCGCCAAGGTGCGTCGCATGGCGTCGCCAAGGTGCGTCGCATCGCGTCGCCAAGGTACGTCGCATTGCTTCGCCAAGGTACGCCGCATTGCGTCGCCAAGGTGCGTCGCAGCGCGTCGCCAAGGTGCGTCGCATCAAATCGCCAAGGTGCGTCGCATTGCATCGCCACGGTTGAAGGCGCCTCACGAATCCCCTTTCCCGCCGTCCTTTCCCCTTCCGCCTCCCCCCAATCCCCTCCCGCGTTCCCGTGCCATGCGCGCAGCCGGACTGCGAGGCGCACGCGGAGCTGTGCGTTTAAAGGCGCTCAATAGATCCCCTCTCCCCCCTCCGCCTTTTCCCCTCTCCCCGCCTCCCGCCCTTGTGCGCGCGCAGGTGGACTGCCAGGCGCACGCGGAGCTGTGCACGAACCACGAGGTCCGCGGATACCCCACGCTCAAGTGGTTCCCCGCTGCTGGCCAGGGCGGCCCGGAGGAGTGAGTGCTGGAGTGCTGAGGTGTTCTGGGATGTGCTGAGGGGTTCTGGAGTGTGATGGGGTGTGATGGGGTGTGATGGGGTGTGATGTTAAGCTCAGTACAATGGAATCCGTTTTTAGTCGATTCACAAAAGGTTATACCACGCTCATATCCGTTCTTAGTTGATTCCGCCACTCCCCCCCTCTCCTAACCCAGCATACCCCGCACTCATCCACGTGGCGCTTATCTTATCCATCTTTCAATCCTCTTGCATTGTGCCCATTTCATTCCACACTGTGCCACGTCACCCCACGCCACGTCATCCCATGCCACGTCATGCCAGCTATGGAGGAGACAGGAAGGCCAACGTCTTCGTGGATTTTATCAACAGTCGACTCGGTGAGCGGTGGGCGGCAGGCTTGGGGAGCGGGCGGCGGGGGCTTGGGGAGCGGGCGGCGGGTTTGGTGATTAGGCTTGGGGAGTGGGCGGCGGGTTTGGTGATTAGGCTTGGGGAGCGGGCGGCGGGTTTGGTGATTAGGCTTGGGGAGTGGGCGGCGGGTTTGGTGATTAGGCTTGGGGAGCGGGCGGCGGGTTTGGTGATTAGGCTTGGGGAGTGGGCGGCGGGTTTGGTGATTAGGCTTGGGGAGTGGGCGGCGGGTTTGGTGATTAGGCTTGGGGAGTGGGCGGCGGGTTTGGTGATTAGGCTTGGGGAGTGGGCGGCGGGTTTGGTGATTAGGCTTGGGGAGTGGGCGGCGGGTTTGGTGATTAGGCTTGGGGAGTGGGCGGCGGGTTTGGTGATTAGGCTTGGGGAGTGGGCGGCGGGTTTGGTGATTAGGCTTGGGGAGTGGGCGGCGGGTTTGGTGATTAGGCTTGGGGAGTGGGCGGCGGGTTTGGTGATTAGGCTTGGGGAGTGGGCGGCGGGTTTGGTGATTAGGCTTGGGGAGTGGGCGGCGGGTTTGGTGATTAGGCTTGGGGAGTGGGCGGCGGGTTTGGTGATTAGGCTTGGGGAGTGGGTGGCGGGTTTGGTGATTAGGCTTGGGGAGTGGGCGGCGGGTTTGGTGATTAGGCTTGGGGAGTGGGCGGCGGGTTTGGTGATGAGGCTTGGGGAGTGGGCGGCGGGTTTGGTGATTAGGCTTGGGGAGTGGGCGGCGGGTTTGGTGATTAGGCTTGGGGAGTGGGCGGCGGGTTTGGTGATTAGGCTTGGGGAGTGGGCGGCGGGTTTGGTGATTAGGCTTGGGGAGTGGGCGGCGGGTTTGGTGATTAGGCTTGGGGAGTGGGCGGCGGGTTTGGTGATTAGGCTTGGGGAGTGGGCGGCGGGTTTGGTGATTAGGCTTGGGGAGTGGGCGGCGGGTTTGGTGATTAGGCTTGGGGAGTGGGCGGCGGGTTTGGTGATTAGGCTTGGGGAGTGGGCGGCGGGTTTGGTGATTAGGCTTGGGGAGTGGGCGGCGGGTTTGGTGATTAGGCTTGGGGAGTGGGCGGCGGGTTTGGTGATTAGGCTTGGGGAGTGGGCGGCGGGTTTGGTGATTAGGCTTGGGGAGTGGGCGGCGGGTTTGGTGATTAGGCTTGGGGAGTGGGCGGCGGGTTTGGTGATTAGGCTTGGGGAGTGGGCGGCGGGTTTGGTGATTAGGCTTGGGGAGTGGGCGGCGGGTTTGGTGATTAGGCTTGGGGAGTGGGCGGCGGGTTTGGTGATTAGGCTTGGGGAGTGGGCGGCGGGTTTGGTGATTAGGCTTGGGGAGTGGGCGGCGGGTTTGGTGATTAGGCTTGGGGAGTGGGCGGCGGGTTTGGTGATGAGGCTTGGGGAGTGGGCGGCGGGTTTGGTGATTAGGCTTGGGGAGTGGGCGGCGGGTTTGGTGATTAGGCTTGGGGAGTGGGCGGCGGGTTTGGTGATTAGGCTTGGGGAGTGGGCGGCGGGTTTGGTGATTAGGCTTGGGGAGTGGGCGGCGGGTTTGGTGATTAGGCTTGGGGAGTGGGCGGCGGGTTTGGTGATTAGGCTTGGGGAGTGGGCGGCGGGTTTGGTGATTAGGCTTGGGGAGTGGGCGGCGGGTTTGGTGATTAGGCTTGGGGAGTGGGCGGCGGGTTTGGTGATTAGGCTTGGGGAGTGGGCGGCGGGTTTGGTGATTAGGCTTGGGGAGTGGGCGGCGGGTTTGGTGATTAGGCTTGGGGAGTGGGCGGCGGGTTTGGTGATTAGGCTTCGGGAGTGGGCGGCGGGTTTGGTGATTAGGCTTGGGGAGTGGGCGGCGGGTTTGGTGATTAGGCTTGGGGAGTGGGCGGCGGGTTTGGTGATTAGGCTTGGGGAGTGGGCGGCGGGTTTGGTGATTAGGCTTGGGGAGTGGGCGGCGGGTTTGGTGATTAGGCTTGGGGAGTGGGCGGCGGGTTTGGTGATTAGGCTTGGGGAGTGGGCGGCGGGTTTGGTGATTAGGCTTGGGGAGTGGGCGGCGGGTTTGGTGATTAGGCTTGGGGAGTGGGCGGCGGGTTTGGTGATTAGGCTTGGGGAGTGGGCGGCGGGTTTGGTGATTAGGCTTGGGGAGTGGGCGGCGGGTTTGGTGATTAGGCTTGGGGAGTGGGCGGCGGGTTTGGTGATTAGGCTTGGGGAGTGGGCGGCGGGTTTGGTGATTAGGCTTGGGGAGTGGGCGGCGGGTTTGGTGATTAGGCTTGGGGAGTGGGCGGCGGGTTTGGTGATTAGGCTTGGGGAGTGGGCGGCGGGTTTGGTGATTAGGCTTGGGGAGTGGGCGGCGGGTTTGGTGATTAGGCTTGGGGAGTGGGCGGCGGGTTTGGTGATTAGGCTTGGGGAGTGGGCGGCGGGTTTGGTGATTAGGCTTGGGGAGTGGGCGGCGGGTTTGGTGATTAGGCTTGGGGAGTGGGCGGCGGGTTTGGTGATTAGGCTCGGGGAGTGGGCGGCGGGTTTGGTGATTAGGCTCGGGGAGTGGGCGGCGGGTTTGGTGATTAGGCTTGGGGAGTGGGCGGCGGGTTTGGTGATTAGGCTTGGGGAGTGGGCGGCGGGTTTGGTGATTAGGCTTGGGGAGTGGGCGGCGGGTTTGGTGATTAGGCTTGGGGAGTGGGCGGCGGGTTTGGTGATTAGGCTTGGGGAGTGGGCGGCGGGTTTGGTGATTAGGCTTGGGGAGTGGGCGGCGGGTTTGGTGATTAGGCTTGGGGAGTGGGCGGCGGGTTTGGTGATTAGGCTTGGGGAGTGGGCGGCGGGTTTGGTGATTAGGCTTGGGGAGTGGGCGGCGGGTTTGGTGATTAGGCTTGGGGAGTGGGCGGCGGGTTTGGTGATTAGGCTTGGGGAGTGGGCGGCGGGTTTGGTGATTAGGCTTGGGGAGTGGGCGGCGGGTTTGGTGATTAGGCTTGGGGAGTGGGCGGCGGGTTTGGTGATTAGGCTTGGGGAGTGGGCGGCGGGTTTGGTGATTAGGCTTGGGGAGTGGGCGGCGGGTTTGGTGATTAGGCTTGGGGAGTGGGCGGCGGGTTTGGTGATTAGGCTTGGGGAGTGGGCGGCGGGTTTGGTGATTAGGCTTGGGGAGTGGGCGGCGGGTTTGGTGATTAGGCTTGGGGAGTGGGCGGCGGGTTTGGTGATGAGGCTTGGGGAGTGGGCGGCGGGTTTGGTGATTAGGCTTGGGGAGTGGGCGGCGGGTTTGGTGATTAGGCTTGGGGAGTGGGCGGCGGGTTTGGTGATTAGGCTTGGGGAGTGGGCGGCGGGTTTGGTGATTAGGCTTGGGGAGTGGGCGGCGGGTTTGGTGATTAGGCTTGGGGAGTGGGCGGCGGGTTTGGTGATTAGGCTTGGGGAGTGGGCGGCGGGTTTGGTGATTAGGCTTGGGGAGTGGGCGGCGGGTTTGGTGATTAGGCTTGGGGAGTGGGCGGCGGGTTTGGTGATTAGGCTTGGGGAGTGGGCGGCGGGTTTGGTGATTAGGCTTGGGGAGTGGGCGGCGGGTTTGGTGATTAGGCTTGGGGAGTGGGCGGCGGGTTTGGTGATTAGGCTTGGGGAGTGGGCGGCGGGTTTGGTGATTAGGCTTGGGGAGTGGGCGGCGGGTTTGGTGATTAGGCTTGGGGAGTGGGCGGCGGGTTTGGTGATTAGGCTTGGGGAGTGGGCGGCGGGTTTGGTGATTAGGCTTGGGGAGTGGGCGGCGGGTTTGGTGATTAGGCTTGGGGAGTGGGCGGCGGGTTTGGTGATTAGGCTTGGGGAGTGGGCGGCGGGTTTGGTGATTAGGCTTGGGGAGTGGGCGGCGGGTTTGGTGATTAGGCTTGGGGAGTGGGCGGCGGGTTTGGTGATTAGGCTTGGGGAGTGGGCGGCGGGTTTGGTGATTAGGCTTGGGGAGTGGGCGGCGGGTTTGGTGATTAGGCTTGGGGAGTGGGCGGCGGGTTTGGTGATTAGGCTTGGGGAGTGGGCGGCGGGTTTGGTGATTAGGCTTGGGGAGTGGGCGGCGGGTTTGGTGATTAGGCTTGGGGAGTGGGCGGCGGGTTTGGTGATTAGGCTTGGGGAGTGGGCGGCGGGTTTGGTGATTAGGCTTGGGGAGTGGGCGGCGGGTTTGGTGATTAGGCTTGGGGAGTGGGCGGCGGGTTTGGTGATTAGGCTTGGGGAGTGGGCGGCGGGTTTGGTGATTAGGCTTGGGGAGTGGGCGGCGGGTTTGGTGATTAGGCTCGGGGAGTGGGCGGCGGGTTTGGTGATTAGGCTTGGGGAGTGGGCGGCGGGTTTGGTGATTAGGCTTGGGGAGTGGGCGGCGGGTTTGGTGATTAGGCTCGGGGAGTGGGCGGCGGGTTTGGTGATTAGGCTTGGGGAGTGGGCGGCGGGTTTGGTGATTAGGCTTGGGGAGTGGGCGGCGGGTTTGGTGATTAGGCTTGGGGAGTGGTTGTGCAGTGTGAGGCGTATTGTTGCCTGGCCAGTGGGCGGTGCGAGATGCGAGGTTACAAAAAATGGCCGACAAAAAAATATGTGTGGTGGTGTGGTTGGCGCGTTCCTTCCCCAACCTCCACTCCACTCCCTTCGCTGCCTGAAACTCCTCCCCCACTGGACCCTCTCCCCTTCCCCCTCCCCCTCCCGCTTCTCCCTCTCCCGTGCATCTCTCCCTTCCTTTCCATCCGTGCATGTAGGCACCAAGGGCAGGGTGGAGGCGGAGCAGGAGTCGCGGCTAATGGAGCTGACCACGTGGAGTGTGACTCGACTTATCGGCACCTCCTGTCCCCACTGGATTCTCTCCCCACTGGCACCCCCTGCTCTCCCTCTCATCACCCACCATGCAGGCACCAAGGGCAGGGTGGAGGCGGAGCAGGAGTCGAGGGTGATGGAGCTGACCACGTGGGGTGTGTCTCAACTTAAAGGTCCCTCCTGTCCCTCCTCTGCCCCCTGTCCTCTCTCCTCTCCTGTCGCCGTGCAGGCACCAAGGGCAGGGTGGAGGCGGAGCAGGAGTCGCGGGTGATGGAGCTGACCACGTGGGCCTTCCCCTCCGTAATGCTGGACGACACCAAGCACCTCTTCACCTACTACTATGACGCCGCGTGAGTTGAAATGAGTGATTGAGTGAGTGAGTGAGTGAGTGAGTGAGTGAGTGAGTGAGTGAATGGTCATGCTGGATTAACACCAAGCACCTCTTCACCTACTACTATGACGCCGCGTGAGTGGTGGGGTTTCGTGTTAGTGAGCGCATCAAGAGGGAGTGAGTGAGTGAGTGAGTGAGTGAGTGAGTGAGTGAGTGAGTGAGGTCAAGAGGGTTTGGGGACAAGCATTGCGAATGACGAGTTGCAGACGAATCAGACCAAGCGCCCTTTGCTTACTGCTATGATACTGTGTGAGGGCATTCAAGAAAGTAACACATGAAGGGTTGAATAAAGAGTGAGGGTTATGTTTTTATGACACAAACAACTTTTTGTTTACAACCGAAATGTGTCGGAATGGGCGGGGTGGAGGGATTGACATTATGTTTACATGCTTATTCCAATGCCCTCACACACACTTGTACTCACATTCACAAATTTTCTCACTTGCGCTTGCACACATGCGCTCGTGCTTCCCGTTTCCTAAATCTCCCTTTACCTAATACTCCGCGCTCTCTCTCCCACTCTTTTTTCTTCCACTCTCTTACTCCCCAACCTCCCCTCTTATTTTCCCCAACCCCCCTCTCTTACTCCCCTCTCTCCCATTCCCCCGCTCACAGGTGCAAGCCATGCAAGGAGATGACAAAGGTAACCCTTCATCTGATTACGCTCTTTGATTTATCGAGCCTTTTGTTTCACAGCACCCTTTGTTCCTTGCACCCTTCGTTTCCCTTCGTTTCATGCCTCTTTCCATCACCCCCTCTCTTGTCCCCTCTCATATCTTCCCCCGTGGCGCCCACCTTCCCGCAGACGGTGGAGAAGCTAGCCAATATCTTCAAGGGCGAGCAGAGCATTGTGTTCGCCAAGGTGGATGCAGACAACAACGGCATGCTGGCTCACAGGTGCGTGAGACTGTTCGGGCAGGCTAGGGTGGCGCATGCTGGTGGTGTGGCAGCAACAAGTGAGACAAAAATGGCATGCTCGCTCACAGGTGCGTGAGACTCGAGGGGCTTGCTTGCTCGCCTGTCACGTCAGGGCTCGCCTGTCACGTCACGTCACCCTGACCCCCATGTGTGAGACGTCTCAGAGAGCATTGTGTTCGCCAAGGTGGCATGCTCGCTCACAGGTGGGGCATGCTGATGTGGCAGGGGGAGCAGAGCAAGGTCGAGCTGTGAGAGGGGTGGGGCAGGAGGGCAGGAGGCAGGGGGAACTGCAGGGGGAAAAGGTGGGCAGACCCAGGTGGCAGGCTGTTAAGGTGTCTCCCACTGGCCGTTAGGGTAGTGGAGGAGAGGAGAGGACCTTAAGTCAAGGGCGCTCACGCTTGTTCCCCCTCCCACTGCGTTGTCTCCTGCCCCACTGCCCCCTCTGCCCTCCTGTTCCATTGCTTCCTGCCCTCCTACCCCTACCCCCTTCCCCCCTGCATTACAGGTTCAAGATCACGGAGTATCCGTTCTTCAAGTTCTTCACAAAGACCAACAAGTACGGGGAGGACCTCAAGGGGGACCCGCTGCCCACCCTGCCCACCCTCTCCCACTTTCCTCTTTGCCCCTCTTGTTCCTGTGCTCCTTCCCCCCTCCCTCTACTACAGGTTCAAGATCACGGAGTTTCCGTTCTTCAAGTTCTTCACCAAAACTAACAAGTACGGGGAGGACCTCAAGGGGGACCCCCTGCCCACGCTCACCGACCTCGTGCACTTCGTCAACCAGTACACCGGCACCACGCAAACCTCCTATGGAGTGCCTCTGGATAAGGTAAGGTTGCCCTCTTTCTTTGGTGAGGTACCCTGCAATGAGGTACGCTCTCCCCTCTCTAGCTTAATTCTTTCTTGCCCACCCCTGTAGGCCTCGTGCATGTCGTCAACCACTGTACCAGGAACCGGAACCACTGTACCTCGTGCCTTGTACCGGAACCAAGCAATTCTCCCATGGAATTTCCCTTGATTAGCCTTCTTCAAAAGGTTTTGAACCCTCCCCCATCTCTCCCCTTCTCCCGCCGCTCCATATGCCCCACTCCGTCTCCCTCTTCCCCCCCTTCTTTTTCCGCCCTTCCCCCCCTCTCCCCCCTTTTTTCTCCGCCCTCCCCGCTCTCTCCACCCTACTGCAGGTGGGGCGCATTGCTGAGCTGGATGCTATGGCGGGAAGCTTCCTGGAAGCGTCGGAGGCAGAGAAGCAGCAGTTGATGGAGCGGGCGATGGGAGTGGTGGTGGCGCCTGAGCTGGAGAAGTGAGTTGCTTGGGGAGGGGGCGGGGGAGGTTGAAGGAGGATGGGAGAGGTAAAGGGATCAGGGCAGGGTTGGGGGGCGAGTGGAGCGTTAGGGCACGGGCCATGGGAGTGGTGGTGGCGCCTGAGCTGGAGGAGTGAGTTGCTTGGGGGGGGAAAGGGGAGGGGAAGATGGGGAGGGGTTTAAGGGCGGTTGGTTGTGGCATTTGGGCGTGGCATGAGGGCCATGGGAGTGGTGGTGGCGCCTGAGCTGGAGGAGTGAGTTGCTTGGGGGGAAGGGGAAGATGGGGTGAGGGGAAGGGTTTGGGGGTGTGGCATTTGGGCATGGTACAAGGGCGATGGGAGTGGTGGTGGCGCCTGAGATGGAAGAGTGAGTTGTTTGGGGGGGGAAGGGGAAGAGGGGGAAAGGAGGTGTGTGAGTGGGGTGCACACGATGGGAGCGGTGGTGGCGCCTCAGACGGAGTGAGTGGGGGGGAGGGAAAGGGAGAGGGATGGGGTGGGAAAGTGCTTGTGGGTGGTGGGTGCGTAGCACCAGAGGTGCTGAAACACATTCGATGTATGCCGGAAGGAAATCACATTCGTAGTGGAAGGAGCTTGAAATCACAAGAATTTTGAGGCACATTAAAAGTCACCAGGCACATAGTCGTATCAGAGCTTTGAACCTGTCTCATCCATGTCTACTACATGCTTCCAATGCCTCCCACCCCACCCACTCCACCCACCAGGCACGGGGTGTTCTATGAGTTTTGATGAAGAGCATAGTGGAGTACAGGGCGAGGAGTATGTGATGAGCTTTGAAAGCGGTTCTTGTCCCTTTCATGCCGCTCATGTGGCTCATGCCTCTCATGCCTGCCACCCTGCACGTCCCACCCACCAGGCACGGGGTGTTTTCTTAGGAGGTGATGAAGAGCATAGTGGAGCAGGGCGAGGGGGATTATGCAACGGATTTTTGACAGTGCTTCTTTGTCTCCTCCATGCCTACATGCCTCCCATGCTAACCACCCCACCCACCAGGCACGGGGTGTTTTATCAGAAGGTGATGAAGAATCTTGTGGAGCAGGGCGAGGAGTATGTGAGCAAGGAACACGCTCGCCTCTCCAAGCTGCTCGCAGGGGTGAGCTTTGTTGCGAGCATGGTGCTGTGCGGTGTGGTGGGGTGTGAGTTGTGTGACATGGTCCGGTCTTTGAGTGAGTATGTGAGCAAGGAGCATGCTCGCCCGTCCAACCTGCTAGCAGGGGTGAGTTTCGTTGCAAGCATAGTCACACCATACCATAGCTTAACATATCTTCAACATATCTTCAAATACCAAAATGCGAATGGTGTATCCCCCACTTCTACAGGTAGCATACGTGCATTCCCTAAAACATACGTGCATTGCTTCAACCATTTGCTGCATTCTTCATGATTCCCACCCAACCTGTTACCCCATCCTCTCTCTCGCAATTCCCTCAAGCCCACCAAGCTGGATGGAGAAGCTGCCAGCGCACTGCAGAATGTCACTCTCACTGCAACATCCTGGAAGTGTTCTATCATATTGTCTCTTGCACCCGCTCATCCCACCCACCCACCCCATCCCAACCCATCCCTTCCCATCCCTTCCCATCTTATCCCACCTGATCCTCTGGCAGTCCCTCAAGCCCACCAAGGTGGAGAAGCTGTCAGCTCACCGCAACATTCTGGAGGCATTCCGCAAGCCGTGACACGATCTCGCTTCTTACCTGTACTGCATTCTTTGGTTGTGCATGTGGCACCACTGTGAATACGGTAGCACTGAACCTTTTAAAATATTATAATTTTTAAACACATTGATGTTTTCAAAATTGTGTATTGTGAAAGCGAAGCTGCCTGTACCGAATATTTGGCAGCGTCGAAGCGCGCTAAACGCCCTTCTCCAACTACAAAAACCGTGGGTTGGAGTTCATTCCCTCCACCCACGTTTCTCGTTTTTCAACGGCTCAATCAACATCCCCACCACCCACCCCGGACCAACTACAAGACCACTGCTGCTTGGACGGACGACTCTATAGCTAGTAATATTTGTATGTACTAGCATGTGTTTAAGAACGTTGCATATGTTGTAATAAGCCAGTTGCAATGAGAACGATGCCAAATTATAAGGACAAGAAAGCAAGCTTTCTCAATTAGCAACTTCTCTATGTAATGCTGCAAATGCCACATTGCACCGCCTGTTTTTTCTGGTGGGTGGCTTGCGACTTTGACAGATGGTTGACGTACTGTGTTAGCTACCATTTATGCTAGTGGAGAAATTTCACGTTCACAAGGATGTGCTACAGTGATTCCATGCCAAGCTCACATAAGGGCGGTGAGGGTAGTTTCAGCCCGCTTATAAGCTGACCTGCCTGTAGAATTTTGCCACCTCTGTGCAGTTGCAGTTGCAGCAGTTGCGTTTAAAACCGGGGTCTCAAGTTTCCCGAAGTTGCCTCATCCTTCCTACCTTTGGTTGGGTTACAAGGTCCAACCAAGCTTCCTACCTTTGGTTTTGGCACAAAGTCCAACCAACCTTCCTACCTTTGAAACCTGTGGACCCTGGGTTTTAAGCCAAGCTTGCATGCAAGTCGCTGTAGTTATGTACTGCCAATATAACAGCTACAGTGATATCCAACATTGAGGTTCACGAATGACAAATGTCCTCTCTACAGCTCGACCTGAGCATCCCAGAAATCGTCGTCGTCGTCGCTGGCAGCCGCTGCTGCTTTGTTGGCCGCTGCCGGGTCACGCTGGAAGAAGGGACGCGGGCCAGACGAGGCACGGCTGCGGTGGGGAAGGGTGAGGGGCAGCAAAAGGAAAACCAGTTATCAATAATCGTAGAGACAGAGGGCAAGAATTGTATGTCCGTGGCCGCTGCAGGGCCGCGCGTGAAGAAGGGGCGTGGACCGGACGAGGCACGGTTGTGGTGGGGAGAGAGGGACGGGAGCAGATAAAAGGAGAAGCAATCATGAATACGAGTAGCGACAGAGGGTAAGAACAGCGCGTCTCTGGCGGCTGCTTTGTTGGCCGCTGCAGGGTCACGCGCGAAGAAGGGGTGCGAGTAAGACGAGGGCACGGCTGTGATGGGGAAGATAGAAGAGTAGAACAAGGTATGGAGAGACATCATGAAAAAGGCACTGGAATAATCCCTGCTGCCTGGATGGCACTTGCAGGGGCGTGTGTGAAGGGGCGAGGGCCAAAGCAGGCACGCATGTGGGGATTATGGTGAGAGAGAGGAGAGAGAGGGAGCAGTGGAGGGGAGGAGGGGAGAGGGAGGGAGGGAGGGAGGGAGGGAGGGAGGGAGGGAGGGAGGGAGGGGGGAAGGGAGGGAGGGAGGGGGGGAGGGGGGAAGGGAGGGAGGGGGGGGGAAGGGAGGGAGGGAGGGAGGGAGGGGGGAAGGGAGGGAGGGAGGGAGGGAGGGAGGGAGGGAGGGAGGGAGGGAGGGAGGGAGGGAGGGAGGGAGGGAGGGAGGGAGGGAGGGAGGGGGGAAGGGAGGGAGGGAGGGAGGGAGGGAGGGAGGGAGGGAGGGGGGAAGGGAGGGAGGGAGGGAGGGAGGGAGGGAGGGAGGGAGGGAGGGAGGGAGGGAGGGAGGGGGGAAGGGAGGGAGGGAGGGAGGGAGGGAGGGGGGAAGGGAGGGAGGGAGGGAGGGAGGGAGGGAGGGAGGGAGGGAGGGGGGAAGGGAGGGAGGGGGGAAGGGAGGGAGGGAGGGAGGGAGGGAGGGAGGGAGGGAGGGAGGGAGGGAGGGAGGGAGGGAGGGAGGGAGGGAGGGAGGGAGGGAGGGAGGGAGGGAGGGAGGGAGGGAGGAGAAGCAGAACAGAAGCAACTTGCAGAAGGTGTGTGAATGGAGGGGGCAGCTGGGATAAAGGTGAAGAAGGGGCGTGAAGCACGCATGCAGCGTGAAGGGCAGAGCAGCAAAGGTAACACAGACATGAAATGATACGATCTGGTAACACTCCCTCGCGCCACCGCCGAAACTCTCCTGCCTATGACGCCAGTCCCTGCTGCTGCTCCAGCTCCTCCTGCTGTCCCCCTCGTCTGCGTGTGCCCAATTATTCTAAGTGCCTAGAAAATCCTGGTGTTCGCTCCCCTCCTGCAGCAGCTGATACTCTGCTACAGCCGTTCGATGCGGTAGGTCTCTGCTACGATACGTCATAGATTGCAATCTACCCTCGCGACATGATGATTCTAGGCGGTGTTGTCCAAACCGTCGGTGCATTTCGCGCACGCCGTAACGAGGATAGCGTTTTTCTCCAACCGTCCGAGACTCCACAGACAACATTTTTCTCTCCGTCGACCCAACCACGTCCCACCGACTGCCGCCCGAGCGCCGCCCGCGTGCTACCCAATCCAATCCTGCTTGCGAACGCCTACAACGACGTCGCAACCGCACTCGCGCCACGTGGGTCTCCCAGGCCAATCGCCAGCCCGCAAATGCTCATTGGCGTTTCTCTGCGGGAGAAACCCTAACTCGCGTCGGAGATAAGCCACTCTCGTGTCCCATGCGATGAAGCATAAACCCTGATTCTTCCGCGGCGAGCCCGCTCCGACGCGAAGAGAATGGCGGCATTGGCATGAAAAGGGCGAAACGCAGCAGAGGCACTGCAGCTGCATACGTCGTAAGCGTCGTACCTGCACTGATACGTTGATGCGCTCGCGCACTCGCGCTCAGAGGAACAACCATCCAGCTCGCATGATGGACGAAGGTCGCCAATACAACCCGCAAATGCTCGGGATTTACAAACGTCATTTGAAAAATAACTACAGAAGTAGTAACACAAGAAATGCGTATTTGGGTGACCACGAGAGACTCACGAGAATCGCTTGCGTTGCCGGGCGGCGTCCTTCTGCTTGCGCTTGATGATGTCCTGCTGCGTCTCGAAGAAGCGTCGCCTGCGACACTCGTTCACGATGTTCGCCTCCATGCACACCTTCTTAAACCGTCGCACGACCGACTCCGTGCTCTCGCTCTCGCCCACCAGAATCTGCGTGTTGTACGTCTTCGACCACATCACATTCGCGAACGTCGCAGACGGGTCGATCGCCGTCGCAGCATTCTCCGCGGACACCCTCGCGAAGGACGGAAGACCCGACGACGCTACGCGGACCTGCGCCGGAGCGGCCTGGCTGGACGGAGCGGAATCCGCGGCGGAGCAGCGGATGGCAGCGCGGGGAGCCGCGGAGAGCGCGAGAGAGCTCGTAACGGCAGCCATGGTGAAAGATGGACCAAGTATCCTTTCTGAGGGAGCTCACCAATATCAGTACGGCTGTTTTATCTTGGGAACTGTAGGTGGTTGCTTTGACGGGGATGGCTGCGGTGGGGGCCGAGGCGGATAAGATAGGCCGCTGAAACAGAGGAGACAGGGAGGGCTGCTACGATATTCCCCGGGGTTATCGCGTGAAGAGGCCAACGAAGAAAGAGGGTTACCCGCAGTTAGAGATGTGACCCCGATTGGCGAATTTGGGAAATCATAGGTAAACGGGAGGCGAGTGAAGGATTTCGTGAAGGTTCGCGAGGCGAAGTGATTGTGGGTGAGGATGGGGTGACGTGGAAATCGATTGGGCAGGGTCCTCCCAGCACGCCACGTTGGTCACGTGTAAAATCTCTTTGTAGAGTTAGTGTGGGTTTACACAAAAATATTCCAATGGCGTACGCCAATAAAAAAGAAATTATGCAATCCAAGCTCAAGTGGTCCATGGCAAATAAGGTCATACATTTACTCTGATTCTGGGTAATAAGTAGTGCAAGGAGAAAGTCTTGACCCTCCTCAAGTTCAGACGGTTAGGACGTTACATTAATAAATAACAAATTCGGCGCTCGCATCACTATGTCAACATGGGCATGTAAAGTAACACCTACACAGGTGGTGGTCTGGGAGAGCCATATACAATGAGTCGAGGCACCACTCTCCTGACCGTGTCAACTGGGATGGCGAAGTTGACTCCAGATGAAGAGCCAGAACCTGTCACATGCAATGTGGAGGGGAGTGAACAGGAACTACAGCACAGATGAGAATTGTGAACAAATGAGAAAGCCGTCGTCACTAGCAGCAGTTGATCCAAAGTAAACCGCAGAAGCTCACATCCACTCCTGTGACACATGACTAACCTGATCGAGTGAAAGTAGCCGTATTTACTCCTATGATCCGCCCAAAGGAGTCGAGCAAAGGACCACCAGAATTTCCTGCACATGCATACAAATCAAGTTGGCGGGCTTTTATATGGGCAGGCAGCGTGCAGGAAAATCAAGTCAGGCTGATGCCAGCATTGGTTGCTAAACGATCCCCCCCTTCTCTCAACCCTTTTCTCCCGCCTAATCTTCCCCCTCCTCTCCACCCCACTCTCCTTAACCACCCCCCCTCTCCCCCTCCCCCCCCTGCCTCCTATTTCCCCCTGACAATGTCACCTACAAAAGCGGTACCTCTGAACCAAACGGTGCTACAGTACCTTCATTGCTCAAGTTACAACGGATCTCTCACCTGCATTGATGGCAGCGTCGGTCTGAATCGCTCCCCTGATGGCAGCACCTGTTGGTGCAGGAATCTCCCTGCCGAGCCCACTGATGACCTGCACGAAAAAAGTAAAAGGGCTTGTTACACGTACCCTGCATGACCCCAATTAAATTCCACGTACCCCGCAACCATCACCCTGGAAATCATCCACCCCACGAAACAATTCACGAAATGAGGGTGCGTTGCCTGCCACAGAGTCAGCATAGTCTTTAACAGCTTCAGTCATACCAGCTCCACCGTACACATGCCATCCATACCACTATCATCCATACATCTATCACCTGCCTGATTCAGCATCAGCTACCCCAGCAGACAAGGTCCACGTACCCCTGCAGTGAGTGTGTGCTGCAGGCCATAGGGGTTGCCGATGGCAAAGCAGCTCTGGCCCACCCTCAGGTCCGATGACGAGCCCACAGGAATGGGATACAGCGTCGGTGCTGCTGGTGCTGCTACTGCTGCTGCACCGTCTGCTGCTGCACCTGTATCCGCTGCTGCAGGTACAGGCTGAGATAGGTCTACCTGGTAACATCAGGAATACAGGGCAGGGCACAATCAGAAGTAAAGTGGGCGCTCAAACAGAAATTGATGCCAGGGTAAGAATTTATTAGATAGTCAATTTCTGGGGTCATCCATTTAGCTTAACCAAGAAAAGAGGCGAGGGATTCTCCAGAACTCACCTTGAGTACAGCAAGGTCTCTGGAGGGGTCAGTGCCGACAAGTGTAGCTGCGTAGGTCTGCATAGCGCCTGTTGGGCCGAGAAGCGACACCTGGAGAGGGAGAGGCAGGCGAGAATTGTAGCAAAATACGCTTGGGAGCTTCAATCAGGGACAAAAGTGGAGGGGAGAGTTAACACTGACTGCACTGGTGGTGAAAAGGTTTTGCATGACTACGGCATCCTCCTCTCCGAGCAGAAATGTCACCACCCTCTAGCTCTTACAATGCTACTCTCGCCTCTGCTTCCCTCCATTCTCACCCTGCAGGCTTGCCGCCCAGAAGTGTCAGTCGCCAGCTTGGCAACCACATGGTAGTTGGTGACCTGCCACGTCAGCGAGATGGAGGTGGAAGGAGATTACCGTGTGCATGAGATGATGTAGAGGAATGCACAGCATACACTGCAATGTACCTGACCATTGTCAATCTCAATGTGAGATTCTTCAAGGCCTAGCCACCGCAATGACTTCCTACTGTGTGATTCGGCATTGCACTGTAACATGCCCAGACAGTGTTGTGGAGCGCACCATCAACGCAATGATAGCAGTATCTTACAATGTGACCGTATTCATCCCAGACGAAACCGGAGCCGATTCCTTCCATGACTTCCTCTCCAGCTCCTCCCTTTCCCTTGCCGCTGCCATTCATTTCCACATTCATAATAGACACGACTGACGCCGTTGCGTTCTGAAAGCATGAGGGAAACGTGCAGGGATGATGGACATGCAAGGAGAATAATAGTTGCTAAACGGAAGAGAATCATGGAAAACGACATGACACATTCAAAAATGAAACCGACCACGCTTATATTCGCTAGACAGAGAGATGATCACGCTTCACCGCAACGGAAAGGAAAAGTATGTGGAAACACCATAGCACAGGGCTGTGGTACTAGGAGTCCCAGAACGGCTTTAGAAGTGACGAAGCTCACCTCAAACAGAGACACAATGGTGTCCTCGTCATCGTCGCTCACAGCAGCCAACAGAGGCCCTTGGCCCACTCGACCTGGCAGAACCGCTGCATGTGCAGCTCCAGACTCCGTGAAGCTTCTAATCCCCCACGGCTCAGTAGCAACAGGGACTGCTGCCAATGCTGCTGCACCTGCGAGGAAGGCTCGCCTCTTTGATAGTCCAGTAGATTCGCAAGATCTGGCGGTGCATGTGTTCACATCAGACGGCTCTTCTTGCTCCAAGTTGGTCTCCGCAAGGCAGCGAATGCTCCATATGCCGCTTCTTAAAATCCGACCGTTTAATACTCCTTCCTGACATCTTTCTCTATACCCAATGCCCCCTCCCGTTCTTGCGAACGAGCCAAGGGCAAGAGGTGCCGATGTAAGGGACAGTGATTTCGACGCAGCACGGCAGGAGACGGACGCTGCTGACGCCGGATGGCGACACGCGAAACCTTGCAAGGGAACCTGACGGGACGTCCCTAGAGAAATGCCTGTTGACATTTTGAAACAGCAGTGGGACGTAACGTAACGATGACGCTCTATCTGACGATTCCTCACGGAGAAAAACCGACAGGAGACTGCGATTTTGCTGCTCTATAAGGGCGTGTAAGATCCCCGTGCATCACCATTCGGCCATCAAAATTAGGTGGCCGTTGCGAAACGCGATGGTGTTTGAAACGCTTGCAAGGCGGTTCAGCGCGTTGCAGTACGTTGCTTAGGGCTACTTTCGCATCGGCCACCAAATTTTGATGGCCGAATTGTGATGCACGGGGATCTCACACGCCCTAACCTGTCTGGCGGTCATGGAGGATGTGTCCCTTGGCTGCTAGGTGTACCACTTCTGAAGCAGAAGGATATTTCCGAGCCTGCGGTTTGGTGGGCCCCCCAGACTGGCCTGCAAAACGAGCATAGGTCCGCCAGGCTTGTACAGGATAACCCAGGCTTGTTTCACAGATACTAGGATGAAAGGCCACATTCACTATCACGGCGAGATGGCCAATAAGAGAAGGTGGCCAGGGCATACAACCAATCACAGTATGTCAAGTTCACACTTAAAGATGTGACCCTCGGCAATTCCCGAGGGAAAAGCCTGATTCTGCCAGTTTTGCCGAGCCGAGCTGTGGTGCAGGTAAGGTTTCCAAACCGGGATACGTGACGTGTCACGTTCTCGAGAATTCCAACATCCAGCGCAGCCAGCTCATTTCAGCAAGTTCATCCAGCAAATTCACATTTTTCTTGATGAACAACACATTCATTTCATTGCTGCTCGACAGAATTCTTTGATTTGAAGTAGGCAGCTGAGTTCTCCCTTGCTGTTGTCCCACACGCTGATTTCAAGCGGCATTCGCGCAGTGCTGCTTCCGGATTGTCGCATTTGCTGATTCGCAATGGCAACGCTCGCGTCTGACTGCTCGTTGATGAGCTCTCGCGGAATAACCGCTGTGAGTTCCAATGTAACCCGTGCTTCCCGCCATAGCAAACTTTCAGTCTCTGTATTCTCGCATTTCGTGCCCCGTGCCTACCGCGAAGCCCCCTCGTTTCACTAACCCTCCACATCTCCGTCTTTCACTCCATCCCACAGGGAGGTCGTCCTCAGACACATTTCCTCCAGCGACAGTTGTCCAGCAGAACTTCCTCCTCGTCCTTACGCTCAGTGACAGTCGCAGTCCCAGCGGCCGCGGGTGCTTCCCGGAGGACCAGGCAAGCAGGTCCGATTCTTTGCCGCTCCCAGCCCTTCACATCCGCGTCGTCTCGCTCGGAGGCGACGGGAAGTGAACGAGCGGGTCATGCCAACGGACGGCTGGAGAATCTGCAGCAATCTTTGACGACTGGCCAGCGAGGTGCGACAAACTTAATCGGATCAATGCAAGCTATCTGTAGCCCTGCCTCATCGCTCTCCTTCGCTCCCCACACCCACAAAACCCTTCCTTTCTATCTTCCTTCCCAGCTGCATCCAAGGCGACAGCAGCACTGCTAGCAACCCTCATCACTCTCACGCCCACAGCCGCCGCCTGCTTCGCACCATGGTCAGCCGAAGCAGCTTCCACGAAGTTCCCGTGCGAGGACGTGGAGCAGTACTATGCTGGGACGCAGGGGCTGAAGGGGGAGGCGCTAAAGGCGAAGCTGCACGACATTATAAAGGGTCACAAAGTGTACACCTATACCGAGGTATGTAACAATGTTCAATTCCTTCAGTAGTGCTTGGACGCTGCACAGTTCTAATTGTTCGCTGGAACAGGATGGCCGACTCGTTTCTTTCCATGTGGCTGAGTTGGTGCAAGTACTCCCTCGGGCGGAGTACTCAGTGCTCTTACCAGGATGGCTACCAATCAGTCAGTGCTGTGCAAGTCTCCCACTGATGTCATAGCCTCTCCCCCTCATATATTGATGGCAGGCGTGGGATGCTCTGAAGATTCTTGATGCAGCGGACCAATCAGATCCTGCTAAATCCCGTGACGTGTGAGTGGTTATCAGCAAGTAATCAACACTACTTCTCAATTTGCACAATCAAGCCTGCTCGTCCTTACTTTACTCGTCCCTTCTTTCACCCCTGCTCCTCATTCCTGGGTCTCCCTGTGTTTCCATGGCCAGTGTGGAGATCTACACGCGTAGAGCAGTGCCCAAGGACACACAGGCCACGCCTGAAGGCTGGAACAGTGAGTTGCAACTGATAGCAACGATTGCTCTCAGTTCATGGCAGCACTGATTGCAATGAGTGGTGGAATTTGTAGATACTGCAGTGATTGTACTTATTGCCCTGAAATTGCTGTCTCCCTCCACCCATCACCCAGGGGAGCATCTGTGGCCGCGCTCCTATGGCCTCACTCAGGGCCGCCCTGAGTTCTCCGACCTTCACATTCTGAGACCTGCTGATGTCAATGGTACGCTTGATGACGTGCTGGGCTGGACTGGTGGCGAATTTGGAACAGCGAGATGATGTTAACATTTTTGCTGGATATGGAAAGGGGCTGTGCTGACTATCTCTCACACCTTCTCCACTGTCACGTAAACTCAGCCTTGTTACGACATTTCCCCTCATTGTTGTCATGTCACATACAGTCAACTCCGCCCGAGGCAACAAGTGGTACGGCGAATGCACGTCCACTGATGGAACCTGTATGGTGCCGGCCAACAGGGAGGCAGCAGCTGATACCGCCACCAACAAGGACGTCTGGACTCCCCCCACTGAGGTGTGTGCTTGCTTTCTTGTGTCCTCACCTCCTTCCTTTGCCTTTCTTCCTTGCCTACTGTCGTCTGTTCTTGCTTCCATCTTGCTTTCTTGCTTTGCTCCGTGCTTCACTGCCTCCGTTGTTTCACAATGATTCTTCCAATCTCTCCACTGACCACCTCGAGTTGTTCCTTGTGCCTGTGCGTCTCTAAACCAGGTGCGGGGAGACATAGCACGTGCCCTGCTCTACATGGCTGTGAGATACGACGGCTCTGTGCCAGGAGAGGTCGATGCCATCTTATGTACCATTGTGCCTGTGTTTCCCTCCACCAGGTGCGGAGAGACATAGCACGCGCCCTGCTCTACATGGCGGTGAAATAACTTGTGACTCCAATATGCCTGTGTTTCCCTCCACCAGGTGCGGGGCGACATAGCACGTGCGCTGCTCTACATGGCTGTGAGATACGACGGCTCTGTGCCAGGCGAGCTGGACCTCGAGCTCTCGGACAACCCCAAACTCGGTATGCCATCTCAGCCCACGCAACTCTGATCTATCGATGGCATGCTATGGTGTTCTTCCCTTGCTGTTTGTCTTGCTCGACTTGCATCCCTCTTTCCCTTCCCCGCGCCCACCCACTTCATCCCGTCCTCACCTGTTAGAAACCCCTCGTTTCTCGCTCGTTGCTTTATCCACCACTTTCACCGGCTTGCTTTACCCTCCCTCTATCCCGCACTCCCCCCATCTACCCCTCCCCCATATGCACCCAATTCCTTCCTGCCGAAGGCTGGATTGGGCTGCTCACCTCTCTACTTACATGACACGCATTCTACCCTGTCCTCTCCCTTCTCCTTTATCCCTCCCTCCCTCTTGACATCCAACCCCCGCCAGCTGAAGGCCAGATGGGGCTGCTCACTCCTCTCCTTAAATGGCACGCCCTCGACCCGCCCTCATCACAGGAGGCCACGCGCAACGCCCGTGTGTGCTCGCTCTACCAGCACAACCGCAACCCCTTCGTCGACCACCCTGAGTTCGTCTCCCTCATTTGGACCGCCGGGCCAGCCTCGGCACCGGCTGTAGGCTCGGGGGCAGGCTCGGGGAGCGGGTTCAGCTTGCCAGGAGCGGCGCCGCCTGTGGGAGCGCCTGTGGGGGGAGCCTCGGGAGCGGCAGCAGGGGGAGCAAGCGGGGTTGCTGCAACCCGTGTGCCTGGTTTGCAGGCGAAGGCATGGTTTAATGAGATTCACTACAGCAATGAAGGGCCGGATAAGAACGAGGTGGGTGGTGGAGTGAGGAGGGAGGAAGATCCGGTTGGGAATTGGTTGGGAGGGCGAGGGTATGGTATAGAAAAGGTGATTAGGGAGTAGGGGATTGAAGTGATGAGGAATAGCTAAATTTCTTGCAGGCAGCTCCTGGTTCATGCTCCTAGCCCTCGTCGCAGCACTTGTCTTGACCACGCTGTTTCCCTGACTCCGTCTCATCCAGCTCATTCACTCAAATCTTGCCTTCCAATTTCTCTTTGCTTAGTGCTAAGCTCTTCCTTTCCTTGCTCTTTCCACCTGAAGTCCCCCTTACTCCTAACCACCCTGCTTGCCCCCCCGAACCATAGCTGTCTTCAAAGCCACATCCCCACGAAGCCCGGGAAACGAGCACATTTTAGCCTAAGCCATTACCATGTTCCTCATTTTCTCACTGCATCCTCGCCTTCAATTTCCCTGTCTCCTCCAATGCAGTTCATTGAGGTAGTTGTGAGTCCAGGCGTGGATCCCTCCACCCTCACCATATACCTTTACAATGGAGCCAATGGGAAGACCTACGGCAAGCTTCCTCTCTCCAAGTTCAACCTCCCCCCCACCAACGTGAACGGCTTCGTGGTGTATGGCAACACGTACGCTCAAGGGGGCCTGCAGAACGGCCCAGATGATGGCATGGCACTTGTTTCCCAGCTGGCAAATGGCCCCACCACTGTGATCCAATTCCTGTCATATGACGGTGAGCTGGTGGCTGTGGATGGGCCGGCAAAGGGCTTTAGGTCGACGGATATTGGAGTGAAGGAGACGGATAACTCGCCTGCTGAGGGCGCGCTTGGGCTGATTGGGGTGGGGAAGAAGTACGAGGACTTCAAGTGGTCCAAGTTCAACAAGAATGCGTCACCTGGCCGTGTCAATGTCAGCCAGACATTGGCCAGCTATTGATCGTGACACCAAACGAATTTGATATTTATTGGAAGGAAACAACTCTGATTGAAGGACCAGCATTGCACCATTTTTCCGGCATGCTCTCTCCTTAATAATTATAGAAAGTTCATGCATGGGTGGAGGGTCTCTATGCATTGCAGCTGGTTGATGATTCATGGTGCTCATTTCTATGTGCAAGATAAGATAATTATTAGAATGAACCGGAAGAGTTTAGTCTTGGAACAAGCACACGCAGTACACTCGATTTTGTGGTGGAATGGGTTGTGCTTTCCGCAGTCGCCTCCACCAACCTCCCAAAGGTCCAATCATTCATCTGTCCGTTTGCTCTCCCGCCACTTTCCTAAACTTCTGCCCGACTTACTCCCAGCCACCAAATATTTTCCCTACACTCACCATCCCTGCTCGCGATCTTCCTTAGGACCAATTAAACGCTTCCCATCTGCCCATTCTACTCTGCCCGCATTCCCCCAAGCATCCAAGGTTTCACATCCAGCCCAACCCCACCAAACCACCAACCTGCAACTGGAACTGCAGCAGCCAATCTCTGCGAATCTCGTCCGCTCATCCGTCCGACTCATCGCATCCCTCCGCAAGGCGGGTTACCACACGACGCTTAAAACTGTCACGCTTACATTTGTCAACTCCTCCTAACAGTCACATTAACCTCCGCTTTTAGAATCTCAAGTACCGCAACCCAGTAGCAGCACCTCCCTTATCGGCAGTCCAAAGGATCTGTCATGACATCAGCTAGCGGCATTTAGCACATTAGCAAGCTCTCGGACCCTTCTCTATCTCGTAACCCTAAGAACTCCTGACAGCAAGGCGGGAAACTTACGCTTTTGCGTTCTCCTTATCGTCGTCCTTCGTAGCTGGTTCCTTCATTGTCGTCCAGAATGTTCCGCCGGAAGCGGTTGTGCTGCGAAATAGGATTGCGATAGTATGGTCGTAATACTGCGAATGCCAGTAGTTAGGTGGTGCAGGAGACGTCGCCAAGGGCTTGGTTTTGTGGAAAGCGATTGTCTTAGCAAGTAGCTGTTGGGTCTAAGACAACGATCTGCGAAGAGTTTTGACTAAGCAAGCCAAGGCTGATCTTGTTAGAGTTTTAGTGCCATACTCGTAGTTACCAGTAGATAGAAAGGTTCCGCTGGTCCAGAGCCTTATTCGGGGGTCATTGAGCCTTCACGAAGACAGTTTCAATCAAACGACGTAAGCATGTAAGCTTTGTCCAGTTTCACTTTCCCCATTGTCTGGAGTCATTGATATCTCTCCATCAGCTTAGCTGATTGTCGATATACTTATAGCATTTAGTCAGCATTCTTTCCCCTTTTCGTGTGTATTTTGCATTATGGTTGCATGTGAATCGGAGGTCCACCATGACTTTCCCTACCTCGTTTCCTTTCCATCCCGCCTGTCCTTATGGATCGCTACTTTGCGGAAGCAATAAAACATGCACAACATGGACCTGTTTCGTCTCCTGCGCAAGTCTATGGATTCGAATTGAACAATACGATTATGTCACCAGCCTTCCTTCTGTTTGTGTTCCCGTTAAATTTATTTCCTTTTTTCCCTCCAAATCAGAACCCTAGCTGTTATCGCGTATCATGGATCCAGCAACCTGTAACAGCTGGGAGAGAGCGTCGCAATCGTCGGATCATTACCACCCCGAAGACGACTATCACGACGACCACGGCAACGGATGGAACGACGAACCCCGAGCGTCAAATTGGGAGCGGGAAAACACCGTAGATAGGCAGCAAAGGCAGCAGCGGCGTCAGCATCGGCACGAGGAGCAGGCGTGGGAGGAGGATAGTCATGTAGGGGAGCAGGAGCGGCGAAGACCGTCCAAGGAACGGGAAGCGAAGCCGACGAGAAAAAAGAAAGAGAGCGGCGGTAGTAGCAGCAGCAGTGGTAAGAAGGCGGAGTCAAACGGCCCGACAATACCGGAGGAGTTTATGTGTCCGCTTTCGTTAACCGTCATGACTGACCCCGTTATAATCGCATCAGGCCAGACGTACGAGCGTGCTTCTATCGAACGGTGGTTCGCGGAGGGTAAGCGAACCTGCCCCAAGTCGGGCGTGCGGATTGACCATACAAACTTTTGCCCGAACTTTGCCCTAAAAAGCATGATCTCTGATTGGATGGCGCAAGGTTCGGGCAGCCACTCTTTAGCTGCCCGACCCAGCACTGCCCCAGCGAAAAAAACCGTGGTAAAAAGCTCCTCGAAAACCAGCCAGCTGCGGCCGAAAACACCGCCTCCTCCTTCGCTACTGGCGCAGTCTCAATCAGAGGGCGGTCCAATCGACCACGATCCGGAGCGTTTGTCGGATGGGGCAGTGCGGAAGAAAAAAGTGGTTAAGAAAAAGAGCGCGGACGGCGGGGAGGAGAGCAAGGGGGAGAGAGGGCGGAAGGCGTCAGGCTCGGGAAGTGGTTCGGACGCCGGTGGTAAGGCTCGGGCGAGGTCCGTCAGCCCGCTGCCATCGAATCTGTCGAAGAAAGTGGCGGCGATGGGCGGGGATGGGCAGGCAGGCGACGGACCGACGGATATTAAAGCCGTATGGGATTCTATAGCTTCGCAGGGGACCAAGCCTAAGAAGGCAGGCGGAGGTTTGCAGCGGCATTTATCGTACTTTCCGCGCGGTGAAGATGGGTTCGGATCTCCCGCCGACGACGACGATGAGGTAGGGGGGAAACTTTCCGCCGGAGTGTCCGCGCTTAAGTTAGGCCGCGCCGGCGGCGGAGGCGGCGGGGGTGGCGGTCCGGGGAAGGTGTCGGATCTCTTAAAGGGTAGGAGTATGAAAATGACAAGGAAGCAGCGGGATAAGCTACTATCGGAGATAGGAGCGGATGGGGTTAGAGGCGGCGCGGGGCTAAGGATGCCCGCCGATGCGCCGTCGTCGGGCGACGCGGACGACGCGGCGCCGCCGTCGCTGCGCAGCGGCACTAAGATGCGGTCCCAGACGGATACGGGCAGAAAGGTGAAAAAATCCGAGCGGGACGCGGATAGGGTGGCGGGCGGGGGAGGGGGGAGGGGGGAGGAGGAGTACGGCGGGCACGGGGAACACCTTGCGCAAGCGGGGAGAACTTTGGCGGGGGGAGGCGGAGGCGGAGGAGGCGCGCTGCCTCAGCGCCCGGGGTCGGTGGGGCATGGGCGGGTGCCTAGCATTAGCAGCAACAGCAGCGGGAGCAGCAGCGCGGGCGGGCGACGGCACTTCGGGATGGACTCTACTGATGGGAGCAGCATGGGCGGCGCGAGCAGCACCAGCGGCGGCAGGCGGCAGTTCGCCGCGAATCCCGGAGACGAGCGGCCTAGGACCTCGGGCGCCGCGTTTGGCGGGGAGTACGGGCAGGCGGGCGGGGGCGGGGGGGAGCCGTGGCGGGGCGCGGGGTCGGGAATGGCGCCCAGCGGAAGCACCGCGGGCAGGCCTAAGGGGCTTCGGAAAGGCGTGCTGAAAAACGCTGCTGGCGCTGCTGCTGCTGCTGGCGGCGGCGGCGGCGGCGGATATGGCGGGGGGCAGGGGCAGGGATTGGAGCGGCTGACGTCATCCATCCCGCAGTGGCAGGCGGATATCGAGGCCATGTCGGCCGGCAGAACGTTCCGAAAGTCGCCGACCAACCCGTCGCCCCACTTGCACGACGTGGACGTGGAAAGCACATCATCGGCCGGCAGGGCTTTCAGAAAATCCACCACCAACCCCACTATGCAAGATGTAGACATGGGGTATGGTCACGCTACCCCCCCCATGACCCCTCCCCCTCAGTTCCCCCCCCAGCCGCCCCAGGGGCCTTCTGCTACAGGAGGTGGCGGGGGCGGCGCTCCCGGCATGCCGCGGCTGCAGAGAAACAGCAGCGCGCGCAGCACGTGCAGCATGATGAGCATGCCGGGCGGCAGCAATGATGACCCGGGCGGCGCGCCGGTTCGGCGGGACATGGGCCCGATGGTTGAGGCGCTAAATTTCGGGTCAGGTGTGGACCGGCGGGCAGCCGTGCGAGACATTCGGACAGCGATCAAGGGCTGCCCGGAAAACAAAGCGCAGCTGGTGCAGCTAGGGGGGATAGAACCTCTAGTGGAAGTGATCGAATCAGACGACTTAGAAGCAGCAGAGCACGCAGTCGCTGCTCTCATGAACCTATCCCTCCACTGGAATGCATCAGGGGAGATAGTCCGAGCGGGCGGTATACCAGCGCTAGTCGGCATGCTCAATCACGGAACAGCGGCCTCGCAAGGCAACGCTGCCGCCACCCTGTTTGCCCTCTCCAAGGAAGACGACCATAAGCTGATGGTGCGAGCGTCAGGGGCCATCCCTGCGCTCATCTCGCTCCTCAAAACCGGCACGGTGCGAGCAAAGAAAGACGCCGCTCTGGCTCTCTTCACGCTCTCCACGCAGGTGCGCTGCGCTCGGGATATTCTCAAGGCCGGGGCTGTGGAGGTCCTCCTAGGCATGTGTGGTTCGGGCGACTCCGCCGACCCTCCCCCGCCAGGCTTGGAAGAAAAAGCCACGGCAGTGCTCTCGAACCTCGCCCGGTTCCCCGAAGGGTGCCAATCAGTGGTGGAGTGCGATGGGCTCACCATGTTCGTTGATCTACTCGACGAGGGGTCGTCGGCGCGGGTGAAGGAGGATGCGGCGTCGGTGCTGCTGCAGCTGGCGGCCATGGGGTTTGTCACGTATGGGGATTTGCTTGCGGAGGGAGTGCTGCCGTCGCTGGTGCGCGTGTCGCAGACGAGTGCCGAGAACTCGGAGGCAAAGACGCTGCTGCAGATCCTGCGGCAGCACTGCGCGGAGAACAAGCGGTGATGGCGACGGTTTTGGTGCTTCCCGAGCTTTAGGTGAGGGTGGGAGGGAGGGAAGGGTGGGGAGGGAAGGGTGGGGAGGGAAGCGTGGGGAGGGGAGGGTGGGAAGGGTGGGGAGGGTGGGAAGGTTGGGGAGGGTGGGAAAGGTGTGTCGCAGTCGAGTGCCGAGAACTCGGAGGCTAATACGCTGCTGCAGATTCTGCGGCAGCACTGCGCGGAGAACAAGCGGTGATGGCTGCGGTTCCTGTGCTGCTCATGCTTCAGGTGAGGGTGGGGTGGGTGGGAAAAGTGAATTGTGTGAGGGTGTTGGGAAAATTGGGTGGTTGAAAGAGATGATTTGGATTGTGTCAGAAGATTGATACTGAGGTTTCGGGAATGGTGGAGTTTGAGTTATGCAGTTGAGGAGATGTTTTTGATCGTGCAGGTGAAAAACTTCGACATAGGAGCGTTTAGTTAAGTTTCTTGGAATGAACAAGGAGGCTTTTAGTTGGGTTGCTTAGTGATAGGTAGAATGAAGCGGCCAGCAGACCTGGGTTTCAGGTGCACCTTCAGATCGAAGGTATCATCCTGGCTATACATAGCTGCGGAAGCAGGCAGAACATTGGCTGGAAAGGAGAATTGAAAGGTGACTGTAAGTGATGGGACATGGGTCTGAAATGTACTGGTGTTATCCGGATTCCGGAGGGATAGTAGCAGCCCATTAGCTCACTGTTTCACAAAACGTACCCTACTTGGCTAGACATAAACAGGTGTGTGATTTTTTGCAAGTGACTTGTCTCCCATACTGAGTGTGTCTCACTGAGGTATGCGGGTTTCGCTGTCATTCCGGCATGTGGTTTTAGCAGCCAAGTGATGATCATTTTGTTGCCTAAGCAGTCGTTTGTGCTGCTCGTGATGGCCTTTTGTCATAGTTACTCTGATGGTTGCTCCTTGCTTCTTGCGGCTGAAACATCCGCTGATCAAGCCTTCGCTGGCCAAGTTTTCCCCGCTTGAAAGAAACAGTCTTTTCAGGCTTATCCTTCTGTGTTCCCTTTCCCCTCTTCCGGTGTGGTTTGTTGGGTAATTGATGTGTGGTATGTGTGGTTTGTATCTTTATAGGGGGCGTGCGGAGCAACACCATCCAGTAACATGGAGCCCTTGGCACTGTCTGTCAGCACCATCCAACATGCTTACCTCGCTATGTGTCGTTGGCTTATTGGTCAGTATGGCATTGGCAGGAGCAGCAACTGCACAGTATGGAAGACTTCTTGACTGGAAGACTGTTGCCCTCATAAAGCCAGATGACCTGTTTTATTGGCATGTGTAGATTAATTTATTTGTTTCGTAACCTTTGACTCGAGGTAGTTAGCTAGCCTGTCACACGTTTATCTGAAAGAGCATGTGCACAGTACTCGTATGCAGTATGTCTGATTTTTGTGAGTGCACTACTCCCAGCCAGTTCTATCATGAGTAGGAACTTCTACAGAAAGACTTGTTTGCATTATTCAGTATAAGGGTACATTCCGCTGTAGATTATGGGGAAAGTATATCCCCGCTCCTGACTTTCAGATTTCTCTCATATTCAGCCCTAGGTTTACTCAAAAAGCACCACTTTCTAGAATTTCTCTCACGCGAGGCCCAAAGTATGTTCAAAAGTGGTCCTGCGGGGCGATTTTTTCGACACGTGTCCTCTTGTTACACCATCTGACGAACTTCCACGCATGGAAAATTTGGACGGGGGCAAAAAACATAAAACCCCTAGAGAACCAGGACACATTCGCGGGAGGGATCAACCCTAAACACCTAGCAGGTCCCGTGTTTAGGGTTGCTCCCTCCCGAAAATGTGTAATGGTCCTTTAGGGGTTTTATGTTTTTTTGTCCCGTAAAAACTTTTCCGGCGCGAAAATTGCCCTGACAAACGGTTAGTTCAGAGTGGAAGTGCGTCAGCTGGTAACAAAACGACACGTGTCGAAAACTTCGCCCCGCAGGACCAGTTTTGAACATACTTTGGGCCTCGCGTGAGAGAAATAATGGAAAGTGGTGCTTTTTGAGTAAACATAGGGCTAAATATGAGAAAAAACTGAAAGTCAGGAGCTGGTATAGACTTTCCCTAGATTATGTCCCAATCGATGTGTCCCAATCGATTGGGACGCGTACGTGCAGCATATGCTGCCAGGTGTCGGAATGCCGGGCCGCCCGTGGTTGTCGTCGAATGTATTTTACATTGGTTGGCGATAAGCTGTACAAGCTGATGCTTTTCAGCAATACATGCAGTCAATTTGCATCAGCACTAAAATACTAACTTGTCGTCAGACCCTCAGTGCTTGAAGCAACTCCAGATTGAAATGCTGAAATGAGCCAGCAGGTTGCTCGTACGGCATTTCTGAAGACGCTGGCGCTGATGACGCTGCTGATGCCACGTGTACGGTCCACTGGCCATATCTAGGCCGAAAGGAATTTCCAGAAGGAGAATCAAAAGGAGCTATATTGGATGACGAGCCGTTGTTTATTGACGGAGAGCGAGGGACGGCGACCACCAACGATCCTGTCGCAGTCTGCATGGCCGTCGTATCCTCTGCGACTGCGTCAGGCGGCAGTTTGAACCGCCTGCCGGTCGTTTGATGAAAGGCGTTCCCCTCAGAAGAAGCATGCGACGTCGCAGGGAAGTCACACAGGATTGTAAGCATCGGCGACGCGGCGTCATTGTTATTGGAAGCCATGTTGCTGAAATTCAGGCGATTGTTTGACGACCGCTGCGATGAGCCGCTGCTCGGGTCGCCTGATGCTGTGCGGCAATCGAGATTTTCTTTACTACCGCTGTTTCCCTCAAACTCTTGGCATTCGCTTCTGTCCACCAGAACTTGCACGCGCTGAAGAGGGAAGCCTCTTTGCTCCACGCAGAAGACGTAAGCGTCGACGGTTCCCGTCACAATCCACACAGGACTGGAGAACGCTGGAGCGACGCTATCGAGAACCTCCCATTCAATGCCGAACGTATCAGGCTCGGTGGAAGTGGCTTGAGATGGTTGGCGGGAGGCCCGTTGTGGCGATGGAGGAGTCGTGTACGGTTCAGAGGTGTAAGGTCTTCGAAGCTTCATGGTACGAACACAACCCATGGCGGCTACGGAGAGGAGAGTAAAAGGCCTTGTATTCTGCTGTTCTGCTGCTAATGAATCAATTAGGAGACGGAACTAACATAGAGAGTCGCTGTGATTTCTAGTGCGTACCTGCGGCGGACAGGATATTTACTGCTGATAAGAGAGATTTGCAAGACAGAGAAAGGAGGAATCGGGAATGGCTGGCTACCAAATGAATCAGGAGGACTATTTCATCGCCTGAGATCGCGCAATCGTGAGTTAACGACATAGAAGCGCGTGTGCCGCTGACCCGCTTGGTTGATATTTGTGAGGTGGACTGCAAGAAGTGGTTTACGTCAGAAAAATATCTCTAAGGCTGAGATACGGTACAGCAGCTGATGGACGAAAGGCGCGACAGCTCTCATTGGCTGTTGCTATTCCAGCGTTTGTGAAATAGAAGGAACTAGAAGCCATCGATACGTGTATGCAGTAAGATTGGTCGAGAACTGACAGCGTGGCGTATCTTCGGATAGAGACGGAGAAAGCGAGGGGAGCTGAAAGTCCCTACCTATTAGGGCGAGCTCAAGTGGTCGCAACCGTGTGTTGTGGACACGAGTAGGCTCGTATGCGCCACGCCGCGAGGCGGCCATGGCTGCTGGTTTCGCAAGGAGCAACTGTGCAAAAAGTTGCACAGCTTTGGGCTTCGGGAAGCTTCTACAAATCGTGCAACTGTAATGCTGCCAAATGATCGCCAAATGTTCTGTCGCACGCAGGTACGATTCGAGAAGTGGTAACCGCTTTTTCGTTTTGTTGACGACGCTTGGCGACAACGATTAGAGCGTGTTACACCTGCCCTAATCTCAAGAATCACGTAGCTAGGATCATCAACACCCCAACCGTAGGATTACGAGTAGTAAAACAACATTGTTTTGGGGCACATCACGATCCTTGTTGGTGTACCATCTGCAAATTTGCAATGGTGATCCTCTGCGACCAGGCGACGTCGCCTGAAACGACGCGACAGTCGCGATCGTCGGATATTTTTGTTGACCACGTTGACTGCGTTACTGATCCGAAATCAACAGCCTTATTGGTTCGAACTTCATCAAAAGAATGCTCTGATTAGTCGCGATGCTGTTACAGCAGTTTGCGACAACAAAATTTCCGTCTTCAAGGATCACCCTCCCTTTGGTACAAAGATGCAAGGATCACCGAGAGATTGGCAGTCACCACGATCTCCCAGAAAACACCAAGATCGTGTAGTCACGATCTCTCGTGATTTCGATCCTTCCTCTGTTGGTACATCACCTGACACAGTGATTACTGTAGAGGGGTAGTTATGACACTGTTCCGTAAGGATCGCATACGTGTTCCTCCAAATGCAGCAATCTTTGCTTCGGTGTAACACGCTCTTAGCCAATATATTGAACCGTGCGTGCGCGCTTTGCGCATGCTGCCAGCACCGTTGGCGGGGTGTTCCATACAGTACAGATCGGGATTCCACCCGATGAGAACATGAACAGGCAAGAGATATTTGTGGCCCCACAAATATCAACATCACACCCCAAAGCACCACATCAGGCCGTGTTTGGCTGGGACGGGGAGCGAACCGCCAAGGCTTCAGCCTCTCAACAAAACCTCGGGGCTCTCATGTCAGGAATGGGATTCGAACCCATGCCCTTTCGGACCAGTACCTGAAACTGGCGCCTTAGACCGCTCGGCCATCCTGACATAGCTGCGACAGCTGTAAAAAAACTGACCTAATTTTGCTACATCACGGTGCAGTATGGTGAAAATTCTAGAATCACTATCCACCAACCGAACTTGTCTTAACCACTTCGGATTGACTGTAAGAACTGTAAACGGGAACCCCTAATTCTCTTTCAAGGTGCTAAATTTAACCTTTTCATCATATCTACCGCGCAAGTGCCTTTGATATTGAACTCCACATCAGCTCCAATCAATAAACTTTGTGTTCAATTCTAGTACCCTCCTCCTAAAAACGGGTCTACTTGGCCTGAACAAAGGCAGAAAGAATGTTCTTGCGAATGGTGAAGTCATCAGCCTTCTCTGGCTTGAGAGACTGCACAGACACAACAGGTACCGTGTGTTGGAAGAGAGTGGAACATTAAAACAAATACACGTTCAGGAAACACTCATCTCTGAAATAGGCACACAGAACACTAACGAACCATATCAAAATGTTCTGAATGAAGCTTTGAAGGTGACTTAACTGACATGCTAGTAAATGAACCAAGACAATGCATGCTCAGGGAGGGTCACAGCAAGGAACATGATGCATGGGAGCTGAAAGGATTTGAAGTAAACTCACCCCTGCAAGCACGCGGGTGAGGCGAGCCACCTCCTTCTCAGCATAGTCAGCACCCTTCTCAATAATGTTCTTCATGGCCTTGACGTAGAGGGCTGCGTGCCTGGGGTCCCATGGAGGACGGATCATAACACACGAAACCATGGAGCAATGGTTCCAATAAGCGATGGAATGTACCAGACAGCCACACACAGGTTGCTTGAACTGTCCTTCATACACATGCATAGATGGAATTGAAGGAAGAATTTGGTACCTATGCACCAGGAAGCTCACCAACGCCACCACAAGCCCACCTCTGCCCCACTGTTCCTATCCCCAATCCACAAATCGCTCTACATCCACAAACAAACCAAAACTCTCTCCTTCCCAATTGTCTCACACACAAAAAACACTAGGAACGTAAGCACTACCACTCACTCCCTGTAATCCATGCCCACCCAGGACTTACTTGGCCTTGTCGTCAGCCACCTTCACTGCCTCAGCCTTAGCCTTAAGACCCGCCCTCTCTCCCTCCTTCGCCGCAGCAAAGGCAGTAGCAATCTCGTCCAGCTCTGCGATGCGCCCAGCCTGGCAGAGGGGGGGAAACGGAGGGCAAGCGCGGAAAGTGGGAGTACGGAGTTGATGGGGAAGAACGATCGCACATGCAGGATACTACACTGCAGAAGCAACGCAGAACTTCTGCAAGTCATTACCAGGTTAAAAGAGTCAATGAGCATCCTATGAGATCTCCACCAAGCATTCAATTGTGCACCACGGTGGTCAGCTCACCGTCTCGAGGAGGCTGCCAGAGACGGTCCTGCTGGTGCCGGTCTTCTCGTTGATAAACTTGACGAAGTCCGCCAGGTCCCTCCCCTCGTTGTAGTCCTCGCCGTCCTTGTTGCCCGCCGGGAACCACTTGATCGTCGGGAAGCCAGACACGCCGTACCTGGAGGGACGGACCATTGGCAGGTGGGAATTTGGGGGAAGAAACAGACCAGGGAGAGAGCACGAAAGGGAGTTTGTGAGCGACTGTTACCAGAATAACAGTACCGGGGTTGAAGCTTAGGATCGGACCCGCATGCATGTAGACGCGTGTATTGTGGATGAAAGCAAGAGCGAGAGAGCGAGACAGAGTGTGAGCACTCACTTCTCGCCCAGGGAGCGGTGCGAGTCAGCGTCCACCTTGGCGATGACGACGTTCTTGTCCGCCTTGAACACCGCGCCCAGCTTGTCGTACGTCTGCACACGCGACGTGCAGGCGAAGGCGTAACAGGGGTACAAATGAAAAAAGCGCCGCTTTGAGCAAAGACGTCGGATGTGATTTGGTTGAAGGCTCACGAATCTGTAAGATGAGCACGGAAGCAATCCAAACAGCTAAGGAGCAACACGAGCAGGGAAAACCAGTCGTGCTAACGAGGACGCATGGAGAAGAGAAACGTAAACCAAGACAAAGGAGGTGAGGGAAGGCGAAAGGTCGGAAGAAGAGTAGGTTTTGAAAAAGAACGAGTGGAAGGTTCAGAGGGCAAAAAGCTGACTTACAGGAGCAAGAGACTTGCAGTGGCCGCACCTGCAAATAGGGGGAGAATCGGTACATCAAAACAGGATTGCAATGTGTTTTGAGCATTGAAAAGTAACCACAGGTAGAATGAATTAAAAAGCATGCATCACAACAACTTCATGTGGAGATTTTTTGCACGGAACCGGAGCAAGATTGCTGGTGGAAACCGAAGGAGACTCTCACCAAGGTGCGTAGAACTCGACGAGAGCGTGCTTGGTGGTGTCAAGAACCACCTTGTCGAAGTTAGAGGGGTCGAGAGTAACCACATGCGACACAGGTGCAGCGATCTTCACGTGTGTCCCTGCACCAGAAGCACCAAAACGTCAGATATGCTTCCAAGGCGAATTCTAGCGCGAGAGTTAAGACGATTAATTGCTTCGGACTCCAAGAGAATAAGAGATGCCCGGGAAAGGTCAGACGCACCGAGCTTCTCGTTGACAAACTCAACCAGATCCGATGCCTCTCGTCCGCCACTATAGCTGAACACAGGAAACAAAGAACGAAATAGATGTCCATGTTAGGAAACAATGAGAATTGCAAAAAAAAAAAAAAAAAAAAAAAAAAAAAAAAAAAAAAACTCATCCGAGGAGGCACGACGAGCATAAATAGCGGCGATGATTTACTCTTCGGGCTTGGACTCGCCAGCCGGGAACCACTTGAGCGTAGGGAAGCCGCTCACACTGTACTTGCTGCACAGATCCTTGTGCTCGTCGCAGTCCACCTGGAAGCTCAAAGGTGGTTAAAGAGAAGAACGAGCTCACTTAATGGTTGCGATTGCCTACCAGTGGTTGAAAAAACATGTATTGCCACAGGCATCCAAGCCTTTGTGGATCCATTTCGTTAATTAATCAAAGGCTCCTTTAAGCAACTCCAGAGCAAAACGAGTCTCAACGGGAGCAGGTCGACCGTTAACAACAAGAGCAGGTCGACCGTTAACAATAAGTATCTTACCTTGGCGATAACGACGGACTTGGTCTTCTTGAACGCGGTGGCGAAGTTCTCATACTCTGGGGCCAGCTTCTTGCAGTGACCGCACCTGAAAGGTAATCATTCAAAAGGGTCCGTACACGATGGAGCAAAAGCTTGCAAACCCCGCATCGAACAAAAGCAAAGCATTGCGCATTTACATCCACATGCTTTCAGAAGCAAACACCACGACATGCCGTTGAGATAAAGCAACCAAATTCTCCTGCTCTGACAATACAGAATTCTTCGTTTTATTATTTTCAGACATCTTACCAAGGAGCGTAGAACTTGACAAACGCGGCCTCCTCCTTGCCGACATAATCGTCAAAGTTGTCATTGTTCAGAGTGACAACATCGGAATCGCCATCGGCTGCCGCCACGGCGAACAGCGCCGCGAGGCCAAGACCAAGAAGAAGGATCTTTGATGGCGCCATCCTGACGCGACACGCGGGAACACCGTAACTTGAACAGTGACTCTACCAGCAGACAGAAGGGCTGATAGTTTTCACCAACTAGGCCAAAATACCAGAGTCTGCAACAGAACTGGAAAATGAAATCCCCAGGCGAATTTGGGGAATTGATCCAAAGCCGAGAGCGGGTGAGCTGGTTTGATGAGATCAGGGATCGGGGTCGGGGTGGAGTCGAGGTGTTCGGAACCCTGTGATTGGCCCAGATCTGCAAATCAGGCCCAAGCAAGAAAAGCATGAACATCGTATTCGCGGTATCATTTGGCTACATGGAAACAAGCCGTTCCAAATTCTTACATAGTCAACAAGCAAATATATTCTTCCAAAATAAGGCCTTCTCATGAGTGAAGTAGTTCACATCCAACAAAGGGAACCCAAAGTCACCTGCACGGGAACAGTCAGTCTCACCAAAGAGATATTAAATTCAATGGCCAGCATGCTTTGCAGAATAATGATACTCTCATAGATAGTGTGGGTAAGCTTGAGCCCTTCACAGACCAGCTCTTCATGCAATATGGACTCTGGAGTTGTCTCAAGAATGTGAAGAGATCCTGAGAGAAGAATTAGAGTATAGGGCAAGAGAAAAGCATAATTGTACCAGACAACATTGAGGAAATGGTTTCAAACAACGCGACAAGACAACATTGCGAAAATGGTTTCAAACAACACGACAACAAGCATGGAAGTGTGCGTATGCCAATCAATGTTGCCAGATTCCCACCTGGCAGGTATGTGTCAGAGCCAATGGACCATCTCACAGCAGACTCAGATTGGAGAATGGAAACGCCATCAATTATGTCTGCTGAGCCCCTGTTAGCTCTCCCCCTTCCAGCTCGCCTGCAGTTTCTGCAACTGCCCCCACGCCTGCTGCAGCTACCAGTGTTGCGGCGCCAGCTGGCATGGAATGGAGCGAGCCAAAGAATGTTCCGGAAGCTCATGGAAGCATTGTAGGGCACAGGGGAGCCTGCATGAGGCAATGGGGACATGCATGCATGCAAGGACATGTGCCGGTCTGATGAGACATTGGCATGGTTGCATGGACAATCAAATCAAGACATGGGGAGATCGTGGTGCGTGCAGGGATACTGAGTGAGTGGGGGCGCTTGAGGTTTTAGAGCCTAAGCACTGGCCTGATTGGCAGAAGCCAAGGTTGACGGGGAAGGAGTCGGTGCAGAAAGCAGGATACTCCTTGGCATGGAACCTGCGCAAGTTCAGCGAAGGAGGGGGTGCAACCTACTGTCAAGACAGCAGGAAGGGGGGAGTGGCACATGAGGCCAGTGAAAACAAGTGCGATGCTGAGTGTGGATAAGAGCCAGGGTTGTGAGTGTGCAGGTGAATATGAGCATGTGCTATTGGTGATGTTCCACCAGGCGTTTCAAAAATTGAAACTCCTGAGGCGAATTAGAAGGCGTTTCAAAGAAAGAATGCCTGAAGAGGCACAAGTGCGTAGATGCGGTAGGGACGGGTGGCTTACAGGGCACCTAGGCGACCGGAGGAGTGGGCGGCAAAGAGGTGGCAGTGGTAGAGGTCAAAGCGGGAGAGATGGATGGCTGGCGGTGCGGTGCGAGGGGAGGAGGGAGGCGAGGAGGAAGAGGAGGAGGAAGGAGAGGAGGTAGGGGAGGAGGAAGAAGAGGAGAAAGGGGAGGAAGCGATGGCTTGAGGGGAGAAGGCTGCTATGGCGTGGAAGAGGAGAGCAAAGAAGCGATTGACTTCCTGTTGATGGTGGAAGGGTGATGGGAGTGGAGCATGGATGGGAGGCATAGAGTGGGGAGACGAGGAGAGCAGGGGGGAGGGATGAGAAGTGAGGAGGCAAGGGGGAAGCTATATGGGCACTGAGGACTGTTTACGCTGGCCATACATTGACTTCCTTGATGATCCGGCAATTCTCAAAAGAAGCAAGCTGATATTCCTCACTTATCATCATACACAGCAAGTACATTCCCACACTGACCTTACATTGTCTTTGAATCGGTAGCAGACAGGTGAGCTGGTGAGCTGACACCTGGCAGCATCAGAACCGTCCACGTCAGGCACCTGGCGATGATGAAAGCAAAGAGGTAAACAGAAAGAGTATGGCGAAACGTCACAGCTCAGAAAAGGGCGTAAAGTGTAACTGAAGGGTGGGCTACCAAAGTGCGGGATCATCCTGCCGAGATGAGGAGTAAAGTAACCAGAAGAGTTTGCGAGCGAGGGTTTTATTGAAGGTAGCTAGAGACAAGTCAATGCTTGGTTTAGAAGCGAGGGTTATATTGATGATATTCCTGAGTCAGCTGCTACAGCAAGGGTTAGACTCACGGCAAGCGGCAGCGGAGCGAGAACCTCTCTGCGAAACGCCTCCTTGAAATCTGATAGCTGCGACTGACGAGCAGAGTCACAACCAGCAGCACCTGACGCTTGAGAGCAATCAGATGCATGAGGGGAATGCGAGGCAGGAGGAGGGAAGGTGGAGGCAGTGAGGGCGGCGAGACGCATGAGGGCTGGAGGAGGATCCGACGGCTGAGATCAATCGTGGCACAACACTTGCTGCGCCGCCTGAACTTCTTATTTCCCGCTTTCCCCTTTGCTCCTCTGCCATTCGCTTCTATCCCCTGCGCCCCTATCCCCTTTGCTCCTCTCCTCTTTGCTCCTCGCTCCTCTGCTCGTCCCCTCACAGCAGCGGTCTCAAGAGCACTGACCAGATGCAGGGCTGCATCCCTGTCACTGCGCACAGCCAACAAGTCACCATCCATCCATCTCGCTCCAAACCTGCTGCTACTGCCGCCCCGACTTCCCCCACCCATCCTTCGTCTCCTGTCAGGCGTCACCACAGGCAGCAAGCCTCGCAGCAAAGCGGCTCTCCTCCTGACAGGCTTGCTGCTACTCAGCTCCACCCCTCCAGTCCCCCGCCGCCTCCCATGCTGCAACGTGCAGCTCAAGGGTAAGCATGCAGTAGAGTCACTCTGCCTGCTGTTCAATCTGCAGTTGAAGCTCTTCCTGATGCTTAGACAGCAACTTAAGCTGCTTTGTAAACCACCGCATAGCCCGCCTCTCGCCCTGCCTCGTACAAACCTCCTGCTCTTAAATCGGAAACCGCTTCTGCACCTTTGCCTGCTCCTAGACCAGCCGCCAAACTCAAGCTCTCTGCTCTCGATCACAGCAAGCAGGTCCTGCGCGCACTCCCTCCCTCTTGCTCTGGCTTGAAGGAACTTCTGCTCGTCCCACACCCAGTCATCCTCCTCATCGTGACCGCCAGTTGACCCGTGCTCCTCTTCCGCCTTCTCTGTACTGCCAACTTCTAGCTTCTCCCCTTCCTCCCGCTGCGGCGAATTGGCGAAACAGCCGTTTTGCGTGAGAGGATTCGCCGACCAATCCTCGTCCTCGGATTGGCTGGTGGCGTCAGGCTTGCGCCGCGCAGAACCCTCCTTCAAGGAGACGTTCTCACTCCGCGCCAATGCCAATGCCTCCTCTGAACCGATCTGCTGCTGTTCACACGCCTCTGAAGCAAGAATTAACCCATCTGGACCGGAATGCTCGCCTGGGGTCGGGGCAGCGGGGACCAAGGAGATTCTATCAGCAGAATCGCGCTTGATTGTGGATGCGCGAAGGAAAGAAGAGGGGCCGAAACCATATACAGACCCATCGGACCCACGCTGAAGGGAAATTTTCGAGGTCGAGTGGGAGTGCTGACGCGTGAAAGCTGCTGTAGGTTCCTCCAAACGTGCGGAGACACGGGATTCGACAGTGCATTTTGGAGCGGTTCGCATGGATTTGGCCGCTGCACGAATGCGAGGGCAAGACGACGCAGCTGACGCAACGCTCCCTGCGCGGATCACGCTGGTGTGGTTTCTGCTGCATCTGACGCCTCTACCACCGGCAGCTCCACCCAGCCTAACAGCGTTGACATTGCCGCGAGAAGCATAGACGTTGCCGCCAGCAACTGCGATATTATTCCTCAACCCAGGACAGAGGAAACCTTTGCTGCGTGGAGAGGCTGCTGCTGCTGCTGCCGCTGTCGCTGCTGCGAGGGTAGTGCTCACAACCGGCATTGGAAACGCATCCTCTGAGCGCGGGATCGCCAGGCGACTGCCGGAGAGCTGCGATATCACCCCTGACTGAAGCTGTTGACGAACCCTGTGGTACAGGACGCGGGAAGGAGCAACTAATGCACCAAAAGAGCTAATACCAAGCAACGACGGATGGTTTTGGGGAGTTCCAGAGGTAGCAAAGAGCAAGGCTTGTAAGGATGCACTACCGATGGAGATGGAAGTGAGCTGCTTTGCACGTCTTTTCCTGTCGAAGAGCTAAGTAAAGCAAGAGCAAAAAGCCATCACAGGAAACTCGGCAAGAAGCCTAACTAAAAGAGCGAGGTCCTACCGAGAATTGAACTCGGCCTTTCAGATTCAGAGTCTGACGTCATAACCACTAGACCATAGGACCGCATCATTGCTTTATTATAGATAATCTCAATGCACCTCACATCAACACCGAAAGCAAAAATATACTAGCAGCACAACAATATCGATTTTCTTTTTCCAGCTCAGATTTCAAAATATAAGTCCACTTACAACCAGGACGGCCATAATAATTCTTTTTTTTGGACTAAGGGCCATTCCGCTGTGGACATGCGTCCCAATCGATGTGTCCCAATCGTTTCTACCGCACTGCATCGTATTACACCAAATTGCACCCTAGTTTCGAAATTTTCGCGTCTCTGGTTTAGTTCGGTTCGGAGCGGTACACTCGATTGGGACACATCGATTGGGACATGTGTCCACAGCGGAATGCACCCTAACTGTACATGTCAGCACTGGAAAATAAGATCAGTGCACCTAACACCTACAAAGAAAAGAACTACGGAGAGAAGGGGTAACCGACATGGAGGGATAGGAGGAACAATCAGTGGAGCCAGCATGTGGTCAGGAGATCAGAAGCTTAGAATGTCAATCATCAGTGTTCAGTGGCGTCGACACCGGCCAGTCAAAGTAAATCTCGCAGCCCTTGATGTCAGGTAAAAGTATTCCCAAATGCTTTGTCCTGGCGTTTTACGCGATCTCCACCAGTCAGTCCACTTTAATATTCGCAGATCAGCGTGTCGCATCGGCAAAACCGAGTTATTAGTACGTCAGACTGGAACGGCAAAAAGCATTTGCTGCATTCGCTGCGACGCAAGAGCCAACCGCCGCGTCAACGCATGACGGTCGCGGAAGGCCGGCGACGCCTTGCGAGGGGCTCCAGGGCAGTGAAGCGAAACAGAGGCGTCCATTGCACGACGCTGGGAGACGGGAGTGACGCACGCAGCGAGTGATTCCGGCGACGGTTGACAATGCGGCCTCGACAACAGCGGAGTAGCTGGATCACTTGATGTAGCAGCATCATGCTTCACGAGAGGGGAGAACAAAAAACTCGGGACGCCAAGATCAGGCTCCTGACCACATTCTGAATCGACCTGAAGCCCACGAAAGGATCCTGACTGTTCGAGCAGCTTCTCTAAGGGTCCCACGTCATTGGAATCACTGGCGCTTGTTGCAGGTTCTTCAGGTCTCTCGGCCGGCTCGCCTGTAGTCGCAGCCGCAAGCGACGGAAGCGGAACTTCTCCATTTTCGCGCACTATCCCCGGTTCAGAAACGTTGCTCCTCTTCAGGACGTAAGGGGAGTATCGGAGCGCCCTTCTTCGACTCCTGATGTTGGTATTGTGGCAGAAAGAAGTCGGCGATGGGGTGCTGTCAGGAGTCACCATGTCAGCATTTGCCAATTCCGGAGCTCCTGGTGTTTGCACAGCCACGGGCATTGTGACTTCCCTTATGTCAGATTCGCGCGAGCTGCTGAATGGTAGAATATTATCGGAATCACTCCGGCAATGTTCCATTGCTTCCACACAAATAGCTAGATTTCAAACCAGCAGACGGTGAGTTAATCTTGAATTCTCTCCGGCTAGGGTGCTCAGAATGGATAACAGCTGTGCGACACTATTACAATAACTGGAAGAAGCTTAGTGGTGTTAGAGTAGGGAAGGCGGAAGCGGGCTCTATTTCGCCGACGTTGGACACCTCTAGAAGCAAAACGTGAAGCCGACGCACACCAGAAGCACCCAACGCAAGGGTGCTTGTTGAACAATTCCAGAGAAACTCAGCTCCCGCAGCCAATGGCCACAATCGAGGGAACAACCGAGACGGGTTCGGCGCAGACCAAACAGAAAGGAAACCGGGAGGGGAAAGAAACGTCAGCAGCTGGTGGTGCGTATGGCATGGCGGTGTTGGTTCGGGCGAAGCTTAAGGGCAACTTGGACAACGCGTGCGGGAGAGGCAAGGAGATCGGTTGGGCTGGTCCAAATTGTTTTGACTGTCTACTGCAACTATCTGCCCAGTCTGCGCAATCTCCCGCGTCTGCTTCTATCTGCCCGAGATATTCAGGTGGCTCCGTGGTCCCTGCTGCACTGTACATCTTTTCAGTCTCGTTGACTGTTCACAGGCTCGGGAACTGTACCACCTGTCAACACACAGGCTCGGTCACACAAAAAACGTCGTCGGCTCCTTGTGGTGAGCAGTGCCAGCTGTGGCCGACAGCGAGCTGGCCGGAGTGAGAAGGTGGTCGGATATTCGGGCGGGGTCACAGGGAGGGGAGTTGAGGAGGTCGATCGAAAAGCTGGATGGCTATTGGTGAAATAAAAATGCACGAAGCTGCACGAAAGTGGCAGAACAGAACGATGCGCCAGATGCGCCTCCTTCTTGTCGGTGAATCGTAGGCGTCCAGGTTCAAAATTGACAAGGGGGATTCATCTTCACCGTCCATTGAGACATTCAACGCTCCACCACAGATACCAGAGTGTACCACACGTCAGACTTGATGCAAGCAATCCATGACATCAGAAAGTGCAATGATGTGCTGGCAGGGTGGCACCCAAATTGCGGGCCAATCCTTTACTGCAGTTAAAAGATTCCGCATCTACATCGCGAATGTTTTAAAGAACACGAGCTTTCTAGTTCAATTACAAGAGGTAAAATTTAAAGAACTCATTGTATATACTTTGTAATTTTGAATTGATTCTTTGTGTTTCACAATGAGAGACCTATTTTTGTTGTCAAGGAGCTGCAAAAACATTTCTACCCCCTGATGGTGACGAAGAGGGGTGCTTGGTCGGCACCCATACATTACTGGCGGGACCTCACCACACTTCACGCGATCCAAGCTTCACACGAGACCTATGGTGTAGTAATGATTCAAACTGCCACGAGTTATTTGTGACGTCAACAGCAAGCTGTCTCGATATCAGCAAACTCAGGGTAAGTCAAGAGTACACAACCCGTCGTTTTTTATAAAGCTATCCCGCATGCGTGCATTCTAGGCTCGTTTTTTCAAGTTTCAGTCAGCCCTAAATCACGTATCCAGCTGTAGTCCCCGATTCTGCATAGCCCTCACCGCTGATTGCGCGTGGCGTGCTGGCCTTCGACCGACAGCGGCTGATTTGCATGTTAATTCTTCCGACGCCCCCACCTGCTTGAACTTTCGGAGGTGTTTGCATGGGAAAATGTATCACTTCCACACGACATGAGCTGCGCTCTCTGTCAAGACCCACTTGGCCCGTGCTGAGATGAGCGCGAGGCTCGTGCCAGGTGACACGGCGTAATGTGACACGGCGTGATGTCGACGCTGCGCGGCATGCACGCCGATACGCTCGCGCGGGGATGCGATCGAAGGGAGTGAATCTGCCTGAGAATTCTCAGGGTGTGATGTCCCCAGCTGCCAGCTTGCTTTGCAAGCATCGCGTTCGCTTCCTCGAGGTGTGATGTCTCGCAAGCCCGCGAAATCAGTAGAAGACGTTCGGACGCACTTCTCCCCTCATACCGCCCTTGTTCCTGCGCTCGCCCTCCTTCGTTCGGTTTTTGCCCTTGTTGCACCAATCTTCCTCAGTGTCTCCTACTTCTGCTGTCGTGTTCGTCAACATGGCTGTGCTGACACTACTCACCTTGTTCTGCGCTTTGGGTAACCCATTTCCCCACCCATTCCCGTAGCCGAGTCTCTTCAATTTCCCATCTCTCTCCAACCACTCTTTGTTCTCCCACTTTCTCCCATCATCCGTCCGTGCCACACTTGCGCAGTCCTGTTTGAGTTCTCTACCATTCAACCTCCTTGGATGTTCTCCCCCTTTCTCCCTCTTTCTCCCCCTTGAATCCCCCTTCCTTCCCCACTCCCTCCCTGCTCTCAGCATCCGCCTGCGCCCAAAACCTACCGCGCCCTGGCCCAGTGGCAGCAGGGGGTGGTGGCGGAGTGGCAGGGGGGGGAGGACCCGGGGGAGCTGCAGCGGGAGGGGGAGGCGGAGCAGCAACAGGGGGGTTCGGGGGACCCTTTCCACGAGTGGCGCAGCAGGGGCAGGGGGGAGGGCCTGTGACAGAGTTGGGGGACCTCTATGGTGGGCTGATTCGTCCTTCTCTTGCTATGGTTGTCTTGGATCATTCAACCTCTTGCCCTCCTTTTCCACATTAGTTTTTTGTCGTCCCAAATCGTCCTTTTCCCAAAATACTATTCTTCGGTACGCTTTTTATTAGGTCCCCACACAGGTCACTCTGTCGCGTCCATCCAATTGATGCTTGCCATGTGGCAGCCCATCTGGAAGCTGAGCTGGAAGGTCAGGAGAACGATGACATCGAAGGGCATATGCACATCTTTGCCTTCAGGTGGCAGTCATATGCCAGCTTCAGCACGAGCTCCTTTGTGCATTTGTCCCAGCGGAAAGCACCTTGATGAGTCATGTCATATTGCGCATGTGTCCCGCCTGATGCTGTCTTTTCACGATGGACCCAGCCTCTTCTGAACCGGTGACGCAGAGTAACTTGGTTACCACATGCTGTCGTGCCATTCGGATTCTGCTCCCGGCTTGCAGTCCTCAATCCCTCAAGCCTTTCTATCCCTTTCTCTCTTTCTCCCGCCTCAGTGTGAACAACAGCACTTTCAATCTCCTGTATGTCATTCATGTGACGCATGTCCCGGAGCAAGCACCTCCCACCAACGCTACCATCACCAGCAAGCAGAACGAGACTGTGCTTTTCATCCCTGCCACGTGGCGTGAAAACCACTGGTCAGCCGGGGTTCAAGATGGAGGATGATGACACGATGAATTGCCCTGATGGCATGATGAATTGCTCTGGTTACAGCTACGCAGCTGCGGGGTACTGGCCCAATGTGAATCCGACTCTTGTTGATCTGGTAAACAGGATGGTTGAGGATCCCGAATCTTACAGGGCTCATGTGGCATTGCCATCAGGGGAGGATGTGAATGGGAAGTTTGAGCTTGCGTGATCACTGATCTCCTACTGGTGGTTCAGGGGGTTTCTCGCACTGAGCATTGTAGGTGTAGAGAGTAATTGAGGGAAATATGTATGACCAACAGGAATCTCTGTAAAACATACACCTTCTCGTCACCGTACCACCAAATTCAGCACGAAGATTATAGCGGGTTGCAAGTAAGCCGTCAGCCCCAGATTCCAAAAATTCGAGGAGCAGATTTCGTCGCCATTACCGTGGAGATCCTATCGAGTTCTTCAAGGTCAGTCTTCGTTCATGGCCGCCAATTGCGCAAAAGCAGCCGATAGGAATTCCTTTCGAGCTTCGTCAAGACCGCGGCCGATTGGCAGGACAATATCGCCAATGCGATTGCGAATGTGTGGGGGAAACGTTGTCACGTCTGCCTCGGATATGGTCGATTGTGCCTCACCAGGAGGCTGCCAGGAGAGCAGCGCCAATCACGCCGTCGGAGGATCCATGAATAGCCTATTGAGCGGCAATCCCCCCTGAATCACGCCATTGAACGGTCTCGTCCCTCCTTCGATCTCAACCACGCGGTGTAACGGAAGTCAAGCGCTCCGCACCAGGCTTCTTTAGGTTCTGCGACCTCATAGTACGAGGCTCGTATCGAACGGCACGGCCTTCAGGCCGCGGATTACACGGAGCATCTCGAGGAAATGTCGCATGCAGCATGTGTCGAGGCGCTTCACCTTATGTACCCGAGGCGCGTAACATCCTTCGAGGTTTCGAGTCGGTTCAAGAAGAATTTGGAGTGACATCGCGGCGTCATTGTTGGGCCAATGGAGAAGTAATTAACGGGGTAGAATACCGGTTCCGTTTCTCGAGGTGCTTCGAATCGCCCCATGATCCTCGTCGAGTCGACTTCGACCTAGAGGTCTTCTCCATCGGATGCTTTTATCATCGTCGCTCGCCACGTCAGCCATGATCCTCTCGCTCAACTTGCTGCTTGCGGCTACCGGCTTCCGGCTTTCGGCATTAGAGGCTCCGCTTATGGAGCGACGATGGAAGCCCGTCGAGATATCTCGCGCCGCTCGCGTTTCCGCACATGATACCTGCTACTATAAATTCATTCCGTTGATTGATCGTATCTCACTGACTCTTTGAGGCCTCAATCTCTCGCTCGTCAGTGCCTGTCATATCTGTTGCCTGCGGCGACTCATCGCCCCGCCTGTGTTCGACTTTCAAGTCGCAAAAGAGCGCCATGGGTTTCTTGACGCTCCTTGTCGTGTTCTGCGCTTTAGGTGAGATTTTCCCGCTATAGTTGACTTGCTATTCGATTGAGTTTCTGGGCTACTGTGATCGGTCCTCACCTTGTCTGATCGCGCTTCTTGTGTGTCTCCTATTCCCACACTCGCGTTTAATCTGCTATTTGCACTCTCGTGCAGTCACGTGATTGCTGGCTGCTGGACTTCTGAGCTTTCGGGGATATTTCCGTTTCTATTTACGGTGTAAACTTTTCTTGCCACCCACTCCCCTCCTACTGTTACTCTTCACCCTGTTTTGCCTCTCCTTTCCCGTATGTTCCTTCTTTCCCCACTTCCATTTCCCCTCGCCCTCTTTGTGAACCCCAGCGTCCGCGTGCGCCCAGCAGCCCCCAGGGGGAGGGGGCGGAGCACCAGGGGGGGGAACGCCTGTGCCAGGGGGGGGAGGGGGCGTAGCCCCTCAGGGGGGTGGGGCCCCTCAGGGGGGCGGAGCACCTCAGGGGGGCGGAGCACCTCAGGGGGGCGGAGCACCTCAGAGGGGCGGAGCACCTCAGGGGGGCGGAGCACCTCAGGGGGGCGGAGCACCTCAGGGGGGCGGAGCTCCTCAGGGGGGGGGAGCACCTCAGGGGGGCGGAGCACCTCAGGGGGGCGGAGCAGCACCAGGAGGGGGAGCAGCGCCAGGTGGGGGAACGCCTACATTAGGGGGGGGAGGCGGAGCAGCAGGGGGAGGAAGCCCTGGGGGAGCAGCAGCAGGGGGAGGGCCTGGAGGGGCGGCAGCAGGGGGAGGGGGAGCGGGAGGGCCAGGGGTGGGGGTGCGCAATGTTGGGAAGAAGGTTCCACGTGTGGCACAGCAGGGGCAGGGGGGTGGACCGGGGGGAGCAGAGCTGGGGGACCTCTATGGTGCGTGGCTGGACACTCACCCATGGCCTTCCATGCCTCCCATGCTCGCCTGCTCTCTGCTCTGCCTGTCTGCTTTGCAGCTTGAGTATCACTTGCGCTCCATTCACCACTTTGTTTCATCTGCTCTTTCTCCCCTATGACTCTACGTTTACCCCTCTCGTCTCTTTTCCCTCTCCCTTGGTTCTTTCCCTCCCTGTTCTCGAATTTGCTTCCCTGTGTCTCTGATGCGTGTCAATAATGATTGCTCCAATGGCTGTGTGCCACGTGGCAGCCCATCTGGAGGGTGAGCTGGAGGGGCAGAACAACGACGACATAGAAGGGGAAATCCACCTCTACACCTTCCGGTAACATGACTTATCCAAGAGAATCAAATCCGTTGCTACGCCGTCCGACCGGTAACAATGATAAAGTCTGCCATCTCACATCGGATTAGTGATCGTTGATTCCTCCTTCTGTCCGCTTTGTAACTTGCTTGTGAACTTACGGACTGATCACACTTCGAGAATTTTAAGCAAGTCCCTTGCAAATCACAGGCTTGTTGATTTCCCTCTTCCCATATCCCTTCTCTCTGGCTCTTCCTTCTACTCTCTTCCTTGCAACGTCTTAACAGCCAAGCAGCTCCCCCAGTAGTTACCTCTCCCTCACTTCCCCCTTCCACTCTCCCTTCCTCGCAATAGCCCTCCCCAATCCCCAAGCAGCACCACTGCTGGCGCTGCCCATGTGCTCTACGTTCTCACAGCCAAGCAGCTCCCCCAGCAGTCACCGCTCTCTCACTTCCCCCGTCCACTTCCCGCTCCCCCACCTTCCTCCCCCCAAAGCAGCACCACTGCTGGCACATTCAACGTGCTTTACGTCCTCACAGCCAAGCAGCTCCCCCAACAGTCGCCCCCCACCAACGTCACCATCACCCGCGGCCGCACCGTCGCCCTCACCATCCCCGCCACGTGGCGCGAAACCACTGGCCAGCCGGGATTCAAGCAGAACGACGCTGATGATGACAATGACGGGGATTGCCCCGACGGCAAGTGTTACAGCTACGCCGCCGCTGGTTACTGGGAGAATGTGGATAAGACTGTTACGGATGTGGTGAATGGTATGGTTGCGGATCCGAAGGCGTATCAAGGGCACATGACGCTGCCTTCAGGGGAGGATGTGAGGGGCGAGTTTGAACTTGATTAGAGCTCCATGATTCATGACGTGGAGTATTGGTGGTGGCTTTTCCATGTGGCTGCCGGTGCTGGTTGGGAATTACAATATATGTGGTTGGTTGGTGGTTGGAGTTGTATATATGATGTGCAATGAGTGGTTGAATGAAAAAAAACCCTATCAGTTCAATAACTGCAGGCATTGGCTGGGTGACTGCTACAATGCTACGACGAAAGAGGCTTAAAAAGAGATGTATCGAAAATGCAGAAGTCACAAATCTTAACACCAGATGTGTACACCACTTGAATTCCACTCAACCAGGATGAATCATGCTTCTGGCCGTTGCTGCCGCTACTGCTGCTGCTGCTGAACTGCTGCTGAATCTGCTGCAGCTGATTCTGCTGCTGCGGTGGTTGTGAGCGCTGCATGGTGGCTACGCTGCGGCAGACTGCCGACAGAAAGCCCTTAACGAAGTCGTTTATTCAAAACCAGGAGGAATCATGCGTGTGGCTGCTGGTTGCTGCCGCTGCTGTGGCTGCTGTGGGCGCTGCTGCATGGTGGTAAGGCTGCGACACACGGCCCACAGGAACGGCCGACCAAGAGCATCTGCAGCAAACAGTGACGTGGGATGTGGTGCGGCAGGAGGGGCGAAGTGTGGAGAGGTGGAGAGATTGAGGGAGAAACGGACGGACAGAAGGGGGGTCAGCAATGAGCAAGCAAACACCAAACTTTGATGCAGTGGAACAAGAAAACACAGAAAGGGACACGCCCTTGCACTCACTCTGACATGCTGGGGGCATGAGGTGAGAGGAGTATACGCTGAGAGAGGAGGAACGGATGTACTGAGAGGGAGAATGGAAGCACTGAGAGGGAGAATGGAAGCACTGAGAGGGAGGCCAGGCTTGCACTCACTCTGACACGCAGACGACATGAGATGAGCTTTGAGCCGTCTCAAAAGATGAGTGAGATGGGTGGAGAATGAGAGAGGGGGAAGAAGGGCACTGAGAGGGGAGCCACACTCGTACTCACTCTGACACGCAGGCGACATGAGATGAGAGGAGTACATGCTGACTCGAGCCACACCCGGCAGCACCACATCGCACATCACATCCTGTGCTCTCATCCTCACCCCCACATACGCTGCAAACGCATCTCCCGCCCCACTGTTGCCACCACTGCTCCCATGACCACCCAAACCATCTTCCCCACATGCACCACCCTCAGCACCACTGCGTGCCCCGCCCTGGCCCAGCAGGAAGAAGGCGGCATGGGGGAAGGAGATGCCCGAGGGGGAGTGCAGCGCGTTTGTGAACACACCAGGCCATGCGCCGGGGTCACTGCGACGGCTCTCCTGTAGTATCAGCGCGTTCACAGGGGCGGTGGGGCACGTGGGATCCCCAGCAGCGGTAGATGCCGCGGTAGGAGGTGTGGCGGTAGGTGCGGCAGTAGGTGTTGTATTAGGTGTGGTGGTAGGTATGGTACTAGGTATGGTGGTGTTGGCGGCGAGGTGAGTGAGGGAGGCGGCCGCGAGGGGGACCTGGGTGACGGCGGTGAGGGAGAGATGAGCGGTGACGGTGCCGAGAGGGAGGAGAGAGAAGTCGATGGTTCTGATGAATAGAGGCCCGCTGTGAGGGAGGGGAGAGGGGAGAGAGGATGAAAAAAGGGAGAGAGAATGAAAACAGGGAGAGGGGATGAAAACAGGGAGAGGGGATGAAAACAGGGAGAGAGAATGAAAACAGGGAGAGAGAATGAAAACAGGGAAAGGGGATGAAAACAGACTCGCCCCACTCTGATGGGGGTGATGCACTCGCCCCACTCTGATGGGGGTGATGCACTCGTCCCACAACGATGCAGCAGGGAGAGGTGGTCACAACGATGCAGCAGGGACGCCATTCAGTGCAACAAAACGCAGCACAGCACATCACAGCACAGCACAGCACAGGCGTGTTCCTGCGCTGCGCTTAAGTTCACCTCATGCCCTCTGCTACCCCCACCCCGCACCCCTCTGCTACCCCCACCCAGCACCCCTCTGCTACCTCCATCCCGCACCGCTCTTTTACCCCCTTCCCAGCAGCACACCCCCTCTTCCCCGCCACCCATGGCCCTCTCACTCCCTCTCACTCCCTCTCACTCCCTCTCACTCCCGCTCACTCCCTCTCACCTCCAGAAGGGCTGGGAATCGAACGGCAGTGATGCAGCTGGGCTTTGCAGCGCCTGAGAAGACTGCGGCATGGCTGCCTTTGCTGCCTCTCGTGCTGCCGCTGCCGCTGCTGCACTTGCTGCCTCTCGTGGCGCTGCTGCACTTGCTGCGTTCGTTTCCTTAGTCGCAGCTGGTGTGGTTGATGGGTGTGGTGCGTTGCAATCAACCGTCACATCTGCTGCTCCATCTTCATCGTCAGCAGTCAGATCTAGAACAACAGTAACGTTTTGGTGATAAGTTGAAGGAATATCGGCCATTGATGCTCCTCCCGTTCCCGATCTAGCTTCTTCCCTTGCCCTCCGTTCTGCGCCTGCTATTGCTCCTGCTTCTGCTGCTGGCCCTCCTCCTCCTCCTCCTCCTCCTGCTCCTCCTCCTCCGCTTCCCACTCCCCCTCGCCCGCCTTCCCCCCCTGCTCTCTCTGCTCCTCTCCCTCCTCGTTCCACGTAAGCCATCAGGGTGTCCGCGTCAGCAACGGGAGGCGGAACACCCAATCGGATGCATCTGCTGCACTGCCACGTGGACAGATTTACTCGGCCCAAGCAGTACCTGCAGCCACGCGGCGTGAGCTTAAAGCAATGTGCTTATACGAGGAGATTTCTTTAAGACGAGGTGACACTGAATACAATCGGACTCAAACTAGGCGATCCAAGCCGATGATGCTCGAACGATCGGACGGTTCTGGCCGCGTGCGACGTCGGCGCAGGCGTCGCATGACGTACGTGTGGCGTGCGACGGTGTCGCAGGTGTTGCAGGATCGCAGCTTGGCCGGATTCGCATCGCCGCCGCAGATACCGCACACCGTTGGAGCCATGGACGGCCGAGATCAAATGTCGCGGCGGCAATCGAGCGGGCGAAAAATAGCAACAACGATGGTGAAACGGCAAAAGCACGATTCCACCTTGAGATTTACGCGCAATGCAGGGTAAAAAGACGAAACAAATACCAAAAGCATGGCTTCGCCCGGACTTGAACCGGAGACCTTCAGTGTGTTAGACTGACGTGATAACCAACTACACCACGAAACCATGACAGTTGGGACCGCTATTATATTTATTAGTTTTTTTTCCTAGAAGCAAGCCGACCCACTCCGTACGTTCCCCAGGAGCAGGTGCGCGCTAGCAGCAGCATTCGGCGCGATGGCGGACACGGTGCAGACGGTGCTGGAGCGCATGCTCCCGGAGCTCGACAGTCTCGAGAAGCAGGGCGTCTTTTCGCGCGAGGAGATTAAAGAGATCGTGCGCCGCCGCACCGCCTTCGAGTACCGCCTCAGGCGCCGCGGCAGCGCGGCGATTAAGGACGACTATATGCGGTACATAGAGTACGAGATGCAGCTCGAGGCGCTGCGCCAGCTGCGGAGGAGAGACCCGAATCGCCGCCAGGTGCCGCCTGTCACTCTGCGCGCCGATTCAAGAACCTGCTTGCGAGCCCTTTGTAACATGCCTTGCGAGTGCGATTTGTTTCTCAAGGCCCTTAATCTCGCGCAATCTCCACCAATTTCCCATTCCCTCCGCGCCCTCCCCCCGCACTATCCCCCCCCCTTGCGCGGACAGGCTTTCCGCCAGCGCGCGGACGCGGTGCTGCGGCGCAAGGGGAAGCAGGGCAGCCGCGAGTGGTACCGGCGGCAGCGCGCGGCGGAGCGCGCGAGTGACGTGGCGGTGATAAAGCGCGTGCTCTTCATCTTCTCGCGCGCGACTCGGCGATTCAAAGGCGACCTGGACCTCTGGATGCGTTACCTCGACTTCTGCAAGGCGTCCGGGTCGAGAAAGCAGATGCAGAAGGTGTGCATGGGTTCAGATCGGTTGAGGGGGTTTATCAGGGTTTGAAGGGGCTTAGGAAGGGTGTGGCACGGTTCAGAGGGGTTTAAGCAGGTCTCATGGGTTCAACTTCGACCTTGGCCTCAGGATGCGCTACCTTGTTTTCGCAAGGCTTCGAGGCCGAGGCAGCAGATGCAGGAAGTACAGGGGCTGAGAGGGGGATAAGAGGGTTTTAGAGAGGTTTAAGCACCCCTCTCACACTGGCTGTACGGGGCAGCCTACGAGTTCACCCACCGCATGGACAAGCCGGCTGATGTCTCCCTTGCGCACTCTCCCCCCATCAGACCATGGCGCGAGCGCTGCAACTGCATCCCACAGAGCCCTCCCTCTGGCTGTACGCTGCATCCTACGAGTTCACGCACCGCATGGACGCGCCTGCTGCCTCTCCCCGGTGTCCCCTCTCCTCCCTGCCCCTTTTCCCGTCCCTCCTCCCCATCCCCTGACAGACAATGGCACGAGCATTGCAGCTCCTCCCCACAGAGCCCTCTCTCTGGCTGTACGCTGCATCCTACGAGTTCACGCACCGCATGAACGCGCCTGCTGCCTTTCCCCATCCCTCTCATACCCCATCAGACCATGGCACGTGCACTGCAGCTGCACCCCACAGAGCCCTCCCTCTGGCTGTACGCCGCATCCTACGAGTTCACCCACCGCATGAACGCGCCTGCTGCGCGCACGCTGCTGCAGCGGGGGCTGCGCATGTGCTGCCCTCAGCTCTCCGCTGGGGGGAGAGACGGGGGGAAGCCGGGGGGAGACGGGGGGAAGGACGCGGGGGGAGAAGGGGGAAGCGCGGGGGGCGCAGGGGCTGCTGGGGGAGGGCCAAAGGGAGGGGCGGGCGGATGGGCGGGCGGAGGGGCGGGTGTGGAGCGGGCAGGTGTGACGATTTCTGAGGCTGGGAACATTTCAATCGTGCCTGCCCGGGTTTTGGAGGCATCTCGGCTGCTGTGGAGCGAGTACTTGCGCATGGAGCTTGTTCATGCACGGAAGCTTAAAGCGAGACAGCTTCTACTGGGGATAGAGACGGAGGAGGGTGGGGGGGAGAAGGGGGAAGGCGGAGGAGGGAAAGAGGGGGAAGGGGGGGAGGGAGTGGGAGGTGGGGAGGGCGAAGGGGAGGAGCAAGGGAAGGAGGGAGAGGAGGGGGAGGAGGGAGAGGACGTTGGGATGGGTGACGGGAAGGGGGATGGTAAAGGTGATGGCAGCAGTGGGAAGGAAGGGAGCAGCAAACCGGTTTCGAGTGATGAGCTGGCAGTGCAGGTGGCGACAGTGGTGTGCCGCACCGCAATTAAATCAAATCCCAAAGATCTTCTGCTGCGCGTGGCCCTGCTGGAAGCTCTGCGATTGGGCGGCGGACAAGCAGAGGCAGAGGAAGCAGAAGAGGAGGAGGCAGCGCAAGAGGAGGAAGGGGAGGAAGGTGAGAGAGAGCAGGAAGGGAAAGAAGGGCAGCATAACAGACAAGGGGAGAGGGCAGAAGGAGAGGAGGAGGAGGGTGAGGGAAGCGCTAAGGCAGTAAGCACGGAAGGGGGGCAAGGAGCAGAGCAAGGGGAGGGAGCAGGGGGGAAGGCGGGGCGGGCGCGGAGGCGGGTGGTGGAGTTGAAGGGGTTGGATGCGGTGGAGGAGGAGCTGTGTGGCGGCATGGCGACCGACTTCCCTGAGAGTGCCACTGCGCTTGAGGTGCTGGCTAGACGGTGCTTGCGGCGGGGCCACAGGGGGGAGGGAACAGGAGAGGAGGCGGAGCAGGCTGCGTTGAAGGTGAGTGAGAGGGTTTAGGGGATTGGGTGGGGCTGGGTTGGGAGGCCGCCTTCCCTGAGAGTGCCACTGCGCTCGAGGTGCTGGCTAGACGGTGCCTGCAGCGGGGAAGGAGAGTGGCGGGAAAGGGAGAGGAGGTGGAGCAGGCTGCGTTGAAGGTGAGAGGGTGGTGTGAACTGGGTGGGGCTGGGTTGGGGCCGGCTGCTAGTGCAACCTCTTGTTTCTGGCATGGTTGGGGCCTTCCCTGACAGTGCCACGGCGCGTGAAGGGACGGACGGGAAAGGGAAAGGGAGGGGAGGGGGGAGGAGGGGAGGAGGGGAGGAGGGGGGAGGAGGGGGGAGGAAGAGGGTGGAGGGGAGGTTGGGGCGAGGAGGGGGGAGGAGGGGGCGAGGTGGGAAAAGGCGGAACGAAATGCTGTGAAGACGAGAGGGGCGAATGGAGGTGAGAGGATGGCTTGGGTTTGGACAGGCATCGCATTTACTTATCACTTTGAGGTGGTGGTTTCATGTCTTTTGAGTCGACTCAAAAGTCACCTGGTTTCATTCATTGTTCTTCACAAAATGAGGTCGCCAGCTTCACCTGTTTTGCTTTCTCCAGTTCCAGCTGATCTCAGCAGGGTCTTGGATTTCCTTGTGCACCTGGAATTCCAACTTCACCTCAGCACCACCTCTCAACTTCATCCGTCCCACCTCTCCACTTGCCTCTCCTGTTTCTCGGGCCCCTCTTGTCTGAACGCTGTTCAGGTGTTTGAAGACGCTTTGGAGAAGGAGCAGCCGCCGTCGACTGTATCGTCCCTGTGCTGCGCGTATCTCGACTTTCTCATGCGCTTGATCACTGGAGGGAAGGCGTATGGGGAAGTGGGCGAGGGAGGAGAAGTGGGTGAGGACGGAGATGGGGAAAAGGGGGAACAGGAGCCAATGGAATGCGAGGAAGCGGAGGGAGAGAGGGAAGGAGAGAGGGAAAGAGAGAGGGAAGGGCTGCCATTGGCCGATCTGGTGTGCCGAGCCAATGCAGCCATGGCTCTGGCGGAGGCTCGGGGGCTAGGTGCGGACGAGCCAATCGTTGAGCGCCACGTGGCACTGCTGCTGCGATTCGGGCGAGCTGACGAGGCGCTGGAAGCTGCAAGGAAGGTTCTGGGAGCGAGTGGCGGGGTGGTGATGCCAGGTGTGTGGGCACTTGGAAGGGAAGCAGAGAGGCGAGTGGGGAGAGGAGGGGGTAAGGTGGGGACTGATGTGACAGCAGCAGGAGCAGGAGCAGGAGCAGGAGCAGGAGCAGGAGGAAGAGGAGGGAGAGGAGGAACAGCAACAAGAGTTGGTGGTGTGGGGTCATCAGGGCCTGTGCGTATTGTGGATTGGAGCCATCCCAAGCTGGTGGATTACTGGATGCAGGTGCGGGCGGTGCATGGGAGGGTGCATGGGTGGGGATGCGGATGAGGGCTGTGAGTCAAAAGGGCAACCTTCCTTCAGGCGCTTCCTCTGTGCATTAATATCCTCCCTCCTTCCTTCTCGCCCCTCTCTTATTCTCCTCGCCTGCGCAGCAAGTCGAGGCAGCGCCAAGCCTGGCAGCGCTCCTAGGCACAGTGGACTCGCTCGTCACAGCAGCAGCCACCATCGCCTCCTAAACAACCCCTTTCTTTCTCACTCCACCCCCCACCCCCCCCTCCCACCTCTCCTCTCCCTCTCTCCTGTGCATCCCAAAGCAGCAAGTAGAGGCAGCGCCAAGCCTGTCTGCTCTGCAAGGCACAGTGGACTCGCTCGTCACAGCAGCAGCCACCATCGCCTCCCCCCCCACCGCCCCTTCCGTGCCACCCCCATCACCTTCTGCGGCTGCTGCTGCTGCTGCTGCTGCTGGTGCCGAGAAAGGTTCTGCAAGTGCTGTGACGAGCAGTGAGGATCCATCAGCACATGCGCGGCATCTACTGGCAGCAGTGCAGTGTGCCGCCCTCGCCACGGCCAAGAGGCGCTTTGCCATCTCTGCTGCCCGCCAGCTCTACGCAAGGTCAGCGCTTCTCACAGGAGTCTCCGGTCCCTTCTTCTCTTCCCCCCTCTGCCCCTCACTCGCCCTTTTGCGCACCCACTGGTTATCCTTATCCTGTCTGCCATTTGCTTCGGATCGCCCGTTCATGCCTGCTCAGGCGCCTCAAAGCATGGGCTGCATCTCCCCTCCCTCTCTCGTGTCCTTGTTGGTGCTCTCCCCTCCCTTGCAGGTTCTTCTCCCTCCCATTCGCCTCAAAACCACTCTTCCTGTGCGCCATTCACATGGAGCGCGAGTGGCAGGCGAGTCTGGTCGCGCCTCAATGCTCCCCTCCCTCTCTCGTGTCCCCTGTTGCTCCCTCTTCCACACCACAGATTCTTCTCTCTCCCATTTGCCTCAGAGCAACTCTTCCTGTCCGCTATTCACATGGAGCGCGAGTGGCAGGCGGAGCAGAGTGGGAAGGGGAGTGAGCGGGGGAGGGAGGGGCGGGTGGAGCGCCTATTTGATTCTGCCTTGCAGCAGTTTGGTGCCTCCAGTGCGGATCTCTGGCTGGCGTACTGCCGATATGCGCTTGAGGTGAGAGGCATGGCATGGCATGCTGCAGATACGTTTTGAGGTGGGTGGGTGGCAGCATGAGAGGGTACCATTACCCTCCAGTGCTGATCTTTGGCTGGCGTTCTGCCAAAGATCAGCACGTATTGGCTTGAGGTGGGTGGGAGAGTGGTGAAATGACCTGACTTGACTTACACATTCGAGGTGGGTGGTGTACTGCCGCCTTGATTATACCACTTAGTTATGCAGGCATGCTCACAGACACATCTCAGGTGCACTTGTGGTGCGCCCTTCTCCCTTTTCATCTCCTCTTCTCAATATGTTCTTTCAAAAATTTCCGGTGCTGCTTACTCCCCCTCACTCCCTGTCTTCCCCTCATTCTCTGCCTGCCCGCACTCCATGCCTGTCCCCTTACCTCACACAGGTGAATGACACGGGTCTGCTCTCGTCCATCCACTGGAAGGCTCGACACTCACTGCCCGATGCAGCCGGGTTCATGACCGCTTATCACCGCATGGTGCACTTATCGTCTGCGTGATTATCAGCATCCTAGCAGCAAGAGATGAAGGTTGAGCTTTGCATGGCTGTAGAGATTGTTCCTTCTGAAAGACCTGAACTGAATTGATTCGGTATCTGACTGTATGCGACTCTTTCCCAAAAACCAGCCGGACGGATTTGACCAAATTCAGAACTTCCACACAGCAACCTTCACCAACTGCCTTCTGCATTCTCAAGCTTCATGTGGTACAAATCTCAGCCACCAGAGGCTGACAATCATGTGGAAATGCTCAATTTGAGTGCCAATAAGTGAAGCACAGTCTACACCAGTGAGCAGCCAGTTAGCAACAGCAGCAGCAACCAGTAAAACCTAGCAGTACCGTACCTAACCCTACGATACAAGGCTCATTCGTGCTGGCTAAAATCAGCACCAGGAACCACGGCCTAGCAGACAGCCACGGCTGCGCATGTTACTACCAATGACAGGTACAGTAAACTGCACGCTGCAGGCCTTGTGACATCACAAGGAGCATCGCCTAACCTGGGCACCAGCAAGCACGGTCAACAGACATAGCTGTGCATGCAGCATGCCCTCCCCTCCGCTCCCAGTGTCACACGCACCAGCCCATAGCAGTCACAGCTGCGACAGGTTGTGCCAGAAGATAGAGCAGAAATCCGCAAAAGCCGCACTGGACCCCGCAGGCACAGGTCTAACAAGCTCTCCCCATTGTCATCCTGCATGGAACTCACTGATGCCAGCCCGTCACAGCTGCGACAGGTTGTGCCAGAAGATTGAGCAGAAATCAGCAAAAGCCGCACTAGACCCCGACAGCAAGCACAGGTCTAACAAGCTCTCCCCCTTGCCGTCCTGCATCAGCACCACTTCAAACCGCAGCCCATCTCCTGCTGCCGCCGCTGCAGCTGCCGCCGCTGCAGCCACAGCTGCAGAGGCGCCTATGCTTTCCAGTGTGAGGCTGGTGAGACTCGTAGAGTTCACTCCCGCCCCTTGCCCCGCCCCACTCCCCGGCCCTATACTTGTCAGCACCGCCCCTGCTCCCGTCCCTGCCCCGTCTCCTGCTCCTCCCGTCAAACCCCCTCCCATCTCCCTCACCCCTTCCCTGCCTCCTCCCATCCCTCCCACCCCTCCCCCGCCTCCTCCTCCTTCCCCCATGCCAGTCCCGGCCATACTAGAGCATTCTCTATCGTCCATGCCTCGGACAGCAAGGCTTAACTCACCATCCGCAGCGTGATTCCCACTCCCATCGTGCAACCCCCCTGTGACCGACACATCCCTCAACCCAGCAGCTACTGTAGCGTCATGGAGTCCTGCTGATGCTGCTGCTGCCCCCATGGGCCCGGATTTTTCTAAGATTTGGTTAAACAGGCGCAGCTTTTCGCGCATCTGCTCCTGCTGCTGCTGCTGCTGTTGTTGCTGCTGCTGCTGCTGTAACAGCAGCTGGTGCTGCTGCTGCTGCTGCTGCTGCAGCAGCTGCTGCTGTTGGAAAATCTGCCTGTGGCTGCTGCTGCTGCTGCTGGTGCTGCTGTTGCTGCTGCTGCAACTGCTGTTGCTGCTGCTGGTGCAGCTGCAGTTGCTGTGCGTGCAATAGATGTTCACTCACTCCATTCGGCCCATTCACAAACGCTCCCCCATTCCCAGTCCCCATAGCAGCAACGCCACCACCAGAGCTGCCATTGCTGCTGCTTCGACTGCTCCCTAGGGCTAAAGACAGGGATACGTTACAGGAAGAGGGGGTAGAGGGAGAAGTTACCCCGCCAACCCCACTCCCGTCCCCAAACCCCGCCCCTGCACCCACCCCATACCCACCACCGCCACCAAGCGCACTCAACCGCGCAAAACCACCCACTCCCGCGCCAGCCGCGGCTGCAGCTGCTACAGCCGCTGCTACAGCCGCCGCCGCAGCAGCAGCAGGCCCACCCCCCTGAGCCAGCTTTTTCTGTGCTGCAGCAAGTGCTTCAAACGAGGTGGCGGCGGGAATGGCCTGCTCTATAAGCACAGGGGACGAGAGCGACCCTGTGAGAGGTCTAGGCGGGGAGAGCGACAGCAGGGCGGCTACCCCGCCACGCTGGCGCTTCTCCACGCGCTCGCTAATCGCAGCGCGCCACCTGTACTGCTGCTGCTGCCGCCGCCTCTGCAGCTCCGCTTCCTCCGCTACAGCCGCTACAGCCGCCTCTAGACAACCCTGGTACCGCAGCGCGGTGGCTACAGGCGGGTAGGGCGCGTAGCAGAGGAGCACGTAGGGACCGGAGGAGGCGGAGGAGGAGGTTGTGGAGGCACTGGAAGGGGGTTTCCGCTTCCATTTCGCGCCGGAGCGGTGGAGGGAGATGCACACCCGCATGGCCGCGTCCCACCACTTGGTTGCTCCTGCGGTCGGGGCTGGCATGGGGGGGTTCGCCGCTGCTGCTGCTGCAATCACGTTCGCTGCGTGCCCTGCAGATGCCGCTGCAGCGTTGGCTGTATTCGCTGCTGCGGCCGCTGCTGCAGCTGCTCCTGCTACGGCGGCGGCTGCTGCTGTGGCTCCCCCAGTGCCCGGAGCAGCAGTGGCGGCGGCAGCAGCGGCGGCGGCGGCAGCAGCGGCGGCGGCGGCGCTGGCGGCGGCAGTGGAGGCAGCGGCAAGGGGCGCGGCAGCAGCAGCGACGGTGCTAGTATTGGAGGCCTGAAAGAGAGGCACGGCAGGGGTCCAATTCGCTCTGCCCCATATCCGCTGTAATAGCTGCCCGTCTTCCGTCCATAGCGCCTTCTGCTGCCCCTGCCCGTGCCCCTGCCCATGCCCATGCCCATGCTGCCCTTGCGCCCCCCCTTTTCCTCCTGCCGCTCCCCCTCCCCCGTCCCCCACACCCCTCCCCTGCTTCCCCTCACCGCCACTTTCCCCCCCCGCGCCCGCACCAGCGAACCTAGCCGCGAACGCCTCCTGCACCCAGTTCCCCGCCAGTACCGCGCGCCCCTCCCCCGTCACCCTCACCGCCTGCAGATTCGAAATCGCCGTCGCGTTCAGCTGTAGCGGCGCCGCCGGCCGGCCGGCAGCCGTGTCCTCCTGCAGGCGGATGAGATCGGACGGCAGGAACCACGGCAGGAACCACGGATGCCGTCGGATCTCGGGGATCGTGGCGCGCATGGTCGGATCGACGACCAGGAGACGCGCGAGGAGGTCTTGCACGGCGGGGGTGACGTGCGTGGGGCGGGAATAGGCGCCGGCTTTGATCTTCTGGTAGAGAGCCACGTGGGATTTCTCGTCGAAGGGCAGACGGCCGCAGAGGAGCGTGTAGAGCACGACGCCGCAGCCCCACACGTCGACTTCTGGCCCGCAATAGAAACGACCGCTGATAACCTGCGCGGAGAGAGAGAAGGGTGATAAAAGGGTAAGAGGGAAGAGACGGGAAGAATAGAGACGAGGAGAAAGGAGGGGAGAGGGGAAGGAAGACGGAGGGGAGGAAGGAAGGAGAGGGGGGGAAGGGGGGGGAAGAGGCGAGGGTAAGGAGGGGAGAAAGCAACCATCAAGTCTGAGAGGAAGGGGAACTCTCAATTGCGTGAGCTCATTCCTCCTCTGATGCCCGTGAACTGCGTCAACACTTTCTTTAATAACCCGCATATTTTAGTAATACATATGAATTACTGTTTTCTCTTGCAAAACACGCCTTGATTCGTGTCTCATTCCACCCTTTGCCACGTCTCCTCTCCCCGTCCTCCCCATCCTCCCCATCCTCCAATCCGCCCTTCATTACCGGCAAAACTGACGGCAGGATATGCAGCAGAACATTCAAGCGCTTGGCAAGCGCCAGCCGCTTCTCAGGTCCGACTAAAAAAGACGACCCCGACATTTCCCTCCGGAAAAGGAGCACCAAGGAGGAACGTCTCTCACGCCATCTGCCCTTCCCACCAGATAGAAGCTGCTACGACAGGAAGACCCACCTCGTGCGCAGTGTAATTCACAGACCCACGGCTCGCTCTCCGGAAATGCCCTTCGGTGAGGTTCCCAAAGCCTGGTGGCAGCAGTAAGGCAGGCAGGTGAGTGAGACCCACCTCAGGCGCAGCGTAATTCGGCGAGCCACAACTCGTCCGCAGGAAATGCCCCTCGGTCATGAGGTTCCCGAGGCCGAAGTCGGCGATCTTGACGGTCCACGAGGCGTCGAGCAGGATGTTCTCGGGTTTGAGGTCCCGGTGAACCACCATGCGGCGGTGGCAGTACTCCACTCCCGCCACGATCTGCTGGAAGATTCGCCGCGCCTCGCCCTCAGTTAAGCGCCCGCGCTGCGTGATGTAGTCGAACAGCTCGCCGTTTTCGGCGTATTCCATCAGCAGGAGGATGTACCTGGTGAAGGGGCACGGGCGGTTAGCAGACGACTCAAAAACGGGGACGTGGGGAAAGGGAGGTGCGGGGACACGGGGTAGGGGTGACAGGACGCGCGGCTGAGACGTGGTGTTGGGAGATTGAGAATAGGCGGCCGGCAGGGTTGGCCGCCGGCACGGCGAGCTTACTTGGGCGTTTCGACGACGTTGTAGAGACGGATGACGTTGGGATGACGCACGCGGAGCAGAATGCTGATCTCCCGCCGGACCTTGTCCTGCATCCCCAGCTCCACTATCCGTTCCTTCTTCAGCGTCTTAACGGCTACTTTTCCGCCCGTCTGCCGGTGCTCCATCAGAAACACCCGTCCGAATGAGCCCGCCCCCAGCTGCATTCGCGGCGCGTACATCGGCAGCACCTCCTCCACGGCGCGGAGGGACGGCAGTCTCGAACTCGTCTTTCTCGAGTCCATTTTGAGAGATGGTGACGGATAAGTGATGGTTAGGAGGTTAGTGAGCTGATAGTGATTATTCTGACGGTCGTTTATGAGATTTATTGCAGGTTGTCGGGAACGACAACAAGAATTGGCTCGTTAGACCGAACGGGCTGGGCCGGTCAGTATGCAGGCAGATTGGTGACAGAGGATGAAGTGTAGTGTTGCGCAGGCTTACAACTCTGTCATAACTCAGCATCTTCACGAATCCTTCGGGATGTCCCGTTAACGGCATGCAACTCCGCGACGGAGAACATCGCATAATCTAGAGTCTTCAGTTCTGATCTAAATCCTACTCTAACACAACTTGACTCAAAATTGACGGTCATTCTCCCATATCCGAACTGATTCGTATGCTCGGCGAAAACGAGCAGTTATCACCAGCATATGAGGCTTGAAACTAGACGCATAGAGAAGAAATGTCAGCTGTCAGCCACGCCAAAACAAGTCGCGGAATTAGGGTTTCTATAGGTATGATCACGAGAGGTAAGAAGCTGAACCAAACCAAGGGAGTCCAGAAAAAAGATGGAGACGAAAGAGAGGAAGCAATTACCTAGGCTTGGTTATATACTGATGCGAGTGGAAGCTGTCACGGTTGTTGAGATGGTTCGGGGAGTTCCCGAGCCTCTGCGCGTTACTTCGGGTTAGAGCTTTGGCAAGCACACCTGCGAGATGTACCGCAAGTTGTCCCCGAGCCTAGCTGTCGTGCCAGACGTATCGGCATGGAGGGATGCTGTTGCAACAACCGAGGGCGGGTCAGGCACATCTGCCAAAAAGGCCTATCGCTAAAACATGTGGCGACATCCTGATTCGCTTCGGCGATAATGTGACGAGGATGACATGCGTTCCACGTCACTGGTAGCTGGGAGGATAGCTTTCTTCGATATAAATATACAAATAAGGGGGCACCTAAGTCAGCTTCACAAGCTAGACATTATTGTTTGTACAGATTGTTATGTCACACTTGTTTCAAGTGATTTGAGATCTCTAGCAATATTGTACTATGGAAAGTGTACCTATTGGCAGATGGCAGCGCTTAAAAGCGCTGATATAAAAACACTTAACAATACAACAAACTGACATTCCAACCACAAACAGTTTCAAAATGCTGGATCGTTCACTTCTTGCAATGGAATGTTTTCGCCGTCCATCTCAACTTCTGCCGGCTTCTTCCTTCCCTCCCGGCTGCAATGTGGAGGAGGTTCAGATGAGGTTCGGAGGAGGATACACGCATGCAATGAAATGAAACCACAAAGTGAGCGAACTCTAAATTGGAAATCCAACTCGCACAACCATTCATTACCTGATCGCATAGTAGATGCAAAGTTGGATGACGCCAAGAATTGAACCCAGGGCGTTTGGGACCTGAAAGTAATAGTGCGGTAATGTCGATGGTGAATGCACAGAATTTGCTGGTTTAAGGTCAAACGGTTTTAACAACAAATGGGAGAAGCTGTCAAAACAACGAGGGCTCATAACGTACAGAAAGAACTGGGTACATATCAGTACCCTCCTCTCACCTACAGCCCTCTCATCTGCCCCCCTCTCATCTACCCCCTTCTCACCAACCCCCCCCCTCACCAACCCGTCTCGTAAGAAATGATTTACAATCACATAGATCCCATACATCCCATAGGCCATCCGCCCTTGCACCTACCCCCCATACCTCTCCCCTCTCATCTATCCCAGGATGAAAGATTACTAACAATCGCACAAGTGTCTTGCATGTAGAACCCATAGGCCATCCAAAATGCCTCTCACCTCCCCCCACTAATTCCCAGCCTCTCACCCACCCGCCTCCATCATACCACCTGTAAAGGATGACTTACAATCACGTAAGTGTCTTGCACGTAGATGCCATAGGCCATCCAAGATGTGCTACAAACGAATGACATGAGTGACAGAGGCAGAGGCATGAACTCCACACTGCGTGTCCTCAGCACCACAGACTGCCACGTGTGCATGCATTACCATGCACATGCATACATGCACACACACAGGGAGAAACACGTACAACCACACTCTGACACGCACGCACACCCCTCCCCTTTCCGCTCCCCCACCACCACATGCATGAACAAAAAATATCACATCACCATGCCCCATAACCGATGAGTATGCAGCAGTGGATGGAGAGATGTCGAATGGATGGGATGTGACTGTGTCGGGCGCAAGGAGAGAGAGAAAGCGGGAAGGATGTCGTTTCTCGGACCACAAAGCGGGGAGATTCGAATGCTGAAATGGGAAAGGGGCAACTATGAATGAGCTGAGAATGACAGATGTTATAAACGCGCTGCAAGAAGTTATTTTGAAGCGCGTCAAAAGGCGTCACATGCAGAGGACACGCACAAGCAAGGAGAGAGGAGCACGCCAGAAATTATGACAGGGAAACGGGTGAAGAGAGTGGCCAAGTTTCCAGCCACAGCACTGCTGCAGGCAAGGCATGCTGCATAAGTATAGAAAAAACTGTCAGGGGTGCATTGAACACCCACCAGCGAGGAGAGAGGAGCGCCAAACATGACGACAGTAAAGAGGGTGGCTAGGTTTCCAGCCACTGCACTGCGACTGGGAGGAGGAACGACGGTGAAGAGCAGAGCAGTGAAGAGCAGCAGAAAGGTGGAGAGTATCAGCAGCTGCTGCCGCACTTGGCTCTGCAGATGGGTGAGAATGGGGTGGAGAGTGGTGAAGAAGGGTGCAATGGGATGAGGTGCACTGGTGATAGAATAAGCAGCAGCAATTCACGATGAATCAGTGAGAACAATACATCCCGCTGGGCAATATAGCAGACTTACCAGTGCCTTGCGACCGTTATTGACTCACCTGAGCTTTATCCTTAGCATAGCGCACGAAGAGCACGAGGTAAACCAGTTGAAAGGCCACGCCGATAACATTGGTAACGAGCGGTGGAAGGCGGTTGGGAGTGACGAATGGTAGCGCATAGACCGTCCAAATGAAGCAATTCAGAAGCGTAGAGACGTAGGGGAAGGACGGGAAATCCTCCGTGCTTCGCCTGCTGATGATCCGCTGAAACGTTTTCCTGCGACGGCGCGTGGCGAAAGGGAAGGAGACGAAGAACGAGGGATATTTGCGAGGGTTAAGCAGAGGTGGAGTGTGATAACTTGGGCGCCTGAAGTAGCGGCAAGATGCGAAAAATCGACCCATTTCGCGCCAGCGGGAAGCGACAGAGCCAGATGACGGCTGACCTAGCATCTTGCTGAGGGACAAGCGGGAATGGAATTCGAAAGCTAGGGCGTGACTGCCAAAAACCAAATCCAAAGTATGGCGAAAAAATGCGCGAATTTTGTCCCACTTTGCGCAAGCGGGAAGCGGCAAAACCTGACGACAACTGATCGAGCATCATGCTAAGAAGTGATGCGTTGTGGGGAGAAAGAGCTGTGATGCGTCCACAGTCCACAGGAACAGGCAGCGAGAGGCGGATCGATGGCAATGCTTACAAGGGTGATATGAACAGGGCTATGGCGGAGAGGGTCCCGATAAGTCCTAGCGCCGCCTCCCATTGCGGGTCCACGGTCCACGCCATCGCTCGCGCAGCGCTGCGCAAGAAACCGTGGATGGAGGAAATTAGAATTCTGTGGTGGGATTTAATTTAGGAATGATTGGAAGTTGAGTTTATGTGCGTGTTCTCCAGGCCTACGAGCCCACCAGACAAGGCAAGGGCTCTGCAAGAATCCGAGAAGAAAATTCCTCGCCGGCAGGTCTGCTCTCGCCCGTTCGGAAAGAACTGAGATACACAATTGCGGAGAGACTCGATAAACTGTCAGCTTCTTACATGTTTAGTAAAGCATATCTGCTTTCACCTGCATTAAAATCTCTTGTTCGCGTTTCCGAGTCACGCTCATATCGCACACAGTTGTGACCAGATCTTGCGCACGTTGCGCCGTATAATCAGGGACAAACTCGCAGAGAGAAGCTGATGTAACTACTGTACATGGAAGGAATTTGCTGACCGAAGCTTGACTGCCCCTTTCTGTGGCAAGATGTGAGATCTGACAAATGTTTCATCTGACGGCTCAGGTGAACGCTCTTCGCTGGCATGACGTGTATCTTGAACTCGCTTTGCTGTCATTTGTGGGTTTCTCGCTCCTCGGTCATTCTAAGGGTGTGTAAGATCCCCGTGCACACGTTTTGGCTGAATTTTGTCGACCATTTTGGTCGACAAAGCTTTCGCGAAGGTCGACAGATTAGTCGTCACCAGGTCGACAAATTTTCGGCCAACTCAGTGTGGCCTCCAAATCTGACACGGTTTTGCTGGCCGCTGTAACAGAGGTGGAAGATTTCGGTTTGTCCTTTTTTACGACTTGGTGCGACGATGTCGCACACATGAATACGATGTCGCAATTTCACTGTAGCAGCGTATGCGACTTCGTTTCTCACTGTAGACAGCTGCTGTCGACAGCATGGCCGATTTGAAGTCGACCACGCGTCGGAAAAGAGTCGACTAGTTTTCCGGCCATCATATCACGAATTTGATGGTTGAAATTGACGAGATTCGCAAACCGATCACGAAATGGTTACTTTCGCTACGGCCACCTAATTTTGATGGCCGATTCTGTGTGCACGGGGATCTTACACGCCCTAAGCGCGCCAGCAAATGCGGGTCGAAGAACCCGCGACGCGTTGATCCATGTCAAATTCCACCTCAACCTCCAACCAACTACCCCAGCAGCAATTCACAACCCACGTCAATAGCTGTCAAGCTGCATATGACTTGCGAAGACTGGCGACTCTTCAGGAACTTTATCCCCAGCCAGATTTAGCCCTTGCGAAGAGTCAGATGTTTGCTGGTAGCATTCGCAACAGCGCTGCGATTTCGCATAAATGGTTCGACGCATCGCGCCAGCCACATGCCCGGTCTGGGAGGGATGTTCATTCTCCACCTTCCACCTCAACCTGAGTCATTCAAAAGGCCTCGCACGCTTCTCGGACAGCCCAACAGCGCTCAGCAGCAAATTCGTGTTCCCCTCTTCTTATCCACTCGACTGCTTACGGCAGCACCGCGTCTTGATAGCTCCGAATGAAGCAATACCTTCCAGCCGCAAAATTCCCCATTACTGCGCGCCTTGTTGTGCCACTTCCGACACGCATCTCTCTCACTCATTTAAAGTAGAATAGCGAATGCTATGTTGCGCGGGCAAATGGTCCAACTAACTCGTAGTGCGGCCACACACGCATTCCTACTCGCGAACAAGTTCTCACGGGCTCCAGGAGATTGAGATTCCCTTAGTGCGCTTTTCTACGATGCCTCCAAGTCTTCCCACCAGTTGGGGGCGCGGAATTATCGCTTTGGCGGGCCTACTGGCGCGGCCGTTATCAACGCTGAAGGAGGAAGGTCCGAATTCGGCGAGTCGTCGTGGCGGCAACGGCGTCCTCCACAAAACAACAAGCAGAGAGAACGAATCCGGCGGGGACGGGATAGAACAGAAGCGTGCGAAGATTGAGACGTCTCACAAACAGGAGGAGGAGGAACACCGTGGCGCTGGCTCGTCAGTGGAATCATGCAAAGAGGACGAATTCGGAAAACAGATGGAAGAGACGTGTGCGACGTCCTCCCCGTTTGGCCGCGTCTCCCCGTCATGCGTTGGCGTGACTGCCGCCGCGGCTGCCGACTCCGCCGACGCCGCTACCGCTGTGGACACTTTCTCAATCCCAGAAACGAGCAGTCTCCATGAATTGGCGGGACAGCGAAGCGATGAAACCTCCCACATACCAGGAATTCTGTCCGATTATGACAGAGAAACGCTTTTCAAGGACGAGGTGGTGTCTGATTCGGCCGCAACGTTTGATTCGTTAACAGCCGCCATGTTAACGTCTGAAAATGGAGCTGAATTCGACCTTACTAATGCGGAATCTGACGAGGACTCGGGCAGCGATCATATGGAACAGCCTGCGCTTCTCACGCGAGACGCCGCGTCATGCTATAACGCGGATACAGATGACGGTATTGACGTTGACGCTCACGAGGTCGAGGATGACCTAACGGTCATTCCGCCGCCGCGGAATCTGAGTCTGACTGAGACGATCGCGTCTGCTGATCATAACGAGGCTGAGTCAGCGTCCGCCACCGTGACAGAGGACACGTCAGCACTCATATCAAACCCATTCCCGATGATCTCCGCCTTCAGCCGCCATCAACGGCGCGAATTTCGTACGCGCATGGCACTGTCGCGGATCCAGCGGCACGTGCACGCGTACTCGGGGAAGATGCGCGGCGGAGCGTGGAACCACTCGAACAGAGCGACGCGTGGAGTATGGGGGAGCAGGGGGAGACGTTACGGCGCTTTTCCGCAGGATCACGGGCCTTGTAAGGGAGTTTCGAGGGCGCAGCTGGCTCTGAAGAAGCAGCAAGGTGGCTTGGGACGAGCTATGTCCCCACGCGCTGCACGGAGCAAGAGAGATGGGACTCGGGAACTGCAAGCGCACCAGGGATTCTCGGGTGCTTCTTCAGGTGAACCTTCAGGCGAATTCTGGGAGAAAGAGTTTGCGGAGGCGAGAATCAAGTCCATGTTTGCGGCGAAAGTCGAATCGGACGAGGGTAGGGAATCGGGGATGAGGGAGGAGGGATGGTTGATGGGGAAGAGTGCGGCCCTTCGGTCTATTCTAGGCCATGGGTCGTTGGTTCGGGAGGTGGATCGGTGCAAGATGTGCCGAGTCTGGGTTGAGCGAATCAGCCTCGGCGACTGTGCTGCTGAGTCTACGTACGGTGCTGACGTGTGCGCAGCCTTGGATCATGGGCATGACGTCACTGCTGACATCAGCCGTGAAGCATCAGAGCACGGGCAGACCGGGATTCACACTGCTACGGAAACTGCCACTGCCACTGGTAGAAGTGAGTCTCAACAGCATGGCGGGGGTTTAAGTGTTGGAGGAGAGGGACTGAGTAGCAACATCAGCGTCGCCAGCACGAACGCCAGCGCAATCAGCAGCGCCCGCAGCACCAGCACTTACAGTACGAGCACTTATGTAAGTGGCAGCACCGCTGGGGATGCGATTGGGAGGAGCCTGGCTCTCGGGTGCAGCCTGGCGTTCGGTAGCACGCTGGCGATCGCAACGAGCATTTCTTTTGGGGGAAGTCTGGCCATTGCCAGCAGCATTGCGTTTGGGAGTAGCCTTGCTGTCGTAAGCAGCTGTGCTGTTGATGATAGCACTGGCAGGAGGCGACGACGGGAGGGGGGGAAGAACACAGGAGGAGCTGCGGAAAAGAGGGGAGCTCAAGAGGGGGATGGGGAAACTGGGAAGGCAGAGGAGGGGAAGAAAGGGAGCTATGAAGCGAAGGGAAGAGAGCAGGAGGGGAGTGGAGATGGTGATGTAGCAGGCATGGTTGCTGCTCCCGTGGAATCATCCTCTAAAGCTGCTAGAAGCAGCCTCATCTCGCGCAGGGGAAGAAGGCAGTCAGACATACTAAAGAACAGCTTTAGGAGAAGCTCCTCGTTCACAGCTCCAACCACAGACGCCTGGTTCCCCGCTCCGCTCTGCTACAGTGGAGCACAGTCAGAGGGAAGCTTTTCGCTCCGACCCTCAGATGCTGCGTTTCCCAAACATATGTCTCCTTGTCTTGCGAAAGAGTTGGATGAGAGGTGTGGAGAGAGATGTGAGGAGGGCGAGACATCCGTGACAGGCTCTGCAGATGAGAGAGATGAGAGGTGCATGAAAAATGTTGTGGAGGAGAGGGAGTTGAGGGATGAGGGAAGCATGAGGGATGAGAGGGATGAGACGGTGAGTGAGAAAGAGGAGGCTTATGAGAGGGTAGTAGTAATGAAGCCATTCTCTCCTCCCTGTGGCATCCACGGGGTGACACTGGTGCATTCCCCTGAGCCATCCATCTCATCCCCCTTCTCCTCCGACTGCCACTGGACGTCCACCAATAGCCTGCTGCCACGTGGCTCGCCCTGGAGCCCGGCTTTCAAGATAGCAGACCCTATCATTGAGAAGAGGTGCACTGGCGATGGCAGTGGTAACCACAGGAGAGTGAAGTCCTGCTTAGAGTTCAATCAGATTAACAGTAGTGGTTACGACTGTTTGGATAGCTGGCCCTCATGTCACTTGTAATGTGCACTCTCCTGTTGTACCGTACTAGGTACTTGTTATGGTAGGTAGAAGGCTTTTGTTGTGCCATGGCACTTGCACCGCACAAACTACCTTAGTTGGCGGTCCTACATGCTGTGATATGAAGGAATGCGGCATAATATTCAGCTGATGAGTACAAGAAATGCATCTCAGTAGAGGAACTAAAAGCTGTAGATCAGTGTGTAGTGTATATAGACATCCCCTGCACTAGTACAGTAAGTGTTCAGGGGTATATGGACGCTGGACTGCTGACCTAAATGCACTATAGTCACCACCATTTGAATGCCAAATGGATGACGAGTGCTGATACCTACCGGTAGTGATCGTAACCCAACCAAACAGAGTAGCCAGCTCCTCCAAAGCGCGTCTGCACCGTTGGATCTTCTCTCACGTGCCGTGCATGGCTCAATCCTCACCGTTCATCTTCACGCACGTACGGCTCAAAGAGGGTAACATACGGCTCAGGGTCATGCCTCATCATGAGCTTGGCAGCGCGGTGAAACTCGTCCCTTAGCACGCAGATGGAGGCGCGGCAGTCAACCACAAACAGCCCCTCAGCAGCCCCTCAGCAGCCCCTCAGCAGCTGATCCCTACCGTTCATCTTCACGCACGTACGGCTCAAAGAGGGTAACATACGGCTCAGGGTCATGGCGCATGAGCTTGGCAGCGCGGTGAAACTCATCCCTGAGCACGCGGATGGAGGCGCGGTCAACGACGCGGCCGAGGTCATGGGAGAGGTCAAAGGGGTCCTCTATGCAGATCAGGTGCCGCTCGTTGCCCACCCGCCTCGTCCACTCCTTCTCCTCCTTGCTGTGTGTGTGTGTGTGTGTGTGTGTGTGTGTGTGTGTGTGTGTGTGTGTGTGTGCATGGATTGGGGGAAAGGGAGGGAGAAACAGCAGGAGCGAGGTGGTGAGATGGGAGCAGGAAGTGGAGGGAACAGAGCTGCCACTGACAACAACGTGGCTCACCTGAGGAAGCCACCGGTGCGGATGCTGATGACGCAGCGGTTGTAGTCGTGGCGGAAGGCCCAGTACTCAAACAGCCCCGCCAGCAGCTCCCCCACCGTCTCCCCATTGGCCGCCCCAAAGCCCCGCAGCGTGTCCACCTTGTCGTAGTAGGAACACACGACGCTGCCCACCTGCATGCGGTACGTGTGTGGCTGCATCTCCTGTGATTGCAACAGGGGGAGGGGGAGGGGGAGGGGGAGACGGAGGGGGAGGGGGAGGGGGAGGGGGAGTGGGAAAGGAAGGAGGGGAAAGGGGTGGGTGGGTTACGGTAAGAGGCAGGGAGAGGGATTGATGAAAGTCAACAAGGTTAACAGCAACTGTGCCTCGCTTGGCAAAATGGGTGGCTGGCGCTGCTGCAGGTAGTACACTACAAAGCAGCCGTCATCATCATCATCATCAGCCGTCGTACACTACTAAGCATTGCGCACCTGAAGGCAAGGCAGAATGGGTGGCTGGCGCTGCTGCAGGTAGTGGATGCACATGATGACATAGCTGCAGGGGGAAACCGGGGGGGTGTGGATGGGGGAATTAAAAAGAGGATTCGCGAGCTCAAAACACTTGTCATACGAGTTGGCGGTAGGGAATGAGGGCATGGCAGAAAGTACAGCTGGCGCTGCTGCAGGACGTGGACGCACATGATGACGTAGCTGAAGCGGGAAAGGTGGAGGGGGCATGGCGGGTGGATGGAGGACGAGAGGGGAATGTGGGGAGGGAATTTGTACAAAAACTTCTTTTGAGAGTTGTCAAATGCCTCAAAACTCAACCACCCGACCCCTCCCCCCCTTCCTCCCCCCCCCCCCCCCCCTCTTGGACCCTCTTCCCCCAAAACACCTTCTCTCTCCGCCCCCACACCTTCACTATCCCGCTCCAAGATCAACTTTCTCCCCTCCCCCACGCACGCATAGGACGAGAGTGTGCCGCGGAAGGTCTCGTTGATCTGCCTCCTTTTCGCCCAGTGCTTCACGAGGAACGCCAGCTGGCGCACACGCTCGTCAATGCGCCCATAGTCCGCCAGCAGGCGGCTGTTGGCCACAGCTGCGAGGTTGTTGACACACATGTCGCATGCAACTCCGGATGCTGGGTCCATGAACTTCACGATGGGCACACGCGCGTGGGTGAGCGCCTGTTGGGATGGGGGGGGCAAAGGTTCAGGGACGGGAATGCATGGGCACGGAAAACAGGCAAGACGGCAGCATGGGTGGGGTGGGGTGGCGTGGGGCGGGGTGGGGTGGGGTGTGGCTCGTCAATGCGCCCATAGTCCGCCAGCAGGCTGTTGGCCACGGCTGCGAGGTTGTTGACACACATGTCGCACGCCACTCCCGATGCTGGGTCCATGAACTTCACGATGGGCACACGCGCGTGGGTGAGTGCCTGCAGCACGGGGGAGACAGGGAATGGGGTTTGGGGGATGAGGGCTGTTGGCCACGGCCGCAAGGTTGTTGACGCACATGTCCCACGCCACTCTGGATGCTGGCTCCATGAACTTCACTATGGGCACTCGTGCATGGGTCAGCGCCTGTGGGGTTGGGAGGGGCAAAGGTTCAGGGACACGGACGCAAGGGCGGGGAAAGCAGGCAAGACGGCAGCATGGGTGGGGTGGGGCGGGGTGGGGTGGGGTGTGGCTCGTCAATGCGCCCGTAATCCGCCAGCAGGCGGCTGTTGGCCACGGCTGCGAGGTTGTTGACACACATGTCACACGCCACTCCCGATGCTGGGTCCATGAACTTCACTATGGGCACACGCGCGTGGGTGAGTGCCTGCAGGAGGGGGGAGACGGGGAATGGGGATTGGGGGATGAGGGCTGTTGGCGACGGTTTTAAGGTTGTTGACGCACATGTCCCCATCTCACCCCTCGTCTCACCTGCACGCTGAGCATGCCCTCCGCCCTCAGCGCACTCGCCATGTTCGTGATAACCTCCACACGCGACACATCTGGGCCGTCCAATGCCCACCTTTCACATCTTCCCCCCACATGCACACACCCCCACCTGCACGCTGAGCATGCCCTCCGCTCTGAGCGCACTCGCCATCTTGGTAATCACCTCCACGCGAGACACATCCGGGAGCCCCGCTATCCCTCCCTCGACTCACCTGCTTGTTTACCTACCCCTCTCTCGTCTCGCCTCACCTGCACGCTGAGCATGCCCTCCGCCCTGAGCGCGCTCGCCATGTTGGTAATCACCTCCACGCGCGACACATCCGGCCCCTCCAGAGCAAGACAAACATCCACATCACAGTTGCGCACGCCAAAAAAATTCGCGCACGACCCATACAAGAACAGCTGCGCGGAGGGGTACGTGGCGGCGGCCACGCGCGTGAGCGTGCGCATGAGCTGCTCCTTGCGCTCCGCCTCCTCTGCCGTGGGCTCCAGCGAGCGGAACAGCGCCAGCAGGTGCGAGTTGAGGCGCGCAAGGTCCACGCGGAGGGACGGCGGGCGGTGGGCGTGCGGGCGGAACTGAACCTGCTGTTGTTGTTGCTGCTGCTGGGGTCTTGCTTGCAGTTGCTGCTGCTCCTGCTGCTGCTGCTGCACGCCCCCTTGCGGCTGCTGCTGCTGCTGCTGCTGGTCGGGATGCCTGAACCGTTGGCCAGGGCTGGAGCCGGGGGGATGGCGAGGGGCGGCAGTGAACGCAGCGTGGTGACGATGCGGATGGATAGGAATACCGTGCTGATGCTGCTGCTGCCTCTGCTGCTGCTGCTGCTGCTGTTGCTGCTGCGGCTGATTGCGAGACATGTGCTGCTGTCCGTGCTGCTGTCCGTGCTGCTGTCCGTGCTGCTGCTGCTGCCCCGCACGCCCCTGCTGTTGAAACTGACCCGAGTCACCAGTCGGGTCACCAGAGAGGTCGAACGCCTTCATATCTTCCGCCAAAGCCTCCAACGAATTCCTCACATCCTGCGCGCCCTTCCCCACACCGGCGGCGCCACCAGCCGCATCTCCTTCCGCGCCTGCTGCGCCTCTCCCCGCCCCGCCGCCACTGCCTTGCGCGCTCGCTCCCGCCTTGCCCGACGCGGGGGGGGAGGGCGAGCCCAGGGGCGGAAACATGTCATCGTTAAACAGCTTGCGCGCCGTCGCCTGCGCCCTTCCCTGCTGCAACTGCTGCTGTTGCTGCTGCTGCTGCTGCTGCTGCTGCTGCTGAAACTGAAGCTGCTGGTGATGCTGCTGTTGCTGTTGTTGTTGCTGTTGCTGTTGCTGCTGCTCGTGAAGGCCAGATGCTTTCAATTGTGGGGCGGCGAAGGCGTTGCCGGCGGCAGCGAGGAGATCCATGATCGTCTGCTGGCTCGACGGGCCTTCCAGCGCCGCCACCGCAGCCGGGTCGGTCAGCTGCTCCAGAGTAAGCTCGTCCGCGTTAAAAGCACCACCGTTGTTAGCATTCGAAGCCACTGCACCCATGATCCCACCCTGCTGTTGTTGCTGCTGCTGGACAGGCGGAAACTGCTGGTGCAGCGGTAACGGAAAGTTCCCTTGAAGGCCATCAGGCCCCAGAGCACCCGCGCGACGCCACGGGTCTCCTCCCACGTTCAACCCCTCGCTTTCTCTGCCTCCTGTTACCATACCTCCGTCGCTCACGCCGCCACTCACACCCCATCCACTCCCTCCATCCTCTCTTCGCCCTGCCTCCTTCCCGTTCGCTCCGACGGCCGCCCACTGCGCCACACCTGCGTTTCTTCCCGCTGCCCCTCCGCCTCCGCCTCCCCCTCCGGGCGCGGCCATGCCTCCCCGCGCAGGGTTAAACCGGCTGTCCCCAAGTCCCACTCCTCCCCCTATTCCTCTATCAGCTTCGGCATCATTCGTTCCGTACGGCCAGTTGCTAAGAGAGGATCGGCTGGGAGAGCCTCTGCCTGCCTCCACAGACTTTCTCCCAAACGGGGACCCTTCTAACGAGGCAACACGTTGGTCGAACGGCCCGCCAGGATCGGAAAAACCCTGCAAGGGCGGATCACCGCCGTTCAGCCCGGGATGCGGGTACGGACCGAGAGACGGACTTCCGCGGTTCATTCCTTCCCCATTTCCTCCAAACCCTCCTTCCCCTCGGAACCTTCCTGGTGCTCCTACTGCTGCTTCGGTTGCTTTTTGAGAATTCTCGAAAGACAGCATTCCTTGCCCGAGGGAGAAAGGTTGTCCGCCGCGCATCCCGCCCGGGTCAGTGGGCCTTCCAGGCGCGCGAAACGGAGAGCCATGGACAGGTGAATCAGACCACAGCTCCTTGAGGTAAGACGGCACCTCGTACTTGTCAGAAAGGTTTGGCGCCATGGATTCAACATTCATTAGATTATGCGGAGCACGGATCTCGTCGAGGGTGAGTCCGAGAGTGTTTGGAGGAGCTGGGAGATTTTGCGAGCCTCGTGAGCCGTAGATCTGGCCGAGATCGCCGTCCAATTGCGTCGCCGATGGGCCTGACGCGAAATGAGTGTTGAGAACGCCTCGAGGGAGTGACTGGAGCTGTGCATGTACAGAGTCGGCGTATAACGGAGCACCAGCTTGAGACTCCTGAAAACGCTGCTGCTGGAGCTGCTGCTGTTGCTGGTGCTGATGCTGCTGCTGACTGTGCTCCAGTGACGTGGCTACAGGTGGACCCAGCGTTTGTTGCAGATGACGTGGCAATGCCAGTGGACCTGAGTCAATAGGGAACTGCTGCTGAGTCACGAGTCCTGCGAGCGCCTGCTGTCTCCGCTGTTGCTGAAAATACTCCTCCACCTGCCACGAAAGCATGTGGTCCGTTGATATGCGTGAGTATCCATCGGACGGTGGAGGAGGAGCATCCGGAATCTGTTGCCGCTGCAGCTGTGGGAAATCTTGCTGCAAGAATTGTGCCTGTTGCTGCTGCTGCAACGATATCTGTTCCGCGTGCAAGGAACGGCCGATCCCGTTAACTCCTTGCGAGACCGCAGGAACTCGCGGAGCTGTCACTTCGCCAGGCAGCCCTGCCAATCCGCTGCCTGGAGTTAGCCTAGATAATACCGAGTCAATGTAATTCGCTGCGTGTGTCAAACCGCCGGATCCGGCGGATAGCGAAAACGAATCATCGCCGAAATTTGGATTGCGAGGAGCCGGATCAGAACCAAGCGCGACTCGAGCAGGACCTAATCCGTACTGTTTCGCATCGGACGGCCCGAAATGCCACGCGTTACCCGCCTTCAAATCGTGGTTAGCTACAAGATGGGAATTATTTTCCTGCGCGGAAACACCTGAAGAATCTCCTAACTGCGGACGTGCGTAGGCTGAAGCTGGAGGGACGCCGAACCCTGGCGGCCAGGAGGCACCAGGACCCGATGCGTCCCTCTGCACACCGGTATCCTCGGACGCCATAGCCTAAGACTAACAATGGCGACACATATCGCCTAAGAGTAACAATGGCGACACATAGTGAGTAGAAAGGTATCTACATGATACCTAGCGGACACGATAGGTTGATCTGGAAGCTCTGCGCACGCTGCTACAGAATCGAGAACCGAGGTTCCTCCTGAAACTCCTTGAAAGATTACTACTGCAGGATCTAGATCGAGCTTCGGCAAGTTCAAGAATCTTGAGAAGTGGTTGGTGGAGCGACGACGTTGCGGGACGGGAAACCCTAGATCTAGCGCAGCTCGGAAAAGCAGGGAACAACGGGGATACTTTTTATATGGTAGCAATAATTGACTACATTTCGATACTGGTAGTGGTTAACGGATGTATACTATATTTTGACAATTAAAATTTCCTTATGTTGAGTTCTTCGCAGTCTGAGCTAAGTATCTCAATCCTTATATGATTTCAATCCCAGATGTACGATAATTACACAGCTGAAGAATTTCTCACAACACAAATTCATGTCGTTATTGCTTTTATCAATGAGCTTCAGTACACACTAGTAGAAAGCACGGATATACTAGGTACAAAGCAACACAGTATCCAGGGCTGACGCTATCAGACTGAATAGTATGATTGGTCTGACCAATCAGGCTATTGAGCTTGTGAATATTGTACTTCCAGTGTAATCAATATTTCATCCCTGAGAGCCTCAGTGTTGTTGTTTGTAGGCCCCTGATATAGTGTAATAAGCATCAGACTTAGTCGTTTATGGAGTCTGGCCCTACAGAGAATACGGTCTGTGGTCCTTGTATGCCGGTCTATCGAGAGGAAGCTGTCGAGATAGCTAGGCAAGGTTGGTTGCATTGACGAGAGAGATTGGTACAAGAAACACAACCCTAAAGTGTTATCCCCTATAACATCTACCCCACTACAGCCTACCAATATATATCACACATATATATCATTTGACACACCCCCATAGGCAAAGTGGGGGAGAGCAACGGGTCACAAGACCAGTCAAGAGAAGCAAAACAAGCTCAGGGTGGATCACAACGTCACCACACATTCAGAGCACAAGCAAATGGCCACAAGGCCAGTTCACATGCAGAGATATATATGCAGCAATAACAGTACAGTGATGGCTACCTAGCAAGAGCCAGCATGCAGGTATATATATATATATATATATATATATATATATATATCACAGTACAAGCAGAGACTACAGCAAGTGTGGAAACGTAGGCACAAGGCCCAACAGAGTACAAAAGCGCTGATGATCACCAGACGGAAGTGCCTTGGTGAATATATCAGCAGTGTTGGCCCGAGTGGCCACGTGGCGAAGACGAAGCTGGCCTCGCTGCTGCAACTCTCGAGCCAGGAAGTAACGCAAAGCAATGTGCTTCGTTCTGTGCTCCAGTCTGTGCTCCTCACACAAGGCAATGGCCGCCTTGTTGTCAACGTACAGCACTGGAGGAGAACGAGGCCGCTCACCCAAGTCAGTCAGCAGGTAGGTGAGCCAGCGAAGCTCCTGTGCAGCCATGGCGGTGGCGTAGATCTCAGCCTCACAACTGGAGCTGAGAACAGAAGACGAGCGTGTAGACCGCCAAGAAACAGAGCCAGAGCCAAGGCTGAAGGTGTAACCCTGTGACGACCGCTGTGTAGCCTGGTCGTCAACCCAAGACGCGTCTGAGTGCCCAGTGAGGACCACCTCACTCCGTCCTCCAAGCACGAGCCCCATGCTCGATGTACTGCACAAGTAGCGCAGTACCCTCTTAGCAGCAGCCATGTGCTCTGGTCGGTGCCTACCAGGAGCCACGTAGCGAGCGAGAAGGCCAAGAGGGTACGCAAGGTCAGGACGAGTGCAGGTCATCAGGTACATGAGGCAGCCCACTAGCTCTGCGTAAGGACCACTCGGCTCTACGGACTCGTCCGAAGGTGGAGCTGAGAGCGAGTAACCTGTAGCCAGAGGAGTGTGCTGTGGCGAGGACCAGGTGAAGCCGAAGCGCTGAAGAACCTGCTGCACCATGTGTGACTGAGTCAGTGTGATGGTGCGGCGTGCTCTGTCCCGAGTGATCTGCAAGCCAAGGTAACTGCGCAGCTCACCCAGGTCTGTGCACGTGTGTCTCTTCTGCAGCTCCGACTTCACCAAGGCGAGAGCCTCAGTGTCAGCAGTGGCAAAGACTAAGTCGTCGACGTACACGAGGATGTAGAACGGTGGCAGCGAAGTGTCGGTGCGCAGGAACAGCGACGGGTCAGCTGTCGAAGGAGCGAACCCAAGAGCCGCCAGTGTCGTCCTCAGTGTGTCGTGCCACTCACGTGGCGCCTGGCGGAGACCGTAGACTGGCCGCCGGAGGCTCCACTGGGTACCAGGAGGGAACGACCCAGTGAAGCCAGGTGGGCGGCGCAGCCAGATCTCCTCGTGCAGGCTGCCCTGTAAGAAAGCTGTGCTGAAGTCAAGAGAGTGAAGCTCGTAGTCACGCTGAGCGGCAACGTGCAGCAGCACCCGAAGAGTAGTCATCTTCGGGGTAGGGGAGAAGGTCTGGAAGAAGTCAACTCCCTCTCGCTGACTGAAGCCTCGAGCAACGTAACGAGCCTTGAAGACAGGCGGAGAACCCGGCGGCCGCTTCACCCTGAAAATCCACATGCCATCGACGATGTTCGCCCCAGGAGGGGGAACCTCATCGACGTAAGTGCCTGTGAACTTCCAGGATGCCATCTCTGCGTCCATGGCTGTCTGCCACTGAGAGGAGTACTCACCCGCGATCGCCTCAGCGTAAGAGCGCGGGGTCGGGATGTCTGGTGCATCCGAGTCTCCCTCAGGGGCAAGCAGCATGGCCACGAGATGAGGCGCAGCAGCCGCAAGACACTCAAGGTCCTCGTGCCTGTCCTCAAGGACGTCCGTGCTAAGAGCACACTCACCCCCGACGGACGGAGGACAGACAGACTCAGACTCAGCAACAAGACTGGCAGCGAAGTCTAGACGACAGGCAGCAGCAAAGTCAACAAGCTCAGCGACAAGAGCAGACGCAGCAGTAGACTCAAACGACGGGTCAGTGACAACTGTGGCTAGCAGACGCGTGACAGTAGGGTGCTCAGCACGAAACCGGTCAGACTCAGGGTCTGGAACGTCAGGCAGAGAGGATGCAGGAGGAGACGGCAGAGGAACAGGCTGCAGAGCAGAGGAAGGACGACGGACTACGAGGTGTGCGCTGGGGACAGCCGGCTGACGCGAACGAGGAACACGACGACCGGTACGACCAGGACGAGCAGGCGAGACAGGACGCGACGCAGGCTCACGACGCTCAGCAGGACTACCTGTCTACTCAGTGTAAGGAGAAGGAGCAGGCAGCGGTGAGCCAGGCTGTAACGGAAGACCAGTAGACGACGGGAGAGTAAGAACCTGACGAAGAGCAGAGTCAGACGGCGGCAGAGACGACGGAGACGGCGGAGCGAAGAACAGTCGTGTCGGCGCAGCTGCGCCAGTACCGGCAGCTCCAGCAGCTCCAGTACCTCCAGCAGCTCCAGCACCTCCAGCAGCTCCAGTCCTAGAACCGACACCTCCAGTCCCAGGGTCTCCAACCTCAGTGTCTCCAGCAGCAACACCCCCAGAACCAGCACCTCCAGTCCCAGGGTCTCCAACCTCAGTGTCTCCAGCAGCAGCACCTCCAGACGCAGCACCCCCAGCCCCAGCAGCTCCAGTACCTCCAGTACGAGCACCTCCGGAACCAGCGACTCCAGCAGTAGAGCCCCGGGCTCCAGCAGCGCGACCCTGACGGCGACCGTACCGGTCCTGCAGCTGCTGTGAGGTGAGAGGCACACGTGGACGAAGGCGGCTACTCCAAGGAGACCGCGCAACAGCAGACTCAGAACCCTCAGCGCCAGCACCCCCAACTGCTCCAGAACCTCCAGCGCCAGCACCTCCAGGCTCCTCACGCGTAGGCTCAGTACCCTCAGACTCGGCACCCCCAAGCTCAGCACCTCCAGGCTCCTCACGCGCAGGCACAGCACCCCCAGACTCCGCACCCCTAGGCTCAGCACCTCCAGGCTCCTCTCGCGCAGGCTCCGCACCCTCAGACTCGACACCCCCAAGCTCAGCACCTCCAGGCTCCTCACGCGCAGGCACAGCACCCCGAGCAAGACCACCCCCAGCAGGACCGGAGTCACCAGTGACCTCAGCAGGCGTAGGTACCGGAGGGTCTACCTGAGAAACACCTGAGGGAGCAGGACCTGGTGCGGGGAGGGGGTCTACCTGGGGAGCACCTGGAGCGAGAAAGAGCGGCGGGGGGGGGCGAGAGGCAGTGCGGTAGGGGAAGAGACGGTAGAAGGGAACCGACTCGTCAAAGGTGACGTCCTGAGACGCAAAGACACGGCGCGAGGTGGGGTCGTAAAACTGCCAGCCAGGCGCGTCAGGAGGAAAACCAAGGAAGACGCAGGGAATGGCGCGAGCAGAGAGCTTGTCCGCGGTGAGATCGCGGACAAAGGCACGAGCACCCCAGACCCGGAAACGCGACGCATCGCCAACCTCCCCCGTCCACAGCAGTGTGGGCGAGGTGTCCGGCAAGGAGACACGGGGCCAGAGGTTGAGCTGATGCGCGGTGTACCGGACCGCAAACGGCCACAGAAAATGGGGAGCCGCCGCATGGATCATGGAGGTACGAGCGACCTCCATGACTAAGCCAATGCGGCGCTCAGCAACCCCATTCTGCTGCGGAGAGGCCGGAAGCGTGAACGACTGGGTGATGCCGTGCTCCGCACAGAAGGCTGCCAAGAGGTCAGAGGAGAACTCACCACCTCTGTCAGAGTGCAGACGCAGGACAGGAAAGTCCCGCTCGAACCGCTCGCGGAGCTGGAGACGCACAGCGCGGATCCAGGGGATCAAAACAGCAGGGACGTCTCCCTTGCTGCGCAAGGGGAAGACCGTAGTGTAACGCGTGTAGTCGTCGACAACCAGCAGAAAGTACCGCTCACGGCCCTGTCCCTGGACGCGGGCTGGGCCCCACACGTCCAGGTGAAGCGTCTGCAGGGGAGCCTCTGTGGGAGGAAACGAGGAGGAGTGAGGAGCGGCGCGCTGCCGCCCCTCGACGCAGGGAATGCAGGGCGGCGCAGGCGAGGGAGGGAGGGCAGGCAGAGACCTGGGAAGCCCAGAGACCAGGGAGCGAGAGTGCATGCTACGAAGGCGAGGCAGGGAGGGGTGACCAAGGCGGTGGTGCCACAGGAGCGTGTCGTGCGACAGGCGGCGGCACTCACACTGGGTAGCTACCTGAGCAGACGCGTACAGCTGCGGAGACAAAGGAGCGGAGCGTGAAACAGTGGTGAGGGTGTACAGACTGGACCCCGGCTCACGAGTGAACGTGGCCAGGTGGCGGCCAGTCTTGGAGCACGTGCAGATCGCCACACGCTGCCCTCCAGGAGTCCAGGTGTCAACCCAGTGATCCTGGAGGACGGCGTTGCTCACCAGGTTCGTAGAGAACGAGGGAACGAGGAGACCTGACAGCTCACCAGACGGGACCGCCGGGCACGGGAGCACAGTCGTGGCTCGTGCAAGCACTGGGCCCCCAGAGGGGTCAGCCAGTGAGACAGGGACAGGTGCAGGGAGGGGAGTGACGGTGGTGCTATCGCGAAAGAAACAGCGGGAAGCACCAGAGTCAAGTGTAAACGTGTGCAAGGCCTGAGCCGACTCAGTACCAAGGGGAGCAGACTCACTAGCACCTAGGGCTGCAGCCCTTATACCGGGGTCAATACCAGGGTCAGGCGGCACACACAAGTAACAGTCACCCTCAGCACTAACAGACAATGCATACATGGCAGCAAGAATAACATCATAGTCCAGATCAAAGATAGGCACATCACGCCTAAGCAGCTCTGCCCAGTTGGGGAACTCAGTAGCATCAGGATACTTGGCACGCCAGGCGTCACTAAGCCTAGAAAAACAACGGTACTCAGTGTGAAAACCGTTGCAGGGGCGACCCTTGCGGGGGCCAGTACGAATGACATAGGGGCAGCGGTCAGAACCCCGAGACGCCCCACGCCCAGCATACCAGTCATTGAGCTGCTGGGAGGTGAGGGGAGGAAGCTGCTGCTGCTGCTGCTGCTGCTGCTGGCCACCAGTGGGGCCACCCTTCTGGCCAGATCCACCCCCACTCCCACCTCCACCGCCACTGCCGCTGCCTCCTCCCCCACCACCGCCGCCGCCGCCTCCACCGCCCCCGGTCCTGCCGCCACCCCACCCACCGCCTCCACCCCCACGGCCACCCCCACCACCTCCACCACCCCCGCCGCCTCCACCACCGCTCCCTCCACCGCCACCTCCGCCACCCCTGCCACCCTTGCCGCCCCTGCCACCACCACGCTTCCCACCAGGAGCGGAAGCCGCTGCGACCTTCTCCGCACCGAGGAAGTCGACAGCAGTAGCAGCAGAGGCGTAGGAGGGGTCAAGAGGGGAGGGGGAGCACCCCTCAAAGAGGGGAGTGCGGGGAGTGCCACGAGCAGCACCGACAGCGAGGATGTTCTTCTCTGCTGCGACCAGCTGCTGCTCGAAGTCGTCCAGAGTGATAGTTGGAGGATCCTTGGCAAGGAAGTGATCCCTGACAGAGCGAAGAGTGTCAGGGAGGCGGGTGACGAGGATGTAGAGGGTGAAGTACAGCGGGGGGGTGTTCGTGGCGAGGAACTCGTCGGTAAGAGCGGCTCGAAAGCGGGCGTCACTAGCGCGGAGGTGAGTGATAAGGTCGGCAGCAGTGTGAAACGAGGCTAAGTCTGGGAACAGGTAAGGCAGGATGAGACTACCAACGGTGGCTGTGGCCGGGGCGGAATAGCGGGCAACGACAGCATCATACAGCGTCTTAGCAGTCTTAAGCTGGTTGAAATGCGCGCGCTCAGAGATCGGTAGGTGATTGCGAATAACAAGGCGCGCGACTGCATCGCGGAGCTCCCACTGTGCTCGTTCAGGGGCAGGAGCAGTCTCAGCGGGAGTAGGGACAGTGCCGGTCACATAGGCTAGCAGTGATACTCCGTCTGCGACGTCAGTCATAAGGTAAAGCCGCAGATCACTAAGCCAGGTGTCAAACTCGATGGGGCGGCCGTCAGGCTCAAAGGCGAGAACAGTAAGGGTCGCCATGGTTGCAGCGCAGGCAAAAGTAGCAGGCTCAGGCAGCAGGCTCAGGCAGCAGGCTCAGGCAGATAGGAAAAACAGGGTAAACCCTAAACCCCGGACGCAATGCACGGGGCAGCAGTGCGCTGTACGAGCGACGAACGTGACTTGCAGGGCCTAGGTGGGCTGCTCGCGGACGGTAGGTGCAGTGCGCAGCTCTGAAGCAGGCCACGCAGGCAGCGAACGCGACGCGCGGGGCCTAAACGGGCTGCGCGCGAGCGACGAACGCGACGCGCGGGCTGCAGACGGGCTGCGCGGGGCCTTAGCGGGCTGCGCAAGGCAGCGACGGGCCGCGCGCGGGCTGCGCGGGCTCAGGGCGGGCTGCGCGGGCGACGGACGGGGCGCGACGCGGCTGGCAGCAGCAGTGCGCGCTAAAAAAAAAAGGCGTGCGCGCGCAGCCGAGGCGCGCGCGGGCAGCAGGCTAGGCAGACAAACAGGCAAGGCAGGTAGGCAGGCCGTTGGTGAGGTAACTTAGTAACTGGTGGGCCCTTAAACTTAGGTCCTAAGAACCTGCTCTAGATGCCATGTCGAGATAGCTAGGCAAGGTTGGTTGCATTGACGAGAGAGATTGGTACAAGAAACACAACCCTAAAGTGTTATCCCCTATAACATCTACCCCACTACAGCCTACCAATATATATCACACATATATATCATTTGACAGAAGCTTCCTCAAAATTTCCCGAAAGTAACCCCCCCCCCCCCCGCGTAACCATTTCCCCACCCCCCGTGGTTGTCTTTATGTTCGCGTGGGCAGTAAACCACGTAATGCTGACAAAATCTGTTGGTGCGCTGTGCACAGCAAGGCAGCCAGGTGCGGCGCGATGCGGCCAGCATGCCAAGTGTACAATGATGAATCTGCAGCTACGCGCACCGCGCCACCCTCACGTAATGTGCTGTGCTATGTATTGCAGAACTCGCCGAGCATTGTTGACAGTGCATGTGTAATAAGAGAAAAATTGTAGCAACAAGACTCTGATCCTAGTTAGTCAACCCTGTGACAGCAGGGAAGGAGTTCCCTGGAGACTGCGCCATCAGAGTGGTCAAAATCTGGCCGAACCCCCCTCAGTGTTCAGGAATTTTTTTTTGGAACGTCAGCCCTGACAGTATCGCTGAGGCTGTTGCGGATTGAACGTGTCCATATTGCATATCTGCGAACACACTAGGTAAATACATACCGTACCGTAACAAGTTCCCCGACAGTGTATATCATTACACCCTACATACTATACCGTACCGTAACAAGTCCATCTGCACTATCAAACACCCTACGCCAGCTGCCCCCGCATTGCCTTCTGCACACGCTGTCGAAACGGCTCCACTGCAACAAGAAGGGTGGCAGCCCTTGTCCTCTTCTCTCGACCCCCCTCTCCTTGCTCCGACGGCGCTCTCCCCTCTGACGTCCTCTGCGAACCCCCCACAGATTCACCCTCACACCCCTCCACACCCTCACCCTCATGCAACGGCTCCATTCTCGCAAATGTGACAGCCCGCCCACCTGCCACCTCATGCATCCCATGCTCCTTCCCCTGCGGCCGCCCCTGCTGCCCCATATAGCCATCCCGCAGGCTCTTGCACCCCTCGTCCTGCCCTTCCATCTGGCTGTGCATAGCCGGAGGCACACCAAGGGTGGCGTCAGGCAGGAGGACAGGGCAGCTCCATGCCACACCCAGGTGCCCTCCCTCCCCCTCCCCCTCCTCTCCCTCCTCCCCCTCCTCCTCATATTCCAGCCCAGATGACTTGCACTCGGTGACAAACCGAGGCATTTCCTCCAGCCGGCCCTCTGCACTGTATGGATTCCACAGCACGCCACCACCTGAAGTTTCACCTGAAGCCTTGCGGCGATTCTCAGGGTTGTCAGAGAGCAAGGCTTCCTCAGCAAAGCAGTCACTGCTGCCACTACTGCAACCCCCCTGGACGCCACTGCTGGTGCCTTTTTGTCCTCCACCATCCTTGCCACTCGAGCTCGAGTCGATCTGACTTGATTCCCTGCTCTCACCAGAGCCATCATTCCTCGTTCCCACCGGCACGGATCGAGGTGCCTTAGAAGGCGCCTCAACATCCTCAGAGAGGCGCTCCTTCTTGTGACCGCTACCACTACCCCATGACCTGAACCCCCATGCTCTGAGCCTGCTGCCGCTCCTCGCATGCCCGCGCCCTCTGCTCTCGGATTTTTCTCCCGACACCACAGTTGACAGCAAAGCCTCACCACCAGTGCTGCTGAGGCTGCGGCTGCTCCTGGACCGCACATGCACCTGTCCGCTGCCTGTCTGAGCAGCAGTGTCGTCGCTGCTGCTGCTCCTTGCTAGCCCAAACACGCCCCGGCGGATCCGACTCACGCGCACCCTGTCAAGAGGAGAACCCATACCGTCCACAGTGTGCCTTCTGCTGTGCATCCCACCCACAGCTGCACTGTGAGAGCTCTCAGCCTGCCCTTGCTCCCCCCCGTTCAAAACCACACCATCCATCCCCTCTCCTCCTCCTGCTCTCTCTTCCGACCCCCCACTCCCTGTCTCGTGCCAACTTTTGCTCCCTGCTCCGCTCAAATCCCTGCCACTCAAATCCCTGCCGCTCAGGTCCCTGCCACTCAAACCCGCACCACTCAACTCCCTCAAACTCAACTCCCGACCACTCAAACTGTCATCGCTCAAACCGCTCGAGCTCCGTCCAGCTGCTTCCATGATGCTCCTCTTCCTCGCACCCCTCGACCGGCTCCGCCACCCCCCCAGTTGCTCCTTTTCTGCTGCTTCCCACACGTCCTTGGGCCCGTCCGAGGGTATCGACGCCAGCGCCTCGTTGTGCGAGTGCCGCCGAATTACACTCTTCCACGAGGAGAAACCCGAGGAACGCCCTGAGGAGAGGCGTCTGGAGGGGGCCAGGGGGGCACTGGAGGGGAAACTGGAAGAAGGAAAACTAGAGGGGAAAGCAGAGAGCTTCTTTAGGAGTTCTCGGGGAGAGAGCAGCATGCGATGACGGGGTAAGGGGATGCGGGGTGTGGTGCGGCTGCGAGGAGGCCGTGCGAATATGCTGCCTTCGCTCACTGACTGATGTAGCTGCCCCTGCTGCTGCTCCCCTTGCCGCTGACCTTGCTGCTGCCCTTCCTGCTGCGCTTCCTGCTCCTCTTGCTGCTCCTCTTGCTGCTGTCTTGGCTCCTGCTTACCACTTCCCCGTTTTCCCAAACCAGCTCCCCTACTCTGCACCCAAGCCCCTCCAGAGGCATGGCCTTCAGACGCACCGAGGTTGTCCTGTAATCCAGACCCTTCAATCTTGCCTGATGCCTTGCCAGGCGTCTTGGGTCCAAAGAACGAGATGCTGGCTCCAGGCAGGGGCGAACGCACTGGGTTTTTCCAGGGGAGGGCCCATCTGGGGACGGCGGGTGTGGCTGACAGGTTGCCGACAGAGACTGACGGTTCGAGGAGGTTTTGCACGGTGGTGGGTGGTTCTGAGCTGTGGAGGGAGGAGGCGCGAGCAGGAGCAGGTTCGGAAGTGGGCGGAGGAGTGGGTGCAGGAGCAGCAGGAGCAGGAGCAGCAGGAGCAGGAGCAGGAGCAGGAGCAGGAGCAGCAGCAGGAGGAGGGGCAACGACAGGTGCATCGGTAACACAATCAGTGTCAGCAGCAACGGCAGCAGCAGCAGAAGTACGGAGAGGAACTGGAGGAGCAGCAATAGAAGCTGCAGCAGCAGGGGATGTAGCAACAGCTGTGGAAGCAGCAGGGGCAGCAGCGACAGGGAGAATAGCCGCGGCTGTAGCAGCAGCAGGGGCAGTAGTAGCGGCTGTAGGTGTCCCTTCAGGTGATTCAGATGAACCTTCAGGTGAACCTACAGCTTCTTCAGGTGAAGTCACAGATGCTTCAGGTGAACCCTCAGCTTCTTCAGGTAGACCCTTAGGTGCTTCCAGTGAAATTCCAGGTGCTTCAGGTAAACACTTAGCTGCTCCAGGAGAACCCTTAGCTGCTCCAGGTGAACCCTCAGGTGCTTCAGGTGAAGCAGGCAACACAGGAGCAGCGCTGGGCATAGCAGCAGGAGTGCAGGTGGTGTGGGCGGGCGTTCCAACAGCGAGTGTGACACTATCCTGGGGTGAGTTGACGCTTGGTGGCGGGGGTGTGACTGTGGCAGGTGCGGGAAAGGCAGGAGCGGGAACGACAGGAGGGGGAGTTGCAGGTGCAGGAATGGGAGGTGCGGGAGGAGCAGCAATGGCTTGTGGTTCCGAGGCGCACCATGCGTCCACCATGCCCCCCCCTGACCATGCCTCCGTGCACTCTCCACTTGCTGCTGCTGTGACCACAGCTGTGTCAATCCCTGCCATGTCAATCCCTGCCGTGTCAATCCCTGCCGTGTCAATCCTTGAAGTGTCAATCCCTGCCGCATCAGTGCCACCAACAGCACCAGCACCATCACCGCTACCACCATCAAAGCCACTACCACCAGTGCTCCTCCTCCGCCTACCTCCGCCCCCTGACTGCGGCCGTGGCCCCGCCGGCAACGGAAACTCACCACTCAATTTCCACCCCACACCCCCCACCTCTCCTCCGTCCCTCCCTGCACCGCTCCTCCCCCGCTGCCTCCGCCTAACAATAAACCCCTGCTCCCCCTGCGAGTGTTGCTGAGAGTTCTCCAAGCCACTCTGCCCTTCCAGCCACTCCACAGCCTTCTCAAAATCCTCAAACCCCTGCCCCGCTCTGCCTGCTTCGTGCTGTCTCCCTCCGCTGCTTCTCGGCCGGCTTAGAGTGCCAACCGTTTCAGACCGCTTCAAACCGTGCCCCACTCCCCCTCCTCCCTGCCCCGCCCGGTCCGCTCCCCGATCCCTCCCTCCACTGCTCTTCGGCCGGCTTAAAACGTCAACCGTCTCAGAGCGCTGCACTTGCTTCCCCACTCCCCATCCCCCCTGCCCCACCCTATCCGCCCCGCGTTCCCTTCCCCCGCTGCTCTTCGGCCGGGTCTGAGTGCGAGGCGTCTCAGTACCGCTGCTCTTCACACGCTGCGTGGATCCAGCAGGAGGGAGGGGCCACAGGGCCTCATACAGTGTATCAGCGTCGGGGATCGGCGGTGCACGCGCCAAGTCAGAGGGCTTGTGAGAGGGCGTGAGGGGCCAAAGAGGGTCGTATGGTGCTGCAACCCTTGTGCTCGAGGGAGTGTGGGCGGACTGAGAGGGCTTGTGAGAGGGAGTGAGGGGCCAGAGGGGCTCATATTGTGCCCCAGTTCTCGTGCTCAAGGGCGTGTGGGTGTGGGATGTCTCGGCTGATTCAGCAGCTGAGCGGTTTTCGTTGCGCTTCCTTGCGTCGGCGGCTTTGCTGCGCTTCCTGGTGCTCATGGGTGTACGTAGGTCCCCTGAAGCTCCAGCAGCATTAGTAGCTGCTGCAGCAGCAGCGGCGGCAAGTGCAGCAGTAGCAGCAGGATCACCAGCATCCTCGCTAGAAGCAGACTCGGAGTAGGGTACAACAAGCGGCTGGCACAGGGGATTAAGGACGAGCTTGAGAGTGCGGGATGAGAGGAGCTTGCGTGAATACCCGCCAGGTGCTGCCGTTTGAACTGACTCCGCAGTCATCTCGAGCTCGGGTGTAGCAGGCGCAGTGGATGGGGTGGCATGGGGTGAAAGTGGTCTTGTAGCCTGCTCCATTTGCTCGTCAGCCCTGGCTGCTGCTGGTGGTGGTGGTGGTGGTGGTGGTGATGCTGCTGTTGCTGCTGTTGTTGTTGCTGCTGTTACTGCTGCTTCTGTTGCTCCTGCCACTGCTTCTGCTCCTGCTGCTCCTGCTGCTGCTGCCACTGCTTCTACCACACTTGAACTCACATTGCCATCCCCGTAGCACTCCACACACTCTCCTACTGCCTCCACCCCTCCTGATGCCTCTCTTCCCTCCCTGTAAAACCGAGGCTCCTCTGCTGTCTCCCCATCACCTTCCCCACCTCCCTCCGCCTCCCTCTCCTCCCTCCCCTCCCTCCCCTCCCTCTCCCCCTCCCCCCTTTCACCCCTTTCACCCTCACACACCTCCCCACACTCCCCACTCACATCGCCACTTCTTTCCACCTCATCAAGGCAGGAAGCTTCCTCGTAACCGCTTAACCCCACGCTTCCTTCACCCCGCTCCTGAGAGTCTTCAGAAACAGGCTCTGCTGCTCCTTCTCCCGCCTGCTCCTGAGAGTCTTCAGAAACAGGCTCTGCTGCTCCTTCTCCCGCCTGCTCCTGAGAGTCTTCAGAAACAGGCTCTGCTGCTCCTTCTCCCGCCTGCTCCTGAGAGTCTTCAGAAACAGGCTCTGCTGCTCCTTCTCCCGCCTGCTCCTGAGAGTCTTCAGAAACAGGCTCTGCTGCTCCTTCTCCCGCCTGCTCCTGAGCTCTGCTCTCCGCCTTACTCTCCCTCTCCTCATCCTTCGCTTCTTCCTCCTCCTCATTCCCCTCCCCTTCCGCCTCCTCTCCCTCCTCCGTCCCTTCTGCCTCCTCTCCCTCCTCCTCCCAATCCTCCTCCTCACTCTCACCCTCCTCTCCCCAGTCTATCTCATCCCACTCAGGCCCACCCTCCTCCTCCCCTCTCCCCCCTCGCAGCACCAGCATATCCCGCACCTCGTGCCATATCTCCCTTCCACTGTCACCCTCCCCCTCCCCTTCCCCTCCACCCCTCACCTCCCTCAGTCTCATACTACCCTCCCACCTCCCCTCACCGCTCTCCCCCACACCTCTGCCTCCCCGTCCCCCTTCGCCTTCGGCGTTCCCCCCTTCGGCTATGCCCCCTTCGACGCTTCCCCCTCCAGATCTTTCCCCCTCGGCGTTTTCCCTCTCGGCGCTTCCCCCCTCCGCGCTTCCCCCCTCCGCGCTCCCCCTCTCCGCGCTCCCCGCCCATCTGCCCAGCTGGTTCTTTTCCGCGGCCTCCCACACGTCTCTCCCCATGGAAGGCGCCCTACCCGCCAAGTCACCTGCGCCGCCTCCGCCGCTCGCCTGCCGTTTCGCCTGCTTGCGCGCCTCGTACAGCCTGCGCGCGCCTGCGCGGAACCCGAACAGCCCCTCGCGCGCAGCGGCGGAGGTGGGGGTGATAGCGCTGGTGGCGGAACGGGGCAAGGAGCTCCTGGGGGTGGCGGAAGCAGCGGAAGCGGCAGTGTGGGTGGCGGAAGCGGCGGGGGTGGGGGACGCGGCAGGGGGATCCCAATCGGCTGCCGCGCCGGCGCTCGTGCCTCTTCTGCTGCTGTTGCTGCTGACGCTACGGTATTGGTTCGCTGAATTGAAGGCATAGCTACCACTTGTAGCCCTTCCGCTTCTGCCGCTACTGCTCACGTCGGCAATGGTCGTGGCGCGTCGGAAAAGCTCCGCCCCCTGTAGCGCATCCCTGCTACCGCCCGCGGATTCCCCGCTCCGCCTTCGCCCCTTCCGCCCGCTACGCGGAAGCGGAGCGATCGCGCCTCTCTCCTCCCCCCTGTCCTCTTCCCCCGCCCTCGCGCCGACCCCGCGCCTCGCCACCCAAGGGTTCCGCGCATCACTCCCCCGCCCTTCCCCGTGGTAGGTCAGCGGACCCGTGACCGCCTCTGGCGGGCTTTCCGCTCCGCCATTGGCGCAAAATGCGCCTCCGCTCAGGTCCCCGCTCGCGCTCCTTCCCCCGCGCCTCGTTCCGCGGGGAGATAGCTTCCCCTCATTCTCCGCCCGTGCCGCCGCTTTGGTCTCCGCTGCCCCATCCGTCCCCAGTCCCGCCCCGCCTTCACCTCCGCTAACCGCTAGGCGCAGCTGCAGCGGTGGCCGCTTCCGCTCATCGGCGTGATTGGCGGCATCCGCGATGGGGAGAAGTGCAATGTCGGCGGCAGGCGAGGTTGACACGTTTGCAGGGACGGCAGAAGTGCAGACTGGCGACTCGGCTACCTCGTTAGCGGATATGATCATCATAACCGAAAAGCGCTATGGCGCGGATAGACGTTGGATTTGCGGTGATGTGGCGACGCTGAGGTGGTTACCACGTGTCAAGATTCAAGCGTTCGTCGCAAGTCGTCTCAGCAACCTCCAATATAATGCCCCTGTTGTCCTTCCATTCTTTCGTATCCTAATCACAGCTGCTTGACTCATCTCAAATGCGGCAAGCAGCCACAAGGAAACTCCAGGCAGGTTGAAACAGGTAAGTGAATTGCCACTGTCACCGAGCCGCAAGTAGCTTCATAGACTATACTAACGCTAGCAGCATTGAATACACGACAGTTGGCAGTTCGGTGTGAGGGGGGAATTATGCTCAATCGTGATTAGGTTTGTACGGTTCGATCTGGTGTGCAATGGTGAAGTACGATAAAGTAGAGCCAGAGCAGTTTTTACCTGTCACCGTTTTCAACCGCGGATAAACTGCCACAAAACATGAAACCCCTGGTTTTGTGGCAAACGCACGCCGATGGGCCACAAAAGCCACTGTGCGGGAAAAGGACAATGGCAACACGTGTTGCTTTCCGAGCCTAATCTGTCTGCGTCCCCGCTGAACCTGCTCGACAGTGGTTTCCGAGCCTACAAACAGTGGTGGTTTGGCTTGGCTTCGTGAAAGGCGACGACGAGGCTAGGCGGAGGATGTTGGGGAAACGGGAGCGGGTAGCGGTGTGGTGCGGTGAGGATGGGAGAGATGTGAAGGGAGGTGGGGAGGTGTGATAGTGCAAAGAAATGGAAATAATCACGCGACGCGACGATTTTCAACTTTCGCTCAATCCTGTGGACTAGCCTCGCGCCGCTCTCTCCAATTTTGAATATCTATCAATCCCATGGACTGCTACATGCGCTTTCGCAGTTTTTTTACACTTACTCTGGACAGAGTGTTGAGGCTGTTTGGCTGGAAGTTACATTATCAAACAGGCATGGTTTACCCCAACCCCCCTTGTTTCTGTTTAATTTTTGGAGTACTAGGTTATACAGTGCCGTCAAGGTTATTTTTTGGAGTATATATTGCACTGCCTGCGTAACAATCTAGTGAGAAAGCTGACTGCGGGCACAAAAAAAACTAAAACCCGTTCGGGTGGCATGCCATCCGAGGGAGCCTCAACCCTAAAATTTTAGGGTTGAGGCTCCCGAATGGCATGCCGTAAGCCATGGGGTTTATAATTTTTGCCCGCGGTCAGAATACTTGTGGCTGCGACTGGTCCACGTAAAAAATCTTCCGACATCGTGCCACTGTCCATGGATCATGGATGCAGACGCGCAAAAAGACAACCACGCTGGGTTTGCAATCATTGCAGCGGGATTGCATCAGATACGATTTCTCGCAAAAGCGCGGCCTGCTAGGGACCCTAAACTCGGAAACTACAAATACGCAGGACAACAGTTCTGTGTTAGCGGGTGTAAAAAATCATGGGATTGATAGATATTTAATGACGTGAATGGCGGCGCGAGGCTAGTCCACAGGATTGAGCGAAAGTTGAAAATCGTCGCGTCGCGTTATTATTTCAAAGAAATGTGCCCCATCCTTTGGGATACAGTATAAGCTTATAGCGGATATCTGTTTTGGCTTCTGCTTGGAAATGGGCGAGAGGTGGGGTCTCGGAACTCGGATCGTGTCGGGACCGCTTTCAGGTTCTAAAGCACGCGTGTGCAGAGAAACGATTCAATAGGAATGACATACATTTTCGGAGTTAGCACACAGAATGCATCATATCTCCATGACCGCTTTCTTGTATTGCTGCTTCACCCAACCCCACCGCTGTGCAGCATTTGCCCTCACAACACGTGACACAAAGCCACTGAATTTGCTAAGGATAGAGGAATAAGGCATCGTGGTATTGCCACAGAGGCCTTGTATGGGCTCCGATATGAACCATGGGAGCAGCTTGCAAAAGATGGCGCGGAGGATGAGATCCATCACGTATAAAACCTGCATAAACATAAAAAATGCACGTATTACAACATAAAAGAAAAATGAGTCTCAACATACCGCAAAAGAAAGAGAACCAGGTGTCGACGCAACAATAAATGTAAACGTACAGTGTAGAAGGTGCTGACAGGCGCCGCAGCATCTGAAAGCTCCACCAACGCGTGTCCTTCTACAACCTATAACGCCCACAACGTGACACATGGACGACGTTATTTCTCCCTTCATTTCAAGCTCCATCGGAAGGAAAACGAATCCACGTCGATTGATAACTAAGACTAGCGGGGAGTGTACAGAGCGAAAAACCCAAGTAACAAGTGAGAGCACTGACCTGGAGAGCGGAATAATGGGAGAGAGTGCCTGCAAGGCCTGCCCTCAACTCCTCAACCTCTGGTAACTTGATGCTGGCCCCTTTATCCCCACCACCATCAGAAAGGGGGCGGGGAACCCTGTCGTGCTCAGATACCGCCTCCCCCAGCAGCAGCCTTCCCAGCACGAGAGCGTCTGTGATGGAGGCGTTGCAGCCCTGCCCCAGGGAGGGCAGCGTGGAGTGGGCGGCATCGCCTATGAGGGCCACCTGCGCAGCTGTGTCGTGGTAGCGCCAGCACTTCACCTGGTGGGTATGAAGTGAGGGGTGGAGAGGGAAGCACGCAGGGAGAGCCATCTGTGATGGAGGCGTTGCATCCCTGCCCCAGGGAGGGCAGTGTGGATTGCGCTGCATCCCCTACCAGGGCCACCTGGGCGTCACTGTCGTGGTAGCGCCAGCACTTCACCTGGTGTGTGTACGGGGGAGGGTGAAACGAGGGGTGGAGGCAAGCAGGGAGAGAATGTTTGATAGAGGCATTGCATCCCTGCCCGATTGAGGGAAGCGTGGAGTGCATCGCTGCAGAGGCATTGCATCGCTGCAGAGGCATTGCATCGCTGCAGAGGCATTGCATCGCTGCAGAGGCATTGCATCGCTGCAGAGGCATTGCATCGCTGCAGAGGCATTGCATCGCTGCAGAGGCATTGCATCGCTGCAGAGGCATTGCATCGCTGCATCCCCCACCAGGCCCACCTGGGCACCTGAGTCGTGGTAGCGCCAGCACTTCACCTGGTGGGAGGAGGGAGGTGGTGAAGGGGCAGGGAGTGAAGAAACCAGTGGGAGCATGTGCGAGAAGAAACCAGGGAGCTGAAGTGCAGCCCCACCTCCAGGATCGATATTCTTAAGCAGGCGGGGGTGGGAGGTGAGAATAGAGAGCGAGAGAGGGAGCAAGAAAGAAGAGGTGAAGGGGCAGAGGGCGAGAATGGGCGAGAATGGGAGAGAATGGGAGAGAACCAACTCACCTGCATGCTCGTCCTCGGCTTCTGCTTGAGCAGCTTCCAGGCAGCTTCCTCGGGGACATCCAGCCAAGGCAACCTCTCATCGAGGTAGCCCTTGGCAGCAGCCGGCGAGGTGAGGGAGAGCCAGTCGAGGGGCGGGTGGGTGGACTTCCACCCCCACACCAGACACATCTCCCCGCCCACTTGTGGCATTGCCACTGCACCGATGCCGTTCGTTTTGGGTACCTGGAACCAAGGGGGGTGAGATGGGAGTGAGAGGGAGAGAGGGAAAGAAAGGGACTGGCAGAGTGCAGGAGGGAATGAGAGAGGGAGTGAGGGAGGGAGGGAACCGTTCAACAGGGAGTGCGGAGGGAGAAGCATAGTTGCAAAGAAACGAGAAACACACCTTGGCAGCAAAGAAGAGCGAGGTGGGCGTGAGAGAGGGCGGTACAGGCACGTTGACGACTGTCCAGTCGTGATACACACGGTCCGTGTGCACGGGGAAGTCCCATGTGCGCGCAGCTAGCAGGTTGCGCACATAAGAACGCACCCCGTCCGCCCCCACCTGATGTTGGAAGAAATAAATGGACGATAAGCAAGGAGGGGCACATGGGAACGTTGAAAAACCACCTTTCCCTCGCTCTATCCTCTCATTCCCTCTCCCACTCTCTCCCACTCACTCCCTCATACCAAATCCTTTCCTTCACTTCCTCACTCCATCTCCCACTCCCTCACCCACTCACCAGAAGGTCATACTTGATCTCAACGTTTTTCAAACCACTGTCACCACCCGCACTGCTGCTGTCACCACCGTTGCTGCTCCCACTGCTGCTGCTGCTGCTACCACTGTTGCTGCTGCCGTCACTGCCACTGCTGCAAGGCACGGAAGCAGTGACCACATGGCCCTTCATATCCACATCCACGATTCTTGACTCAAAATACACCGCCAGGTGCTTTCTCAGGTGTTTCTTCAGGTGCTTCTGTTCCTCAACATGATCCTTCTCCGGATTCTCCTTGTCCTCGTTTGAAGTCTCTTCACCTACGCTCCCAGGTTCGTCCCCCTTAGTGGCTCTCTCGATAAGCGCGTCAAGCAGAGTGGCACACAGGTCCGTGCGAGAGACGAGGCCCTGAGGGGGGTCCTGAAAAGGAGGAGGGACCAGTCATACGCAGAGGAAAGGCAGTGGTTGGGGAATCCATTTTTGAGGCGCCTCAAAAGTACACAACGAGGGAACAGACACAGGCAGGGGAGGGGCGTTGGTGGGGAGAAGATTTAAGAGATGAAACAATAATCAATACAGAAGAGTTTTGAGGAGCCTCAGAGAAATTCCGACCTTGGGCATTAAAGCCTACCTTGGGAATTGAAGCCTACCTTGGAAATTAAAGCCTACCTTGGGAATTGAAGCCTACCTTGGAAATTGAAGCCTACCTTGGAAATTGAAGCATACCTTGGGCACTGAGAATCTGATGAGGCGACCGAAGGCAGGCATGACCATCTCGTGAGGAGTCACCAGCACTGGCTGCACCTGCACACACGTGGCGGGAAGCGATTGGACGGAGGACGAGATTCAGAAGGGTGTCATTGTTTGCTGCTCCTGCCAACTTGGGGATGGGATATGTCATAGACGGAGGAATTGGGGGCGATATGAAGAGATTGTCAGGGAGAGGGGATTGTGATGAATGCGCGATCCCACCCACCTCACACCGCACCAACTACGCACCGTACTCTGTAATGTAACGCACCTTTTCCATGACTCCCGGAATGGCCATCAGACAGTGCATCGCGCGAATGCTCAGCCCCATAGCGTATCTACCGCCATTGAGGGGAGATTCGGGAAGATAATGGGGAAGGGGGGGAGAGGGAGAAGGGGAAGTTAAGGGGGAAGTGTCAGAAGACCTTGGCTTGTTATTGAGGCGGGAGCTGATACGGGGGATACGACGAGCGGAAAGGGGAACGAAGACAAGCGCATAGGGGAAACAGGTATTTCCGGCAAAGCTGCTCAAATTCCGCATCTTCTTATTCCCCCAACCACCTCCGGTCTCCCATAATTCCTCCTCCTCTGCCCCCAGCTTTCAACGCTTTCCCTCCCCACCTTCCCCGCTCCCCTCTCCCGCTTTCCCCTTCTCGTTTTCCCCTTCTCGCTTTCCCCTTCCCCCCTTCCCCACTCCCCTTCCTCTCCTCCCTCATCCCCCAGCCTCACCGCCGCGCAATCTCCGCCGCCTCTTCGACCTCCGCGCGCGGGTCTGCGCCCTTTTCAATCACGCTGACGTGGAACCTGCCACCGCCACGTGCAAGCAGATAATTCGCCAGCGCCAGGCCCGCCGGCCCCGCGCCAACAATCACCACGCGGAACACGTCAGCGCAATCTGCTTCCCCCGACACGGCGCGCGCGACGCCGTCGGCGCAAAGCGGATCGCTGGGGCATTCGCGCACCGTGCTCATCGTCGCGCACTCGAACTAAGAAGTTTCGAGTCGAAGTTCACGGGCAGGTAATCAGACGACGCGGCGTCAAAGCCCAAGACTTTCAAAGCGCGACGCGAAACACAGGCAGACTGATAAATTTCTGTACCCGCCGGGGAGCCTGTGGGGAGAGTCACACGCGCCGCCGCCAGTCCCGCTGCCTTCTCTACTTTGCAGTTACACTGTCACTAAATTATACTTCCGCTCTTCAAATCAGCAGTACGTACTTTCTTTCATAACATTGCAAATGCGCGCCATCAGTCACCTGCTCAAGGCAAGGTGGTGAGGGGGAGCAGAGCAGCTGAGAGCCGTACGTTGTGTGATGGCATGGCACCACGTGATTCCAGAGCAGCTGGCTCGGCAGGTCACATCATTCTTGAAAGCAGCGTGGTGCCGTGCCGAATCAACACGTGGCGATTGCCCAATGGCCACCCATTGGGTACACGTATTATCATTTGTACGCTCCAAACGATAATCCTTTTGAGGATGACACCAACGGGTTATGTATACATAGTCCACGTTTTCTTTCTATTCCAACTATTGCCTTTATGCTATGCAGGCCGTGAGTCATTTATGAAGTACTAATGTTGATTCATTCCAGCCAGCAGGTGCAACGCCATTGTCATGGCGTCCGTAGGTTTAGCCGCAGCATCCGCGGCCTCAACATCCACACTCTCCAACGGGAAGAAACAGGCTCGCTTAAGCAGCAGAGACAATGCCTGCAATCCCGCATTCGTCGCTCAAGTCGACCGTAGGTTGAACATTCTCGCGCTTAGAATAACGCCGTGTCGCGTCGCCGGCCAGGTGTCCGCGTCAGCCAATCGGACAGTCGTCGCGGCCGCCACGTCACCGGCCGGTCAAGCGCCAATCAGAGCGCTCGTGTTCGACTGCGACGGGGTGATTCTTGAGTCTGAGGATCTCCATCGGCGCGCTTACAACGCGGCGTTCGCGCACTTCGCGATTCGGTGTCCGGGAGAGAACGCCGTCGTTGATTGGACGACGGAGTTTTACGATGTTCTGCAGAATAAGATCGGCGGCGGGAAACCCAAGATGCGATGGTGTGTGTGCCCTGTCGATTAGTCGTAGCCTCGTAGTGTTTATTTCGCTCTACACCACCGCTCCCATATCCCCATATCACATGTCTCCATACCATCCCATTACATCCCATCGCATACATTACAATGCATTACAAATTCCATTCCATTCCATGATATGCGGACTGCCGATTCATGCCTGATCTGATACTCGCCACGCTGTCAACAGGTACTTCAACAAGAATGGGTGGCCGCATTCGTCGATTCTGCCCGCCCCTCCCACCACGGATGCTGACAAGGACGTGCTTATAGACACGCTGCAGGTGATACTTGGTGCAGGTGCTGCCTGGTGCAGGTGATACTCGGATGCTTGCCCCTACCAGAATGCCTTGTGAAAGCTGCTTTTCTTTCTGTGCCCCTCGTTGGTTCCCTCGTGTCTCTCACTGCGTGCTTCTGTGCTCCCACCCACCCACCACGCATGCTGCCACCAGGATTGGAAGACGGAGAAATACCAGCAAATGATTGGATCCGGGCAGGTGAGCAATGATTGGATCCGGGCACGTGAGCAATGATTGGATCCGGGCAGGTGAGCAATGATTGGATCCGGGCAGATGAGCAGATGGTATGGTTTGTGCAGGTGAGAAGCTGTGCAGGTTGGAACAGGTGTGTGCATGAGTGTTGACAAGTCAAATGAACCAACATAGAGAATCTTGAGTTGTTTCCGGCAGGTGTTTTGGTTACTGTATATACCTTCAACCATGGGAACGTTTTTTACCAATTCGCGATTATCCCGCTCTTTCCCGCTCTCTTCTTCCCTCCCTCCATTCCTCCCTTTCCTCTGCCCCCTCACCGTTCCTGCAGGTGCCAGTGCGGCCAGGCGTGTTAGAGCTCATGGATGAAGCGAGGCAGAGGGTAGGCTGAGGGATGGGGGTAGAGGGCGGAGGGAAGCGCGTGCAGGGGAGGAGGGGAACGAACATGTTGGGAAGGAGGGGGGGAGAACATGAGGGAGAGGGTGGGGAGGAGCAGTTTTGCAAGCGATATGGAATCTTTGTTGCATTGACGCTTGACCCTCCCTGCCTGCCTGCCCCGCCGTGTGTTTCACTCACTTCTTCCACTCCCGCCCACATCTCCTTGTGTTGCTTCCATGTCTCGAGACGTCTCAACTCTCTTTGCATCAATTTCCCTCCCCCATCCACCTGCCTTTCGAGTCGTCTCAAAAGCCTCATAGAAGCCACACACTCCCCTGCTTGCAGAAGCCGTCGATCCACCCTCCTCTGCTTCTCGCCGCCCACTCTTCTGCTTTCTCTTTCTCGTCACTCCCACCTCCTCACTCTCCAGGGTCTGTTGGTGGCGGTGTGTTGTGCTGCCACCAAGAGCTCAGTCGTCGTTTGAATCGACTCACCATTCTCCCCGTCCCCACCTCTTCCCTCCCTCCCAAACCTCCCGCACTGTCAGGGTCTGCTGGTGGCGGTGTGTTCTGCAGCCACCAAGAGCTCAGTCGTCTTCACTCTCACTAGCCTGCTCGGGAAGGTACTATTCATTCCTCCTCTCTTGTTTTGTATGGTGTCTCCAAAATAGTCCTTACTCTGAATAAGCTTGTGCAAAAGGTACTCTTTACACTCCTCCTTCGCCCTTGGCCCATTCCCATCCGAACTCCCCCATCCAGCTCAGTTTTCTATGAACTCCCCCATCTAGCTCAGTTTTCTATGTGCCTGAAAGAATCACCCTGAATGCCATGTTATCCTCTTCCCCATCCTTGCCTTTCCCTTGTGCTCCTTAGGCCCTGAACCCGAACCCTTATACTTGCTTTGTCAACCAACACCCCACTCCCTCCCTCCCTCCCTCCCTCCCTCCCTCCCTCCCTCCCTCCCTCCCTCCCTCCCTCCCTCCCTCCCTCCCTCCCTCCCTCCCTCCCTCCCTCATGTTCTTTCCCGCCGCTCCTTTTCTTCCTTCTTTCCCCCTATTCCTTTCCAGGAGAGGTTTGAAAGACTGGATTGCTTCTTGGCCGGTGGGTGTCTCTTCCCTGCCTCTCGTCTGCTTCCTTTCTCACGCGTTTTATTCCATTGCGTTTTCTCCGAGGCAAAAGAAGACTTCAAGATTGCAGAAACTGTTACCTGTCTACCGTGTCTTGTCATCATTTCTTCCTGAATCTAGGCTGGCCCAGCCTTCCTCCTAGTTAGTTCCTCCACTCTCCAATTGCACTTTTTTACCAAGTCCACATCCGTCTCATAAACCTTCCTGTGTGCCTCCACCTTTCTTTTTCCCCCACCATTGCTCTCCTCTCCTCTTGTGCATGCCACCAGGTGACGACGTGCCAAAGAAGAAGCCAGATCCCACCATCTACAAGATCGCAGCACAGGTGAGGTGGCAGCACAGGTGAGATTGCAGTGCAGGTCCGCTTTAATCCAGGGGCGCGCCTTAATCCAGGGGCGCGCCTTAATCCAGGGGCGCGCCTTAATCCAGGGGCGCGCCTTAATCCAGGGGCGTGCCTTAATCCAGGGGCGCGCCTTAATCCAGGGGCGCGCCTTAATCCAGGGGCACGCCTTAATCCAGGGGCGCGCCTTAATCCAGGGGTGCGCCTTAATCCAGGGGCGCGCCTTAATCCAGGGGCGCGCCTTAATCCAGGGGCACGCCTTAATCCAGGGGCGCGCCTTTATCCCGGGGCGCGCCTTAATCCAGGGGCGCGCCTTAATCCAGGGGCGCGCCTTAATCCAGGGGCGCGCCTTAATCCAGGGGCACGCCTTAATCCAGGGGCGCGCCTTAATCCAGGGGCACGCCTTAATCCAGGGGCACGCCTTAATCCAGGGGCACGCCTTAATCCGGGGGCGCGCCTTAATCCAGGGGCACGCCTTAATCCAGGGGCACGCCTTAATCCAGGGGCACGCCTTAATCCGGGGGCGCGCCTTAATCCAGGGGCACGCCTTAATCCAGGGGCGCGCCTTAATCCAGGGGCGCGCCTTAATCCAGGGGCGCGCCTTAATCCAGGGGCACGCCTTAATCCAGGGTCGCTCCTTAATCCAGGGGCGCGCCTTGATCCAGGGGCGCGCCTTGATCCAGGGGCGCGCCTTGATCCAGGAGGCTGCCTGAACTCTAGAGGGCAGGCGCCACTCCGCTCTCTAGAGGGCAGGCGCCATTCCCTAGAGGGCGTTTAAGGGCTGATGCAAACAGCTTACCTCTCAGTCCTCACATTTTCCTCCCAATGCTCACCGGATCTGCATATCCCCTCGTAAGTCCTCACTCGTTTCTGTACATATCACTCCCTTACAGCGCCTTGGACTGCCTCCCGCATCATGTTCGGTGGTGGGGGACAGTGTGAGTGGCCTGCAGCGTGCCTCTCTGTCCTCACACGCGTATCCCCTTCAGTGCCCACGCAATCCTCACATCCCACCACGTTCTCACTCGGTTCTGTGTCCCTCTACCCCTTGAGCACCTGTGAGTTGTGCGCGCATCGTGGCGGCTGGTGGGGGACATACAGTGTCATTGCCTTGCATGCACCGTACCTCTCATTTCTCACCAACCTGCTCCTTGCTCATTTCCTCCTCTCGCTCGCTCCCTTCAGCGCCTGGGAGTGCCGCCCTCGTCGTGTCTGGTGGTGGAGGACAGTGTGATTGGCCTGCAGGCAGCTTGCCTCTCAATGCTCATTCATACCCCGCTCTTGTTGCTCACTCAATGCCCTGCTCCTCACCCCCTTCAGCGCCTGGGAGTGCCGCCCTCGTCGTGTCTGGTGGTGGAAGACAGTGTGATTGGCCTGCAGGCTGCTCTGGGAGCCGGCATGCCGTGTGTGATCACGTACACGCCTTCCACCAAGAGCCAGGTCAGCTCAGTGCTTTGATCTCCTCGCTCCTTCATATCTAGGGTGCTGGCTTGCCGTGTGTTATCACCTACACGCCTTCCACCAAGAGCCAGGTCAGTTTCGTAGTTTTCTGTTTCCTGCTTTTTATATGGGGTGTCAGCATGTTATCTGAGTTAATTCCATCACTGAGGGCCACGTCAGCTGCTCGTTTTCTTTTCTTTGCCGGTTCTTTGTTCAGCACGTCTGGTTTGGGCTTGTGCCCATTCAAACCAGGAATCCTGTAGAGATACAGTGTTCTACAATTTGCATGAATCTTGCCCTCTCTTCCCCTCCCCCCCCTTTTCCCCCCTTACCCCCTTGTAGGATTTCACTGGGGCTGTAACGGCGTTTGATGATCTAGGTGGAGTTTCTTTGGATAAGCTCATTACTGCATGCTCTGCTGTTGTGGCCTGAAAGTACAGTACCACTACCATACCATACGGAAATTTGTACAATACATCTGTGGTGTGGCCGCATTTACTGTTTGCACACCAGTAACTAACAAGCTATGCTGGAGCATGGATATCATTAGGAACGAAACTTTGAGCTGGGTGAATGTACAGAAGAGCAGACTTATTGGTGCAGCGAACCGCCTGCAGAGAAGCCTTCAAGATGAGAAGCCACCACCGTGAGACACCTTGAGTGCCAGGGGTCGCACAGCAAACACTCCGCTTGCCCTCCCTCCAGGTGCCACAATGGTTCCATAATAAGACCCTGGGAAAGCCATCAGGCCTCTGAAAACATCAGCGACAGTCATTCCTGCCTCTGCAGCAACGCTCCCTGCATCATAGCACCATCCGGATGACGTGTACTTATAGAGCAGGCCCATTCGCTTCGCATTGCCTTGCTTTTTCCAACCATGGTCGAACGGGGGACTGTTTGTCACATTAGACCAAGTCTTTGCTGGGAAATTCACCACTGGAGCGTTAGACCTGGCAGTGACAATGCCGGCAACGGTCGGGAAACCTTGGACGCTCAATCCGGTAAAAAGGAGCGAGTATCGTATGTTCACGCTGGTGGCATTGCGGAAAACGAACACGCGGATGACACCGCTGATGTCCTCAATGCCTCGCAGTCGTGCCTCCACATGACCTGTCACGAAACGAGTTCAATGTTTGTGAGAGAAATGTTTATGGATAAATCACTAGCGGTTTGGTGACGGCATCACGCGTTGATGGTGGAGGTCGGTGGCGCTTACCCTCATAGCTTCCAACGTGAATTGCATTTCTTGCGCGTCCTGGGTTGATGATTCCTGTCGGTGTCTGGGGTGCAGTTAACTTAGCAGCCGCATCGTCCAGCACGCGTAGCCCCTCTGTAAAGACGTAAACGGCATAACCCAAGTTAATACGAGGTATCTAAGAATGCAGAAAGGGATTCGGTGACATGACTCTGACGACTTTCCAGGGTCGGATATAACCTTGCTACTTCGGTTGTTGAATCCGTTCTTACCTGCTATTGATGCATAAAGCACGAGGAACAACCCGAAGGTAAAACAAGGTGTCTGCAGCCTCATGATAGACGGTCGTTTGTAACAGGAAGGTCGAAGGCACAGTTAATCAAATCTAGCGGGAAGGTTAGCAGACAAAGCGTCTAAATGACCTTCAAATGCTCGAACACGGATGTTAAATGCGTTCGGCACCCGTCTCCAGCCATGAAGCGCGCGGCTACCGCAAGAGTACAGCCACCTCTGGGACCATGGAGCCATGTCACACAGCAGTTTTGGAACGCGCAAAATGCGCCATGACCAGTCAGAAGCAAGCTTGCATGCATTATTGTGTGACTGGGTGCATTGCGCAAAAGTTGCAGCCCCCAGAACGCGATACATTAGCCCCTCCGAATGAGAAGTTCGGAAAGACAAATGGGTGCAAAAACGTTACTGAACGGTGTTTTGTGGTACTTTTGCTCTTTCGTGGCTTCAACCCAACTTGGTGGATCGCGTCATGAGCCTCCACAACCAGTCTGAACTGCTCGACTGTCGCACAGTTCGCAGCTTCCAGAATTATTGCCGAGTCCACCCAGTGAGCATTTTCCCACGACCCGCGCTGTTGTTTGACTGGCAAATGTGAATTTTGCCGTGCGCAATTTGATTTCGCCTGCGGTTCTGTGGGCCTCGCAGGTGTGTTACCAGCCGCAGTTGGAGGATTTTCTGGTCTGCGACGACTTGTGACCTCGCAAAGCGACGAATACGGGAGCAACGACGCGTCAAACAGTGACCAGTCCAAAAAACAAACTACTCGCGGTGTACGTGGGAGGGAAAGCGCTCGACCGCAATTGATGGCCTCAATGGAGTTGCATTCGATAAGTCCTTTACTAAAGCCCCAATATCCTTCACCATAGAACACATTATAAGGACGTGTGTGAAACTAATTGCAGTTCGAAAATGGGTTCGAACTTAGGGTGGTAACCAATTTCGTAAATGTTCGCAAACGTTTTCGCCAAATGGGTGTTTCACTACCCCTCCCACCTAACTCGAGCCCCGAAAAGTGAACAAGACTCGAGTGTATGAGCAAACGTGATTTTGCACGTTGTAGTGAACGTGTGTGGTTCCAGGCACGTACGAGGAGTGTGCGACACTCGCAACACATTCGTGCACCAATAGAGGCACGACCGAAACCATAAACGGTCCCCCACAAGCAAAGCTCGCCACGTGGATGTTGGCGTGGCACCATGACGTGGTGGAATGAGAATTCCAAGGAAGCGCATCAGTGCAATGAGAGACATGGCGGAATGCTGAGTTGGCGAAATGCAAAACACTCACACCTTTGTAGCTGGTGGTCTGCTCGGGGACAGGTAGGGAGATGAGGTGGAACTCTAGAGTGAACTTTTGGGGCACGCGATTCGTTGACGTGTCGCGCTGTCAAGATGCCGATACTGGGTAACCTATGCACCCTACTCGCGGTTCGGTTCTCCCCCTACAGGCTCGAACTTGTAGATTCGCACCTGCGCGTGTGATTGTGTGTTTACAACTTTCGACAGCTGCGGTTCGAACTTTGTGTCAAATGTTGTAGCCTATAGTGAGGTTTGTCTTAGGGGGTACAAAACTTAGGGTTAGCTATATGTACCCCAACCAACATCAATGCATCATTCATTCCTCATTTTGACATGGTACCAGAGCAGTTAGGATCCTGTGGGATCCCGTTTCTCCGTTCTCCGATCGTACCACCCGAGCCTGATCCTAGCTCTCGTTTCGCCCGTCTTGCCCGAGCCTAGTGCCGGCCCGATCTAGTCCCGTTCGTTCGTTACCGCTCGTTCTTCCTCCCGATCTAGCGTAGCCCGATCTAGCGTACCGCTGCCGGTCGCGCTGCGCTTTCCCCCCCTGATGCCCGTCGAGGTGCGCTTCCCCCCCGCTGCCGTCGAACCGCGCTTCCCCCCCCCCCCCCCCCGCTGCCCGTCGACCCGCGCTTCCCCCCGCTGCCCGTCGACCCGCGCTTCCCCCCGCTGCCCGTCGACCCGCGCTTCCCCCCGCTGCCCGTCGACCCGCGCTTCCCCCCGCTGCCCGTCGACCCGCGCTTCCCCCCGCTGCCCGTCGACCCGCGCTTCCCCCCGCTGCCCGTCGACCCGCGCTTCCCCCCGCTGCCCGTCGACCCGCGCTTCCCCCCGCTGCCCGTCGACCCGCGCTTCCCCCCGCTGCCCGTCGACCCGCGCTTCCCCCCGCTGCCCGTCGACCCGCGCTTCCCCCTGCTGCCTGTCGACCCGCGTTTCCCCCTGCTGCCCGTCGATCCGTCGCCCTGGCCCGCGCCCCAGCCCGTCTCCCCAGCTCGCGCCCTAGCCCGTCGCCCTGGCTCGCGCCCTAGCCCGTCGCCCAGGCCCGGCGCCTTTGCCCTACCCGCGCGCCCGCCACACCTGACCTACCCGCCCGCTCTTGCCCGCTCTTCCTGCCCGTTCTCCCTTGCCGCTGCGCCCTGCTTTCCCTGCCAATTCCGTTTGCACACTATGGCGACCCCTCGCGTCCTTCGTTTCGATGCTGACGGTCGCCCGCTCGATTTCCCAGTCTGGCTTCTTCGCGCTCGCCGCCTGTTAGAGAGTCAGGTCCAGGCAGGCGAGACCCTCTGGGCGCACGCTACTGGTGCCCTACCTGCGCCCCCCGACCCTACGCCTTTAGGACCTGCCCCTGACGACGCCGCTAGAGCCCGCTTTGCCACTCAGCGAGCTGACCAGACGGCTTGGACGTCACGTGACGCTGCGGCCTGCATCGCGCTCAGCAGCCTCCTCCCTGAGTCTGAGGAGGTTCACTTCACTCAGGTTCGCACCGCTGCTGCGTACCTCACTGCGATTAAGGCCCGCTACTCTACTCCCGCTGCTGTCTCTCTTGGCCGCCTGTTCCTCCCGTTCCTGTTTCCTGACCTAGCGTCTTTTGAGCGCTCTGCTGACTTGATCGCTCACCTCCGCTCGCTCGACGCTAGTTACCGCGCTGCTTGCACTGAGGCACAGCTTGCACTGCTTCCTCCCCCTATGGCGATTACTATCTATTTCATCGCCACTAGCCTCCCTGACCGCCTTGCCTCCGTTCGCGACGCGCTTCTGCTGAAGCACCCTAGCAAGCTCACCGTCGAGGTTCTTGAGTCTGCACTCAAGGACGTCGAGAGCAACCTTCGCTCGGTAGCCGCTGCCTCTGGTGCTGTGCCCCCCCCACTCTTCCACGGGTGCACAGTCCCGCAGTTACCCACCTTTACTGCCTCACTTGCCACTGCCGCTACTGACGCGACTGCAGCTGCTGTTACGACTGCGTCGCGGTCCCGCGGTAGGAGTGGCAAGAAAGGCGGTTCTGGTGGTGGTAGTGGAGGTGGAGGCGGAGGTAGTGGAGGTGGCGTTGCGCCTGGCGGCGGTGGAGGTTCAGGGCCTGGAGAGGCGCCTCGTGCAGTGACTGGTGACTCCACTGCGCCTGCTGGTGGTGGCGACGCCCGAGTTCGTCAGTCGCCTCCTGTACTTCCTGCCCCGGTTGGTGGAGCAGCGGCGTGGTACCAGGCTCAGCGTCAGCAGCAGCTTCTGCAGCACCAGCAGCCCCTCTCCTCCCAGCAGCCTCAGCAGCAGCAGCGGCAGCAGCTGGCTCCAGGGTCGGGGCTGCGTCAGACCCAGCGCGGTGCTGCTTACACTCCCTGCACCTACCAGGTTCTGACAGGCCCTCGTCGTGGCCACCCTTGTGGCCGGTTTCACCCCCCTGGTCAGTGCTTTGCTCAGCTCACTGACACGGTTCGTTTGGTCTACGGGGTTGGTGCTCCTGCCCCTGACTGGCTGCCTCTTGTTCAGCGCTACGGCTCCGCTCTGTGGGGCATGTCTGCTGAGCAGTTAGTTGATCTCATTGGTACTCCCCATGCTATGTATGCTGTTGTTGACTCTAGTGTTTCTGACTCTGCTTACTCTGGTGTTGTTAGCTTAGGTGCTAGCCTTGCTCAGTTGCCTGTTGCTAGTGTAGGTTCTTGTGTAGACTCTAGTCCAGCGGCTACCTCAGAGGACGGTTCGCTGTCGTTCACGCTGGACTCTGGAGCTTCTCACTGCTTCTTTCGTGACAGCACGACACTTACGCCTCTTCCTGCGCCTGTTTCTGTGGCGCTGGCTGATCCCACTTCGGGACCAGTCACCGCGCGTCACACTACCACCTTGCCGTGTCCGGCTGCTCCTTCTGGGTCTCTCACTGGGTTTCACGTCCCCTCGTTCTCCCGGAACTTGGTGGGCGTGCGACCCCTCGTGAGTCAGCACGTGGGTGTGTGGTTTGAGCCTTCTGGAGAGACTGCGGTGTGTGTTGACGGTGACTCTTACCAGCCCCTCGCCACTTTTGCTGCTGAGCCGGGCTCCGGTCTCTACACTCTTCACACTCGCCCGCGCGCTCAGCAGCGACTGCAGCAGCAGCAGCAGCCGCAGCAGCAGCAGCGGCAGCAGCCGCAGCCGCAGCCACAGCCGCCCCTCCTGCCCCCGGCCCCTGTTTTGCCTCCCGTTCGAGTCCTCGCGTCTCACCAGGTTGCTCCGTCCCCCCAGGTAGCTGTGTCTTGTCAGGTTCCTCCGTCTAGTCCGGTCGCTGCGTCGTGCTCCTGTCGGTCGCTTGCCCACCCCACCGTTTTGTGGCACCACCGGCTGGGGCACCCTTCTCCTCCTCGTCTTCGCGCTATGTCTCGTCAGCGTCTTGTCTTAGGTCTCCCGCGTGTCTTGCCGTCGCTGCCGCCGTCCCTTGCACCACCGTGCGGTCCTTGCGTCGAGGGTAGGCTGCGCGCCACCCCTCACTCCTCCTCCCTTCGTCCGGCCACCGAGCCTTTTGAGACGCTGCACTTGGACGTCTGGGGCCCCTCTCCTCGCCCTGGCCCTGAGCGTGAGCGTTTCTTTTTGGTGGTCGTTGACGACTACTCCCGCTACACCACAGTGTTCCCCCTGGCGAGGAAGTCTGAGGTGACTTCTATGCTGATCAGGTGGTTGCTTACCACCCAGGACACTCGTGGTCGTCGTGTCAGCTGTCTCCACTCCGACCGCGGGGGCGAGTTTCGCTCCGGCATTCTCGCTGGATTCTGTCGCGAACAGGGCATTCGTCAGTCCTGGACGCTTCCGGAGTCCCCACAGCAGAATGGGGTTGCTGAGCGTCGCATAGGCCTGGTCATGGAGATTGCCCGCACCTCCTTGACTCACGCCCGTGCCCCCCATTTCCTGTGGCCATACGCGGTCAGGTACGCCGCGCACCAGCTGAACCTCTGGCCACGCGTCTCTCGGCCGGAGGCTTCACCGACCAGTCTTTGGACAGGGTCCCCTGGTGTCGCGTCGAGGTTTCGTGTCTGGGGGTGCTTGGCTCTTGTCCGCGACACCTCCGCGGACAAGCTCTCGCCTCGCGCCGTTCCTTGTGTCTTCCTTGGTTTCCCTGAGGACTCCTCTGACTTCACCTTTTACCACCCTCCCTCTCACCGGTTCTTTGACTCCCGTGACGTCCGTTTCGAGGAGTCCACCCCCTACTACGTCAGGTACCCCAGTCGAGGTCTCCCGGTCCCTCCCCCCCCTCTCTTCCTGACCGCCGCTCCCCCGCCTGCTCCCCCGGTACAGCCTCCCCCCCCTGGTCCAGCCCCGTCTGGTGTGTCTCAGGCTAGCCCTCCCCCTTCGGTAGCCCCCCCTGTACAGCCTCCCTCCCCACAGTCTTCCTCGCCGCCTCCTGCAGGTGCTCCCTCTCGGGAGGTTGGTCCTGCGACTGTCCCTGTACAGGTCTCTGGTTCTGGGGGTGCTGGAGTTGGAGCTGAGCCGCGGGTTGCAGAGGACTCTTGTCTTCCGGGGGCTGGTACTGGTCGTGCGGAGTCTGGGGGTGCTGGTGCGGAGTCTGGGGGTGCTGCGTCTGGGGGTGAGGGTGTCCCTTCGGTTTCTAGAGAGCCTGGGTCTGGAGCTGGTGTTGGTGCTGCCTCTGGGGGTGGTGTACTTGGTGCTTCAAAGGTCGACTCTGGGGCTGCCGCTGCCCCGGACACTACTCCTTCCCCCCACCCCTACCCGACCAGGTTCCAGGCTCGTGTTCGCCGTGCTCGTGAGGAGCAGCTGGAGTTGGAGAGAGAGGAGAGAGAGTTGCAGCGGCTCGAGGAGCAGGAGCGACAGCAGCAGGAGCAGCAGCAGGGGCAGCAGCCGCTGGAGCAGCAGCAGCCGCAGCAGCAGCAGCTGCCGTCTCCTCCTCCTGTCTCGGGTCTTCGGACCCTTGGTCTCCCCTCTCCCTCTCCTTCCTCCTCCCCCTCTCCTCCCGTCTCTGGTCCTCCGCTTCCTCCTCCTGACCCCTCTCCCGCTGTTTTCCCTCGTTCTCAGTCTTCGTTGTCTCCTCCTCCTTCTCAGACTTGGGCCTCTCGTCGCTCCCCTCGTGCTCGTCCCTCGTCTCCTGTTCCCTTCACTGACCTTCGTACAGCCTTCCTTTGTTCTCGTCCACCTCGTCCGTCTCCGTCTGTGCTTCCGTCTCCTCCTGAGTCGGCCCTCACTGTGTCGCTTCCTTCTCCTGTCACTGACTACTACCGCACGTACCGTCCTGTTCTCTCTCGTGTTCTCGCCTCTCTTGTTACCCACCCTCGTGCCTCTGTGTCCTCTGTGTCCGCTCTTACTGCCGCAGTCACTGAGTTTGCCTCTACCCGCCGCCTTGACTTCGCCACCGCTCTTGTGGCTGCTCCTCCTTCCAGTCCTCTGGCCGTCGGGGGTGTGTCTGCCCTTGGCTGTGACGCCCTAGAGGACAGGCAGTTTGAGCTAGAGTTCCTGGCGGCCGCTTCCCCTCATCTCTGTGCCATGCTCCTCGCCCCTGAGGGTGACCCCGACGCCCTTGACATTCCGACTCCTCGCACTTACGCTGAGGCAGTGTCAGGGCCTTGGGCCTCTCAGTGGAGAGCTGCCATGGACGCAGAGATGGCCTCCTACAGATCCACAGGCACCTACGTCGATGAGGTTCCCCCTCCGGGGGCGAACGTAGTCGACGGCATGTGGATCTACAGGGTGAAGCGGCCACCGGGATCTCCTCCGGTCTTCAAGGCGCGCTACGTGGCTAGAGGTTTCAGTCAGCGCGAGGGAGTTGACTTCTTTCAGACCTTCGCGCCCACCCCGAAGATGACCACTCTTCGGGTGTTACTACACGTAGCAGCACAGAGAGACTACGAGTTACACTCTCTCGACTTCTCTACTGCTTTCCTTCAGGGCAGTCTTCACGAGGAGGTCTGGTTGCGTCGTCCCTCTGCCTTCACTGGCTCTTTCCCTCCTGGGACCCAGTGGAGGCTGAGGCGACCGGTTTACGGACTTCGTCAGGCTCCTCGTGAGTGGCACGACACCCTGCGTTCTACCCTGTCTGACCTTGGGTTCCAGCCGTCTTCTGCTGACCCGTCGCTGTTCGTTCGTCGTGGCCCCACACCTTTCTTTGTTCTGGTCTACGTTGACGACCTTGTTTTCGCCACCCCTGACAGGGTTGCTTTGGCACACGTGAAGTCCGAACTGCAGAAGAGACACACCTGCACTGATCTTGGTGAGCTGCGCCACTACCTTGGCCTGCAGATCACCAGGGACAGAGCTGCTCGCACCATTACACTTTCACAGTCGCACATGGTGCAGCAGGTCCTTCAGCGGTTCGGGCTTCAGCACTCCACAGTACAGCGCACACCTCTTGCTGTTGACCACAGACTCACTGGACCCTTTCCTGACGAGCCGTTCGAGCCTAGTGGTCCCTACGCTGAGCTTGTGGGTTGCCTCATGTACCTGATGACTTGTACTCGCCCGGACCTCGCCTTCCCTCTCAGCGTTCTTGCGCGCTTTGTTGCGCCAGGGAGACACCGTCCTGTTCACTGGACAGCAGCTGTGAGGGTGGCGAAGTACCTAGCGACGACGTCAGGCGTGGGGCTAGTTCTTGGAGGGCAGCAGTCTGTCGTACTTACTGGTCACTGTGACTCCTCTTACGCTGACGACGCTGAGACTCACAGGTCTACTCAGGGGTACTGTTTCAGCCTGGGTTCTGGAGCTGTTTCCTGGCGGTCCACGCGCTCCTCTTCGGTCTCGACCTCTACAGCTGAGGCTGAGATCTACGCTGGTGCCATGGCGGCACAGGAGCTGCGTTGGTTGACCTTCTTGCTCACCGACCTTGGTGAGCGGCCGAGCTCTGCACCGACCTTGTTCACTGACAACAAGGCGTCTATTCTCCTTTGTCGAGAGCCACGACTGGAGAGCAGAGTGAAGCACATTCACGTCAGGTACTTTCTTCTGCGAGAGTTGCAGAGGCGTGGACAGGCTCGCTTTGAGTTTGTGGAGTCCGAGGCCAACACTGCAGACATCTTCACCAAGGCGCTTCCGCCTTGTGACCACCAGAGGTGCTGTGTGCAGTTAGGCCTTGTTGACACTGGTTCTCGTGTTGCTTAGACTTGAGTGTACTGTTTACTTTGCTTTCTATATACCTCTGTTACTTCTTGGACTGGCCTTGTGGCCACTGTTGTTTGTGCTCAGACTGTGTGGTGACGTTGTGATCCACCCTGAGCTTCGTTTCTTGGACTGGTCTTGTGACCGTACTCGTTTGGTTCTGCTAGACACCCCTCACTTAGGCTATGGGGGTGTGTCAAATATTGTAGCCTATAGTGAGGTTTGTCTTAGGGGGTACAAAACTTAGGGTTAGCTATATGTACCCCAACCAACATCAATGCATCATTCATTCCTCATTTTGACACTTTGCAATGACTCAAAATCGAGTAAGGTTCGCTTAGCGTTCAATTGCTACATTCGAATCAAAAACCTAAACTTGGTGCCAAAATTAGTTTCACACACGTCCTCCTGTCCATATCAGCCGTTTATTGAAAGTTAGTTCAAGCATGAATACGGTAGCACTAAGAGAGAGGCTCCAATTGAGCCGTCATTCTACAATGTACAAAACAGCACGACGTCCGTGCAGTGAACCACATGGAGAAATGCACTCAAGATGATAAGGAGCCATCACGAGACATCTTATCTGCCAGTGGTTGCACCGTAAAGATACCCCTTGCCCTGCCGCCAGGAGCAACAATGGTCCCATAATAAGACCCTGGGGACGCCATCAGCCCCCCAATAAGATCAGCGACGGTCATTCCTGCCCCTGCAATAACGCTCCCTGCATCATAGCACCATCCGGATGACGTGTACTTATAGAGCAGGCCCATCCTCCTTGCATTGCCCTGCTTTATCCAACCCAGGTCGAACGGGGGACTATTTGTCACATTCGACCAAGTGTTTGAGGGGAAATAAACCACTGGGGCGTTGGACGTGGCAGGGGCGATCCCAGCAATGATCGGGAAACCCTGGACGCTCAATCCGGTCACGCGGAGCGAGTAACGAATGTTCACGCTGGTTGAGTTGCGGAAAACGACGACACGGATAACACCCCTGATATCGTCAACGCCTCGCAATGTCGCCTCCGCATGACCTGTCACGGAACGAGTACAATGTTGGGAGGGAAACGATTAAAACACGCGGTTCAGCCTGGCACGTCGTTTGGATATAAAGTAGTTGCAGTGCGTCGATGTCATGATCGCGTTGATGGCGATGGTGGTGTCGCTTACCCTGGTAAATTCCACGTGAATCTCTTAATTGGGCCGGCCTTGTTCGTGCTGCAGAATTAATAAATTCTCTCGGTGTATGAGGACCAAGCAGCTGAGCAGCGGCATCGTCCAGAACGCGTACGCCCTCTGTAAGAGCACAAGAAGCATTGGCGGACTTAATGCAGGGTATTTGAACTCGCAGTTAGGGAGTTGGGAGAATAGTTGCGAAGACTCTTCTATGACAGACGTCGGATTCGCCCTCACCTGCTATGGATGTGTAAACGACGAGCAACAACCAGAAGGCGACGCGAGGTGTATGGAGCCTCATGATGGATGCCCTTTTCTAATCGGAAGGTCGGGAGGTACAGTCAATCGATTCGAAGTGGCAGATAAGCGTTGAAGCGGTGGTGGATAAGCAACGAAAGCAATTGAGTGATCCTCAATTGATTGAACAGCTGATGTTAAATCGACAGCGCGATTGCCGCTTGAGTCCTAGCCACCTCAAGTAACCATCCAGCCATGCCGCACAGCAGCTCTGAAACTCGCAAAGTACGCCATGGCCAGTCAGAAGCTTGCTTCCATTCCATTGTCGGCGCGAGTCGCAGGCGCTGAGTCGCCGCCACCACCAGCCCCCTCAAACGCGTGCTTGTTGCACAGCTGGCACCCGCCATGATCAGTGACAAGTGCAATGGCTGCATTATGATAAGGAAGAACCTCCCCACCGTCCTTGTTGTGGTTTGACCGGCAACCGTGAAAAATACCGTGGCCAGTTTGTTCTCCTTCACGGTTTGTAGACCCCCCCAGGCATGTCGCAGCAGCGGAACTAGACATTTGCTGGTCTGCGACGGACGTTTGACGAGTCCAACGACGACTAGCAATGCATGGTTACCGCACTAGAGGAAGCTGGCGATGTGGTGTGTGTGCAGCCAAAACAGTTTGGGGTGGAAGCATATGCAGCAACGAGGTGCGTGTGGAAACGAGATCCGACTTCAGGCACGAACAAGCAGTGTTGGTGGGCCTGTCGAAGCCGAATGGTGACGTTCGCCCGGTGGCTATAGGCGAGGTGCTCCCCCGCATACTATCTCGGGCCATATGCATCGTGCTTCGCCCGAAGATGATGTCGCACTTTGCTCCGTGTAACCAGTTTGGAGTCGGGTCCAGGTCGGGAGTGGAAGTCCTCGCACATGCCTTTCGCTCCGCCATCTCTACTCACCCGTCGTGGTGTGCGCTGCAAATTGACGTGGCGAACGCTTTCAACTCCTTCCATCGGCGGGAAATGTTTGAGGGTCTTCGACAGTCGCCTTTCAAGGGATTGATTCCATTTCTGCGTGTCTTCTACGGCACTCCTAGCGACCTCTATCTCCGAGCGGGCCCTTTTGTCGAAGCTTTGGCTTCCGAGCGGGGCTCGAGGCAAGGGGATCCATTGGGTCCGTTTCTGTTCGCGTTCACACAGCAGCTGGTTATGGAACCAACCAAAATGGAGTACGCCGACTTACTCTTCCTCAGCTATGCTGACGATACGTATATCCTGGGGCCTAGGGAACGGGTTCTAGCAGCCTATGAGGCCTTGCGGGAACGACTGGACGGGCTGGGTTTGGAGGTGCAGCCGCATAAGTGTAAGCTATGGGAGCGAGGGAGGGACCAGGATGGGGAGGAGAGAAATGAGACTGTCCCGCCCGGCATGCAGCAGACATGGACGGGGCTCACTGTGGTAGGGGTGCCCATTGGGGAGGAGGACTGGGAGGTGGCTAGCCTGCGTCGCCGGCTGACGGAGCTGCATGCACCTGTCCCCTGGCTTCCTCTGCTTGACCACCCACAGATTGCGTCCCATTTGTTGGCGATCGCAGTGTCGGCGCGCCCGATCTACCTCACACGGACGATGCCTCCACGACCTGAGGTTGTGGAGGCTTTTCGGGACTGGGACACGAAGCTGGAAGATTGTTTCGAGGAGCTGTTTCCAGATAGTACCTGGGATCACGATTCGGGGAAGTCCCAGATGGCTCGTTTACAGCTGCACCTTCCTGCCAGACTCGGGGGGTTCGGCATTCGATCTGCGGCTGACCTTAGTCCTCTGTCGTATGCATGTGGCTGGTGCCAAGCAGTGAGCGATGTGGCTCGGTTGGGGGTGGCAGGTGAGGAGCGGATGTTTGAGGAGTTTTTCCGCACGCCCGAGGCTACGACCTTGTTGGACCCCTGGTTTGCGAGAGCAGTGGATCTGCTTCCACAGTCGGTTCGGCAGGAGATGCCACCCCTTGCCTTGTGCACCGCTGATCCGCCTATGCTGCTCTTCCCCACACAACACCGTCGCCTGGCGGTTGAGAGCCTCCAATCTCTTCGAGGCATGGCCCACAACGATGCCACCCTGGCCCGTTTGACATCCCTTCAGGGCCCGGGGGCTGGGGCGTGGGTTTCTGCCGTTCCTTCGCACGAGGAGGCTACCTTCACCGCAGCCGAGTGGAGCATCTGCGCGTCCATGCGCCTAGGCCTCCCTATTCAGCAGCTGATAGTGGCCGGCAAGTGCGCGTGTGGGTTTGAGTTTGCTGATCCCTCTGACCCGCATCATGCCCTTCGCTGCAAGTATCAGTATGCACCTTCTCGGGTTCACGATGCGGTTAAATTTGTGGTGGCGAAGATAGCTAAGGGTGCGGGTGGGATTGTGACCATGGAAGACGACACGTTGCTCCCAGGGAAGAGGGTTGATGTGGCGGTTCGGAAACTGAGGGAGGGGGAGGAGCACGCGCTGGAGGTTAGTGTGGTAGATCCTATCTCGCTATCCGCGCAGCACCATGGACAGATTGGTCGCAAGGTGGGTTTTGCCGCGAGAGAGAGAGAAAAGCGGAAGACGGCGGACTACAAATCGCTTCTACAGCGGCATGGGGGAGTGCAGTTCACACCACTCATTGCTGAGACATGGGGATGCTTGGGGGGGAGTTTTGGACGGTGGCTTAAGAAGCAGGGTGACGCGCAGATCGAGATAGCAAAGACGAAAGGGGCGGCGCGAGCTACGGGAAAGGGTTTCTCGGCTTATTTGCTCGGATCGCTCAAAGCGGCTGTGGGTGTGGCTTTGCAACGGGCTCAGGCGCGTGTGATCTTGTTACGCGCTGCGTCGATGATGAGAGGCCCAGAGGCTGTTTGGGTGGAGCGGGAGGATGTTGAGGAGGAGATGGGATGGGATGCTCCGTGGGCGGATGCACCATACTTGGTAGACATGCGGGTTTAGAAAGTGGGTTTAGGGGGGGAGGTTTGGTTCGATGGGAGTGCAGTTGGGGTGCTTTGATGGGAGGGCTTGATGGTGTTTTAAATGTGTGTGCTATTGGGGTTTTCTTGGGGTTGTGTGTGCTGCTTTTTCTTCCTTCTTCCCTGTTTTTCTTCCTCCTATCATTTTTCCCCTATTCCCCTCCTTCTTTCTTCCTCTCTCCTTTTTTCTACTCACGTTATTCCTCCTTTTCTCCTCTCTTCCCGTTTCCACTCCTTTTCCTTGCGTAATTATGCTACATTGTAATAGATAACACCTAGAACTCAGTCCTACCCCATTAACAAGCAGTGTGCCAGTGGCAGTGCTTGTTTCTGCCAACGTCGAATTCCCAACACCAGCTGGCTGGTTTGCATTGGATGGTTCAACCCTTCTTGTTTTCGTTGGGCTGTTTCCGACCATTCGCGACTGAAACGCTCGTTACACATTTATAGGAAGAAAATGTTGCTAACACTGCAAGCACAAACACAAATGCATTTTTTGCTAAATATCCGCTGGACACAAAGTCCACACACATCAACTTGAGATAAATGCAATAAGTTTCGCACCCACTCCAGGCTTAGCATCTGACTGGCCAAAAGGTGCGAAACTTATAGCAATGCATCCCTAGAACCTCAGAAGTCACCCATTCCAAATGCAAATCTCTAACGCCAGGTGTGGAACTTGCCAGCAGCAACGCCACCAGGAGCAGTGATACGGCCGCTATAAGCTGCAGGAGCAGCAACCATGGCCACAGCAATAGACCCAATTGTCTTGCCGCCATCAGTGGTCTTCGTGTTCGCGTTGTAGTAAACCCCAGTCGCATTGTAACGGAAACACACACCAAAGACCCATGCACGGTTGCGCCTCCTCCAACCGTAGCCATAAGGCTGCTGGCCAGTGGTGTTGGTCCACGTGGCATCAGGGAAATCAAGGACTGTGTTGTCGTTATTCAGGACGGCTGCAGCGGTAGGAAGACCTGGGGTCGGCAGGCCGCCGATCCTCAGCACGTAACGGACGTTGTAGTCGGTGTTGTTCCTGATTAAACACATCGAAAGGACGATCATAGCCAGAACGCGGTTCAATGACACGTCGAAACGCGTACAAAACACGGAGAAATCAAGGACCAAAAAGTGCTTCATTGCAAGGAGAATATGCTGAAATAATACTCATAAACCGTACTCACTTGAAGACAACAACGTGCATGCGCCCTGTGATGTTGCCGCTACCTGTCAGATCAGCCTCCACGTGGCCATAGAACGTCCCCAGAGCGGCGCCAGGGCCCAGCCCGAGGCCCCCACCGGGTCCCCGTCCGGGCCCGCCGCCCCTGCCTCCTCCGCGCCCCCCCCGAAATCCCGGTCCTCCGCGCCCTCCGCCGCCCCTGCCGCCACCATAGCCGGGTCCCTGGGCGAGAACCCCTGAAACGAGAGAAGAGAAATTTAAGGTGAGAATACTAAAGAAAGCCTCTATAAAATATTTATCCTCCACGTGGTGGCGTCTTGCTGAGCATGTCACATGTAGGATGCAAGAGAAAGTTGGCCTCGTCAATGGAGTCTTACCTGATGCGACGAGGCCGAGGAGCGCGAGGATTACCACAGCCTTGATAACACGTGCCATTATCGCGAAGATGAAATTATCGTACTTTGAGCTGCTAGGAAAGCGTTTTGTCCAAAAGCGTGCACAAACAGAGATGCTGGTGACGACTCGAGTTGCTTCAGAAAGTCGCTGCGTGTTGGTATAGATACCAAGTAGGAACCACAAACGTCACCATAAGTACGAGGCGTCCATCCTAGAGCCATGGTTCTTTCCGTTGGGGAAGGTAGATACGACCGAAAAGAAGTTATGCCAGCAAGGCAACAAGTGGCGGAAAGCGGGAATGAAATTACCATCAGACTGGCTCATCGCTGAAAGGGTCTGCCTGCGGGGTTTGCTATTCCAGCTCTGAAACGAGAATTTGTGGGGAATGTGTGGGGGAGGCGTGCTTTCGCGAGAAATTTGCATCGAATGTGTTCTTCACGAAGCGTGGATGCTAGTCTCTCAACGGCTCCGATTGCTCCAATCGGAGGGGTACTTGGGTTGTGCGATTCGGCGAAGAACGGCTTGAGCTTCTGGCTTCGCTGCGAAGCTTTTCGTGTTGGAGGAACTTCTTGCGAAAGCGCCATTTCTAGAAAATGGGCGTCCTTGATAGAAGCCCGAGCTGAACCGCCTGTTACAAGGCCATCGCACAAAAAAAAAGAAATGAACACCTTCAGCATACGCTAGCGCACTAGCAACCTAAGAAAACGAGCTAAGCTGTCCGAAAGCCAGGGCCAAGGCCATAGCTATCTGATATCGCCTTCAGCATGGTAACCACATCATCAGTGGTTGCAAGCAAATACCGAGCCAAAGACCGCTTGCGCCCCACAGCACACGAAAAGTACGAATCGGCATTGAGATCGACAATCGGGCAATACTCCCCGCTGCTGCGATGGCTTATTTCCTCCCCATGCCCATCCTCCTCCGAGTCTAAAACAGTCGGAAGCATCGATGAGCTCTCCTGTGTGGAAAACCTCGACTCGTCTGAAACGCCAGTCGTCCCAGAATGGCTTGAAAAGCTCGAGAGGTTGGAAAACCCTGTGATCGGCGCAAGCAATCTCTCGCCTGCTTCACCTCCATTCCCTTGCTCGTTCCGTCCACTCCCATTCCCCACTCCTTGCGTCCCAGCAGCATTGCCTGCACCTGGAGAACACAACTCAGCCTCCCCCCGTCCACCACTGCTGCTTCTCCCCATGCTAGTTTTTCTCGGGCTGCCCGTGGCGCCTTCCAAAGCTGACCCAAGCAGACTGACCAGTGACGGCGAGGAGAAGGAGAAGGCAGATTTCTTCTCAGACTTCTTACTCCCTTTCCACCGGAACCCTCCCAACCCACTCCCGCGGCTTCTCCCACTGCTACTCCCACCTACCCCCCCTGCCCCTGCCGCTGCTCCTGTCCCTGCACCTACCCCGGCAGGTGCTGCTCTTCCCTCCAACCCAACTGCGTCTCCATCAGTGCCCCCTCCCGCCCGGGATTCAGCCTTGAGCCGGCTGCCGCGTGCTGTGACAGAGTCGGGAGTGTGTGGCCGTGGGCCAGCGTCTGAGAAAGCAGCAGCCGCAGCCACTGCAGCAGGAGCAGCAGTAGCAGCAGCAGCAGCAGCGGAGAAAGAGGGAGAGGGAGAGCTGGAACCTGTAGCAACCGAAGCCCCAGACGCAGCTGCTGAGGCAGCAGGAGCAGCAGTAGCAGCAGTAGCAGCAGCAGCAGCCGCAGCAGCAGCAGCAGCAGCACCACCACCATCCCTCCCTGCATGTCTTCCCCCTCCTTCCATTTGGTTTCTGCTCTGCGAATCCCCGAAGATCACCCGAGCCACCAGCGGTCCCGAACCTCCCCCCCGAGCCGCAGACTGAGGCACGGGGCTGCCATATCCTGGTCCGGCAAACATAGGCAGCGGCGCCGAACCTAGACTGTCAGGTCCGGGAGCACTCGGAGGCGGAGCAGGCGGCAGGCCCGGGGGAGGCTTGGTGTCAGGGGGAGGATTAGAGCGATCGTGAGGAGCAGTGAGAGTGCTTGTAGCGGTGATGCTTGTATCAAACGTGGTGGTGGGGCTGGTAGTGTAATACTCGGGTAAGTATGAATCAGCATGCTCAAGAGCCGTGATATGATCCCTGGTGACTTGATCCATGGCTGCCCCGTCCAAAGACGCACCACTCATGGTTACCATGTTACCATCCATGGACACACCGCAGGTACCATCCATGGGACCCATGGTGCCATCCATGCTCTGCTGGTAACCCTCCATGCCGGGCGGCATGTTGTTGTCGTGAGGCAAGTCCGGTTCAAAGAACTGGTATATGTCCTCGTCCTGTCAAAGGGGTGGGGGGGAGGATGGGGGTAGCAGTTGAAAGCATGCAGCAGAGCAAGCGATCTTACAGCTACATGCACGTGTCTCACCCGTGAGTGGAAGGCCGGCGGTCATTACGAAGTCAAAGGGGCGTGGCAGCGGCACATGAGAGCACAGAATGCATGCACCAGCCCAGACTCGTCCCATCCCACCCATCACTACGTGCGGTACAAGTGGCTCTGGCCCACCCATGAAGAAAACGACTCACCCGTGAGAGGAAGTGGCCGACAGTCATGACGAAGTCAAAGGGGCAGGGCAGCGGCTTCTGATGCACTATCTCGCCCAGCACCCTCTCCATTGCTGCCCCCTTGCTCACCCCCACCGGCCGCACCTCCACTGACTTGCCACCCTGTGACGGGGAGCGCAGGTGAGCAAAGGGGGAAAACATGCTACTGAGACGGCTGAACAGAGACGGAGAACGGGCAGGAAAGGGGGAGGTGAATCACACAATCTTCCCCAACACCCTCTCTATGGCTGCTCCCTTGCTCATCCCCACCGGCCGCCCACTGACTCGCCGCCCTGCGGAAGGGTGGGTTGGTAAGGGCGAGGGGAAAAGCATGCTACTGAGGGTGTGTTCTTCATGCATGGAAGCACGTGGGCGAGAGAGCACCTACACCAGGACATAACTGCACGATGTCGACTGCAGTGTTGGAGATGGGTCCCGTCCACAGGTGCTGCAGCATGTCTCTGGCCTGCACGCACACCTGCAGTGTTGATTCGGCTCACAGCAAACGTACCTGAACAACATCCACCGCTGTATTGGAGATAAGTCCCGTCCACAGGTGCTGCAGCATGTCGCGGGCCTGCACGGGGCAGCACCTGCACGCAGCAGCACCTGCATGAGGCAGCACCTGCCCTAGACCGTACCTGAACAACATCCACAGCCGTGTTTGAGATGGGGCCCGTCCACAGGTGCTGCAGCATGTCGCGGGCCTGCACGCGGCCAAACTCCACGTCGGCATACTTGTAGTTCCACACCAGCGACGTCTCCCTCTCCTCCACGTACCGTGCTGGAGCATGTCCCTAGTGACCTAGTCTGCACGTGCATGAGAAACAGCACCACCTGCGGATGTGAACCACCTGCTGGAGGAGGTGCATCCAGTCTTACCTGCACCACGTCCACTGCAGTGTTGGAAATCGGCCCCGTCCACAGGTGCTGCAGCATGTCCCTGGCCTGCACGCGGCCAAACTCCACGTCGGCATACTTGTAGTTCCACACCAGCGACGTCTCCCTCTCCTCCACGTACGACCGCGGCGTGCGTTCCGTGAAATACTCAAACACCAACTGGGGAAGAGGGAAAAAAGCGGGAGAGAGAGAAGAGATGAGAGGATGGCGGTGATGCAGGGGGGATCGTGGTTCCACACCAGAGAGGCTTCCCTCTCCTCTCCTCCACGTACGACCGCGGCGTGCGCTCCGTGAAATACTCAAACACCAAATGGGGAAGAGGGAAGGAGGGGAGAGGGGGAGAGGGATGGGTGTGACGGGAGGGGGATGCGGGTTGGAGCTTGAACCCTGTAGCACGAGAACCAGGTCTCCCTCTCCTCCACGTATGACCGCGGCGTGCGCTCCGTGAAATACTCAAACACCAACTGGCAGCGTGAGGATAGGGGAAGGGGGAGGGGAGGTAGAGAGGTAAGGTTGTGATGAGAAGGGGGATGCAAGTTCGTCTGAGGAACCTTGCCAGCGACGTCTCCCCCACCTCCAAATATGACCGCGGTGTGCGCTCCGTGAATACTCAAACACCAACTGGGGTGGCGAGGACAAGGGTGTCGGGAGGGAGGGAGAGGGGGGGGTGTGATGCGGGGATCAAGGATGCAACAACGATGCCACCTGCTAGCCCATGTGGCCGGAAGAATACTGCCACCTGCCCCTCCCTCCTATTCACCTGAACAGAGTCCAGCCAGTCCATGTTAAGGTGCTCCGGCATCGTGGTCATCCACTCGCCCCGTGTGTGCCGCATGAACATGGAGTTCTCCGCAGCCAGCCACACGTCATACCCCGAGAATGCAAGGCAGGCAGCCAGGCCCTCCCTCCCTCCTACTCACCAACACCACACAGAGCAGCGCCTACTGACCTGCACCGAGTCCAGCCAGTCCATGTTGAGATGTTCCGGCATCGTGGTCATCCATTCCCCTCTAGTGTGCCGCATGAACATGCCGTTCTCCGCCGCCAGCCACACGTTGTACTCGCTGAACGCCTCGTCCAGCACGGCGCGTTCTGACCCGCTCATAATGACGACTGTATTGGCTGGATCGGAGGAGAGCCGGCGCAGCACGGCAGGCATTATGGGGTGTAGACGGACCTGGTTGGGGATTGATTGGGATGGGGATAGGGACAAAGAAAACGGGATCAAGAGACAGGGTAAGGGGACAGGTCGGGGAGTGAGAGCAGCACTGGCAGCCAGCCACACGTCGTACTCGCTGAACGCCTCGTCTAGGACTGCTCGCTCTGATCCGCTCATTATCACCACCGTGTTGGCTGGGTCTGAGGACAGTCGGCGCAGCACCGCCGGCATTATGGGGTGTAGACGGACCTGGTGGGTAGCAGGGAGGGTGGGGAATGTGAATGGGGACAGCTGAAGGGGTTTGCTATGATGGGCATGCGCATTTCCAGTAATTTTGTACGGAAAGAAAAGGTTTCACTCATAATCTCTCCCCTTACTCTCTCCCTGCACCCCTCTGCCGACCGTGTACCTTCATCTCCTTGATCTGGTCGGGCGTGCGTCGCCTGTGCGGCTCCACCTGGGCTGTCAGCGTGCCGTTGTAGCCCTGGGGGGAGGCGAGACGCACAGGAACACGGGAAGAAAGGGCGGGGGAGAGTTGCGACAGGGACAAGGGGTGAGCAGGCAGGGCCCAGAGCCAGGCGGAGAAGCGCACGGGAAGTGAAGAGACAGGAAGCGAGGGCACGTCTTTGACCTTGTGTCGTGCAATATCATGTCATTCCCAAATACCATTTCCCCATGACATCTCCTTTCCAAAGTCACATTCCCGCAATTCCATTCAAACTCAATCAGCAAACAATCAAGTATGGGAACGCACGAGGATGAGCAGGCGGTTGCGGCACTGGTGGAAGCGGTCAACACACTGCGCCACGGGCAGCAGCGGCGGGATGTGCAGCGTGCGCAGCTGTGCCTCCACCACCGTGTCGTTCAACTCGCTGGGGCAATCGGGGGGGAAGGGGTCGGGATCAGAGGGACGGTGGGGAAAGTGAAGGAGGGCACGAGAGGATAAGCAGCAGGCAGCAGCAACGCTTCCAGCTGGGAGACCTGGGACGAAAATCGAGCAAAGATGCAGGCCGAAAGCAGGACAACCCCACCCAATGCCATCAAAACTCCTCCTTGAAGGCTTGCACTGGCACTACCTGACAAACGTGTCCGCCCACGCCTGTGCTGTGTGCGTGGTGACGTGGAGGAAGTTGTAGCGGTGGCGGTCCACGCGCTCCTCCTCGCCCATCGTGAGAGCATCCTCTATGGCGCTCGACATGTCCGTTATGTTCCACGGGTTCACCAGCAGCGCGCCCGCGCCGAGTGACTGCGCTGCGCCTGCAAACTGCACTCCAAGAATCAAGGATTAATCAATTGGGGAATCAACAAGGGGAAAAAAATATAAAGTGGGAGGTGAGTGCGTCCTCTATGGCGCTCGACATGTCCGTGATGTTCCACGGATTCACCAGCAGCGCCCCCGCGCCGAGTGATTGAGCCGCCCCTGCAAACTGCAAATGAGAGACAAGGGAATATCAGGATGGGAGTGGATGTTGAACAAAGGGCATGAGCATCCTCTATGGCACTCGACATGACCGTTATGTTCCACGCGTGATGATCCGGGGGTGATGCTCCGGGGGTGATGCTCCGGGGGTGATGCTCCGGGGGTGATGCTCCGGGAGTGATGCATGACATGCCATGGCTGACACGAGATATTCATTTGCTGTGGAAGGCCGTCAGTGAGGGGCGAGTGCATCACCCCAATCAGTGAGGGGCGAGTGCATCACCCCAATCAGTGAGGGGCGAGTGCATCACCCCAATCAGTGAGGGGCGAGTGCATCACCCCAATCAGCGAGGATGTGCATACCTGAGTGAGGATGAGCACGCCCTTTTTGAAGAGCCGTGCATAAAACTATATCACAATCAAAAGCCGCGTACAATCATAGTCCTGGCACGCCACGTACTCGTAGTAGATAACCAGATACATGCCGTCCCTTGAAGAGCCGCGCACTAGACTCCCACACTTCATGACATGGCATGGCGAACGCGTGTTTTTGAAATGTGCATACCTCGCTGAGGATGAGCACGCCCTTCTTGTAGTTCTGGCACGCCACGTACTCGTAGCTGACCAGGTTCATGCCGTCCCGCAGCGATGTCACGAGCAGCACGTCTGTTATGGCGTACAGGGCGCACAGCTCATGGAATGCGAGGGAGCGGTCCTGAGAGAGGTGGGGGGAGGGGGATAAGGGGCAGTGAGGGAAAGGAGCTGCAAGAGGATAGTCACCAGCAGCACGTCCGTTATGGCGTACAGCTCGTGGAATGCCAGGGAGCGGTCCTGTAGAGCAAAGGAAAACGGGAAGGGAGTTTGAAGGTAGGGGGCTGTCATTGGTTGCTTCACTCTGAAACCGCAATCCAGCTAAGGTTGAACAAGAGGTAATTTTCATTGAAAAAGCGTGAGAGGAAGCGATGCTGTACGAATGGAGCCCTGGTTGCGCTGAACAGCTCGTACCAAGTGGTGGATGGGCACGGTGGTGAGAGTGCCGAATCGACCGTTGATTCGCCCCACGATCTCATGCACCAGACTCGTCAGCTTCTGGTCTGGTGGCGGGCGGGGAGTGGAGGCGAGGGGCGAAGGAGATTGGAGGGAGGAGACGGGAGGTTGAAGAGAGGGATATGAATGATGGCAGCGTGGCATGCGCATGAGTGTGCACGGTAGGGGGCACATTCGAACAAAGCTTGCATAGGAGGCTCAGGCACTCACACTTTGGCACCCACTCGCACTCGGGCACGTCGGTGCGCGAGGAGGACCTTTTGAGTCTCCACCCCACCCCACCACACTCCTACAATCACACTCGGTCATACTTAGCTGCCAGTGGCACTCATGCACTCACATTCGAACATGCACACTCAGTTACCAGCAGCACGGGGCACTCACACTCGGGCACGTCGGTGCGGGAGGGCACGGCGATCTGCACGAGGAGCACCTTGTCGCGCCAGTCGGGGTGCTCCTCGAGGAACTTCTCAAACGCTATCAGCTTCTGCGGTATGCCCTTTATCATGTCCAGCCGGTCCACTCCCAGCATCACCTGGGGGGGAGAACACGGAGGAGGGAGCGGGAGGGAGGGAAGGAAGTGGGGCAGGAGCAGGATACGTCATGTGAGGCGCCTCACGTGCAGTCGGGGTGCTCCTCGAGGAACTTCTCAAACGCTATCAGCTTCTGCGGTATGCCCTTTATCATGTCCAGCCGATCCACTCCCAGCATCACCTGCGAGGTTGGAGGGGAGGGGCGGGAGCAGGATACGATACAGTGATTGAGGCGCCTCACAAGCAGTCGGGGTGCTCCTCTCCTCGAGGAACTCCTCAAACGCTATCAGCTTCTGCGGTATGCCCTTTATCATGTCCAGGCGATCCACTCCCAGCATCACCCGGAGAAAGAGGAGTGGAGCGGAGTGGAGAGGAGTGGAGACGATTGAGGAAAGCATTTACCATGTCTAGCTGATCCATTTCTCTTACCCTCTTGTGCAATGCCTTTTCATCCTCGTCTCCCCTCTCTCCTCCCCTTCCTGCCGGTGAATCTCGCTCGCAGTTCTGCGATGTGTGACTTCTTCATCACGCTGCTCTCCTTGCCCTCCTATGCGCGCCATCCCTCCTCGCCTCACCACCTCCCCCCACCCCTTCTTCTCACCTTGCGGCCAGAGAATCGCGCCCTGAGCTCTGCAATGTGTGTCTTCACCACGTTGCTTTCCAGTGCTGAGATGAACCGCTCCGGGTCTATGCCAATGGGGAACTGCCACGTGGCACAGCATGAAGAGGAGGCATGTGATTGAGGAAAACATACACATCCATATGAATAGAACAATACACGTTATTACATTATAGAAAATATTCCATAAACACGTAACATGCAACTGCACCAGTGTACTGTCACTCACCGCAGCGACGCGTGTGAGCCTCCCGTGGTCCTCCACCCCCTCTGGCGTGCCCTCCAGCCCGAGAATGCGCGCACACGCACTCACAAAGTGCCGCCCATAGTCATACGTGTGGAAACTGAAGGAAAAGGGACAGAGGTTGAGGGGGGGAAGGAGGGGAGGGCAGAATATTAGTAAACGAAGCGAGATAAAGGACGAGCCCATTAGTGAGTTCAGCCTGCTGCAAAATGTCCTCTCAGAGAAAGCTGGCCCACTCGAGACTTAGACGTCTTGACTTAACTTTGCCCACTCAAGTTAACTACATGACCCACTCAAACCAGCTCCCATAGCAATGGTAATGGTAGTGGTAATGGTAATGGTAATGGTAATGGTAATGGTAATGGTAATGGTAATGGTAATGGCGAAGGTAATGGTAATGGTAATGTTATGGTGATGGTAGTGGCGATGGAAATGGTAATGGAAATGATAATAGTAATGCTAATGGCAATGTCAATATCAATGGTAATGATAATGGCAGTGGTAATGGAATGGTAATGGTAATGGCGATGATAATGGCGATGGAAATGGAGATGGTAATGGTAATGGCGATGGTAATGGCAATGGTAATGGTAATGGTAATGGTAATGGCGATGGTAATGGTAATGGTAATGGTAATGATAATGGTAATGGTAATGACCCACTCACCCAATGAGGTCAGCAGCCAACACACAGCCTGAAGGACCTGCTCCCCTAGGGGCATGGTGCCTCTATATCTCTTCAACAATTGTACTCGTGACAAGGTGAATCAGTAACTTCACCCACTCACCCGATGAGGTCAGCAGCGAGCACGGCCTGCAGGATCTCCTCTCTGAGGGGCAGCGCTCGGAAGAACTCGCTGGAGGGGAAGGGCGTGTGCAGGAACCACCCCACCTTCATGCTGCAAAGGAATACGGATAGAGGGAGGGGTGTGAGGACAGGATGCATAACGAGGTACACATGTGCAAGAGCAGAAGCCAGCCTCCGGGACACGGGAGGACACGAGTGATCTGTCACGCTACCTCTAAGCCAACTGCAAACTCACTTAGAACTGCGGGCCTTGAAGTACTGTGGCAGCAGCATGAGATTGTAATCATGCACCCACACAATGTCCCCCTGGTGGTACTGCGCCGATTTTAAGACCCCTCAGGAATCACGATGTGGCATTTGTGCACGCATACAATCTCCTCTAAAACTAATCATAAGAAACTCACTTGAGGCGCCCCAAATATCATGAAGTGCCAATTCTGCACACTCACAGTCTCACCCCTGCCACGCTACCTCTAAGCTAACTAAAACTCACTTGGGGCTGCGCGCCTTGAGATACTGCGGCAGCACCATGAGGTGGTAGTCATGCATCTACACAATGTCCCCCTGGCAGTACCTTTCAGGGGACTCATGGAAACTCACTTGGGGCTGCGGGCTTTAAGGTACTGAGGCAGCAGCATGAGGTGGTAGTCATGCACCCACACAATGTCCCCCTGGCGGTACTGCGCCATGACCACGTCAGCAAAGCTGTGATTGGCCGATCGGTACGCGCCGTACTGCGCCTGGATGGAGCGCGTGGCGGAGAGGCGGTCCTCCTGGGGCAGGCCGATGTAGTGCAGCAGCGGCCACAGCACGTTGTTGCAGTACCCGTTGTAATAGGCGTTCATTGTGTTCTCGTCTAGAAACACAGGCACACACCCCTGGTGGCGTGGGGAGGAGGGATAGAGGGGCATGGGAGGGGGTGAGGAGGCGGAGAGGCGGTCCTCCTGGGGCAGGCCGATGTAGTGCAGCAGCGGCCACAGCACGTTGTTGCAGTACCCGTTGTAGTACGCGTTCATCGTGTTCTCGTCCAGGAATACAGGCACGCAGCCCTGGTGGTGGGGGCAACAGGAGGGGAAGTGGGTGGGTGGTGTGAGTGCAGGTTGTGCAGCAGCGGCCACAGCACGTTGTTGCAGTACCCGTTGTAATAGGCATTCATCGTGTTCTCATCCAGGAAGACAGGCACACAGCCCTGGTGGTGGGGAGGAGGAGGGGAGGGGGTGGGACAAGGGAGAGGGTGTGGTGGGATTGAAGGTGTGCTTTGGTTTGAGCGAGCCACAGGCTGTTGTTGCAGTACCCGTTGCAACGCACGTTCATTGTGTGCTCGTCCAGGAGCACAGACACACACCCTTGATGGTGGCGAGGAGGAAGGATAGAAAAGGGGCATCGGAGGGACTAGCCAGGGAGAGGAGGCGGTGTGAAAAAGTGTGCTTCGATGAAAACTGTAGCGTTCAGTGTGTGCCCATCCAGGAACACTGGCACACAGCCCTGGTGGTAGGGAGAGGCATGGTTGGAGCGAGGGACATAGAACAGTGTGAGTGCGACCCCTTGAATCCCAGCAAGGGACACACACGAAGGGGGAAAGAAAGTGAGCAACTGGTCGGCTCAAACCTGCCTCACAACCATGTGCCAGTGGTGGCATTCACCCAAACTTAATCATGTCTCTCTGCCACTACTGCCATTCATTACAGCCCCATGACTCTATCGCGCCCCTCTCTAGCGCCCCTCTATGAAGCCCGTCGTATGAAGCCCCTCACCTTGGCCTGCAGGGCGTCGTGCAGCTGCTGCTGGTCGGCAGGCGAGTGCAGGTACAGCCCCGGCCACCCGATCCAACACGTCTCAAAGTTCTGCTTCACTCCTGCATAAACGCACGCATTGCACAGGGGGACGGAGGAAGTATGGTGAGGTACAGGTCGAGCAGGGGCGGAAGAGGAAAGGCTGCAAGAAGAGAACCGACCACCACTTACAGCAGCAAGCCTGGCAGAAGCACGTTGATTGTACGTTGATTGTGATCATTCTTAAAATTAACCTGGCAGTACCACTCACCCAGCAGTGCGCTCACAAGCCCCCCTGCAGACAGCTCCAGCGCCCACGTGCCGTCGGGCTGCAGGCTGGCGCGCACGGGCAGGCGGTTGGCCACTATCAGCAGCCGCTGCATGCGCTGCTGGGCGCACACACACACACAGCAGCGCACACACACAATCTAACCCTAACACACCACTCACCTAGCAGCGCACTGACTAGCCCCCCTGCAGATAACTCCAGCGCCCACGTGCCATCAGGCTGCAGGCTGGCGCGCACGGGCAGGCGGTTGGCCACTATCAGCAGCCGCTGCATGCGCTGCTGGGCCGCCGGCGCGGGCGGCGGGGTCGGCGGGGGTTCAACCCGGGGAGGCTCCACTGGTACAGGCTGGGGGATGGCTGCTGCTGCTGCTGCTGCTGCCGCCGCTGCTGCAACGGCTGGTACCGCAGATGCTGCTGCTGCCATCGCTGCTGCTGCTTCTGCTTCAGCTGCAAGGGACACCGCTGCTGCTGGCCCTAACGGTTCATGCATCCGGCCTGGGTCTAAACCATGACTAGGGGTACCTGGCCTACCGCCCATCCTATGTGGTGGTGACGCTACAGCCTGCCCTGCTACAGCCGTCCCTGCTACAGCCGGTCCAGCTACATCCGTCCCCGCTACAGCCAGCCTCGCTACAGCCGGCCCTGCTCCTCCTGCTCCCATACCCCCCGGAACAGCCACTCCCGGAATCCCAGCCACCCCTGGCAGCACCGTCACCCCAGGACTCGCACTCCCCGTTCCCCCATCCCCCGCTCCCATCCCCTCTTCCGGAATCCTATCCGCCAAACCTGCTGCCTGAGCCGCCGCAACAGTGAGCTCTCCACTGCTCTGCACCCTCGGCATGGCGCCCCCAGTCCTGAACGCCGGATAAGCCGTGAGAGACGAGGACAGGCGAGGCGTGGAGCCTGAGGGGCGAGGGATGGCGGGTGATGAGGCCATGTGCGGGGATGACGAGAGAGGGTATGGTGAGGCGGCGGCAGAGGGGAGACGGGGTGGTGTGGAGGAGTACGGGGTGGGAATGGAGGAGCTGTGGGGGGTGTGGGCAGCGGCAGCAGCAGCCAGGTTGTCATAACTGGAGTTGCGGCTGTCCGGGCCTATCATTAGATCGACCGGGGCTAGTGGCCCGGACCTGGTGCCTCGGGCTGCCGAGCCAAATGCGAAGCTGCCTCGGGAGGTGGTGCTGGCTCGGCCAACCATGGGCGCACGCCCTGGCACCCACGCTGCGCCCGCGCCCCCTCCCCCTCCTCCCCCCCCCCCCCTCCTCCCCCTCCTCCGCCTCCTGCTCCCCCCCCTGCGCCCATCCCTGGTGCTCCTCCCCCTGCTGCTCCAGGCGCTCCGGCAATCGACCCCGCACTGCCGTGTGACGTGGCAATGCCACGTGGCGTCATGATCCGCCCGTCTACTGAGTCCACGTCGAACTGCAGGAAGCTCGTGCTGCGCCTCATCTGCCTCTCCCTCAGCAGCCGCTCAACGCGGGTAGAAGACTGAGAGGGTGGTATCGACCGAGGGGTAGTTGGCTGCCGGAGGAAATTACCCAGGGCATTATTGAAACTGCCCGAACCAACGGTGGAAAACGAGCCGGAATTGGAGGGGCCGTTGGCTGACGCGGCGGCTGCTGCTGCTGCCTGGGCAGCTTGGACGGCTGCGATTGCATCTTGAGCAGCCTCTTCATAGGATGAGGAGAGGCCTCGGTAGAAGGTGGGACGACGGGGTGTGCCCGGCATGTTCATTCCTTGCTGCTGCTGCTGTTGCTGCTGTTGCTGTTGCTGCTGCTGCTGTTGCTGCTGCTGCTGCTGCTGCTGGTACTGGGTCAGGTGCTGGTGAAGCGGGTACAGCAGCTGCTGCAAATGCGCCTGCACCTGTGGCGGATGCGCCTGCAGCCCCTGCCTTTCAGGCCCATTGCTGCCACTGGCACTGGTGCTGCCACCGGACGCATGGGCCAGCCTGGCGATCTCCCGCGGGGTGGAAAGAGAGAATCTCCGCTGGATCCTGCCGCCCTCAAACCCGAATCTTGATCCAGATGCGCCTCCCCCGGGCCCACCTCCCCCGGGACCACCTTCAACGCTTGTTCCCCCCACTCCCCCCATTCCTCCCCCAGCACCGTAGCTGGAATCCGCGCTACCCAGCCTCCCCGCGCCATCTCCTGCCATATACCTCCATGGATCCCTGCCTGCTTCCTGGAAATTTCGCACGTCCGTATCGTTACTGGGAACGCGAATAGCCCAAGGCCCGGCGTCGTAGTGACCTCTGCCCGCCCCACCCGACCCCCCCGCTACGCCTGCTGCGCCCGCGGCTGCTCCGCCAGCTGCAGTTCCGGTTCCCCCAGGGGTGAAGTTGCTGCTGAGGCTGCTTCTCCGCGGGGGAGCTTCCGCGGATCCATCTTCCGCGGAACGGTCGGGGGGTTTGATGGAGAGGGAATAGCGCGTGGGCGCCATGGGAGGAGGATGAGTTGTCTACTGAAAAGTCTCAGGGACCAACCGCGCAAAGTCCAACCTTGTGTCAGTAGATCGGCTTAACGTCTCATGGCTTTAAGTGACTCACAGCCGCAATCCTCGCAATTCACGAGGGCCTGAATGGACTTGAAGCGCGTACAGGCTCACGGTAGGATTCTAGGGAAGGGTAGACTGATTCTAGATACCGTGACTAGCAGAGCATAACGCAGTTAAGACGCAAACATCTGCAACAACTAGTCCTAGTATTCCTCGAAAGTGCTTGCTTGCCACCGCGTCGTGACAGGACAGCAACGGTGGTCAGCGAAAGCGCCAGCTCTTCGCAGAAAGGGTGCTCGCGAAAAGGAACCCTTGCAGTCTAAGCATGAGGAAAACCTGCCGAATTGATGGCGAAAGCATATGGCCATGCGACACGAGGGACCTAACTTGGCAAACATGTGAGAGACCTGACGATTGCGAATACTTGAACCACCTTGGTCGTCTCGCGACCAAACTCTCGCTACCTACTGAAGCTGAAGGAACCAATCGGCGTGACTGATAGCTGGCTGTCCACTAAAATAACCGAAACTCGGAGAATTTTGTGCTAGGTGTCTGACACACAACTGACATGACGGGGAGAGCTTCGCTTGTAACGAGGATATCACCGCCTTACGGGCTCAAAAGAGCATCATCCTTGACGGATTGCAGTGTGTGGCCAGTGCTGGGCTAATGTGATGTGTCAGATGGGCTACGAGTTGACGTGGCAAATCAGAGGGCTTCCGTGATGACGTTTAGCTAAGCTCTGAAACGTTCTGACACCGAGTTCCTGTCGCACAGAATCGCGAATTGCCGAAAATTGACAGCCCGCGGCTAATCTCGAATTTTCCACATTGTGGCTGTACGTGATGTTCTTGAAGAGAGCTTCATTTGCCTCGAGGTTTGGAATTCGAGGCTGGAAATAGCGGTTTGAACCGAACCTGAACACCACCCGCAGCAACCCAAAAAACTGCGATTTCAGGCGCAACACAATACATATTTTGCGTTCTCGCTGCGCTATCGCGTTGCTAGTAGCTTACTCGTCAGAGATATAACGATGCGTGGTTACGACAGCTGAAGCGTAGCTTACCAGAATTAGGGAGTAGGGACTAGTCGACGGAGTGAGGCGTAGGTTGAAGCAAGCCATTCCGCGCTACAATCTTCGCCTCTCACGTCGCGATGAAGGTTCTGACGTTGCCGCCTGCTATAGCCACGTTCGTTATAGTAGTTCTCGGCGAGGTGATTCTGAGGGCACTTCGGCGCTTCCTCCCGGTACGATTGTCGATGCCGCAATTGCCCCGGATAATATATGATGTAGTACCCTTGAAATTCCGTCATGCGCTCCGTTGATACGCCGATGAAGCGATCCCATCCTTTGACTTCATACGCAAAGGTTGTCTGACACGCGTTCTCCTCGCACTATGACTTTACCGCGTGGTCTCTTGAAACACCTGATTAACGCCGTAAGGGGTGGCTTGCGTGACGCGCCGTTTCCCGTGGCCAGGAGAACCTGTCAGCGCGCAAAGAGGCGGCTCTTGCGGCGGAAATAAAGCGCCTAAAGAAAGAGGCGAATCGGCTGAACACGTGAGTCTTCCGAGCAGAGATCACCCTGACTCGATCCGTATCCACTGATGGTCATCCCAGTCGCTCTCTCGGGTTTTTAACCCCCTTCCCTGTGTTCATATTTCCTCTGAAGCTCGTTCTTCTTCCTGACGCCTTTTCCCCCGCCCCGATCCTTATATTTTCCCAATCTCATGCTTCTCCCGCCCCCATTCTTCCCGCGCCCACAGCCCCAGCACCTTCTCCCGTTCTGCTCTGCTAACTCGCACGGCCACCGCCAAGGAGAAAGAGCTGAACGCACGTACGTGAATGGCCGCTCGTGATGCTCATCCTGTGATGAGAATTCCCTGGTCATGCTTGTGCCCTTTCCATTTATGTGCGTTGTTTTCCGGCTCTTAATTTGCCATATTCACACGTGAAGCCCTTCGTTCCCTCCCCTCTGTCCTCGTTGCCAGTGAAGGCACAGCCATCCCGTGTCTGGTGGACGCTCATTCGCTTCGCCCTCCCATACACCATACAGGTACATGCACGTGCGTGCGCATGTCCGTGCCCATGCCCATGCCCATGCCCGTGCCCATGCCCATGCCCGTGCCCATGCACATGCCCGTGCCCATGAAAATGCCCATGAAAATGTCGATGCCCATGCCCATGCCATGCACGGCATGCTGGTCATGCACGTGTTTACCTGAAAGCGAGACCTCTATGTGGGTGATATGGATGGGCTTCCTTTGTCTGCTCTCTGGTCGATCTGTTTGAGCACAGCTGCCAGTGAATCGCGCATATCAATCTTGAAGGCTTAACCATCGTCAAATCTCCCAGAAATGTGTTCCGGTCTTCCCACTCCTTCCAACCTGCCCTCCTGTCGCAGGCATGTGCCTATGTGCTGCTGGTGCTCTCATTCCGCTCCAAGCCCATTGTCATTCTGCCGGTGGACGTCGTCTATCCATTTGGTGAGCACAAATGCACGGTCACCCGTCCACTGGCAGCCGCTGTGCCCCTGTTTTTCCAACTGTTGCTTTGTGTGTGTTGCTGTCTCAGCTTTTATTCCAATGCGAATCTGCTTACTGACCTAATCATATATTTCCTCTTCTATGCGTGCTCCTTGTTCACCCATCTGTTCTCCATCTCGGCAGGATCAATGCTCGCATTCCCCCATGGAGCCAAGTGGCAAGGAGGCGGAGCTGTGAGTGCTCTCAACCCCACCCAGGATGTCCCTTCCAGACATTGCAATTTTTCTTTTTAACATCATTTGCATATGAAGGCATGTTGTGCAAACATAGCTGCAATGCGCTACGGCATATTTCGCCCCATGTCAGGTAAGCTGCATCTCACATATTCAGCGGCAACGACTTAGTCTTGTCACGGCAACACTTGTTTCAGTTGTATTTATGGGGCAAATTGTCGGTTAACTTTATATTTTCAAGGCATGGTCTCTGTATCCCACTCTCTCCCCTTCCAGGTCTCGGTGTTTGCTTGGCTGGCGCTCACGTCAAGAGTAGGTCGACTTTTAGCTGACCAGATTATCTCAAGATGATGGTTTAGCATTTGATCTAATAAAGAAGTTGTATGTAATGGCAGAAGTGCTCAAGCAAGAGCATTGTAGTGGCAAGGTTGAGTTGAGATGCACGATTTACTAAAACGGAGATGTAGAGTGGTGGCTCACTATTGACAATGCGCATAGGCCATGAAACCGCATTCCAAGGCATGGATGCTGAACATATCAACGGATGCTAGCCGTTGCTCGTTCTTACGAAATATCGACCGCCTTTTGCGGACAGCCATTCCGTGAAACGCGTGTCCCACGGCGATCGAACTCCCAGCATGGCTCGTCTGCTTGACCCAGTCTTTCCGCGCACTTCCGCGCCCACACCATCTCGATTGCCAGCGCAGCGCAGCACCCGTTGCCACGTTTCCGCCGCGCCTCGAAAGCTTCTCCGCCTGAACCCCCAGGCCGCTGCGCATGTGCCGCGCTCTTCGGGTGCGTGTGGGGCGCGCGCGCCTCGTAGCCTCGGGTCAGGCCTGGTTCAGCGACATCTCGCGAAAGACCTTAGCAGCGCTGCTTTCACAAGCCTTCGCCCAGGACCAGCCGTTCATGCGGCAGGACGAAATACATGCCGCCGCTCCGCAGCCTCTATACAAGTGAACGTGGTCAACGCGGTGAATGTTGTCAATGCTGTCAACGCGGCCAGCGCAAGTGAGGTGGAGGCGAGAATCGCCGTGGCCGCCAACACGGGCGCGTTGGACCTAAGCGACTGCGGTATGACCGCCGATTCCCCTAGTTCCCCCTTGGTTTTTCCGCCTCCGCGTTACCCCCCAGTCCCTTACCTATCTCCTCCTCTTTTCCTCCGACCCCACAAACCCTCCCCCCTCTTCCCCTCCTCCCGCTCCCCCTCCTCCCCTTTTTCCCCCTCCCCAGGCCTCACGGCCATCCCCGCGGCTGTGCTGCAACTCTCAGATCTCACGGACCTCTCTCTGGCCGGCAATCAGATCGAATCCATCCCTCCTGAGATCGCCAACCTCACCAAAGTAAGCCTGCAGTTGCGTTCTCCTTCTCTTTCTCTCTCTGGCCGGCAATCAAATCGAGTCCATCCTTTCTTGAGGTTGCCAATCTTTCCATACTTCCGCTCCCCTCCCGTGCCCCTCTCCTCCTTCTCCATCCCTTCAAACCTTTCACCACCGTTCTATCCTCTCCCTGTTCCCCCTTTCACCTCAGCATCACCCAGCTGCGCCATCTGGTGCTGGCAGGCAACAGGTTGCAGGAGCACCCATCTCTGATCCACTTCCCACCCGCTTTTACTCCTCTTCCTCCTGTTCACCTCCTCACCCCACCAGCTGCGCCGGCTGGGCCTAGCAGGCAACAGGCTGCAGCGGCTGCCGACATTGGTGTAACTTTCACCCCCTTCTTACCTCTCGCTTTCTCCCTTCTGCCTCCGCACCCCACCAGCTGCGCCGCTTGGGCCTGGGAGGCAACAGGATGCAGCGACTGTTTCCGCTGCCACGACTGCCGCCACTGGCGACCCCTTTTCTTACCTCTCCCTGTTCTCCCTTTCCCCTCCACACCGCACCTCACCAGCTGCGCCGGCTGGGTCTAGCAGGCAACAGGCTGCAGCGGCTGCCACCTGAAATCGGCCATCTGACGCAGCTGGAGGGGTTGTGGCTGCACGGGAACCTGCTGCACGAGCTCCCAAACGAGGTGCCTTATAGTGGGTACAGCACAGTGTGCCGTTAACGAGTACAGATAAGTGTGCCTTGTAGTGGATTCAGGTCAGTGCGCCTTATAGCGAGTACATCAGTGTGTGAGTCTTACAGTCTCTCTCCTTGCAATCAGTCAGCTTCAGAGCTTCATGCTGCCCTTGCCTTCCCACACTCACTCCCCTTCCCTTCTCTCTCTCCTCCTTGACTCCACGGTCACCTTCCCCCTCCCCTCCTTCAGATCGGCCACCTCACAGCCCTGCGCTTCCTAGCTCTTGCAGGCAACCAGTTAACACGGTTACCACACACGCTGGGCAGGCTGACGGTACTGCAGGTGCTGTCCGTCGCTGGTAACCAGCTGGAAGAGTTACCACAAAGTGAGACCTCGTTTTCCTCTGTGTCCATTGTGTCATCACTGAAAGGCCCCTTGCGTCTGACTTCACATGCGCTTTCACTTCATATTCCTTTCCATATATCTTTTTTCCTCAAAAATGTCAATTTCTCTTCTGAAGTCTCCAATTTTCATACTCCCATCCTCCCTCCCCGCCTATCCCCCCAGGCATCGGCTCTCTCACCTCTCTCAGGGTCCTAGCTGCCTACGGCAACCTTCTCACAGCCCTGCCATCCTCCATCACCCACCTCTCATCCCTTCAGGAGCTCTTTCTTCAGGTGAGATCTCAGGTGTAAGCCCAAGTGTGCTTTGTGGCTTTAGGTGGTTGGTCTCTGCTCAGGTGTCTCTCACCTCTACCCTCAATTCATGCCGCTTCACTCTCTATATCTCCCTTGCTCTCCCCTCCCATGCTATCTTTGCCTCCATCCCACCTCACTCTATCTTCCCCTTTTTTCGTCTCCCTCCATTCTCCCCGTTCCCAGGGCAACCGCATATCCTCCCTCCCCCCTCTCTCCCTGCGCTCCCTCCGCCAATTCTCCCTCGCCGACAACTGCCTGACAGCCATCCCACAAGGCACGCTAGCGCAGTTGCCGTTCCTTGAATCTCTCTGGCTGTGAGTACCACTCCGTACCACTCAATAGCTGAGCATGCTAGCAACGCAGCTGAGTATGCTAGCAACGCAGCAAAGCGTGCTAGCAACGCAGCAAAGCGTGCTAGCAACGCAGCAAAGCGTGCTTGCAACGCAGCAAAGCGTGCTTGCAACGCAGCAAAGCGTACTAGCAACGCAGCAAAGCGAGTAGCAACGCAGCAAACCGTGCTAGCTACGCAGCAAAGCGTGCTAGCAACGCAGCAAAGCGTGCTAGCAACGCAGCAAAGCGTGCTGGCAACGCAGCAAAGCGTGCTGGCAACGCAGCAAAGCGTGCTGGCAACGCAGCAAAGCGTGCTGGCAACGCAGCAAAGCGTGCTGGCAACGCAGCAAAGCGTGCTGGCAACGCAGCAAAGCGTGCTAGCAACGCAGCAAAGCGTGCTTGCAATGCAGCAAAGCGTGCTTGCAACGCCGCAAAGCGTGCTTGCAACGCAGCAAAGCGTGCTTGCAACGCAGCAAAGCGTGATTGCAACGCAGCAAAGCGTGCTAGCAACGCAGCAAAGCGTGCTAGCAACGCAGCAAAGCATGCTAGCAACGCAGCAAAGCGTGCTAACAACGCAGCAAAGCGTGCTTGCAACGCAGCAAAGCGTGCTAGCAACGCAGCAAAGCGTGCTAGCAACGCAGCAAAGCGTGCTAGCAACGCAGCAAAGCGTGCTTGCAACGCAGCAAAGCGTGCTTGCAACGCAGCAAAGCGTGCTTGCAACGCAGCAAAGCGTTCTTGCAACGCAGCAGAGCGTGCTAGCAACGCAGCAGAGCGTGCTAGCAACGCAGCAGAGCGTGCTAGCAACGCAGCAGAGCGTGCTAGCAACGCAGCAGAGCGTGCTAGCAACGCAGCAGAGCGTGCTAGCAACGCAGCAGAGCGTGCTAGCAACGCAGCAGAGCGTGCTAGCAACGCAGCAGAGCGTGCTAGCAACGCAGCAGAGCGTGCTAGCAACGCAGCAGAGCGTGCTAGCAACGCAGCAGAGCGTGCTAGCAACGCAGCAGAGCGTGCTAGCAACGCAGCAGAGCGTGCTAGCAACGCAGCAGAGCGTGCTAGCAACGCAGCAGAGCGTGCTAGCAACGCAGCAGAGCGTGCTAGCAACGCAGCAGAGCGTGCTAGCAACGCAGCAGAGCGTGCTAGCAACGCAGCAGAGCGTGCTAGCAACGCAGCAGAGCGTGCTAGCAACGCAGCAGAGCGTGCTAGCAACGCAGCAGAGCGTGCTAGCAACGCAGCAGAGCGTGCTAGCAACGCAGCAGAGCGTGCTAGCAACGCAGCAGAGCGTGCTAGCAACGCAGCAGAGCGTGCTAGCAACGCAGCTGAGCGTGCTAGCAACGCAGCAGAGCGTGCTAGCAACGCAGCAGAGCGTGCTAGCAACGCAGCAGAGCGTGCTAGCAACGCAGCTGAGCGTGCTAGCAACGCAGCAGAGCGCGCTAGCAACGCAGCAGAGCGCGCTAGCAACGCAGCTGAGCGTGCTAGCAACGCAGCAGAGCGTGCTAGCAACGCAGCTGAGCGGTCTAGCAACGCAGCTGAGCGTGCTAGCAACGCAGCTGAGCGTGCTAGCAACGCAGCAGAGCGTGCTAGCAACGCAGCAGAGCGTGCTCGCTACGCAGCTGAGCTTGCTCGCTACGCAGCAGAGCGTGCTCGCTACGCAGCAGAGCTTGCTCGCTACGCAGCAGAGCGTGCTAGCAACGCAGCAGAGCGTGCTAGCAACGCAGCAGAGCGTGCTAGCAACGCAGCAGAGCGTGCTAGCGACGCAGCAGAGCGTGCTAGCGACGCAGCAGAGCGTGCTAGCGACGCAGCTGAGCGTGCTAGCAACGCAGGTGAGCGTGCTAGCAACGCAGGTGAGCGTGCTAGCTACGCATGTGAGCGTTCTAGCTAGCACGCAGCAGAGCGTGCTAGCGACGCAGCAGAGCGTGCTAGCGACGCAGCAGAGCGTGCTAGATACGCAGCTGAGCGTGCTAGCGACGCAGCAGAGCGTGCTAGCAACGCAGCAGAGCGTGCTAGCAACGCAGCAGAGCGTGCTAGCAACGCAGCTGAGCGTGCTAGCAACGCAGCTGAGCGTGCTAGCAACGCAGCAGAGCGTGCTAGCAACGCAGCTGAGCGTGCTAGCAACGCAGCTGAGCGTGCTAGCAACGCAGCTGAGCGTGCTAGCAACGCAGCTGAGCGTGCTAGCAACGCAGCTGAGCGTGCTAGCAACGCAGCAGAGCGTGCTAGCAACGCAGCAGAGCGTGCTAGCAACGCAGCAGAGCGTGCTAGCAACGCAGCAGAGCGTGCTAGCAACGCAGCAGAGCGTGCTAGCAACGCAGCAGAGCGTGCTAGCAACGCAGCAGAGCGTGCTAGCAACGCAGCAGAGCGTGCTAGCAACGCAGCTGAGCGTGCTAGCAATTCAGCTGAGCGTGCTAGCGACGCAGCAGAGCGTGCTAGCAACGCAGCAGAGCGTGCTAGCAACGCAGCAGAGCGTGCTAGCAACGCAGCTGAGCGTGCTAGCAACGCAGCTGAGCGTGCTAGCGACGCAGCAGAGCGTGCTAGCAACGCAGCTGAGCGTGCTAGCAACGCAGCAGAGCGTGCTAGCAACGCAGCTGAGCGTGCTAGCAACGCAGCAGAGCGTGCTAGCAACGCAGCAGAGCGTGCTAGCAACGCAGCAGAGCGTGCTAGCAACGCAGCAGAGCGTGCTAGCAACGCAGCTGAGCGTGCTAGCAATTTAGCTGAGCGTGCTAGCGACGCAGCAGAGCGTGCTAGCAACGCAGCAGAGCGTGCTAGCAACGCAGCAGAGCGTGCTAGCAACGCAGCTGAGCGTGCTAGCAACGCAGCTGAGCGTGCTAGCAACGCAGCAGAGCGTGCTAGCAACGCAGCTGAGCGTGCTAGCAACGCAGCAGAGCGTGCTAGCAACGCAGCTGAGCGTGCTAGCAACGCAGCTGAGCGTGCTAGCGACGCAGCTGAGCGTGCTAGCGACGCAGCTGAGCGTGCTAGCGACGCAGCTGAGCGTGCTAGCGACGCAGCTGAGCGTGCTAGCGACGCAGCTGAGCGTGCTAGCGACGCAGCAGAGCGTGCTAGCAACGCAGCAGAGCGTGCTAGCAACGCAGCAGAGCGTGCTAGCAACGCAGCAGAGCGTGCTAGCAACGCAGCAGAGCGTGCTAGCAACGCAGCTGAGCGTGCTAGCAATTCAGCTGAGCTTGCTAACTACACAGCAGAGCGTGCTAGCAACGCAGCAGAGCGTGCTAGCAACGCAGCAGAGCGTGCTAGCAACGCAGCAGAGCGTGCTAGCAACGCAGCAGAGCGTGCTAGCAACGCAGCAGAGCGTGCTAGCAACGCAGCAGAGCGTGCTAGCGACGCAGCAGAGCGTGCTAGCGACGCAGCAGAGCGTGCTAGCGACGCAGCAGAGCGTGCTAGCGACGCAGCAGAGCGTGCTAGCGACGCAGCAGAGCGTGCTAGCGACTCAGCAGAGCGTGCTAGTGACGCAGCTGAGCGTGCTAGCAACGCAGGTGAGCGTGATAGCTACGCAGCAGAGCGTGCTAGCTAGCACGCAGCAGAGCGTGCTAGCGACGCAGCAGAGCGTGCTAGCAACGCAGCTGAGCGTGCTAGCAACGCAGCTGAGCGTGCTAGCAACGCAGCTGAGCGTGCTAGCAACGCAGCAGAGCGTGCTAGCAACGCAGCAGAGCGTGCTAGCAGCGCAGCTGACCACGCTAGCAACGCAGCTGAGCGTGCTAGCAACGCAGCTGAGCGTGCTAGCAACGCAGCAGAGCGTGCTAGCAACGCAGCAGAGCGTGCTAGCAACGCAGCTGAGCGTGCTAGCAACGCAGCAGAGCGTGCTAGCAACGCAGCAGAGCGTGCTAGCAACGCAGCTGAGCGTGCTAGCAACGCAGCTGAGCGTGCTAGCAACGCAGCTGAGCGTGCTAGCAACGCAGCAGAGCGTGCTAGCAACGCAGCTGAGCGTGCTAGCAACGCAGCTGAGCGTGCTAGCAACGCAGCTGAGCGTGCTAGCAACGCAGCTGAGCGTGCTAGCAACGCAGCTGAGCGTGCTAGCAACGCAGCTGAGCGTGCTAGCAACGCAGCTGAGCGTGCTAGCAACGCAGCTGAGCGTGCTAGCAACGCAGCTGAGCGTGCTAGCAACGCAGCTGAGCGTGCTAGCAACGCAGCTGAGCGTGCTAGCAACGCAGCAGAGCGTGCTAGCAACGCAGCAGAGCGTGCTAGCAACGCAGCTGAGCGTGCTAGCAACGCAGCTGAGCGTGCTAGCAACGCAGCTGAGCGTGCTAGCGACGCAGCAGAGCGTGCTAGCAACGCAGCTGAGCGTGCTAGCAACGCAGCAGAGCGTGCTAGCAACGCAGCTGAGCGTGCTAGCAACGCAGCAGAGCGTGCTAGCAACGCAGCAGAGCGTGCTAGCAACGCAGCAGAGCGTGCTAGCAACGCAGCAGAGCGTGCTAGCAACGCAGCTGAGCGTGCTAGCAATTTAGCTGAGCGTGCTAGCGACGCAGCAGAGCGTGCTAGCAACGCAGCAGAGCGTGCTAGCAACGCAGCAGAGCGTGCTAGCAACGCAGCTGAGCGTGCTAGCAACGCAGCTGAGCGTGCTAGCAACGCAGCAGAGCGTGCTAGCAACGCAGCTGAGCGTGCTAGCAACGCAGCAGAGCGTGCTAGCAACGCAGCTGAGCGTGCTAGCAACGCAGCTGAGCGTGCTAGCGACGCAGCTGAGCGTGCTAGCGACGCAGCTGAGCGTGCTAGCGACGCAGCTGAGCGTGCTAGCGACGCAGCTGAGCGTGCTAGCGACGCAGCTGAGCGTGCTAGCGACGCAGCAGAGCGTGCTAGCAACGCAGCAGAGCGTGCTAGCAACGCAGCAGAGCGTGCTAGCAACGCAGCAGAGCGTGCTAGCAACGCAGCAGAGCGTGCTAGCAACGCAGCTGAGCGTGCTAGCAATTCAGCTGAGCTTGCTAACTACACAGCAGAGCGTGCTAGCAACGCAGCAGAGCGTGCTAGCAACGCAGCAGAGCGTGCTAGCAACGCAGCAGAGCGTGCTAGCAACGCAGCAGAGCGTGCTAGCAACGCAGCAGAGCGTGCTAGCAACGCAGCAGAGCGTGCTAGCGACGCAGCAGAGCGTGCTAGCGACGCAGCAGAGCGTGCTAGCGACGCAGCAGAGCGTGCTAGCGACGCAGCAGAGCGTGCTAGCGACGCAGCAGAGCGTGCTAGCGACTCAGCAGAGCGTGCTAGTGACGCAGCTGAGCGTGCTAGCAACGCAGGTGAGCGTGATAGCTACGCAGCAGAGCGTGCTAGCTAGCACGCAGCAGAGCGTGCTAGCGACGCAGCAGAGCGTGCTAGCAACGCAGCTGAGCGTGCTAGCAACGCAGCTGAGCGTGCTAGCAACGCAGCTGAGCGTGCTAGCAACGCAGCAGAGCGTGCTAGCAACGCAGCAGAGCGTGCTAGCAGCGCAGCTGACCACGCTAGCAACGCAGCTGAGCGTGCTAGCAACGCAGCTGAGCGTGCTAGCAACGCAGCAGAGCGTGCTAGCAACGCAGCAGAGCGTGCTAGCAACGCAGCTGAGCGTGCTAGCAACGCAGCAGAGCGTGCTAGCAACGCAGCAGAGCGTGCTAGCAACGCAGCTGAGCGTGCTAGCAACGCAGCTGAGCGTGCTAGCAACGCAGCTGAGCGTGCTAGCAACGCAGCAGAGCGTGCTAGCAACGCAGCTGAGCGTGCTAGCAACGCAGCTGAGCGTGCTAGCAACGCAGCTGAGCGTGCTAGCAACGCAGCTGAGCGTGCTAGCAACGCAGCTGAGCGTGCTAGCAACGCAGCTGAGCGTGCTAGCAACGCAGCTGAGCGTGCTAGCAACGCAGCTGAGCGTGCTAGCAACGCAGCTGAGCGTGCTAGCAACGCAGCTGAGCGTGCTAGCAACGCAGCTGAGCGTGCTAGCAACGCAGCAGAGCGTGCTAGCAACGCAGCAGAGCGTGCTAGCAACGCAGCTGAGCGTGCTAGCAACGCAGCTGAGCGTGCTAGCAACGCAGCTGAGCGTGCTAGCAACGCAGCAGAGCGTGCTAGCAACGCAGCTGAGCGTGCTAGCAACGCAGCTGAGCGTGCTAGCAACGCAGCTGAGCGTGCTAGCAACGCAGCTGAGCGTGCTAGCAACGCAGCTGAGCGTGCTAGCAACGCAGCTGAGCGTGCTAGCAACGCAGCTGAGCGTGCTAGCAACGCAGCTGAGCGTGCTAGCAACGCAGCTGAGCGTGCTAGCAACGCTCCAGAGCGTGCTAGCAACGCTCCAGAGCGTGCTAGCAACGCACCAGAGCTCGCTAGCAACGCACCAGAGCTCGCTAGCAACGCACCAGAGCTCGCTAGCAACGCAGCTGAGCGTGCTAGCAACGCAGCAGAGCGTGCTAGCAACGCAGCAGAGCGTGCTAGCAACGCAGCAGAGCGTGCTAGCAACGCAGCAGAGCGTGCTAGCTACGCAGCAGAGCGTGCTAGCTACGCAGCTGAGCGTGCTAGCTACGCAGCAGAGCGTGCTAGCTAGCACGCAGCAGCTATGTTGCAAAATACGCGTATGGCGTACGGAACGCGTACGAACTATACGGTATCGTACATACGCGATACGCAAATTTCCAGCGTACAAAAAACCTCGAAATACGGTGCGTAGGGCAGGTTGAAATTTTCTAGGGCAGGGAAAAAACATTTCAGTTGAGGTAGAATGCTTATAGGGAAAGAACTTCAGCAATACTTGATGCGGATAACTCCCGTGGGGTTTTCGCCAGTACGAAATTGTTGGCTAGAATCGTCCTAATATTGCGGTTGCTAAAATCTGCAAGTGACGCGACGCCGCTGCTAGCAATAGCAGTAAACTTGGCGTGAGCTTCGCTGTTGTACTCACGCCGACTGGCGAGCAGCTTGTAAGGGAAGGTTGGGTTTGGGAGGTGGTGTGAGGTGATGTGCGGTGGAGGGGAGGGGAGGGGGGCATTCGAGTTTCAAATCTCAAAATTAGGTTTCACAGAATTGCAGATCGCGGAATCAGCGGCAACAGTTTTTTTTCTCTTTTTTTTTTTCGCCTGCCCGGATTTACGTATCGCGTATTTGTCCCCGTTTCACGTTTTCACGTTTATACGTGAACGCATATACGTGAAACGTAAAATTTCCTAAGCGTATAGTGCAACATAGCGCAGCAGAGCGTGCTAGCTAGCACGCATCAGAGCGTGCTAGCAACGCAGCTGAGCGTGCTAGCAACGCAGCTGAGCGTGCTAGCAACGCAGCAGAGCGTGCTAGCAACGCAGCTGAGCGTGCTAGCAACGCAGCTGAGCGTGCTAGCAACGCAGCTGAGCGTGCTAGCAACGCAGCTGAGCGTGCTAGCAACGCAGCAGAGCGTGCTAGCAACGCAGCTGAGCGTGCTAGCAACGCAGCAGAGCGTGCTAGCTACGCAGCTGAGCGTGCTAGCTACGCAGCTGAGCGTGCTTGCAACGCAGCAAGCAACGCAGCAGAGCTCGCTAGCAACGCAGCAGAGCGTGCTAGCAACGCAGCAGAGCGTGCTAGCAACGCAGCTGAGCGTGCTTGCAACGCAGCTGAGCTCGCTAGCAACGCAGCAGAGCGTGCTAGCAACGCAGCAGAGCGTGCTAGCAACGCAGCTGAGCGTGCTAGCAACGCAGCAGAGCGTGCTAGCAACGCAGCAGAGCGTGCTAGCAACGCAGCAGAGCGTGCTAGCAACGCAGCAGAGCGTGCTAGCAACGCAGCAGAGCGTGCTAGCAACGCAGCAGAGCGTGCTAGCAACGCAGCAGAGCGTGCTAGCAACGCAGCAGAGCGTGCTAGCAACGCAGCAGAGCGTGCTAGCAACGCAGCAGAGCGTGCTAGCAACGCAGCTGAGCGTGCTAGCAACGCAGCAGAGCGTGCTAGCAACGCAGCTGAGCGTGCTAGCAACGCAGCTGAGCGTGCTAGCAACGCAGCTGAGCGTGCTAGCAACGCAGCAGAGCGTGCTAGCAACGCAGCTGAGCGTGCTAGCAACGCAGCTGAGCGTGCTAGCAACGCAGCAGAGCGTGCTAGCAACGCAGCTGAGCGTGCTTGCAACGCAGCTGAGCTCGCTAGCAACGCAGCAGAGCGTGCTAGCAACGCAGCAGAGCGTGCTAGCAACGCAGCTGAGCGTGCTAGCGACGCAGCAGAGCGTGCTAGCAACGCAGCAGAGCGTGCTAGCAACGCAGCAGAGCGTGCTAGCAACGCAGCTGAGCGTGCTAGCAACGCAGCTGAGCGTGCTAGCAACGCAGCAGAGCGTGCTAGCAACGCAGCTGAGCGTGCTAGCAACGCAGCTGAGCGTGCTAGCTACGCAGCAGAGCGTGCTAGCTACGCAGCAGAGCGTGCTAGCTCCGCAGCTGAGCGTGCTAGCTACGCAGCAGAGCGTGCTAGCTACGCGCAGAGCGTGCTAGCAACGCAGCAGAGCGTGCTAGCAACGCAGCAGAGCGTGCTAGCAACGCAGCAGAGCGTGCTTGCAACGCAGCTGAGCGTGCTAGCGACGCAGCAGAGCGTGCTAGCAACGCAGCAGAGCGTGCTAGCAACGCAGCAGAGCGTGCTAGCAACGCAGCAGAGCGTGCTAGCAACGCAGCAGAGCGTGCTAGCAACGCAGCTGAGCGTGCTAGCAACGCAGCAGAGCGTGCTAGCAACGCAGCAGAGCGTGCTAGCAACGCAGCAGAGCGTGCTAGCAACGCTGCTGAGCGTGCTAGCAACGCAGCAGAGCGTGCTAGCAACGCAGCAGAGCGTCGCTAGCAACGCTGCTGAGCTCGCTAGCAACGCAGCAGAGCGTGCTAGCAACGCAGCAGAGCGTGCTAGCAACGCAGCCGATCGTGCGAGCAACGCAGCCGAGCGTGCTAGCAACGCAGCCGAGCGTGCTAGCAACGCAGCAGAGCGTGCTAGCAACTCAGCCGATCGTGCTAGCAACGCAGCAGAGCGTGCTAGCAACGCAGCAGAGCGTGCTAGCAACGCAGCAGAGCGTGCTAGCAACGCAGCAGAGCTCGCTAGCAACGCAGCAGAGCGTGCTAGCAACGCAGCAGAGCGCGCTAGCAACGCAGCAGAGCGCGCTAGCAACGCAGCAGAGCGCGCTAGCAACGCAGCAGAGCGCGCTAGCAACGCAGCAGAGCGCGCTAGCAACGCAGCAGAGCGCGCTAGCAACGCAGCAGAGCGCGCTAGCAACGCAGCAGAGCGCGCTAGCAACGCAGCAGAGCGCGCTAGCAACGCAGCAGAGCGCGCTAGCAACGCAGCAGAGCGCGCTAGCAACGCAGCAGAGCGCGCTAGCAACGCAGCAGAGCGCGCTAGCAACGCAGCAGAGCGCGCTAGCAACGCAGCAGAGCGCGCTAGCAACGCAGCAGAGCGCGCTAGCAACGCAGCAGAGCGCGCTAGCAACGCAGCAGAGCGCGCTAGCAACGCAGCTGAGCGTGCTAGCAACGCAGCTGAGCGTGCTAGCAACGCAGCTGAGCGTGCTAGCAACGCAGCTGAGCGTGCTAGCAACGCAGCTGAGCGTGCTAGCAACGCAGCTGAGCGTGCTAGCAACGCAGCTGAGCGTGCTAGCAACGCAGCTGAGCGTGCTAGCAACGCAGCAGAGCGTGCTAGCAACGCAGCTGAGCGTGCTAGCAACGCAGCAGAGCGTGCTAGCAACGCAGCTGAGCGTGCTAGCAACGCAGCAGAGCGTGCTAGCAACGCAGCAGAGCGTGCTAGCAACGCAGCCGAGCGTGCTAGCAACGCAGCCGAGCGTGCTAGCAACGCAGCCGAGCGTGCTAGCAACGCAGCAGAGCGTGCTAGCAACGCAGCAGAGCGTGCTAGCAACGCAGCTGAGCGTGCTAGCAACGCAGCAGAGCGTGCTAGCAACGCAGCCGAGCGTGCTAGCAACGCAGCAGAGCGTGCTAGCAACGCAGCAGAGCGTGCTAGCGACGCAGCAGAGCGTGCTAGCAACGCAGCTGAGCGTGCTAGCATCGCAGCAGAGCGTGCTAGCAACGCAGCTGAGCGTGCTAGCAACGCAGCAGAGCGTGCTAGCAACGCAGCAGAGCGTGCTAGCAACGCAGCTGAGCGTGCTAGCAACGCAGCAGAGCGTGCTAGCAACGCAGCAGAGCGTGCTAGCAACGCAGCAGAGCGTGCTAGCAACGCAGCAGAGCGTGCTAGCAACGCAGCAGAGCGTGCTAGCAACGCAGCAGAGCGTGCTAGCAACGCAGCAGAGCGTGCTAGCAACGCAGCTGAGCGTGCTAGCAACGCAGCTGAGCGTGCTAGCAACGCAGCAGAGCGTGCTAGCAACGCAGCTGAGCGTGCTAGCAACGCAGCAGAGCGTGCTAGCAACGCAGCTGAGCGTGCTAGCAACGCAGCTGAGCGCGGCTGAGCGTGCTAGCAACGCAGCTGAGCGTGCTAGCAACGCAGCTGAGCGTGCTAGCAACGCAGCTGAGCGTGCTAGCAACGCAGCTGAGCGTGCTAGCAACGCAGCTGGGCGTGCTAGCAACGCAGCAGAGCGTGCTAGCAACGCAGCTGAGCGTGCTAGCAACGCAGCAGAGCGTGCTAGTTTCGCAGCAGAGCGTGTTAACAACGCACCAGAGCGTGTTAACAACGCAGCAGAGCGTGCTAGCAACGCAGCAGAGCGTGCTAGCAACGCAGCAGAGCGTGCTAGCAACGCAGCAGAGCGTGCTAGCAACGCAGCTGAGCGTGCTAGCAACGCAGCTGAGCGTGCTAGCAACGCAGCAGAGCGTGCTAGCAACGCAGCTGAGCGTGCTAGCAACGCAGCAGAGCGTGCTAGCAACGCAGCTGAGCGTGCTAGCAACGCAGCTGAGCGCGGCTGAGCGTGCTAGCAACGCAGCTGAGCGTGCTAGCAACGCAGCTGAGCGTGCTAGCAACGCAGCAGAGCGTGCTAGCAACGCAGCTGAGCGTGCTAGCAACGCAGCTGGGCGTGCTAGCAACGCAGCAGAGCGTGCTAGCAACGCAGCTGAGCGTGCTAGCAACGCAGCAGAGCGTGCTAGTTTCGCAGCAGAGCGTGTTAACAACGCACCAGAGCGTGTTAACAACGCAGCAGAGCGTGCTAGCAACGCAGCAGAGCGTGCTAGCGACGCAGCAGAGCGTGCTAGCAACGCAGCTGAGCGTGCTAGCAACGCAGCAGAGCGTGCTAGCAACGCAGCAGAGCGTGCTAGCAACGCAGCAGAGCGTGCTAGCAACGCAGCAGAGCGTGCTAGCAACGCAGCAGAGCGTGCTAGCAACGCAGCAGAGCGTGCTAGCAACGCAGCAGAGCGTGCTAGCAACGCAGCAGAGCGTGCTAGCAACGCAGCTGAGCGTGCTAGCAACGCAGCTGAGCGTGCTAGCAACGCAGCTGAGCGTGCTAGCAACGCAGCTGAGCGTGCTAGCAACGCAGCTGGGCGTGCTAGCAACGCAGCAGAGCGTGCTAGCAACGCAGCTGAGCGTGCTAGCAACGCAGCTGAGCGTGCTAGCTTCGCACCAGAGCGTGCTAGCAACGCAGCAGAGCGTGCTAGCAACGCAGCAGAGCGTGCTAGCAACGCAGCAGAGCGTGCTAGCAACGCAGCTGGGCGTGCTAGCAGTGCAGCAGAGCGTGCTAGCAACGCAGCAGAGCGTGCTAGCAACGCAGCTGAGCGTGCTAGCAACGCAGCAGAGCGTGCTAGCAACGCAGCAGAGCGTGCTAGCAACGCAGCAGAGCGTGCTAGCAACGCAGCAGAGCGTGCTAGCAACGCAGCTGAGCGTGCTAGCAACGCAGCTGAGCGTGCTAGCAACGCAGCTGAGCGTGCTAGCAATGCACCTGAGCGCGCTACCTTTCGGTACCCCTCTGTATCTTGCTGCATATAGTGGCGCTCTGTATCACTCTGCATGGTGGCTCTTCTTTGTTCCTTCTTGCCCCTGTGGTGCGCTTGTCAGTTTGTCAACAATAACCCACCTGTTACGCATGATTAAACAGCCTTGTTTACTATTGCATCTTTCCCAGTTCTTATGATTGGGTAATCCCACTTACAATCCACAACGAGCAAACTTGCCTCTTTCCGTATTACCCCTTTATATCCCCACATCCTCCATCAGCTACGGTAACTCCATCTCTCACCTACCACCAGACCTTTCAGATTGCTCTCGCCTTGCCAACCTATGGCTCGAGGTATGCTTCTGAAATTATATTTTCGAATATATATATATATGTATGTATATATGTATATATATATGTATATGTATATATATATATGTGTATATGTATATATGTATATATGTATATATATATGTATGTATATATATATTGTATATACATATACATATGTATATATATATGAAGCACCCTTATGGTGTGAACCGTGTTCTCTGAACATTGGTCTGATCATCATGCACTTTCAATGCAATCCAGCACTTTCCTTAGGCACACATCTTCCTTTCCAGCTCGCTGCTAGCCCTTAAATCTCTTCAATTGACTGCCTTCGACTCACACATCTGCATCCCTCAATCTTTCTCCCACCCTTTGCTTGCAGGGCAATCCGCTCTCACTATCTCACACCATTCTCTCCGACACCTTTCATCGAATCAAAACTGTGGGAGTTGACTCGCTGCAACTGGCACCATTGCAGGGCATGCAGTCCCCTCTTCCAAGCAACGTGCTTGTCAGCCGGCTGGCAGGGACTGGGGCAGCGCAGCGAGACGGTGGCTATTTCAAGGTTAGTGTGAGGAATGAGGATTTCTTGTTTTGTGCAGATAGGAACAGCACGCTGGGTAGAAGGCTTCAAAGCTATTTCAATTTCCGGAATTTGCTTTTGTGACACGCAACCTATATTCCGTGCCGAGTTAGCATTACCAAAGGCCACAATGAGTCATATTCCCCACTCTACCACTCAATTATTGCTCTGAACTTTAGACGTTCCCTCTTTCTGCCCCCTCTATTGCTTCCACCTGCACAGGTGCAGCCATGGCAGCGTGTGGAATCCTCGTCAGAGGCCGAGGCCCACCGCTCCAGAGTGCTGGTTGTGGCCTTTGGCAGCGCTCCAGCCGTGCCCAACTGGTGAGCTGAGTTATCCTTTTTTTATTTCAAGTACTAACCCCAACAGTTGGAGCTTCAAGATGCAGTCATGTAAGTGGGTCAGTTTCAATCAAAGTTGCACAATGTGGCAGGGGATACGGAATTGGCAGCAGTGGTTCAGCGGGTAGAAGCAGTGGTGTTTTAAATCTTGAGTCTGTGTGACTGTGTTGCATCTGTGTCAGGGCTGGGCTTCTGCGCAAGGTGAAGGGAGACATGGGTCTCACAGCAGCCATGGGAGGAACCACCACGCCCTTTGACACGCTCTATGTCGTCGATTCCACCCGCTCCTGGTATACGCATGCTCCCCTCCCCACACTCACACAAGCAGCAAGCATTGTGAACATCTCGTCGCCACCTCCTCCTATGCTCTTTCATGTCGGTGCCTTCTCCATGAACCAAGGTTTGCATCCATCAGTTTCAACTACCCCAGCTACATGGCCTTCAGTATCAGTGCAGTCCCCGGTTCCGTCTAATGCATCAGTTGATTCATCAAAAGTTAGTTATAGTGCTAGTGGCAACACGGATGGGGCATACTACCAGAGGGAGATTGCAGCAGCAGTGGAGGGATATGACCGTGTGGTCATGATTGGAGATTCCATGGGTGCCTCAGCTGCCCTCATGTTTTCGGAATTTGGATCAAGTGTTCTCGCATTTTGTCCACAGGTCAGTTTCTCCTCTGCAATATTTTTTCTCCCCAGCCTGGCTTGTCGTGTTCTTGTGGGACCAGACTTTCTCAACTCTTTTTTTCTAGAAACTTGCAGGTGGACCTTATCTCAGCCAGTATTCGGCCTGGTCGTGACTCTGCTTGGCTCAGCTCCTTCACAAAGAATCTTCTCTCCTCAATGGAATCATGTTCTGGAATGCTTCAAGGGGCTACTTGTTCGAGGTCCCCATACGTTCATGTACATTGTGGGAACTGGTCCCATGATGTTTCACAGGCTCGACTGGTTGAGCACCTGCCCCAGGTGAGAATTAATATGGTACCAAGCATGTTTGCTTTCAAGAAGTGGTTTAATCATGAGCAGCAGCACCAATGCTGAGGGAGCACATGATGAGTCATGGTGGTGGGAGCGATGTTGTGCGCATTTATCTTACAGCCTGCTGTGGATGTGGCAGGTTGAAGTGACAATTCACCCTGTTGACAGCCACCGACTGGCGAAGGACCTGGATACGAATGGAAGGCTAGTTCCACTGGTCAAAGCAGCCCTCACCTGACATATAAGTACATTACATTCCAAGCCTGTTCACGTGTAATCACACCAAAGACGTAGTGGACTGTGTTTGCTTCCAGCATCACCTACTGATGTTGCACAACGTCTGCACACTACCTTAACTGCACGTTGAACGAGAAATCTTGGATGATCTTCTTGCACTGCTCCATGTCAACGTCTCCAAGGTCCAAGCCTTCTCTTGCTTCTTTCTTCAGCTGCTGCAACGTTTCTTCTGCAACTTCTCGGCCTACCAGGACATACTCTTCCTCCGAAACAATCTCTACCAGAGTGTTGCTGGGCCCAGCACCGCTGTTAGTTGTTGCCATTTGGGTGTTGCTTTCTTCTGGAATAGCCAAAAGAGCCAGCATGTTCTCAATGTTCTCCGTATCCTCGTTTCCTGATAACAGCAGGCTGGGGCATTGCTCACTTGCCACCGGGCTGGTGTTTTCGTCTGGATAACTGTGTGATGGCCCAACTTCCTGTACAGGGACAAGCTGTTTCCCCGCGAGGCCATGTGAGCTCTCCTTGGGGGGAGCTGGTCGAAATATAACCTGTGATGGCTTCATGCACGACGGCAAGAGGAGCTTCCTTCTGGATGGTGGCTCAGGCTCCAGTGACTGAGCAGCACCTTTACCAGAAACGGGTGCATCTACAGCAATGACTTTCCCATTCATCAGTGGCGTGTTGAATGGAGTAGGGCCACATCCAGGTGAAAAGCCTTGCGTGATCAAGTGCATCGAAGACGAGACGTGTGTCAATCCATGTGCTGGCTCCAAACTCGTGACGTTTATGCTTTCAATCTGTGAAATGTTGATTTCGATAGGGCCAGATTCGGATGGAGGTTGATCTTCCAGCAGCATGACCATTGAAGGTGCTTGTTCAGTTTCAGAAACATTCTGTAGGTCATTACGAGGGTAGTGTGCGACCTTTCTTGGACTGCTTTGGCCAAGAGTTCCTGCATAATACATTCGGAAGACATGAAATAATCCTCAAGATGGACAGTCCTTACGTGAGAATGCATACGTTACCTTAGTGAGAATGCATACGTTACCTTCCACAGTCCAATCCTTGCCGAAGTCTTCCAAGTCTGAGAAACCATCAAATCTTCCACTTCCTCGCACATGTAAAGTTGGTGTTTCTCGCTTGCTGTTTGGCTCGTTGGATAAGCGAAGCTCTGTAGAGACGCAAGAGAACCTCAGCTCATGATTGCTAGATCTGTTGTCATAAGCCTTGGCTTCAATGCTTTCGCATCCTCCTGACTCGGTGTACCGCACACAAGGGGGTGCTTGCTTTGAGGATCTGCGCATGTGAAGGCCAGTGCTGTTCCTGTCCTTGAGCACACGAGCTGGTAACAGCTCGTGGTGCGAATCTCTGTTCCAATCTTCAAGAAGTGCTTGGAGCTGAGAGTCTTGGGAGGAATATAGGCTGGAAGTGTTGCTTAACCGTATGTCAGGGACTTGATCTGCTTCTGAATCACAATCCAAATTTGCACGTGTAGCAGGCGGTGGCAGGCTATGTCCAATCCCAAATACAGGTTCTTCGGAAGCCTCGGGATGTATAGCACCTGAAACTATATGTTAAAAGCAATCAATGGCAGCACACTCGCACATAGGAAAAGCAGAGAGTTCATAAACAGCTGTGAGTTACCAGAAAATGTCGAAGTCCCGCAGGTCTTGCTCTCAGAGAAAGGTTTTTGGTCTGTGTGGAACAGTTTGAGGGATGATTCAGTCAGTGCTCTCTTGGGATTGATTTCACTTTCACTATGCAACCCAGATGAACGTCTTCGTTTCGGTGATTCAAAGCTGGAAACTTCAGCAGATTTCGTTCCTCTCGAAGGAACAGATTTAGCCATTGCGAGGCGACGTTGGTCACCATGCTCAGTGAGCGAAGAAGCATGACTCGTAGCCACATTTCGAGATATTGAGCCTGGTGACAGACCACCTACTAACTGGAGAAAACATCCGTGACGTGCTGAATTAGAGTGTGAATAACCTCCTTTGTAATCCTTAACTGGAGAGCTGATGCACAAACTTGTCGGAAGCGCACTGGTTGAGAACGTTCTACCTAACTTGGGAAGGTCAGACGACCCCACGGTAGAACACAATGCTTCAGTGAAGCCAATTTGGCTTGAGAATGAGGACGCTGTTGATCGGCACCTTCATAAAGAATTGTCCATTGATTGCGGCGGGGAAGGCATTCTGACGGTATCGTAATGTTGGGAGGGAATGACGGAGCGCCCTGGTTTCGGGTTTCCGATTCCTTTGGGCAGTGGTTTTGACAGCGCCTCGCTTCGCGCTCGCGTCCGATACCTTCGGTCAGTAAATTACGCTATTTTCCCATTTGGAGTCCAGAAACTACAACTTTGTTTGATTTAATGGGACAAAACATATAAACCCCTCACGGGGGGACGCCGTCAGGGAGGCATCAACCCTAAACACCATGAGGCAAGGTGTTTAGGGTTGATGCCTCCCTAATGGCCAGCCCTCCAAAAGGGGTTTATTTTTTTTCACTGGCCACTAGACTAATACCAGGTAAACTTAATAATTTTTCAGGTCACCGGAAACTGGAAATGTCGAAATCAGCTGCCCCAAGGAATCGGACGCGAGCGGAAAAGCGAGGCGGTGTCAAAGCCACTGCCCAAAGGAATCGGAAATCCGAAACCGGGGCGGTTCGTCATTTCCTCTAATGTTGGGTTCATATGCACGGGCCTAGGGTGATTGTTTGAACAACCTAACGGGTAACAAGTGGTATGAAACACTTTAGAAATGGTACCAAATGGTGCATCGTGGTATTCTTGCTTGATCGGTCCGTTAATCCTATATGTACCATTTCATAATTATGAAGCACAATGTGCACATAAAAACTGTCATTTTGCAAGCAACATTTATACTGTACATTAGCTGGTATGTACCGGTAGAATGCTAGATAGCTGCTGATGAAATTAGGCTGGTGGATTAGATAAGGACAACAATGCCGAGCGTTCCATTTCTATTGCAGATGGTTGCATCAGCGATCAAATGTGTATCGAGGTGAACCTGAACAAGGAATTGTGTCAAATGCCTTTTCTTGCAGTTACTTTGTAAAGTACTACCAGTTCTAGTATCAGTACCGTCATCGCCCGGATATAAGACATATATGTCTTATCTCGTACACGGGCAAAAATGCTTGAGTTATCTTGTAAACGGGATGGTTTAGGGTGTCTTATAAGTCTTATAAATGGAAACTTTTTAAACTACTTAGAAATATTTTCCGTACTTCTTGAAAAAGAGTTCCTCATAATGAGTGTGGATGTTGCGAAGGTGCCACTTCGGCAACCACTGCCCGGGACGCCACGTCATGGAGAACACCTGCAGAGGCAAATTTGGTACGGTATGTCCTGGGTCAGCGCGTGGAGAAATTCGCGCTTCGCAAGGGTAAAAATGTACGCGTTATTTCAACTTTCGCTATAATGTATTGAAGTTTCGATTATAAGACATATATGTCTTATCTCGTACACACAAATAGGTGTCTTATAATGAGGCTAGCCTGTTTATAAGAGACACCCGTATAGTAGACAACCCCTGTCTACTATTCAACACTGTCTTATATCCGGGCGATTACGGTACTACGGAGGCTATTAGCTGTAGTTGCAACAGTGGTGGAGATATCAAAGCTGTGTTATTCTGTAAGCTTTTTCAATCCATACAACAAGAACCCATTTGTCCATGATAATAGTCTAGAAGCAACCAGTAGCAACAACCACAGCAGCAGCAGCTCCTGCAGTTAAGAGTGCATGCAACAGTCCCCAGCTTGAGGCCTGCCCAGCACAAAATATGGCTCGGACTAAACTACTCACTTCCCCACCATCACTCTACAATCTACTCTGTGCTGTGAAATGGATCTTCAACAATCATCCGGCAGAGCAAGCAGCTTCAAGCAGCAGGAGGGGTCTTGCCATCAGCCTCTGACACAGGCACGTACTTGCCCTCAATGAAGCCCTTCTCGTTGATGGAACTCACAAACTTGAGCTCAACCTGCATAAAGCATAGGAGCAGAACATGTGAAGTGGATGCATCAGCAACAGAACAGACAGATTGACAGAAAAATTCTTGCAATTGTGAACTAAACCATCCCCCCCAGCCAAAACCCAAACCCCAAAAACCTCAAACCCTGAATTCAGATCCCAACCCTCACCTCTTCTGGCTTGTTCTCCTGTGCCTCGGCCTTCTTCTCCTGGAGCTCCTCCGCAGCCAGAGGAGTGAACTGCGCATCCAGCGACCGTGCAGCAGCTATCCACGCCACCACTATGCCCAGCAGGATAGCACCCAGGTACGGCGTCGAGTTGGCGAGCGACCCAAACGCGAAGATCAGGAACTGTTGAATCAGAGCGCCACCGGACTTGCCCAGGGGGTTGCAGACGACGTCAATGGCAGCCTTGCCCTTCACCTTGGTCTCCTCGTCCAAAGGAATGTACGCCATCTCCTTGCACGGGTCAAACAGAGAATACTTGGCGCTCTTGCTGAAGATGTTCTGCGCTGCACCGACGTACACAGCGGCCAGCAGCGGCGTCAAGCCAATGCTCGCGAGCGCGGGCGTGAGAGGGCCACCGCAGAGGACAAGGCCAAAGAAGGCGACGCCAGTGAGGAGGAGCACGGTGGGAGTGATGAGCGCGGCGGTACCCCAGCCATACTTGCGGAAGATGACGCGCGAGAGCAGCATCATGGCGAAGGTGACGATGCCCGTCATGGACGAGAAGTCGCCCATGAACGACGAGTAGTCGTTGGGGTTCGGGAACTGCACAGGGAAAGACCGAGGTTCAAGGATTGTTAGAAAGATAAGCATCATATCATTTACGAAGGCGTATGTACGTGCGAAGCTGCGCCTTTGACAACAAAATTGGAGGTTATAGTTCCCAGGAATGCTCGCATTGTCAAAAGAGCGAGCTTTTCTTGTGACATCATTACAAAAATGACCGTATGAACTCGATTTACATGTTGTAAAACGCAGCTGCAGGTCAACGCAAGTCAACCAAGTCAAGAGCTCACCTGGGCCTTGATCTTGCTCTTCCAGGTGACTTCGACGAGGTTGATGGAGATGCCGTACGCCACGACGAGCGTCGCGAGGTCGCGCACGTAGCGAGAGCTGAGCAGGAACTTGAGCGACTCGCCCATGCTCATCTTCGGCTTCGACTTCTGTTACAAGCAGCATTCGGTACAAGCACGTAGGAAGAGAGACAAACAAGGGGCCGCAAGCATGTGAGAACCGGACAGAAGAACCGAAAGCACGAGAACAAGAGCACGTCTACAGGATCGGATCTGCTCCGGAAATTAGTGTTGGCTTACAGTGAAATTACACACACATCGTCAACAATCAAACAGTCCAGTTTCCCCAATCCCGGTTCAATCCAACCCATCTTTCAATCTTCCCACCCACGCTCCCGATCCCCCAGTTCAACCTCCCAGTGCGCACCTTCTTCTTGCCGGTGCCCTTGGGCAGCGAGGGGTCGTTGACGACGTTGCGGTCGACCCACCAGTACACGCCGCAGATGACGAGCCCGAACGCCACCACGATCGACATCATGCCCTGCAGCGAGATGCCCCACCCGTCCACGCCGGGCGGCAGCTGCCCGCGGAGCGCCGAGAAGTACTTGACGGTGCGCCCCGAGAAGACGAGCGCCACGTTGGCGCCGAGGCCGAACAGCGGGTAGAACTGCTTCGCCTCATCAACAGTGCAGATCTGCAATGTTACATGTGACGCATAAACAATTTCACAGGTTAATGCTATAAAAAGACAGCTTCAACGAAAGATAGAAGCAAGGTGATCGAGGCGAAACCGATTGCGATTTGAATCAGACAAATGACGACCAGTAAATACACATAAGAATATGTGACACACCTGGTTAGCGAAGCCCCAGAAGAGGACGGAGACGACGACGCTGCCCCAAAGCTCGGCCATGACGTAGAAGAGGCAGAAGGACCAGTTGCGCAGGATGGAGATCGGGCCCATAAACCGCGGGCCCATCACCGACAGCAGGTGCTCCGCGAACGCCGTCGGATGCAGCACGTGGCGCAGCGGGTAGATCACGAACGCGAAGCTTCCGAAGAAGGCGAGGAAGGGAATGATGCAGGTGTAGAAGAGCGCTTGCTTGCTCAGCACGTTGGCCAACTGGCCGTACAGCAGCATGAAGCCGATCGCCATGGGCAGGTTCACCCATGTCTTCAAAAACGGAATGATTTCCGCGCCGCTTCCAGGCGCCGTCACGACGAGCACGTCCTTGGTGTCACGGAGGATGGTGTAGTTGAAAAGGATGCAGAAAAAGATGATACCGAGGGGAATGATTTTCTTCAATGTGATCACCTCAACGCCCAGGATCTTGGAAGGCGCTTTCGCGACCGATCCGGCAGGCTCGCCGGAATCAGCGGCGGCTGCTGCGGCGTTCGCGCGGACGGAGAGTGACCGGCGGGAGTGGTGCCTCCGTCTCGGGGCCTCCGCGACGAGGGATGACACGTCAGCCTTGAAGCTGCTGGATGAAATCGTGCGATCCTGGGAACGCCGCTGAGAAGTGGCCCTGGCGGACGAGGCGATCGGAGCAAAGTGAGCGGAGGTTGACGATAGTGTTACCCGCTTCTTGCAACTCGCAGCGGCGAGGCCTGCGGCAGGAGCCGTCAGGCCAATGCTGGCCACAGCCTCCATGGTGACGAAGGGAGATCAGTAGGTGTCAGTGTTCGGCTAGAAAGGCACTATCAGTGAAAGACAATTTCACAAGGCCAAGAAAAGAATGAGATGCGGAAATTATGCAGGAATCAGCATATGCTGAATGAAAATTGCTAGGGCTGCTGAGGAGTTTATGGCTTATGGCGTCAGGATTGCTGAAATGTGCGTGCGGAAGGGAGAGGGGGAAAAGGGAACGTGGGAACAGAGGGAGGCTTGGCAAAGAGATTGGGCCACATGGAGGCGCCGCGCGCCGCACTGGCTAAAGGGCCCTTGCGTGTGAAATGCGACGGAACCAGGCAATGCAATTTCGAGATTCCACGTGTCGGCTACTGTTTCAAGACTTGGAATCTGAGCTGGACGTTTGGCGGGGTTCTGCCTGGATCCCAGACCAGAAATCTCTTCCCCAAGGAGCTGCGGAAACGCCTAGGAACTGGGTTCGGGGCCAGATTGGCTGCTGTGGGAGGCTCGGCCTGCACCTGTGGATTTTTATTCGACGAGGAAATTGCAAGTGACGTCGACCCGGCTGCTCCGCTGGGCCATTGGAGGACGGCTTTGACCTGGCAGTGTCGAATGTGGAGGCTAAGAGGACGTGGAGGCCACGGTGTAAAGGTCGAAATTTTGTCCAGCTCGGCGAAGGCATTCTCAAAGCTGACTGGCGGGTCCGCGCGATCTGAAATGTTGCGTCATCACATAGGCTGGCCACTTTCCGCTGGTCGAATGTTGAGCATTTATCCGACACGTGTCAGTTCCGAGGGGGCTGGGACCACCACAGAGGGCGCGTCATAAGCTTTGATCTGTCGCCCAGAACCTTACTCAACCACTCTGTAATTTCGAACAGGCCAGAACGGAAATTTAAGACAAACGCTGAATATTGGCCACGAATTCCTATGGCGAAACATCTGAATACATTGGACGGGTGTACTTAAATGCGGGTCTGTATAACGAGTAAACCGGCTGACACGTCTTGCGTTGGTGGCGTGACTGGGCTTCACCAGCGCTTATTGGCTGTAGGAAACATTGCTGGGCTGGCTGATGAGCGCGGAGCTTTCCAGGTTGTGGATCAGTTTACAGGTGATGACCACAAAGCGGGTTGTACTCCAGCAACGTCTTCTGATTTGAGAAATGCGTTTCTGAAGAGCAGCGGTGCATTGTTTGTTTGCGGCTTTGGTGTCCTCTCTGATCCTGATATGAAGCCTTGTAGCTGAATTTGGAAAGCAGGTGATGAGAAAATTGGTCCGCGTTTAGTCGACATGACGAGGAGCTTTTCGAACGAGGCGACGGCGACCGCACGAACAGCTCAGACTCCACCAGGCATTAAACGAGCCCAGCCGACCCCTGTACATAGAAGCGCCTCGACCAGTTTTTCTTTGCAACGCAGGCACGCGATGCTTTATGATACACGGTTTTTACAAGCTCAAGAATTTGGACTGACGACGGTGTCTGCGTCTCCTTTCCGAAATTCGTTCACTTTCATTGATTCAATTCGGCGGCTGAACAGCGTTCCTTGTCATACCCCTCTCAGCTTGACCGCTGGCATCACATCGCATGTAAGAACCACCTTGGGATCACAGGTGCCATCTCAGCAGTCAATAAGAAGGCTCGAGGCTACACGGCCAAGAGTGCTAAGATTCGACCGTCATCCCGGACCGGTATCAGCAACTGTTTACAGCGGATCAGGTCAAACCATAGGCAGATCGGCAGCTTCCGAAACACCTTCTTCCAACACCGCGTCTCTTGTTTTTTCCAGCCTGCGTGATACATTTTTCAGGCCGATAGCTTTTCAAAAGAACAGAGATAGCAGCAGCGAGGGCAGCAGCATCAACGGGTTGAGGAACTTCAGTAGCAGCATCAGCAGCAGTCATGGCAGTGGTGTCAATTCCAGTGTTGGGGAGAGTGGTAGGGGAAGCAGGAAGAGATGGTTAGCTTCTGATCGCTTCAAGCTGCCAAGCAGGAGGCCCAGGTCTTTCCCGTGGGTGCTAACAGCAGCAGTTGCTACAGCAATATTGTTGTCTGCGCTTTCAGGCCGTCCTGAGCAGGGACATTTCCCTGGCTCTTCCTCCGTTCCTGAACACTCATCCGAGAAAGGGTTCTCCCTCCCTGTCCCCGATGCAGTCAGATCCGTTAGTTCTAGAGCTATTGATTCCGCCAAGAGATTGAGGGACCATGTTGTAAATAGCGCCTCTCAGTCAGCCTCTGCAGCTGCCGAAGCTGGTGCTCAGGCTCGGGATGCTGCCGTGGCAACAGCAGCTCTGGCTCGATGCTTAGCTGCCATCCTCTCCTCCGACTCGCTTCCTGATCTAAATGTGTGGGAGCTCCGTGATTATAACGAAAGGCGGAATGCGCAGGAAGCAAGGAGCCCTGATTTGAGGCGATACAGGTCTGCTTCTAGACCCTCTCCCCTCCCCCCTTCTCTTGACGGTGCTCCGTGGGTTGCACGCGTGGCAAGGACCATTGCTGATCTGGCAGCAGCAGGTGGCAGCGCCAGCAGGGCAGCGATTGCTGACGCAAGCAAAGGGAAGGTGCTTGATTGGCTGCTGGAAGGGCTTGTGAACAGTGATATTCGAGTGCGGAGGGAGGCAGCTCGGGCCATTGCCAGCCTGTTGAGAGACTCTGACGTGGCACCGACAGTGCTGAATAGAGATGGCAGCATCCGGCGAATTTTGACATGGATAGCACAACTGGATTCTGCTGCTAGTGTGGATGCAGGGAGAAGCGCATATGCCGGTCCTGGTGTTTCCAGTAGGGAGCGTGCTGGTGATAATTTAGGTGCTGGAGATAGCTCAGGTGCTGGCAACAGTGCGTCAGGCGGTGATAACTTATCACCAAGGCCGTCCTCTGTTCGCTTGTCGAGTGCACTCCTGCGCTATCACCCCCTTATAGACGCACTCATGGACCTTCTCACTGAACCTCCCCCGCTGAATCAACATTCGATACAGTCACACCACCCAGCTTCACTGCTAAGGCCCGCCATTGAGTCGCTGGGAGGGCCGGACCTGGTTGAACGGGCATCTGAGGTGGATGTGAGGGCCGCCCTGGATGTGCTTACATGGGGGGAGCCTGAAGAGAGGGAGGAGGGTAGCAGGTGGTGGGGTTGGGGAGGGAAGAGTGGGGGAGGGAAGAGGGGAACAGACGGGGGGAAAGGAGGAAGAGGGCGAGGAGGAGGAGAAGGAGGCAGGGGAGGGGAGGATGGGGGATCAGGGGGGATGGGTATTGGACTTGGGGGCCATGCTGGCACCACCATATGGGGAGTCATGATCGATGCAGCCAATGAGACCATGCCACGTGTCTCTGCTCCAGAGGCTGGCGTGCTTGCTTTCAGGAGAGGAAGTCTTACTGATGAAGGACTTGTTTTTGAGAGGACCAGGATTGACTCGTTTGACCAGGCCAGACTTCCAGGAACTGGGCAGGGTGGGCAGAGAAAGAGATGGGATGATGCTTTTTCAACTCCTGGGCTGTGGGACGATCTGCCAGGGCAGTCAGTAGCTGCCTTGCTGGCAGCGTGGGCAGTTGACAAGTGGACTGCCACGTCAGCATCAAACTGCCAGCTCATCGCCAGGATGGACAGCGAGGGAGATGCTCTGGCCGTTGGCGCGATGGCGCCTGAACAAATGGTGAGGTTCCACGTGGCACGCGCGATTGGGAGGGTTGCAAGGGAGCAGGAGATGTGCTTATACGGAGAAAAAAGGGATGAGAAAGATGAGAAGGGCGACGGCATGTTAAGTAGGGTGGGCGCACGAGTGGCAGGGTGGAGGGATGCTGTGGTTGTGGGGTCCCAGAAATTCGTGGGTGGAGGGACGGAGATGAAGAAGAGGCCAGGAAGTGAAGGTGGGGCGATGGAAGAAGGCAGAACCAGGGGAAAAGGAACTGCAACTGGGGCAGGAGGAGAAGGGCCAGGAGGAACAGAGGCAGCAGCAGCAGCAAGCCTGTTTGTGAGGCCAGCAGCCATATGCAGCTGGTCTGGCGCATTGCTGAACTCAGCATGCCCTCCTTCCTCTGCCTTTCAGCATCTAAGCACTGATGTCACGGTTGCCGCCCTGCATGCCCTGCGCACGCTTGCCGACATCAGTGATGATGTGGCGCGCATCAGTGATGATGTGGCGCGCATCAGCAATGATGTGGGGGGGGCTGCTGAACCTTCATTGCGCGAGGGAATTGCGTTGGAGGCATTGCCGCAGCTGAGGCGTGTACTGGCTGCTTCTACTACTGCTGCCACTCATGCTGCCTCTGCCTCTGGCTCTGCTACTGCATCGGCCTCTGCTTCTAGCTCTTCCCCCGGTGTTCCCACCAAGAGGCATGATTCTGACGTGCAGTCTGCTCGTGCTGCTCCTCCAGGGGGTGTGCGAACAGGGAAGAGCAAGGAGCGGAGGGAAATGGAGGGAGGAAGTGTGGAGGAACGGGAGGAGGCAGAGGAGGAGGAGGTGGTGAACCTGGCTGTAGCGCAGGCTGTAGCGTCTCTTGTGCTCGGCCGGCGGGTGTATGAGGCGGCGGCAGTGGGAAGGCTGATAGGAGTGCCAGCATCAGCATCAGCAGCGGAGGCGGCAGAAACAGGAGCAGTGGTGCCAGCAGCAGCAGTATCATCCCACTTGCCAACTCCACTCCGCACCACACCATCACGACCAACAGTTGTGATGCCTGCGGAGGAGCTGCGGGCGTGGGGTCCCGTGCTGGTGAGATGGGCGTGCGGGGTGATGGGCGATGGAGGGGAATTGAACCCAGGAGCAAGTGAACAAGGAGCAAGAGGAGCAGAAGAAAGAGGAGGAGGGGCAGGAAAAGGGAAGGGCGGAGGAGCAGCAGGAGAGAGAGGTACAGGAGGTGCGGCAGCAGCTGGGGGCGACAGAAGAAGGCCGGCAAGGAGCTTCTTGGAGTCGAATCTGGTGCCGTCTGCTGCCGTGGCTGCCACTGCTGCAGCTGGACAGGCTGTTCTGGTGGAGGTGCTATCTGCTGCTGTTCACATGGCACATGATGCCTCTTCCTCTTTGCATTCTTCTGCTGCTGCTGTGGATGCGCGTGGGGTGGACGTGACATTGGGGGGAAAGGACAGGGCCGGGAAGGGGAAGCGAGGAAGGGCGAGTGCAGGGAAGGAGAAAGAGAGTGGCATGGAAGGAAAGGCGGGGTGGAGGAATGGGCGGGTGGAGAAAGAATTTCAGGTTGTAGGGAAGCAGGCACAGGGGGCAGTGGAAAAGGGGCAGGCAGGGATGGGTGTGGGGGGTGGGGGAGTGGAGAGCTACGAGCATGGGAAGGAATGGACAGATGTGGCAGTGGGCGTGGGTCTGCTGTGGCTCTCTGAAATGCTCATGTGCGCTGTCAGGGATGGGGAGGCCGCGAGGCAGGCAGTGAAGAGTGGTCGGGCGGGAGTGGGCTCAGGGGAAGTAGGGGGTGCGGGCAGGAAGGGAGAGGCGGGGAGGCAGGGAGGGGGAAATGGAGCGGAGAGTGTGGGGATGACTGTAGCGACTATGAAATATCTTGAGTCGCTGTGGAGAGGAGGGAAGGGATCAGAGGGGGGAGGGTCCTCAGCCTTAGCTGCAGATCAACCCAGTGGGGTTGATCCTTCTGGGAAAGCTCCACAGAACCATGCAGTGCCAGAGGCTGCAGTGCGTGGGGGAGAGTTTCTCAGCAAGCAATCGACTGACAAGGGGTTGCATGGAGGGGCAGGTGGAGCGAGTGCAAGTGGGAGTGCAGGAGAGAAGTCGTCGTGGTGGGCGTATGTGAACCCGTGGGGTGGGTCGGGAGCTGCAGGAGCAGGGGGACAGGCAGCGGGGACAGGGTCTGGGCAGGCACAGGGAGGAAGGGAGAAGGTTGTGGTGGGGCGGGCAGGGCAGAGGAGTGGGGCAGTGAGCGGGACGGTGACTGGGGAGGTGGTTGGTGCGCTGGGAGGGGCGTTGAGTGAGAAGCACCGCGCAGTGAGGGACGAGGCTCTCAGGTCCGCCAGCACTGCTGTTGTCCGCCTGGGTGAGGCGCTTGGGAGCGAGGCGTGGGGATGGGGGGGAGAGGGTGGTGGGAGGGGAGGTGTAGGAGAACTGAAGAACGTACGGGGAAAAGGGCATGGCGCCATGGAGTCTGGGGAGGGAAAGGGCAGCAGAGTGCGTTCAGAGGAGCAAGAGGTAGACGGCTTGGGGCGAGTGGGTATGAGGGAGGGTTTGGGGGAAACGGGAGAAGAAAATTCTGTACCAGTTGTAAGCGATGCAGGTAAGGCCAGCAGCAGATCCAGCCCAGCTGCTGGTGGCGCTCCTGCTGCTGCTGTTTCTGGTGCCACTGGTAGAAAGGATGCTGATGCTACAGTGAATGGTACTGTAGATGAACTGGTTAAAGCAGCAGAAGAGGAGCATGAGCATTTAATGGATCTGCTGGGCTTTGAAGGAGGGCTGTACTCTACACGGTCAGGGCTGGTAGCTTCTAACGAGGATAAACCTTCAGCCAGTGATGAGCCTCCACGTGTGAATGTTGTGGAAGCTCTGGACGCGGCTGCAGCAGCGGTGAAAGCGCTCGCTGAGCTGGCGAGCGAGGATTGGGAGATGCAGGAGCAGCTGGTGGCAGGTGGAGGGGTGGAGCTGATGCGGCGGCTGCTGATTGGTCGGGAGTACTGGGAGTGGGTGAGAGGCGAAGAGGAGGTAAGGCGTAGGGACGGAAATGGTGCTGCAAGGGGCGCTGAGGATGGGGCTAGGAAGGGTGCTGTAAAGGGTTCTGAGGAGGGAAGGAGTCAGCTAGAAGAAAGAAACCAAAGCAGCAGCAGCAGCAGCAGCAGCAGCAGCAGCAGCAGCAGCAGCAGCAGTGACGATGGTGAGAGCAGCAGGAGAGAAAGTGCTGGGGAAGAGTGTGAGAAGAAAGGCCTGCTGCTAGGCCTCACTGCAGCTGCCACTCCCACTGCCACTCCCACTGCCACTTCCACTGCCGCCGCCACGTCCAAGCCAAAGTTTCCCCTAGGATCCCAACCCGCCAGTGCCACGTCAGCAGCAGTGACAGCTGGAGCTACAGTAGCTGCTTCTGCTGACGTGGCAGCAGAAGAGGGGTTGGAAGCGGCCAGGGCGAAGCTCACAAGGCTCCAAAGGAATGCCGCCCGGCTGCTGGCACAGCTGTCAGCTCACCCTGACTCGTGGGCAACCATCGCGAGAGACCCGCTTCTGATTGGCTGGCTTGAACAGTGCACCACAGGCGGGGTGCGCGAGGATGCGAAGGATAGGAGAGGCCGAGGGAGTGAGCGAGCGAGTGAAAATGGGAGAGAGAAGAAGAGGGAGGCGGAGGAAAGCCGTGGAGGACAAGAGCGGGGTGACACAGCTCTCTTGCACCGCGTGCTTCTGTCAGCCCGTGGCATGAGAAGCTCAGAGCAGTGGGACTCGGACTCAGAAGAGTACGATCGTCTGCTTTGTGAGGCCTGTGTGAGCAAGAAAATGCGCTCCAATGCCCGCAAGGTGCTCTCACACGCCGCTCCCGCCGTGCATGCTCTGCATGCCCCGGAGAAATCGCATGCTCTACCAGGACCTGCATCTGTCGCTGCTAGTGCTTCCACGTCAGCTCCAGGGTGCCATGATGAGGGTGACGTGGCGGTGCCAGGCTGGCACGAGCCAGGGAACCAGTTCACGCCAAGGTATGATGATGGGATCTTCTTTGTCAACCCCACCAGCCCATGGCTCCAAGCCCACTCCCTCCCTTCCCCCCTCTCCTCTCCCTCCCCTTCCTCTACCTCGTCACCTTCCTCCTCCTCCTATGTCGCCTCCTCCTCCTCCGCCCCAGCCCGCTCCTCTGTGAGCAAGCCCCCTGCGCCTGTCCTGGATGTGGTGTTTGTGCACGGGCTGAGGGGCGGCCCTTTCAAGTCGTGGCGCAGGGGAGAGGCAGTGCCTGCTGCAGCACCGCCTCCAGGAGCACCTGTGGCGCCTGTAGCGAAACTGCCAGGAAAAGAGCCGACCATAGCAGGGATAGCTGTAGCGATACCGCCTCTGGTGTCGGGCCCTAGTGAGGAGCAAAGGTTAGAGGGAGAAATGGAGGAGCTAATACATGGGAGAGGGGAGAGTGTGGGGGAGGTGGAGCCATCACAGCTGCTGGAGGAGACACTAAAGGAGGAGGAGGAGGGGGGCAAGAAGGGGTCATGCTGGCCATGTGACTGGCTCGCCAGGGACCTGCCTGAGGCACACATCCTCACCACCAAGTACAGGGTGTGTATCTTCTCCCTTTTTCTTTCAGCCTTGTTGATGCTGGGATTTGTAACCATGCGGTCTCTTAATGTCCTGCGAATCTCACTGGCTTCACATGTATGATGAATAAAGTGCAAGGGCGGTTCCAGACGCTTCAAATTTCCTCTTACTGACTTCTCAACTCTGCCTGTTTCTTACCTATTTCCTGCCTTTTCCACCTGTTGCTCTTTCCACCATCCAATTTGCCTGTCTCCCAACCTTCATTGCAGACAAATCTTTCAGAGTGGGCAGGGGCGACCCTTCCACTACAGGTGAGTGCCCCGTTCTCACATCGTCTTGATAAGTTGTGTTTTCTTCCTATGAGATGTGAGCCTTCATTTTACTTACATGTAAGAACTTGCCTCTTTGTTTTTTCGGGGGTTGTCTCGTTGGGAGAGATATGAATGAAAGCCTGATTGTCCTCGGTTGCTCCACCTTCCCTCCCGCATCTATCTACCGCGCAAGCTGGTGGCAGCGGGTGTGGCCAAGTGGCCGGTGGTGTCTGTGACGTTATATGAGATATCGTATGAGTCTTCCTTTACCCGCCCCCCCCCCCCCCCCCCCCCCCCCCCTCCCCCTTCCCCTTCATTTCGCAGGACATCAGCATCCTCCTGCTGCGCAAGCTGGTGGCAGCAGGGGTGGGCGAGCGACCCGTGGTGTTTGTGACGCACAGCATGGGTGGGCTCATCGTTAAACAGATGCTCGCCCTCGCGCGTGCCAGTGACCTGCCGGAGATTCGAGCCATGGCTGACAGCACAGCCGGCATTGTGAGTGCTGCTGCCATTGTGAGTCATCTGTTTGTGAGTGCGCGTATGGTTGGTATTCTGTCCTTGTGACGCACAGCACGGGTGGGCTGGGCTCATTGTGAAGCAGATGCTCGCCCTCGCACGTGCCAGCGACCTGCCAGTGAGTGCAGCTGCATGCCAGAGGAAATCTCCATCCATGCCTCATGAATCCCTGTTCATGGCTCACGTCTTTTCCCCACAGCGCTGAACCCCACTGTTCCATTCCTCAACGCCCGTTCTCCCCTTGCGCCTTGCCTTGTGCAGGTCTTCTACTCGGTGCCGCACTTCGGCAGCAGGATTGCAGACATCTCCTGGAGAGCCCGAGCCGTGCTGCGACCCGCACCTTCGGTGCGTCTCCACCTTCCCTCTCTCTGCTTCCTTGTGACATCAACACAGGAAGCGTTTCCATTGCTGCTTGTTGTGCTGGTGCTGTATCCTGTTTCTCTCCGTGCACTCGACCCTCATCATAACTCTGCTTCGCTGCATGATTTCTGGCTTGCTTTCACCCTCACTTACGTTTCATTGCACACTGCTTGTCAACCTGTAAGATGTGCTTCATTCAAGCAATCGCAATGCCCAACTTGGTGCATGCAGGCGGACTGTCTGCGCATGTCATCACCGCATGTGGAGGGTCTCAACACCATGCTGAGGCACATGCACAAGCAGGGCAGGATCCAAGTGCTCTCCTTCGCTGAGGTGTGTGAGTAGGGGGAGGGCTTGGTGTAGTTGGGATGAAGTCAGAGGCTTCCATATTGGCACACCCCTACATCATATTGTTTGCTGAACATTGTCACAAAAAAATCAAGTTAGCAATAGGGATTGGCTGGAATGGAGGACATGCCTATGTGGGGAACTGCGAGCCCTTGAATGTAATGGACGTTCCCCAGTCTCCCCCCTCCCACTACACCCCCCCCCCCCCTCTCCCCCACCAAAAAAAAAAAAAAATCCTCTCCCCCACATTTTTGTGGTTTGTGTGTCTCTCCCGCTCGCCCATGACCAGACGAAGGTCACGCCTCTAGGGAAGACGTACGGAGGGCTGACGCTGCGACTGGAGGTGGTTCCACTGGAGTCAGCCTATCCGGGATTCGGGGAGTTTGTGGTGAGCTGGTGAATTTATCATTGGGGTGTGTGTGTGTGGCCTTCATTCATGATTCACGGTAGCCGTTTTGTGCTTGTCAAGACAGTATGACATCGCGTGTTTGTGGCATGAGTTGGGGTAATTTGTTATGTTTCCATCGTGTAATGTGCAGGTGTTGGATGGGACTGATCACATCAATGCTTGCAAGCCAGTCAACACTTCCGATCCTGCTTATGCCAATACACTTGATTTCCTTCTCAAGCTTCGAGATGCCGCTCAAAAGAATGCGGTACAATCAAAGAGGAGCAAGTAGGATGTGTATTCCATTTTTGGATGCAATGGTAGGCATAGTTCCATTTTGATGTAAAACTTGTTTTTGTTTGTAATGAATGCTGTGTTAACGAAACACAAACCTGTACCTCGATCATTTGTGCGGCATTTGATTCAAACGAGGTTGACCTAATTGCACGAATTGTCCGATGAAATCGGACTTTCGGTAAAATGCCATTCGCATGGCAATCTGCCTGCGCCCTCAAGATCTTGAATCATCCAAGGGCCAACATTCTTCACGCCGATGTCATCGACGGACGATTCCGAGCAAGCACTGCGCAGCGCGTACCGCGGTCTGAGGGCCTGACCAGCCGTGTGTCACGGGAAGATGGGCGCTTCGCGCGCTTCCCCTCGACCACTGACGTCGAGCTGTGTGGTTCGGTGTTTGCGTTCTGCAAAATACTAGACAGGCCTTCCGAAAACGGGTACTTCGTCTATGTTCCCTTCAATTGAAGTCAATGATTTCGGAGAAAAGGGGTGGTGAATAAATCATTATAGGGCCTGAATTCACAAGTTTTGTGTAGATGAGGAGGAGACGGAACTTAATAAACTACCCCAGAAATCACGAATAGAAAGCAACAAACCAGAGTATCGAGTGCCGTACCTACATCCCAAGCCAAACCGCACTCGCGGTGTCACGGTGCAACTAACGAGCGGGAGCAAAACTCGCGCTACCCTCGTCACCCTCCACAGCTGTGGTGTACCGTTGCGTGCGGGCTCGTTTGTGCACCAGCGCTCACTCTCGCTCTAACGCCTAGCACGACCACAACCACCCTGGCTTCGTAGCTGCCCTGGAACTAGCCTGGTTTCAAGGGCTTGGCTCTATTTCATTCCGTGAGCAATCACAACGACACTCACATCTTCGTCCAAAACTAGCTGCCATTCTTAGTGTCAACAGTTGGGCGCCTAGACTACAGCTTGTGGTCCTTAATCTGCTCAACTGATATCTAGCAAGCATAGCAGGAAGGCTCGAGCTTACGATCTGCGAAGACACTGAAGAGAGGAACTTAGGAACGCACATTAGCATCCGTAACTATGTCAGAGCGCAGCAACGTTTCGGCCACAGGCCCTAGAGCCAATCCCTTGTACGGCGGACCAGCTAACCCCAGCGCAGGGAACCGAACCCCTTCATGGGCGCGTAAATCTGGCGTAGGCGGTTCGTCCAACCGCCCGTCGTTCAGCGATGCCGCCTCTTCGCCCCCTGACTCCCCCGCGCGCTCCGCCCGCAGCAACAATGGCCCCGCGTACTACGCCCCGCAATACGAGCACCCCGGTTACACCGTCGAAACTCCTGGCGTTAACGACGCTATGCTGGGGCAGTCCCCGTTCCGCGCGCCCCCTTACTACGTGCAGACCCCCGCGCACTCCGAGCGCCCAGGCTCCCCCATGTCTTCGGTCCCCGACTCCCCCGCGCACACCATGTCGTACGACATGCGCAGCGTGCGGTCCGGGAAGCCAGGCTCGTCGCGCGTCTACGGCGCGCCGGCTCGCGCGGCGGCCATCGCGCCACTTTCGTCGCGGATCAACGAGGAGGTCGACGAGGAGGAGCAGCTGTACGAGCCGCCTGCGAAGGAGGCGTCTGGCGGGCGGTCGAAGCGGAGCAAGCGGTTCTGGACGATCTGCATTGTGGTGGGCATCCTGGCTCTCGTGCTCGCGGCCGTTGCGACGGGCATCGCGCTTTACTACGTGTTCCAGCCGGACGCTCCCACGTACACCTTCGATGTAAGTACCTTCGTTTTATTACACCCGCGTCTTGGGTTGAGAGTCTATGGGTCACCGCCCACGTCACTTTTACATCAGCTTCAGGCAAGTCTTGTTTTTAAGCATGCTCATCCTTTTTCCTCTGTTATCCCCGCCCCCCCCTGGCGATGGTTTCAGTATGCGACGCTCAACGAGTTCCAGATCGTCAACAAGCTCGCCGACGGGACCGGCTTGCCGACAGACCAGCTTTTCGCAAACGTTACTTTCGTCTTCTCTGCGATCAACCCGAACGGAAAGTACACGCTACAGGGCGATGGCGGTCTGCTGCAAGTCGGCTACAGCTCCATTCCCACGCTCATGCAAGGAGGGGTAAGTGTCTTATCAGTCTTCGCTGCACTCCCCTCTCCCTCTTCCCCCCTCCCTCTTTCCCTCTCCCTCTCACATTGAGTTATGTCTTATCAAAATCTGGGCATATCAAATTGTGACCATGTTTTCTGCGTGCCTGAATTCCACTCCCTATTCACCTACGACCACCTTTGTTCTCCTGCCACTATCTTTGCCCACTCCAGCTGCCCTATTTCGCGCTCAGTTCCAAGAACTTCACCAACTTCACGACGTCAGTGGGTGTAGCCATGTACCCGTTATACGGCGTTGGCCCAGGGCTGCGCCAGGATATCATGGCCGAGTACATCAGCATGAGTCTTCATGCGGAGGTGAACTCGCGGATCGAGATGGCGTGGAAGATTGTGCAAACTCATTACACGCACGTCATGGACTGCAGTGTTGCTTTTAACCCAGTGAATCTGCAGTATCTGAATGATACTTGCGTGTTCAAGAGAAAATGAGTTGGGGGTATGGGGTCTTCAGGGAATAATTAGTAGAATGCTGCTGTGGCAGCAGTTTCTGGGGATTTTGGAGTGTCAGATGTTGCCAAGCTCTCTTATGATTGGTTAGATATCTAGATAAGAAGTCGTACTTCCTGTAATGAACAAGAGCCCTTGTTTTAGGACCCTTTATTTTGGCATTGGCCGTCAGAGCAATGTGGAATTGCAATTAGGAATGTCTGATTCCATAGGGTTGAGCCCTATTCTTCATATTGATTTGATGTGGAGCTTTGATGAAGTTCAGTTATATTTCTCTATTTTGCAAATGCATACCTCCGTTTATCCAAAGATACTGCCTAAACTAGGGAGGTTGTGCAAAACATGGTTCTGATTATGCAGTTAGGTGGCAGGTGAGCACTTTCTAACGCTCTCTCTCGGATGTCAACGCGGTTGTATCGCAGATGCCTTTTAACGCGAAACTACTCAGCCACAACAGTTATCGAGGGAACTCACGTTTTCCGTTTCAGCAATTTAATTGTATATTTTCAAAATTCCAGTCCGTTAGACCAGTCGCCATAGTTGCCATTATGTCAGAACCGCCAGCCAAGCGCCCGAGAGGTCGTCCGAGAAAAAACCCTCTGCCCGATAGCGCGAGCCCCGCGACTGGCGCTGCAGGAACGCCCTCGAGAGTTCCAGCTGCGGCGGCTAGAGCAGTCTCCGCTAGAGCAGCGGGAAATAGAGCAGTCGAGGACGATGACGCACAGCCACGTCAGTCAAAGCGTGCTGCCACGTCAGCAGGAAGCAGCGCGATTTACAGCGCGAGCAAGCCACTGTCGCAATGTAGGAGGCCGCTGCTTGTACTCGTTAAAATTAATTAGAAATTGACCAGCTTTTTTCATTTATTTCTTTCTTTCTTTCCCGCTGCTGTTCGTACCTCCCTCGCGCACCTTCTGGCGTCACGGCATTGTCACCGCGAGTCTCGTCCTTCCGCATTGCGCGGTGTCGCGCGCTCTTTATTCCCTTTCGCAATCTCCGTATTTTCCTCCACTAGCCCTCAGTCCTCGTCTGTCCTTCCGCGCCCCCGTGTTTCCCGCCGTGCCCACGTGTCTCTCACAGTGAACCCGCGAGTGCTCGTTCTCGCTCCAGATGAGGTAAGCTCTCTAAATTAGGACGTGGATTTATTATTGTTATTATTACTCAGTTTCAAAGTTAACCTGTTCCCTGTAGTGACGTTCGGTTTGCAAGAAATATAAGTTACGGTCAGGCACGCTTGCTGGAAGGTTTATTATTATTATTATTATTATTATTTATTTTAATTCCTGATCAACATTTTCCACCCCCGTTTCCCCGCTACCTCCCCCCCCCTCCTGCCTCTTCCCCTCGCAGGACGTGGCGACGCGCATATTCCTCGAGTCGCAGGCAGGGCCGAACGTGGGCGTGTGCGTGCTCTCCGCCAACGGCTCAATTTCCAGCGCCACTCTGCGAGACCCCTCAGGCGGCGCCAACACCACCATTCACGAGGTGCAATGCGGTGCAGAGAGGTCCCATGGTGTAGTGCATTGTCTTCGCAGGATGCCTTTTTTGCCTCTTGAGATGTCCTCTTTCTTCCCTGCTTCATGAGCCATGAGTGCTACTCCTGTCTGTATCTCTTCCCCATACTTCCCCCCACTCCTTCCCTCCTCACTCTCCCATCCCCCCTCTCTCTCACCTTTTCCCCCGGTTGCCCATGCTGCAAGTTTGGTTTGGAGGTACATGCTGGAAATGGGTTCAATCATCACAATATTGCCTTGATTGCAAAATTTCATCTAAGAAAGCCTAATTTTGAATTGACCTAGTCCCTCTCTTCCCAGCCAGGGCCAGTTTGAACTGCTGAGCTCGTCAGACTCTCTCCGCTTCCCTCTCTTCCACTCCCCCAATCCTCCCTACCCTTCCCCTCTCCCCCAGGGCCGCTTTGAGCTGCTGAGCATGTCGGGCTCGTTCCTACCCTCCTCTCTTCCAGTCTCCCCCCTCCTCCTCCCGCTCCCCTCCCACACCCCCTTTTAAGCCGTTCTTATCAGCTGAGCTTGCCGGGCTGCCTCTGCTCTTACAATCTCCATTCTCTTCCCCTTCAACACCCCCCCTATCCTCCCCCAGGGTCGCTTTGAGCTGCTGAACATGTCGGGCTCGTTCCTGCCGCACGACCCGGCGGACCCCGATGGGCGCATGGGCGGGCTGAGCGTGAGCCTCGTCAGCTCCAACGGCCGTGTTGTGGGCGGCGGTGTGGCGGGCCGCCTCGTTGCCGCCACGCCCGTGCAGGTGAGTCGCTGGTGGTCGGGAGTGCGTGTGGATGGTGTAAGGGGTGGGGGGAACAGGGGCGGGCTGAGCGTGAGCCTCGTCAGCTCCAAAGGCCGTGTTGTGGGCGGCGGTGTGGCGGGCCGCCTCGTCGCTGCCACACCTGTGCAGGTGAGAAGCTGGTCGGATCGGGGGTTCTGGGGTGTGTAGGAGCGTGTGGAACGGGAAAAGGGGACAGGTGTGAGGGTGCATTGGGGTACTCATTTATTCCGAAGCCATGTCCTTCCCCTCTCTGCAGGTCATACTGGCCACGTTTCTGCACGATCCCAGCAATCTGTCCACACCTGGGTCAAGGCCAGCTGCAGGGCAGTAAGGGCAACAGTGAGGGCAGCAGAAAGGGCAGCAAAAATGGCAGAAAAAAGGGCAGTTGAAAGGGTTGTAGAAAGCAATTGCATTGAGTGCAGTAAGATGGGCCGCAGAAGGGCTAGAAGCAGGGTACCAGTCCTTTGTTTTGGGGAGAGCAACAGGCCTCTAATGATAGTCACGTTCACAGATGGGATTAGAGAAGTATTCATCTCTGTTTGACCTCAAGATATCCCAGAATAAGATGCTAATGATGAGCACATTGTGTCAACTGGAAGAGACTACTGCGGTAATTAGGGCAAGTATGAATTTGAGTCTTCCCCTTTGGCTCCACGTAATTTGCTGTGTGAGCTAGTCCTGCTGACCACCCTGTGCTTGATTGTGAGTCTGAAATTGCAAAAAAGCTCATCGCCACGATTTCCAGTGGTGTCTTTTCTGCTTTCTTGTAAAATTAAAGGACTGTCTTTCATTGGGTAAGAGGAATAATCAGGGCTCTAAAAGGTCCTACACAAGATAAAACAAACCATATCCTTACCCCTTGAAAACTGCTGGCTGTGGGGTTTGAACCCACGCGTGCTGAAGCACAAGAGATCTTAAGTCTCCCCCCTTGGACCACTCGGGCAAGCCAGCTCGTCGGAGGTGCACAAATAAATAACTAGTCCGGTAAATTTACTGATTTTTGCACACAATGTGTACTGCTGTTGTTGTTGCAGCTTGTTTGGTCTGAGACTTTTCAAGTGTTGACTACATTGTGGAGATGAATTCACCCTTAAACGAGGCACTGCATCTGAAGAGGGGTACACCACCCAGCTTTTGGCCCTATCCTAAACGTGCATGCAACCTCCTAACCACGACCCAGCTTTTGGCCCTCCACCACTCCCATTCTCCAGCACCCCCCACCTCCAACCACCCACTCCATCACCAGCCCTCAAACCAGAGCGGCTCTTCCGACCCCTCTCTACCTTGCCCCTCCGCACTCTCCTCCTCTCCCGCCACCCCCGGCCCCCTCTCCTCCTCCGTCATCCTCCCCCTCTCCCCCTGCACCTCCGCCACCCTCCTCACCAGCTCCTCCGGCGCCGGCCAATCCAGCGCCGCCACCTGTTCCCACGGCACGCCAGCAAACCAGGGGTGGGCCTTGATAGCCCCAGCACCGCCAGGGCCGCACCCGAGCCTGTCTTCAGGGCGGGGGGAGAGCAGCTGGTGAATGAGAGCGGAGGCGGCGGGGGGAAGGTGGTCGGGCAGGAAGAGTGCGTGGCGGGCGATGCGTGTGTACACTGTCAGCTCGCTGTCCCTCCACGAGCCAAAGGGACCCTCCCCGTGCAGCAGAGCGAATATGAGCACTCCCAGGGACCACCTGTGGGGGGAAGGAGTGTGTCCATGTGTGACAGTAGTGCAGGTAGTGGTATGAGGAGCATGATGAGGAGTGCAACACAGGAGGTCAATCATGTGAAGCAAGCCGCATGAGACAATGACACAAGAAAAAGCAAGTTTTCTAAGAGATTTTAAAACACCCACAAAAGGCAAACCTCCAACCCAACACCACCCTCTTCCCCCCCCCCCCCCCCCCCCCCCCAAATCCTGCACCCACCAAGCAGCCCATCGCACCAGTCAGCAGGCATGCTGTGACCGCGCCCCGCAATGACCTCCGGTTCCACGAAGTCCGGCGACCCGCACATGGTGAACCTCCAACCCTAACCCCCTTAATGCCTCCACCCAGCCAGCACCCCATCCCATCTCACCAGTCAGCGGGCACGCCATGGCCGCGGCCCGCAATGACCTCCGGTGCCACGAAGTCAGGCGACCCACACATGGTGAACGTGCGCCCGTCCTCCAGCCGCTTGGCAAAGCGCAGATCGGGGAGCTGAAGGAAGGTGGGGAAGGGGGGGTGCCAGGGAAGGGAGAAAGGAGAGGGAGGAGAGACATGGTGAACGCGAGCCCATCCTCGAGGCGCTTGCAAGGTTGGGGGGCTGTAGAGGGGAGCAACGAGAGGCACAGGCAACAAGGAGAGAAGGCCGGTTGGAAAGAAGCAGCAAGTCTCCACAATGCACCTACCTCCCACACTCTTGCCATTGCCCCACCCTCTTTCCCTCGCCGCACCCCTCTTTCCCTTGCCGCACCCGTCTGCACCCCTCTTCCCCCCACCCCGCCCCTCTTCCCCTGGCCCCACCCACCTGCAGTTGGGCACGAGAGTCGAGGAAGAGGGTGGAGGGCGACACACCTCGAAACACCACCCCGTCCTGGTGGGCGCGCGGCCACGGAGGAACGGGCAGGGAGGGACGGGCAGGGAGGGAGACAAGCACGCACATTACACCTCGTTGAATGGCAGCAACACTAGATACAGAACTTTCAGATGAGCCCATCCTTCACAAGGAGATAAAAACGGCGGAGAGCAGGGTGGGTGGAAACAGAACAAAGATGCATGTCAACGCAAGTCAAACCAGGTCAACCAGCTCACCCGGTGCATGAGCTCCATTGCGATGACGAGACTGGCCGCCACAAACCGAGCAGCATCTTCCGGCAGTGGTGGGAAGACGTCGGGCCCTGCCTGCCCGCCCGCTCCCTCCCTGCCGCCCATAACTAGAGCCAGCGGTGTGCTGAGCTGGCAGTCCAGCAGCAGGCCCACAGAGGCATGGTCGGTGTATGGTGTGATGACAGGTGGCACAAACGGATTGGCCGAGAGGGTTTCGAAGAGATTGCGCTCCCGATGGACCTGGAAGGGTGTGGAAGAGAAGGCATGGAGGGATGGGAGAGTGAGATGGACAAGGAGAGTGAGGGATGGGGGAGTGACGGATTGGGAGAGTGAGGAATGGGGGGAGTGAGGGATGGGGAGAGTGAGGGATGGGGAGAGTGAGGGATGGGGGGAGTGAGGGATGGGGTGGGGAGAGTAAGGGATGGGGGGAATGAGGGATGGGGGGAGTGAGGGATGGGGGAGGTGAGAGGGATGGAGGAATGAGAGAGGAGATTTGCGAGGGGCATTGGGACCACGTTGTATCATCAAGTGGGAAGTGAATAGCACACCCACTGAGGTGCACACCTGTTACAAAACTTTGGTAGGTGCAACCCACCCACCCACCCATCTAGAATATAGTCCCACTGAGGTTTAGGGAGACGCACCTGCTTGGCTCGCCCGTGCAGTCCCATGCGTGTCTTGCCAAAGCGGCGCATGGCAAACACCCTCCCCACGTTCTGCACTCGCAGCTGCACCACCTCACTCCACTCGTTGGCTGCTAGCACGTCCTGCCACTCCTGTTGCACCGGGGGGGGGGGGGAGGGACGGGGGGAACGGAAGGACAACACAGGGGGGGAGGTGAGGGCAGTGGAAGCAGCACCAGCAGCTGCACCAGCTCACTCCACTCATTGACCGCTAGCACGTCCTGCCACTCCTGATGCCCAGAAGAAGGGGGGTGCATGGATGGACGGATGGTGAGGGGAAGGCAAGAGGGTGAGGGGAAGGATGGAGGGAGCGAGTGGGGGATACTGGAAGCAGCACGAACAGAAACACCAACTCGCACTACTCCTCTCTGGCTTGAGAGCAATGGGTTCCGTCACTCCTGTATTGAAGAAACTGTCACTCGCACCGTCTCACACCACTCACTCACCACTTCAGCCGCCACAATCCCCTCCAGGATCTGCCGCATCTCGTCCCCCTGCCTCTTTGCCGCCAGGGCCTCCTGGAACCGGCACCACTCTGCATCCACCCGCACCGCATCGCTCAGCGGCCCCACAGCTGCTTCAAACTTGTCTCTGTCGATCGCCCAGCACTGCACCTGCCCCCTCGCAACTGCCTTCCTTGGCCCCCCCGTCCATCCTTTCCTCTTTGCTTCCCCCTCCTGCCTTCCGTCCTCCTGCTGCTTCCCTTGCTGCTCATTCTCCTCTACCTCCCTGCCTTCCACACCTGCAGCTGCCTGTGTGTCTGGATTCGCAGGCCTAGTACCGTCATCATCCCCATCCAACAAACACGCCTCGTTAAAATACTGCAAACCCGATTCCGCATCACCATCACTCTTCCCCCCTTCGCCCTCTCCCTCCCCCTTCCCCTCCCTCCCTGCTCCTTCCCCTTTTCCCCCATCCCCATCCTCCCCATCTCCCCCATCCGCATCACCTGTCAGCAGCAACCTCCCCTCCTGCACCACATATACCGTGCCGCCTTCCATCTCCAGCCCATCCCCATCGTTCAGCTCAAGCGTGAGCAAGAAGAGCGCCAGCCGCTGCAGCTGGCCAAAGGAGAGGGGGGAGAGGAAGGGCAGGGAGCGCAGGAGGCGCAGCAGGCGGGGCGGAGGGCCCATCTCCGCGGAGCCTGCCACGAGCCCCAGCGTCTGCACCTTCTGGAACAGCGCCCGCTGCAGGAACCACAACACTCCGCGCGATGCCGCCCGCACGGACGCTTCCCTTCTTGTCCCGTACCTGGAGAGGGGGGAGGGGGCAGCGGGAGGGTTGGTAAAAAAAAAAAAAAAAAGTGAATGAAAGGGAAATAGTGTAGTCAGACCCGGGTGCAATTTAAAACTGCTGCAGTGCTTACATAAGTGCGAGATCGCCAAAACTAGGCATGTGCTTGTCGTTGGCAATGTAGCGATGAACCACCACCCCAAGAGGGTCGTCCTCCACCTGAAACACTCAATAACGAGGACAGAAAAGCGTGGGATAGCCAGGAAGAGCACAGATGCGCACAAAGGACCAGTTCATCAAATCTAGATTTTCCATGTGCAGTGGAGACCGGGTGTGGGAGGGAGAGCAAGGAATGGAGGGAGGGAGGGAGTGGGGTGGGAGGCATGGAGTGGGGAGAGGGCCTAACTAAGCGGAGCCTACCTATTAATCCAACACCTGGCAGTGTGTGTGTCTGTTTGTCTGCCACCCTCACCTGGTCTGTGGCAACAAGCACATCAAAGTCCCCGTGGTGGCAGATGAAGAACTTGTCTCCCACATCGCCCTGCCAGGCAGATGGAATGGCACATGGTCCATATAAGGGGAGAGCGGGGGGGGTTTGGGGTGGGTGACCACATAGAAGCAAATAGTGAGGGGGAAAGTAGAGGGCGAGAGCATTGATTCCAAGGGGAGTGACGAGGCATGGCACTGGAATCCCTAGGTTGGCTGAGCCTCCCGCATGCCATGGGCGAGTGCTGGATGATGATCCTTGTCTGGTAACTTTCGAGCTCACTCAGACAAGGCCCCCCTCCTCCCCTATGCCAATGACCATGCACATGTGCTCCGTCACGCCATGCCCTCCCCCATGGCATGCTTACCTGTTGGATGACAACGTCTCCCGGCCCCACGTCCATCTTCTGGAAGCACTGCAGCATGAAGACCTGCTGCTCGTGCAAGGCATGAGGATTTCACACCATCCCCCATACCATGCTCACCTGCTGGATAACAACGTCCCCCGGCCCCACTTCCATCTTCTGGAAGCACTGCAGCATGAAGTCCTGCTGCTCGTGCGACAGGCTGTGGAACAGAAAGTTCCCTCGCAGCGCATGCTCCAGCTGGTGCTGAGGAACGGGGGCGGACAGGAGGGGCGTGGGCGGACAGGAGGGACGTGGGCGAGGGGGGTGAGGAGGGAAGACATGGGGGAACATACAGGGGGAAAATGTGAGGGGTGAGATAGAAGAAAACGGAAAAAAAGGTTTGGGGTTGAAAGGAAAGGAGGAGTGGGGGGTTGATATCAAAGGGAGAGGGGAGGGGTTTAAATAAAAACGAGTGAGGAGTTGGAACACAGGGAAGAAGTGAAGGGACGGAAAAAGTGGGAATGGGAGGGCAGTGATACCTCCACAGGTGCAGCGGTGGCTGCAACATCAGCGGGTGGGGACCAGTCATCTTCAGCAGGGAGCCGATCAAAGTCGGTGCCCTCAATGATGCGACGCTGGAAGGCACCCAGATCCGCCAGCATGGAACGTAACGCTGTGGACGTTGGGAGAACGAGTGGTGGCGTGGGGGGAGGTAGCGGCACGCCTGTTGATGTGGTGCGGGCTGCCCCCTGCTGCACTGCCTCCAGTGTGCTGTCCTGCAGGGGCGGATGAGGTGGGGGAGGGGGAGAGGGGGGAAAGGGGACCAGTCATCCTCAGCGGGGGGCCGATCAAAGTCGGTGCCCTCAATGATGCGGCGCTGGAAGGCGCCCAGGTCCGCCAGCATGGAACGCAGTGCTGTGGACGTGGGCAGCACCAGTGGTGGCGTGGGGGGAGGGAGTGGCACGCCTGTTGACGTGGCGCGTGTCGGCCCCCTGCTGCACTGCTTCTAAGGTGCTGTCCTGCTGGACGGATGTGAGGGGAGGGAGTGGGCGAGTGGGGGAAGAGGGAGTCGAGGAAAACGGGGTTAGGGGGGAAGAGAGGGGAAGGCTTGGGGGGAGGATAGGGGCGGAGGTGGGACGAGGAAGGGGGGCGAACGGGCTTGGGGGGGAAGGGAGGGGAAGGTTTGGGGGAAGGATGGAAAGGGGTGGGGAGGAGGGGAAAGAGTTGGAGCAGGAACTGAGGTGAGATGCTTGATTCAGTTTGGATGTGGATGTGTGTGGGGGATACTGACGGGCATCTCAGTGTCGATGAGATGTGAACAATGATGATGGTGATGTTGTCCGAGTGGAGGTGGATTGTCACAGGCAGAGGATGCAATGCACTAATATGGTCAGTAAAAATTGGCCCTGACCGGCATCAAAACAGGCAGAGGGATCACTGACGGGCATCTCAGTGTCGATGTGAACGATGATGATGGTGATGTCGTCTGTGCGCGTCTCATACTGCAGCCACAGCCGGTACGACTCCGCCACGATCTCCTCACACGCCGCAAACGGGTCGTTGTGCCGCGCCACCTGCCCGGGAGAGAACATGACGGGAGGGGTGGGGTGAGGGGAGGGTGAGAGTGCAGGTGTAGACATGCGGGGACGCGATGACGTTTGAATCGAATCAACAGTCACCTCAATCCCCTTACATACCAAACGGGTCGTGTGAGGGTGAGGCGGAGGGAGAGGGTGCGGGTGAGGTTGAGGATGAAGGAAGGTAGGGGAAGGTGGGTAAGGGTGTGGGAAAGTGGGGGAAGGCGGGGGTGCAAAGACGAGCTTGTGTTCGCAGCAAGTCAGAGCCTGTATATGTTCACAGCTTGCAGGTACCCCCTGTATGTTGCAGGCGCCAGCATCTGTCCTTGGGTCAACAAACGCACCCACTACCCTCTCATCCCCATGTACCACACCCTAGCCCACTTCATGCCCCAACACCACATACCATGCTTCTTTCCCCATGTGTGATGCTCCGTGCTCCATGTTCTATGCCCCACGTTCCATACTCCATGACCGCGTTTCGTTCTCCATGCTCCATCCTCCATGCTTCATGTTTCGTGCTTCATGCCCCATGCCCCATGCCCATGCTTCATGCTGCATGCCATGCCCCATGCCCCATACCCCATGCCCCAAGCCCCATGCTACAGAAACCATGCTCCATGTCCCACACCTCTCGCGTCTCACCATGTTAACCACATCTTGACTGCTCAGGAACTCGAACACGCCATCGCTCGCAATCACAAAGAACGGGTGCCGCTCAGACAGCGCCACAGTGAGCACCTCAGGCTCCGCGCACACGCCAATCCTCTCCGCCACCGAGTCCCCCAGACTCCGCGTGAACGCTGTCCCGGGATACATGCCATTTGCCACCCACAGCCGCGGGGGATCCCCGTCATCGTCGTCCTCCCCCCCCCAGCACTGCACGTCGGGGTCCTTGAGCCCTTCCAGCTGGTCTAGGGTTAGCACGCGCGCGCCACATGCGCGCACGCGCGCGCACTCGTCCGCTCTGAAGGGGGTTTGGTCGCTCGAGAGGTCCACTGCGCGCAGAGTAGCCCCCCCCGCTGAGTACCCCTGCTTCTTCTCCTTCTCTTTCCCCGCTTCTCCACCTCCCCCTTCTCCCCCTTCCCCTTCTGCTACCACAGCCCCATCCTCACCGCTTTTTCTCGTTCCTTCTGCTGCGCCTCCCCCCTCTCCCCCAACCCGCCCTTCCCCTCCGCCAGCTCCCTCGCCGCCCTCCCCGTCCCGTCTACCCGCGGCCTCGTCCATGTGCCATTCCGCCAGCACCGCGCGCGAGTCCCCCACGTTAGCGGCGTACAGCATGCGATCGCGCAGCAGCACGGCGATGCCCGTGCTGCCGCTCATGGTGTCGTCGACGGGCGAGCGGTGCAGCTCCATGTTGGTCGTCACGAACGCGTCCCTGAACGCCCGCGGAACGTCCGAGTCCAACGCAGGGTGGTTCAGAAGGTTCCGCGCAAGCACGTCCCGGGAAAACTGCGAGCACGGCGTGCCTTGCTCCCCGTGCCCGTCGAACACGCCGAAGAGGTGGTCCGAGGGGAGACCTCCGAATTGGGGAACCACACAGAAGCTGTCCTGATTCGCTTTCCCAGGGGCTTCTGGATAATACCCTCGCTGCGTCAAGTAGGAGAAGCGCAGCCAGAACCCGGCCCCTGGAACCTCGAGCACCATTGCGCCGGATTGGGGCGGTGGGGGTTGGATGACAGGCGGAAGGGGCTGACGTGGCAGCTTCTCTTTGGCTGCAACCGCAGCCGCGCTGGCGTCAGCATCAGCTTCGCTGGTGGCCTGCAGCGTATGATTGGTCTGAGCGGGAATGGCACCGGAGATGCTGTTCAATGTTTCGGCCAGAGAATCTTTCTTAGCTAAAGACTCTGCTTCTTGCCTGTCTACACCAATTTCTGGCTTTGGTGCTGGTACACTGGCAACACTCGCGCTAATTGACTGACTTGGTTCAGAGCCTGTGGGTAATTTCCCCTGAAAATCGGCGGCAGGTGGTTGCTGCTGCTGGGACGCTTGCTTCTCTTGCTTTCGCCGGCCATGTCCCTTCCGCTTATCAGATGCCACGTCAGCATCATGATGATCAGCCGTTTCAGTGGAGAGTTCGTCAACGTCTTTAAGCGTGGCCTTGGAGCTTACGCACCCCATGGCGAATAGGCCGAGTCGCGGAGTACTCGCGCTACTAACGTCTCGCACGAACTGCGGCGCTGCCCTAGAGACGTGCTGATGGACTAATAGTGCAGTATTATATTACGACGAGCTGACCTAAGTCGTCAGATTGTTCTAATGCGACGAGCTGCGTCGAGATGACCTAAAATGCTGCTAGTGTGTCGAGCTGACCTAAATTGTCAAGTTGCTATAATGAATCAAGACGACGTGAGTCCCGGGTTGCTCTAATGCGTCGATAGGCGCTGGTATGGACAATTCTATGGAACCACACAGGCCATGGGTACGAGTCAATGAAAGAAAATAGCAGTCCCTTATCATGTCAGGTCAGCACTGCGTTTCATCAATATCGCGACAGGCAACTTAGGCTTACAAAGACGGAATGACCGAATGCACTGGTGCAACATTAGGGCTCTTGAACATAAACCGCTATCGAAAATCCTGGCAGGCAGAAACGCCGACAGGTACCATCAGTGGGAAGAGAATAGCGACTGCATCTAAGAGAAATCAGAACGTCGGACATGACTGTTCCATGAAGCGTCTAGCAATTTCTCGCAGCACGAGCGCTCGCCGTAATGCTACATCGCAGCCACTGACTGGTGCTCTGGACGACCCCATGATGCGCTGCTAACTATCACCCACAATTTCTCTCAGCCCCCATTCCAATCAAGAGTAACCTAATCAAACACGCCTTAGTCCAAAATGTCTAGTGCATCGAAGTGCGATCGTCCTGGGCGCCAGGGATACTAATCAGCAGCCCATGACTGACCTAAGTTCGAGTCTCCCTAATCTGCTGTAACTATTCCTCCAACTAGCTCGTCAACCGAACAATAAGACAACACCCATGCCATTCCCGTACGCACACACTGACGGGATGAAACCGTGGACGCACGGAGGGAGCAGCAGCAGACACCGAGGTGCGTCAAGTTGCTGACTCGGCGCAAATCCCAAGGTGGGGCGGGGGGGGTGGTGGGGTTTGATTTGCCTGCCTGCGCTGCTTCCCGCCAAAGGACACTGTAGATTGGCAGCAGTTGCGGTACTTGTGCCAAGCCAACATTCTGGGTGGCGGGGCTCGGCGACTGCTGTGCGATGCTAGCGACCGTGTACGACCAAGTGCAAATGAAGGTAAAGCCCCAGCTGGACGGCCGAATTACGTGTAGCCAAATGTGCATCGTTCCCATAAAAGGTCTCTAGAATGAAATGCAAATTATATTAGGAAAAAAAGCATCATCCATTAGATTAATCAAAACCCTAGCAACTCTTTTGAGTTCCCCATCAAGAAAGCTAGTGTAGAGTGATCAAATTTTCGAGCAAACAAAAAGCAATTCCGTGGTTCGCCATTCAATACACAATAGCCTCCTTCAGTCGACTGCAAGAAACAACCACAGAAAAGCGCAGCAAAAATCCTTTCAGTAAGCTAATCATCAGTGAGGAGGCAAAGGCATCTTGGTAGGCTAGCTGCAAGGCACTGTAACAAGGTGTCAAGTCTACTCACCAGAGGAGGGCGGGGCACACTAGGGTTGGTTATCTGCAACATACACGTATCAAATAACACCAGTACCAGATTAATAAAATGGAAGCAGGCATTTGTTTGGATTGGTGAGATGGGAACATAGAGGCATGGTGGAAGCATGGTGTTGGGTCATGGAGTAGCAGCAAATAAGAAAATTTGAAGAAGGTTGTGAAGTTTGAAGCGGCATATGGAGGGAAGCAGGAGTGTGGAAGGACTTACATGTGAGTAGTTGCTTGAGAAGTCTTGCCAGAAGGACCGGAATGTGACAAACTGTGTAGCAGACTGCAGGGTGGATAGAGAGGGGGAGAGAGAGGGAGAGGAGAGAGAGAGAGAGAGAGAGAGAGAGAGAGAGAGGGAGGGAGGGGGAGAGGGGGAGAGAGTGAGAGAGAATAGAGCGAGAGAGAGGGGACGGTAAAGGGTGAAGGGGTTGGAGAGAGAGGAAACGCAATGCTACATTGCAATGATTGTGGCTTTCACAATACAGCTGTGCAACTCCCAGACACACAGAACTACCCTTCTACCCTTCTAGCCCTACCTTGATCATTCGTATCACATCCTGTGTGGTGTTGCTCCCATGGTAAAACCTCGGGTGCCATTCGTTCGCACTCCAGTCAGCAAAGGTTGTCGGGTAGCGGGATATGCCTTTGGGGTCTTGCATCTGATTGGAGTCAAGTCAGAGGGAAGCGAAATCCCGCAAGACATGTGAGAGAAGCTTAAGAGAGAAAGAAACGCTTTCCTACAACATTCGTGCATTTGGGAACTGCTCACCTGGGGGGCGTTCTATGAATCCGTTCGTATCTGGTGCATATGTGCAAGTGCACCTCAACACAGCAACTCACATGCAGCATGGTTTGGATGTAGTGCTCACATGCAGCATGGTTTGGATGTAGTGCTCACATGCAGCATGGTTTGGATGTAGTGCTCACATGCAGCATGGTTTGGATGTAGTGCTCACATGCAGCATGGTTTGGATGTAGTGCTCACATGCAGCATGGTTTGGATGTAGTGCTCACATGCAGCATGGTTTGGATGTAGTGCTCATCGGCGCAGCACACCTTCCCCCATTGAAACCGAAACTGCAAGCAGGCGAGTAGAGGCAGCACGGGCGCGCGCAGAGAGGAGCGGGACAAAAATGAATGACATCGGCTTGCTCTTCAGGTCGAGGGCCCTGTATTGGCTGATAAGCAGGAAAGCGAGCTGTGGAAGAATGGAAACTTCCAATCATAACGAAGTGCTCATGCTGCTTGTTGCACCTGTGCCCAAGCTATTCGTACCCCACACCTCCCATTGCGCATGCACAGCACAGCACCCTCCCATCTCCCTTCACTCCCTAATTCCGTCACTCCCTCCCTCCCCCATTTCCCAGCCTCACCGCACAGCTCCTGTTGTGCACGGCGTAGTGCTGCGTGTCCTGCACCACCAGCTGCGCGTGGCGGCGCTGCAGCACGAGCCACTGGTTGCCCTTGCGGTAGTCCTGCGCGCCCACCAGCGGCTTGAAGATGTGCGGGATGTAGCGCCGGAAGGTCGCGTTGTACGGGTCGGGGTAGCTGCAGGGGAAGGGGAGAGAGGGGAGGGGAGGGGAATATTGAAGCGGAAGGAAGGCACAAGCATGATTGGCTTGAACATGTGCGGGATGCAGCGGCGGAAGGACGCCTTGTAGGGGTCGGGTAGCTGCAAAGGGGGAAGCGAAGGGAAGGGAGTGTTGAAGCAGGACAACTGATAGCCAAGAATGGGGAAGGGAGTAGCTGCAGGGAGGGGAATGCTGACGCTGCATGACAACTGATAGCCAAGAATGGGGAAGGGAGCTGCAGGGAGGGGAATGCTGACGCTGCATGACAACTGATAGCCAAGAATGGGGAAGGGGGTAGCTGCAGGGAGGGGAATGCTGACGCTGCATGACAACTGATAGCCAAGAATGTGTCTTGGATGTAACACCACGATGCGATGTAGCGCTGATAGCGTGGAATGTAGCGCAGTGTGCGCTGGGATTGCTTAAATCCGCTCCGTTTGTCAAGTGCGGGGTATCGAGTGGTTTACGGGGTGGCATAACCAGCCAATACGAAGCTGACAGGTGTGACTCACGCATCGACAAAGCTGACAGGTGTGACTCACGCATCGACAAAGCTGACAGGTGTGACTCACGCATCGACGAAGCTGACGGAGGTGGAGGCGACGTATTGATGAACGAAGTCGAACGGCCACAGTGGGATGCAACTGCGCACAGGGAGGCGAGGGACGGGGAGAATTGGGAGATGGGATGAGGCTGGGACGCGGAATGAGGGAAAAGAAGGCTTAGGTGGAAAGAACCTTTGAGAAATTATCAAGGTATTTGGAAATTGAGGCGAGCTGAAGCAACTGCTCTGAAAGCTTCGCTGTTGCTTCGAGTTCTTGCTCTGCGTGCGACGTTTCTGCGAACACGCGCGAGCACGTGCGACGTTCCTTCCAGTACCTTTCGGAGAGCAGCGCGAAGTGCTGGTTATCGGGGTCCTCCAGTGCCGCTGCCAGCAGCCGCCGCTCCGCGTCCACCATGCTGATTCCCCCCCATCGCACCTGACGGAGGAGGAAACAAAATGATAATAATAATATTAAAAAAAGAATAGAAATGGTACGATCTGTCAATCTATTCGTGCTAATAGCGGCACGACGATGGACCCGGAAAACAGCCAGTCATGAGATCAGAACACACGACGCGTCCAGCCATGCCATATATGGTGTCTATCCAGAGAGTAACTCAGTGACTTCTACGCATTCCCATCTGTGCTCACCTCACCCCCCGGGATCAGACTGTTTCTGAAAATGGCCGGCGAGTCAGCAGGGAAGGCGAAGGAGGCGTTGGATGCATGCACGTAGACGGAGTACCGGCCCTCGTGCCCCGCGAAGAATCTCTCCCAGAGCGGAGCGAATGGGAGTGGTCCACGTGTCAAGAAGAGAAACGCTACCTTCCCATGTTGACGGTTTTGGCGAATGACATTTACGTGCGACGATTTTCCGTTCGCTATATGTGGATTGCTGCCTGAATTTGCTTTAGAAGCAGATTTTACTATAACATGTGTGAATATGGAGAAATCGACCCAAAATAGCGGAGATAGTACGCCGAATATGACTACTATCGTAGCAAGTACTCGCAGAAACGTGTTTGCGGAAAGAGGTTTTAACGAGTAGGACTCATTGAGCGATCTGAGGGAAGGGGAACGGCGTAGCAGCAACGGCGTCGTGTGATCTACACTCTGGTTGAATGCTCGACCGTGATACAGCATCGTGTTCGCCGGCGAAACCCGAACGGCCCGTCGCTACGTTGTTTAGGTAACGAAACTAGGCGGAATGCCTCGAAACTAACCAAACGGTACCTGAGCGCCGCGTGGGCCAGAAACGAAGCTGCAATTAATTAGGAGTGTCGTGGGATGCAAGGAGACGCAAGGAGCAAGCAAGCAAAAGCGGCAGAAGGCAACGCAACGGTATCGCTGGCGGGCGAACAAGAAGCAAGCAGACTCCAATACCAACGGCAGGGTTGAGAAATGGATGGAAATTGGAATGGATAGGGGTGCAGCGAGCGCGGGGGAGACACATGAGCGTGTTGGAGTGTGCGTGGTGGGCTTTCAACCAAGTCCAGCCCCAAACCGACAGCGTTTCGGGAACCCGACAGCTGAGTTGACAACAAGACCAGGCTAGGGAGCCGAAACACACGACCAAGCCACGCAAGGCTGCTTCGTTTGGTAGCCCCAGACGTGGTTGGGATTCCAGACCCAAGGTGGGACGATTGAAATGCTTTTGTTCCGAGGAAACCCGAACGAATGGTGCCGATTGCGTTCGACGACGATAGGGGTCGTACAGCGCCACAGAAGCCCTGACGACCCGAGAGAAACGTGGATCAAAATCGAAGGCGAAACGGGTAACCACATACTATTTTTCTCTCGCTTGGCAGTCTTCGAAGCGCTTGCAGTAGGCTAGAGCACAAGGGAGAGCCCGAAATTCCGCGCGTCGTCAAAAAACATTCGCGCGGAGGTGAGGTGGTACGACCTCTGTGGGTACAGTTTCTGCCTGTCAAACCGAGGTAACACCAGCGCCGCCATTTACGAGGCGGTTCGCCGTGCGAGCCAAACTGGCTGCAATTCGATACTGATGTCTCCAGTATAAACAACAGTTGCCTAGGTTGAAGTGCAATCCAGCTGGTGTTCACCTGCCATTTGCTCACGAGAATCCGGATGCCGCGACAAGTTGAGCACCTTTTGGTGCACCCTTATTTCTCTCATTACTCAACTTCAACACATAATAAAGCCTAGCAACTCAATACAAGCATGACATATCACTAGGTTCTAAAATCCAAGGAGCTGCTGCGAGTTCTTGAGCAGGAACGGCAACGAGGACACGTGGAATTTCCTGGCGAACAGGAAGCAGTTTCGCACAGTGCCCTCCACGACACAAAATCCATTCTCAACCGTCTGCAGAGCAGGCCAGGAAGAGAGACACACAAGACCAAGGCAGACATAGTATGCGCATGGGCATTTGAGATGGAGGCAAGCAAGGCAAAGCAAGTGCAGGTGAGATCAAGGCAGGCAAAGCAGGTGCAAGGAGCAGGTGAGATCAAGGCAGGCAAAGCAGGTGCAAGGGCACATGGGATGAAAGCAGACAAAACACGCGCATTGACAAGACACGCGCATTGACAAAACACATGCACTAGAATCAACAGCGACCACAAACCAGCCAGAAGTATAAGGGAGTTCTAAGAGATAACTCACTGGAGCAGGTTGGGGTTTCTTAGGGTTTTCAATCTGCCAAGGGCGAAGACATGTACAAGCAGAGCATGGCACAACATTATTGGTTGCATAAGGGCATGGGGACAAGGAACGACCATGCGAGCATTGGAACATTGAAATTTAAAAGTACATTCAACTACATACAGAGGGGTTTTCAAATGGACTTCCAACTTACATAGGAGTATCTATTTCTAAACTTCTTCCAGTAGTAACGATACTGGATGTAGTGCTTTGTGGACTGCTCACCAGACAACAGACATTGGTGGCAAAGGGTATGTAGGGGAGGGAGAGGATAAAGGGAAGAAGGGGGGTGTGAAGGGGAAAAAGGGGGAATGAAGGGGAGAAGTAGGGCAGGGTACGAAGGTGGGAGAAGAAGGGAGGGGGGGGGCGAGATGAAAGGGGGACGGTTGGGGAAAAAGTGGGGAAAGGAGGGGGTGAAGGAGGGAAGTGATGGATGGGGAGGGAGCAGAGATATAGACAGAGGAGTCACACAAGGGTAGGCAAGGAGCAAGTGCGGAAGCAGGGATGTCAAGCGGCCCAGGCAGCCATGGAAGGCAGGGAGATGGCACAGGTAGGCATGGAAGAGCAGGAAACAGCACGGGAAGACAGTGAGAGTGGGAGGCAGGATGGGGAGTGCCACATGAATCTGAAAAGAGGTAAGCTCGATCCCAAGGCTGTTTCTCCCTTGTAGGAATTAAAAGGCTGTGTGGCGCACCTTGATGGTTTTGAAGAGCGCTTCACTCATGTTGTACGAGTAGTAGGTCTCGGGGTGGAACCGCCACTGGCTCCAGTCCGCCAGGGTCACGGGGAAGCGCGAGATTCCCGCTGGGTCCTTTAGCTGCGGGGAGAGGCGCGGAGAGTAGAGAGAGGAGGGGCGACTGAGCAGCATGTGTGTTATAGCGAGTATAGGGCATGCCTAAATTGAATGTGAGCTTGCATGGTGGAAACAAGGGGCGAGGGTGCAAGAATACGAAGGGAAGGCACTGGTTGCACAAAGAGGAACGAGGGATTGAAGGGAGAGGGGAATAGGATATGTGGAAAGAGGCAGAGCAGAGAGACATACAGCGAGGAGGATTTGAAGGTAGTGCTCGTCGGAGCAGCAGTACTTGGAGTGCTGCGCCCTCCACTGCCACGGGCACAGGCAAGGATTGTGGGGAGGAGATGGGGGATGGCGGAAGAAACAGGTGAGGAGGTGACGCGAATCAGAGCGCCAGTGGTTTAAGTGCTGTGCGACATGCCTCACGTCACGAGTTTGTGAGAGATTGCATGAAATGAAGGGGCGGAACAAGCCAGTAGTAAGGGAGGATGCACGCGGATGGCAAGACTGGCAGCGCCTTCCCGCCGAGCACCCTCCCTGCCCCTGCCGTACCTGGCAGGACTTGGAGTGCACGAGGTAGTGCTTCGTGTCCTGCACCACGAGCTCTAGGTGGGAATGCTACAAGGGCTCGCAACTTTCCCCCCTGCCAGCCAAGCAATCTCCCTCCCCTTTCCTGCCGTACCTGGCAGGACTTGGAGTGCACGAGGTAGTGCTCCGTGTCCTGCACCACGAGCTCCGCATGCCTGCGCTGCATGACGAACCACTGGCTGCCCTTGAGGAAGTCCTTGCGCCGGATGGCCGGCATGTGGATGTCTGGCAGGTACCGCCCAAACGCCTCGTCAAACGGGTCCGTGTGCCTGCAGAGGGGGCAGGGAAGGGTTGGGGAGGGGGAGACGGGGGAGGAGGGGGAAAGATTGTGGGGCGAAATTGGGGGTCGGGGTGGGGGTGACGGGCTGATGGCCGGCATGTGGATGTCCGGCAAGTACCGCCCAAACGCCTCGTCAAACGGATCCGTGTGCCTGCAGGGAGGGGGAGGGGGGGAGAGAGGGGGGGAGTGGGGATGACTGGGTGTCCTTGCGCCGGATGGCCGGCATGTGGATGTCCGGCAGGTACCGCCCAAACGCCTCGTCGAATGGGTCCGTGTGCCTGCAGGGAAGAGGGGGAAGGGGGGATGTGGGTTGGCGGATGGGCGACATGTGAATGACCAACCGATACACCCAGACGCCTCGTCCTCGTTCCCGCGTGGGGATGGGGCGAGTGGGGGGGAGGTGGGAGAGGACAAGGGTGAGGTATAGGTAAGCAGTCGTTTCGCTACGTTCATCAGGCGTGCCACCTTCTCATATCAAATCCTTCCTTGAGCTGCTACTTTGGGCCGTGTTGCAACAAGAGGGTAGGCTAAGAAGGAAGCGTGGGGCTGGGTGGGGGTTGGGAAGGGTTGGGGAGTGTGCGAAGGACGCGGTGTGCTTGATGGGCGTTGGGAAGAGGATTCGGATACGCCATGATAGGATGTACTTACGCCTCGACGAAGCTGATGTGCGTGCTGGAGATGTAATCGTGGATGTAGTCGAACGACCACAGCGGAATGCACCTGCCACCGCCGTGAAACACGTACCAGACAGTTAACCGCGGGGCAGCAATGGCAAGGACGGGGGGAAGGAGATTGAGGTATAATGCTTCCAGACACAAGAGTAGGAAGATGAATGCCCCGTAAAAAATGAAAAGGCGAGAGTGCACTGGAAACAAACAGAGAGAAATCTTGGACGAATTCAGTGGGTTACCACCCATCGACACACTCACGATTCCGAGACAAGGACGAAGTACTCGTTTCGCTTGTCCGTGACTGCGTAAGCCAACAGGCGTCGCTCGGCAGCCACGACGGACATTCGACCCCACTCCACCTGCACAAAACACGTGGCTACGGATCCTTAACGCGGAATTCAACATTGCAAGTGTCAACATTTACGATACCCGGAATTTCACGAAACCTGGAGAATAATAACATAGGAACGACAACATTCACCCAGAAAACACCGCCATCTAGAGGTGCGGAGCGCACCTTGCCGCCTGGTATTTGCCGGTCAACAAAAACTGGCGAGAAGTTGGAGGGGAATGTGAAATTGGGCTGCGAGGCGTGCACGTACACGGCGTAGCGACCCTCGTGACCCTTCAGGAATATAGAGAGAGACAAAGAGCAAAGGGCAAGGGAGGGAGTTTTGAGAGAGATGCTTGATGTTGCGAAGGACGTGCATTCGAGTGCACACAAGCAGCCCGAAACTTCAACCCTAGTGGAAGCAGATGCAGACTCCTCGCTATCATAGAGCTAAGCCAGTGCAGACACTTGAGCATACGTACTTGAAAAAACTTCTCCCACAGAGGGGCCAATGGCAGCGGTCCACGCGTCAGGAACATGAACGCAATTCTCCCTCCCGCATCAGCTGGCTCCGAGGGAGCGCCATAGCGAAGCAGGGATGTCAGTAGCGGAGATAGCGTTGCTGATAGGAGGAGGAAGAAGAGGGACGAGACGAGAAACGACAGCACGAAGACCAGCGCCAAGGAGCAAAGCACGCGGCAAATCCTCTCTGGGAGATAACCTTTGAGAGGCTTCTTATCCACCAGCCTCCCACCTTCGGAAATCATGGTTGTCTACGCAACTTCTATTGGCTAATTCAAACGAATTGCTTCAGGCGCTACTTGAAAGGCTCTAAGAACGATCTAGACGAACCGTAATAAAGGGCGGCACTCGCCGTCGATCTCCTGGACGAGTGCAATCTACGCGTCATAATTTTAATTATAGTGTTTCCGCTGCCAGCATTGTGAGATTAAAGGACCGAAGCGCGCGATCATGCAGTGACGGTCTCGTTTAGGTTAGAAAGAACCGAGAGAAAACGTCGGGTGCACCTCTATCAACACCTACTCTGTTCCACACTCATAACTTCCGCTACGACGTGAAAATTCGAGCTCCAGTCACAAGCACGTCAGAGGTCACAAGCTATCACGGGACGAAATATGCCAAAACACTGACAAAACCGTCAACCGAAGTGGTCTTGCTCTATAGCCTTGGCCCCACCAATGGCGTAGACACGTTCAAGATAGCGATGGCTGCTGGTAGTTGGTGCGAGAGATGTCAAGAGGCTAGGTAGAACCAAGGTAGAAGAGGCTAGAGGCGAAAATCAGGAGGTTGTTGTGATTGTGGAAAGGGGGGTGTGAGGGGTGAGGGAAAACCAAGGGGACAAGAGAGAATCTACCGCGATGGAATCTCGAGGGTCTACCTCGGGATGATGTTTTGTCTGCATCAGGTATGGGAGTGCTTGAGGAGGAGTAGTCAGGCTCGGAGCGAACCTGGCTATTGCAGACAATCATGTCAGTGACCAATGAATTCGCGGTCTCCCGCCACCGAATGCCGTGATTGAGCCATTCAATAGTCAAAATAGCTCGGGCGCTCCAGGCTCGGCGCGAGTTTCGGGTTCTGACGGCTCGCAAGAGGAGTTTCGGTTCGGGCCAAACCACTTTGCAACTAGCCACGGCGAATTTGGCGAGCCTGCTTCTGAAGGAGAACCCCTCCGGTGTACTCCTCAGTAGAGCCTTCAATAAAGTGTATGGTACGACTGAGTTTATGCGCTCAAAGTAGTAATCATCCATGCACAAGCGATAGCACACGCTCTTCCAATGCATCGCTTTTGATTTTGGAATCTCCCTTCTATGAAGTTCCAAAATGAGAGATTAGTTGGCCTGTCGTCCACAATGGAACCATGAAATGTCTGAGAAATAGGTGCGCATTACAGCACGACGTGCACCTAATGATATGGAGATCGCGTTCTTCGTAAGCTGTGCAACGCCTCGCGTAAATTAAAGTCGTAGGTCATTGGTTGATTCGACACGGTCAATCTGGCGTTCTGTCAGCGAGGTAACCTCACGGAGCGACAGACTGTCGTCTGCGTGGCTTGGCGCGAGCTAGCTACTATCTTCGGCAGGAAATCAATCGGTTCCACGAGGTTAGTCTGGCGAGCAGAGAGCCAGACGGACAGAGTGGTCGAGATTCGCGAGCCGGACGACACGAACAGACGCCATTGCGAACATACAGTCGGACGGAGAGAGAGAATCGAGCAGACGGCCGGCCGGGCGGTTAGACGAACGCACGGACGAGCGGACGGACGGGCAGCAAGTGCGGGACGCGCGGTGAAGTAGGGAGCGTGGGGCGGCATGGAGCCGGATGGGAGCATCGAGTCGGCGTCGGTGATCCGCGTGGTGGTGCTGCAGGTCGGCGAGATTACCGCGTCCGCCTTCCGCACCTACTCCAGCCTCATCATGAAACACAGGTGCGCACCTACTCCAGCCTCATCATGAAACACAGGTGCGCACCTACTCCAGCCTCATCATGAAACACAGGTGCGCACCTACTCCAGCCTCATCATGAAACACAGGTGCGCACCTACTCCAGCCTCATCATGAAACACAGTTGCGCACCTACTCCAGCCTCATCATGAAACACAGGTGCGCACCTACTCCAGCCTCATCATGAAACACAGGTGCGCACACGCGTTCCTCAGCCTTGGGAATATCATTAAGGGCATTGGTAAGTGACAATGCCCCAACAATGGTCCGTCCCCTGCTTGCACTCTAGCCCTCCCCGCACACCAGCTCCTTGCTGCCCTCCCCTTCGCCCTCCCCTCATCAGAGTGATGCCGCTGCAGGGCGTGTTCGGGTACTACAAGGAGCACCAGAAGAGCCCCTTCTCGCACCAGGTGAGCCGCTCCTGTCTCGAATTGACACGCCTTTCCGCATCAATGCTCTATGCCTCGCGTTGCTTCCCCTCCTGCCACGTACTCGCTTCAATGAGCCTCTCCTTTGCACTGCTGCAATCGCCCTCCATTGTTCCAACTCCCTCCACCCCTCGCGCTCGTGCCTTTCATCCCGCCACTTCTCTGCTCTGCTCTGCGCGCGTGCAGCCATGGACAACGGGGTCGCTGCGTTTCAACTTCATTCTGGGCGGCAGCAGCCGCAGCCCCTGGCAGGAGTTCGTGGCACAGCGCAAGGTGCGAGGGGAGGGTGGAGAATGGAGGTTCTTGAGGCACAGAGGAACGTGGGATGGGGGCAATGGGAGTATTTTGGGGTAGAGGAAGGTGAGGTGGGGAACATGTTGGTACTTGTGGCATTGCGGATGGCACAAGGTGGGGTAGCATGAGGGTCAACGGACCGTACACTTCCCCTCCCTCTCCCGCTCACCCCTCTCCTCCCTCCCTCCTTTCGCTATTGCCCCTGCAGATCCACGGGGTGATAGGCGTGTGTCACTGCCCGCGCATGCCAGACACAGCAGCGGCGTACGAGGAGTTTGTGCTGGCGTGCAAGGCGTACCCCCTCGCGCAGGTCAAGCGCTGCATCGCCTTCGACCCCAACACCGAGCAGGTACGCTGTGAGGCGTGCATGTGTGGCTGTGAGGCGTGCAGTGCAGTGCAGGTATGGCTGTTGAGAGCTCTTAGAAGTGAAGTGACTCCACTTGTGCTGGCGTGCAAGGCGTACCCCCTCGCTCAGGTCAAGCGCTGCATCGCCTTCGACCCCAACACCGAGCAGGTGTGCTGTTTGAGATTGCTGATTGAGAATGATGATGGAGAATGCTTGCAAGTGGCTCTTCTCCTCCCCTGCTGCACCGGGGAGGGGAGCCTCCCACTCCACCCCTGCTGCACCGGGGAGGGGAGCCTCCCACTCCACCCCTGCTGCACCGGGGAGGGGAGCCTCCCACTCCACCCCTGCTGCACCGGGGAGGGGAGCCTCCCACTCCACCCCTGCTGCACCGAGGAGCCTCTCGCTCTTTAATAACTACCCATCCTCTCCCCGCTCCTCCCCCATCCTCTCCCCTCCCCCCCCCCTTCCAGCTGGCAAGGAAGGACGTGCAGCTGCACAACCTGTTCGTCCTCCCCTCACCGCTTGTATCTTTTCCTCCCCCCTCCCCCCCCTTCCAGCTGGCAGAGGAAGACCCGCAGCGGCGCAACCTGGTGATCCTGTCAGGAGCGGATCAATAGCGGCTGATGTCGGTGGTTCCCTCCTCATCCCTCATATATCTATTCCCCCCCGCTTCCCCCCCCTCTCAGCTGGCAGAGGAGGATCCGCAGCGGCGCAACCTGGTGATTCTGTCGGGCGCGGATCAGCAGCGGCTGGAGGCGCTGCTGGTGTCGGTGATGCACGACTTTGCCGCGTGTGTGCTCATGGCGCTCGAGAGCTGGGTGCTGCATGTTGATCCGATTGCGGCTATCTTCTTGTCACCCCTTGACAACCCCAATGTCACACCCAATGAGGATGTGAGTGGGCTTGATGAGTCGTGGTAGAGTGTGGCCGCATGTGTGCTCTTGAGAGCTGGGTGCTGCATGTTGATCCCATTGCGGCTATCTTCCACTCGCCGCTCGACAACCCCAACGTTACACCCAACGAGGATGTGAGTGGGCTAGAGGCTGAGCAAAATGAGGTTGAGAGTGAGCAGTGGCAGAGATCTCATTGCGGCAATCTTTCTTTCGCCACTGGACAACCCCAATGTTACTCCCAATGAGGATGTGAGTTCGCTTTTACTGTGGCAGAGCAAGTAAGCAGCCTACAGGGGTGTGATTGGGCGTGAGGCATTTCAAAGCGTGGCTTTGGAGCGTGTGTGCTCATGGCGCTCGAGAGCTGGGTGCTGCACGTTGATCCCATTGTGGCTATCTTCATCTCTCCTCTTGACAACCCTAATGTCACACCTTACGAGGACGTGAGTGCTCCCCGTTTGAGGATTGAGTATCCCAGTATTCCGGTATCCAGGTTTCCCCGGTATCCCGGTATCCCGGTACACCGTTATCCCGGTTTCCCGGTTTCTTGGTTTCACGGTTTCCTGGTTTCCCGGTTTCCCGGTTTCCCGGTTTCCCGGTTTCTCGGTTTCCCGGTTTCCCGGTTTCCCGGTTTCCCGGTTTTCCGGTTTCCCGGTTTCCCGGTTTCACGGTCTCCCGGTTTCCCGGAGCACCAGCGCATGAGCACCCAGCCCCTTCTGCTCTCGATTACACTCTCCCTGCTGCCTCCCCTACTGCTCCTCCTGCTCGCCCCCGCTCCCCCAGGCGGCGCGGCTGAAGAAGAAGCGCCTGGCGCGCATACAGAAGGCCATCGGCGACTACTGCCTGCTGGCGGGGTCGCCTCTTGACGCGCGCAGCCACTACGGCACGGCCATCGAGCTCGGGCGCCTCACCAACAGCACAGACCCGCTCTGGCTCGCCGGTGCCCTGGAGGGGCATGTTAGCACTCTGGCGGTGAGTTGGGGGGCTGGCGGGGGAGGGAGGCGGGAGGGAGGGATTTTAAGAGGTGCTTCGACGGTGGTCCTTGCCTTGGGCGCGATTGAAGCTGAAGAGGCTGTCTGCGGTGTTGTGCTTTGTGGTGTGTGGTGTGTGTGGGCAGGTGGAGAAGGGGCGGTGGGACGAGGAGTTGGAGGAGGAGATCCGTACCAAGTACAGCGAGATCGTGCCGCTCTACCGCAAGTGAGCTCTCTTACTTAAATAAAAGAAAAAGGCTACTGGACGAGGACAGTTGAAAGTAGTACAGCAAAGTTGTGCCACTCTAATGCAACTGAGTGTAGGGAGATTGGGCATGCTGTAACGAGCTAAAAGTGCGAGTGTTGAGAAGTTCTCCCTCATTCTTCACACGAGTGTGTGCAAGTCTTCAAAGGCCCATCCCGCCCTCCCTTGCGTTCCTGTCAGGGCCGGTGCGATGATATTTGAGCTGGAAGCCCTCATAAAGGTTGCCAGATTCATCTGCCGGTTAGTACAGCTCTGTCGCTACCTCCACTACTACCTCTGCCACCTCTGGCACTGCGTCCTTCCTTCCCTGTCCATTGCTCCTGTACGCACTATCCACTGTCCCAAGCGCTACCACCGCTATCACTGCCTCCCGCTACCACTGCCTCTCTCTGCTTTCCCCCTCGCTAGCAGATGAGAAACCACGCCCTCTCCCTATAACTTGCCTCCCCTATTCTCTCAGCCGCACCCTTTCTTTCGTGCACCCCCTCTCTTCCTCACCTCTGTTGTGCATGGCAGCAAGGAGATGGCGCGGGACGTGGTGGACTTGCTGGCACAGGCGGTGGAGACGGGGCGAGGGCTGCAGAACCCCAGTGACCTCCTCGTGCTCTACATTGAGGTGCGGCGACCCAACCAGTCACCCACTCACTCACCCATACACCCACCTGCTCATGATACATCCATCCACCTTTGATCCACCCACCCATCCACCTATTTCGCCACCCACCGACGCACGCACATACATGGTACATGCGTGCATGCTGGCTAGCTTCTCCCCCACATGTCACAATCGTGCTTTACTCCTCCCCACGCCCCCACGTGCAGGTGGCACGCATATTCCAGCAGCTGGGCTACGAGCGCAAGGCTACAAGCGAGGGCATTTTCCCTTTCATAAGCCTCCCTCCCCCCTTTCCCCACACGCTTCCTCTCTAACCCTGTCTCTTGCAGGTGGCGCGCATATTCCAGCAGCTGGGCTACGAGCGCAAGGCGGCCTTCTTCACGCGCCAGGTGGCCAAGCTGTACGAGCAGCAGGAGTCCCGCTTCGCTGCCGTCAGCGCTCTGCAGGTCAGTGCAACCAGGTGGTTGAAACAGAAGGTGCAACCAGTGCAACCAGGTGATTGACTCAGAAGGTGCAACCAGGTGACATTTAAGTCGACTCAGAAGGCAGCAGGAGTCACTCTTTGCTGCTGTCAGCGCGCTGCAGTGCAGCCTCCCCCCTCCTGTGCCCGTCATGCCATGATACAGTACCTGACGGTTGTTGCACGTCACTGCCTGCCCTGTGCCATCACAGTGCATTACAGCTAAGTGCTGTGCCCACTTCAATTCGCTCTCTTCATCCGTCCCCGTGTGGCCGCTGTGGCTACAAGCTGGACCAAGGCGCGCCCGTGGACCAAGGCGCGCCCCCGGACCAAGGCGCGCCCGTGGACCAAGGCGCGCCCGTGGACCAAGGCGCGCCCGTGGACCAAGGCGCGCCCCCGGACCAAGGCGCGCCCCCGGACCAAGGCGCGCCCCCGGACCAAGGCGCGCCCCCGGACCAAGGCGCGCCCCCGGACCAAGGCGCGCCCCCGGACCAAGGCGCGCCCCCGGACCAAGGCGCGCCCCCGGACCAAGGCGCGCCCCCGGACCAAGGCGCGCCCCCGGACCAAGGCGCGCCCCCGGACCAAGGCGCGCCCCCGGACCAAGGCGCGCCCCCGGACCAAGGCGCGCCCCCGGACCAAGGCGCGCCCCCGGACCAAGGCGCGCCCCCGGACCAAGGCGCGCCCCCGGACCAAGGCGCGCCCCCGGACCAAGGCGCGCCCCCGGACCAAGGCGCGCCCCCGGACCAAGGCGCGCCCCCGGACCAAGGCGCGCCCCCGGACCAAGGCGCGCCCCCGGACCAAGGCGCGCCCCCGGACCAAGGCGCGCCCGGCCTCGTGTGGCTGCTGGGTCAACCCTTAGGCTTCAAGCTGCAGTCGCTTGGGTGACTATTGTTGAGTCGATTCAAGATAAAAAAATAATAAAAGAAGAAGTCGCTCCCTCTACGCCTCTCAACTCACAGGTGCTGGCCCTGGCGTCTACGTGCTACAAGGTGCAATCGCTTGGGTGACGATTGAGTGGACTCAAGATTTATGAAATCATCACCCCCATGTTCCGTCCCTTCACCCCCCACAGGTGCTGGCGCTGGCGTCTACCTCCTACAAGGTGCAGTCGCTCGCACTCTCCCCCGTGCCCTCCCCCGCCCTCCCTGACAATCCCCGTGGCACAGCACCCGGATCAGCAGCAGCAGGCGGAGGCGGAGGAGGAGGAGCGGGAGCAGGGGGGGTGGGGGGTAAGGCAGGGGGGAAGGGCAGCAGGGCTGGGGTGACGGTGTTGGAAAGCAGTGCACCGCCGTTGGGAGGGGGGCAGTGGAGCAGACTGCAGATGGAGCTGCTGAGTGACATGCTCGCTGTTGCTGTGCGTGCTGGCGAGCCCCTTGCTGCGTGGGCTGCTGCAGCACGGCTTCTGCGCGGCTTCTACCCTCTCATCCTGCCACAAAGCCAGGTATGGGTATCTGGAGCAGGCTGCAGATGGAGCTGTTGAGTGATATGCTCTCTGTTGCTGTGCGCGCCGAGAAGCCCCTCGCTGCGTGGGCTGCCGCTGCTCGCCTGCTAAGGGGATTCTACCCGCTCATCCTGCCGCAGAGCCAGGTAGGTGGGGCTACCTTGCCTGCTATTTTCTCCTATTACCAATGCAATCACCTCGCTTGTGCCACTCCCTTGTCTCTCCCTCGCTCTCACCACGTCCTCTGGACCACCTGTTCCCTTCCTTCATGCACCTTCTTCCCTCCCACCAGGAATCACTGGCCCAAGCACTCACATCGGCCAGTGAGAGGCTGCCAGCTGGCACCCGCTGCCCAGACCTTGCCCTTCCCTTCGTCAGGTAGTGCTGGCCATCAGCATCAGCGCATCAGCATCAGCATCAGCATCAGCATCAGCATCAGCGCATCAGCATCAGTATCAGCATCAGCATCAGCATCAGCATCAGCGCATCAGCATCAGCATCAGCGCATCAGCATCAGCATCAGCGCATCAGCATCAGCGCATCAGCATCAGCATCAGCATCAGCATCAGCGCATCAGCATCAGCGCATCAGCATCAGCATCAGCATCAGCATCAGCATCAGCGCATCAGCATCAGCATCAGCATCAGCGCATCAGCATCAGCATCAGCATCAGCGCATCAGCATCAGCATCAGCGCATCAGCATCAGCGCATCAGCATCAGCATCAGCGCATCAGCATCAGCGCATCAGCATCAGCGCATCAGCATCAGCGCATCAGCATCAGCGCATCAGCATCAGCATCAGCATCAGCATCAGCGTATCAGCATCAGCATCAGCAGCAGCAGCATCAGCATCAGCATCAGCATCAGCGCATCAGCATCAGCATCAGCATCAGCAGCAGCAGCATCAGCATCAGCATCAGCATCAGCATCAGCATCAGCATCAGCGCATCAGCATCAGCATCAGCATCAGCAGCAGCAGCATCAGCATCAGCATCAGCATCAGCGCATCAGCATCAGCATCAGCATCAGCATCAGCATCAGCATCAGCATCAGCATCAGCGCATCAGCATCAGCATCAGCATCAGCATCAGCATCAGCGCATCAGCATCAGCGCATCAGCATCAGCGCATCAGCATCAGCATCAGCATCAGCAGCATCAGCATCAACATCAGCATCAGCATCAGCATCAGCGTATCAGCATCAGCATCAGCATTAGCATCAGCATCAGCATCAGCGCATCAGCATCAGCGCATCAGCATCAGCGCATCAGCATCAGCATCAGCGTCAGCATCAGCATCAGCATCAGCGCATCAGCATCAGCATCAGCATCAGCGCATCAGCATCAGCATCAGCGCATCAGCATCAGCGCATCAGCATCAGCATCAGCGCATCAGCATCAGCGCATCAGCATCAGCGCATCAGCATCAGCGCATCAGCATCAGCGCATCAGCATCAGCATCAGCATCAGCATCAGCGTATCAGCATCAGCATCAGCAGCAGCAGCATCAGCATCAGCATCAGCATCAGCGCATCAGCATCAGCATCAGCAGCAGCAGCATCAGCATCAGCATCAGCATCAGCATCAGCATCAGCATCAGCGCATCAGCATCAGCATCAGCATCAGCATCAGCAGCAGCAGCATCAGCATCAGCATCAGCATCAGCATCAGCGCATCAGCATCAGCATCAGCATCAGCATCAGCATCAGCGCATCAGCATCAGCATCAGCATCAGCATCAGCGCATCAGCATCAGCATCAGCGCATCAGCATCAGCATCAGCGCATCAGCATCAGCATCAGCATCAGCGCATCAGCATCAGCATCAGCATCAGCATCAGCGCATCAGCATCAGCATCAGCATCAGCGCATCAGCATCAGCATCAGCGCATCAGCATCAGCATCAGCATCAGCGCATCAGCATCAGCATCAGCATCAGCATCAGCATCAGCGCATCAGCATCAGCATCAGCGCATCAGCATCAGCGCATCAGCATCAGCATCAGCATCAGCATCAGCATCAGCGCATCAGCATCAGCATCAGCATCAGCGCATCAGCATCAGCATCAGCATCAGCATCAGCGCATCAGCATCAGCATCAGCATCAGCATCAGCATCAGCGCATCAGCATCAGCATCAGCATCAGCATCAGCATCAGCATCAGCGCATCAGCATCAGCATCAGCATCAGCATCAGCGCATCAGCATCAGCGCATCAGCATCAGCATCAGCATCAGCGCATCAGCATCAGCATCAGCATCAGCATCAGCATCAGCGCATCAGCATCAGCATCAGCGCATCAGCATCAGCATCAGCGCATCAGCGCATCAGCATCAGCATCAGCGCATCAGCATCAGCATCAGCATCAGCATCAGCGCATCAGCATCAGCATCAGCGCATCAGCATCAGCATCAGCGCATCAGCATCAGCATCAGCGCATCAGCATCAGCGCATCAGCATCAGCATCAGCGCATCAGCATCAGCATCAGCATCAGCGCATCAGCATCAGCATCAGCATCAGCGCATCAGCATCAGCATCAGCATCAGCGCATCAGCATCAGCATCAGCATCAGCGCATCAGCATCAGCATCAGCGCATCAGCATCAGCATCAGCATCAACATCAGCATCAGCGCATCAGCATCAGCATCAGCATCAGCGCATCAGCATCAGCATCAGCGCATCAGCATCAGCGCATCAGCATCAGCATCAGCATCAGCATCAGCATCAGCGCATCAGCATCAGCATCAGCATCAGCGCATCAGCATCAGCATCAGCATCAGCATCAGCATCAGCGCATCAGCATCAGCATCAGCATCAGCATCAGCATCACATCATCGCATCAGCATCAGCATCAGCATCAGCATCAGCATCAGCGCATCAGCATCAGCATCAGCATCAGCATCAGCGCATCAGCATCAGCGCATCAGCATCAGCATCAGCATCAGCGCATCAGCATCAGCATCAGCATCAGCATCAGCATCAGCGCATCAGCATCAGCATCAGCGCATCAGCATCAGCATCAGCGCATCAGCGCATCAGCATCAGCATCAGCGCATCAGCGCATCAGCATCAGCATCAGCGCATCAGCATCAGCATCAGCATCAGCATCAGCGCATCAGCATCAGCATCAGCGCATCAGCATCAGCATCAGCGCATCAGCATCAGCATCAGCGCATCAGCATCAGCATCAGCGCATCAGCATCAGCGCATCAGCATCAGCATCAGCGCATCAGCATCAGCATCAGCATCAGCGCATCAGCATCAGCATCAGCATCAGCGCATCAGCATCAGCATCAGCATCAGCGCATCAGCATCAGCATCAGCATCAGCGCATCAGCATCAGCATCAGCGCATCAGCATCAGCATCAGCATCAACATCAGCATCAGCGCATCAGCATCAGCATCAGCATCAGCGCATCAGCATCAGCATCAGCGCATCAGCATCAGCATCAGCATCAGCGCATCAGCATCAGCATCAGCATCAGCGCATCAGCATCAGCATCAGCGCATCAGCATCAGCATCAGCGCATCAGCATCAGCATCAGCGCATCAGCATCAGCATCAGCATCAGCGCATCAGCATCAGCATCAGCATCAGCATCAGCAACAGCATCAGCATCAGCGCATCAGCATCAGCATCAGCATCAGCGCATCAGCATCAGCATCAGCATCAGCGCATCAGCATCAGCATCAGCGCATCAGCATCAGCATCAGCATCATCAGCATCAGCATCAGCATCATCAGCATCAGCATCAGCATCAGCGCATCAGCATCAGCACATCAGCATCAGCATCAGCATCAGCATCAGCATCAGCGCATCAGCATCAGCATCAGCATCAGCATCAGCGCATCAGCATCAGCGCATCAGCATCAGCGCATCAGCATCAGCATCAGCATCAGCATCAGCGCATCAGCATCAGCGCATCAGCATCAGCATCAGCGCATCAGCATCAGCATCAGCATTAGCATCAGCATCAGCATCAGCGCATCAGCATCAGCGCATCAGCATCAGCGCATCAGCATCAGCATCAGCACCAGCATCAGCATCAGCATCAGCATCAGCGCATCAGCGCATCAGCATCAGCAGCATCAGCATCAGCATCAGCAGCAGCATCAGCATCAGCATCAGCATTAGCATCAGCATCAGCATCAGCGCATCAGCATCAGCATCAGCGCATCAGCATCAGCATCAGCATCAGCGCATCAGCATCAGCATCAGTGCATCAGCATCAGCGCATCAGCATCAGCATCAGCGCATCAGCATCAGCATCAGCGTATCAGCATCAGCATCAGCGCATCAGCATCAGCGCATCAGCATCAGCGCATCAGCATCAGCGCATCAGCATCAGCGCATCAGCATCAGCGCATCAGCATCAGCGCATCAGCATCAGCGCATCAGCATCAGCGCATCAGCATCAGCATCAGCATCAGCGCATCAGCATCAGCATCAGCATCAGCGCATCAGCATCAGCGCATCAGCATCAGCGCATCAGCATCAGCATCAGCATCAGCATCAGCATCAGCGCATCAGCATCAGCATCAGCATCAGCGCATCAGCATCAGCGCATCAGCATCAGCATCAGCATTAGCATCAGCATCAGCATCAGCATCAGCGCATCAGCATCAGCATCAGCATCAGCGCATCAGCATCAGCATCAGCGCATCAGCATCAGCATCAGCATCAGCATCAGCGCATCAGCATCAGCATCAGCATCAGCGCATCAGCATCAGCATGTGCATCAGCATCAGCATCAGCATCAGCGCATCAGCATCAGCACATCAGCATCAGCATCAGCATCAGCGCATCAGCATCAGCATCAGCATCAGCGCATCAGCATCAGCATCAGCGCATCAGCATCAGCGCATCAGCATCAGCATCAGCATCAGCATCAGCGCATCAGCATCAGCATCAGCATCAGCATCAGCAGCATCAGCATCAGCGCATCAGCATCAGCGCATCAGCATCAGCATCAGCATCAGCGCATCAGCATCAGCATCAGCATCAGCGCATCAGCATCAGCATCAGCGCATCAGCATCAGCATCAGCATCAGCATCAGCGCATCAGCATCAGCATCAGCATCAGCGCATCAGCATCAGCATCAGCGCATCAGCGCATCAGCATCAGCATCAGCATCAGCACATCAGCATCAGCATCAGCATCAGCGCATCAGCATCAGCATCAGCAACAGCATCAGCATCAACATCAGCATCAGCATCAGCATCAGCGTATCAGCATCAGCATCAGCATTAGCATCAGCATCAGCATCAGCGCATCAGCATCAGCGCATCAGCATCAGCGCATCAGCATCAGCGCATCAGCATCAGCGCATCAGCATCAGCGCATCAGCATCAGCGCATCAGCATCAGCGCATCAGCATCAGCGCATCAGCATCAGCATCAGCATCAGCGCATCAGCATCAGCATCAGCATCAGCGCATCAGCATCAGCATCAGCATCAGCGCATCAGCATCAGCGCATCAGCATCAGCATCAGCATCAGCGCATCAGCATCAGCGCATCAGCATCAGCATCAGCGCATCAGCATCAGCATCAGCGCATCAGCATCAGCATCAGCATCATCAGCATCAGCATCAGCATCATCAGCATCAGCATCAGCATCAGCGCATCAGCATCAGCACATCAGCATCAGCATCAGCATCAGCATCAGCATCAGCGCATCAGCATCAGCATCAGCATCAGCATCAGCGCATCAGCATCAGCGCACAGCATCAGCATCAGCATCAGCATCAGCGCATCAGCATCAGCGCATCAGCATCAGCATCAGCGTTTCAGCATCAGCATCAGCATCAGCATCAGCGCATCAGCATCAGCGCATCAGCATCAGCGCATCAGCATCAGCGCATCAGCATCAGCATTAGCATCAGCGCCAGTATCAGCATCAGCATCAGCATCAGCGCATCAGCGCATCAGCATCAGCGCATCAGCATCAGCATCAGCGCATCAGCATCAGCATCAGCATTAGCATCAGCATCAGCATCAGCGCATCAGCATCAGCATCAGCATCAGCGCATCAGCATCAGCATCAGCATCAGCGCATCAGCATCAGCATCAGCATCAGCATCAGCATCAGTGCATCAGCAGTCATCGCATCAGCATCAGCGCATCAGCATCAGCATCAGCGCATCAGCATCAGCATCAGCGCATCAGCATCAGCATCAGCATCAGCATCAGCGCATCAGCATCAGCATCAGCGCATCAGCATCACATGAGCCGAAGCATCAGCATCAGCGCATCAGCATCAGCGCATCAGCATCAGCATCAGCATCAGCATCAGCGCATCAGCATCAGCATCAGCGCATCAGCATCAGCATCAGCATCAGCGCATCAGCATCAGCATCAGCATCAGCGCATCAGCATCAGCATCAGCATCAGCATCAGCATCAGCGCATCAGCATCAGCGCATCAGCATCAGCATCAGCATCAGCGCATCAGCATCAGCATCAGCATCAGCAGCATCAGCATCAACATCAGCATCAGCATCAGCATCAGCGTATCAGCATCAGCATCAGCATCAGCGCATCAGCATCAGCGCATCAGCATCAGCGCATCAGCATCAGCGCATCAGCATCAGCGCATCAGCATCAGCGCATCAGCATCAGCGCATCAGCATCAGCGCATCAGCATCAGCATCAGCATCAGCGCATCAGCATCAGCATCAGCATCAGCGCATCAGCATCAGCGCATCAGCATCAGCGCATCAGCATCAGCATCAGCATCAGCGCATCAGCATCAGCGCATCAGCATCATCATCACATTAGCATCAGCATCAGCATCAGCATCAGCGCATCAGCATCAGCATCAGCATCAGCGCATCAGCATCAGCATCAGCGCATCAGCATCAGCATCAGCGCATCAGCATCAGCATCAGCGCATCAGCATCAGCATCAGCATCAGCATCAGCGCATCAGCATCAGCATCAGCATCAGCGCATCAGCATCAGCATGAGCATCAGCATCAGCATCAGCGCATCAGCATCAGCATCAGCATCAGCATCAGCATCAGCGCATCAGCATCAGCATCAGCATCAGCGCATCAGCATCAGCATCAGCGCATCAGCATCAGCGCATCAGCATCAGCATCAGCATCAGCGCATCAGCATCAGCATCAGCATCAGCATCAGCATCAGCATCAGCGCATCAGCATCAGCGCATCAGCATCAGCATCAGCATCAGCGCATCAGCATCAGCATCAGCATCAGCATCAGCATCAGCGCATCAGCATCAGCGCATCAGCATCAGCATCAGCATCAGCGCATCAGCATCAGCATCAGCATCAGCGCATCAGCATCAGCATCAGCGCATCAGCATCAGCATCAGCATCAGCATCAGCGCATCAGCATCAGCATCAGCATCAGCGCATCAGCATCAGCATCAGCGCATCAGCGCATCAGCATCAGCATCAGCGCATCAGCATCAGCATCAGCATCAGCAGCATCAGCATCAGAATCAGCATCAGCATCAGCATCAGCATCAACATCAGCATCAGCATCAGCATCAGCGTATCAGCATCAGCATCAGCATTAGCATCAGCATCAGCATCAGCGCATCAGCATCAGCGCATCAGCATCAGCGCATCAGCATCAGCGCATCAGCATCAGCGCATCAGCATCAGTGCATCAGCATCAGCGCATCAGCATCAGCGCATCAGCATCAGCGCAATGAGCATCAGCATCAGCATCATCATCAGCATCAGCATCAGCATCAGCGCATCAGCATCAGCATCAGCATCAGCATCAGCGCATCAGCATCAGCGCATCAGCATCAGCATCAGCATCAGCGCATCAGCATCAGCGCATCAGCATCAGCATCAGCGCATCAGCATCAGCATCAGCGCATCAGCATCAGCATCAGCAGCATCAGCATCAGCATCAGCATCATCAGCATCAGCATCAGCATCAGCGCATCAGCATCAGCACATCAGCATCATCAGCATCAGCATCAGCATCAGCATCAGCATCAGCGCATCAGCATCAGCATCAGCATCAGCGCATCAGCATCAGCGCATCAGCATCAGCATCAGCATCAGCATCAGCGCATCAGCATCAGCGCATCAGCATCAGCATCAGCATCAGCGTTTCAGCATCAGCATCAGCATCAGCATTAGCATCAGCATCAGCATCAGCGCATCAGCATCAGCGCATCAGCATCAGCGCATCAGCATCAGCATCAGCATCAGCACCAGCATCAGCATCAGCATCAGCATCAGCGCATCAGCGCATCAGCATCAGCGCATCAGCATCAGCATCAGCGCATCAGCATCAGCATCAGCATATCAGCATCAGCATCAGCGCATCAGCATCAGCATCAGCGCATCAGCATCAGCATCAGCATCAGCGCATCAGCATCAGCATCAGTGCATCAGCATCAGCGCATCAGCATCAGCATCAGCATCAGCGCATCAGCATCAGCATCAGCGTATCAGCATCAGCATCAGCATCAGCGCATCAGCATCAGCGCATCAGCATCAGCGCATCAGCATCAGCGCATCAGCATCAGCGCATCAGCATCAGCGCATCAGCATCAGCGCATCAGCATCAGCGCATCAGCATCAGCATCAGCATCAGCGCATCAGCATCAGCATCAGCATCAGCGCATCAGCATCAGCGCATCAGCATCAGCGCATCAGCGCATCAGCATCAGCATCAGCATCAGCGCATCAGCATCAGCGCATCAGCATCAGCATTAGCATCAGCATCAGCATCAGCATCAGCGCATCAGCATCAGCATCAGCATCAGCGCATCAGCATCAGCATCAGCGCATCAGCATCAGCGCATCAGCATCAGCATCAGCATCAGAGCATCAGCATCAGCATCAGCATCAGCATCAGCGCATCAGCATCAGCATCAGCATCAGCGCATCAGCAGCAGCATAGCGCATCAGCATCAGCATCAGCGCATCAGCATCAGCGCATCAGCATCAGCATCAGCGCATCAGCATCAGCATCAGCATCAGCGCATCAGCATCAGCATCAGCGCATCAGCATCAGCATCAGCGCATCAGCATCAGCATCAGCATCAGTGCATCAGCATCAGCATCAGCGCATCAGCATCAGCGCATCAGCATCAGCGCATCAGCATCAGCATCAGCATCAGCATCAGCGCATCAGCATCAGCATCAGTGCATCAGCATCAGCGCATCAGCATCAGCATCAGCATCAGCGCATCAGCATCAGCATCAGCGTATCAGCATCAGCATCAGCATCAGCATCAGCGCATCAGCATCAGCGCATCAGCATCAGCGCATCAGCATCAGCGCATCAGCATCAGCGCATCAGCATCAGCATCAGCGCATCAGCATCAGCGCATCAGCATCAGCATCAGCATCAGCGCATCAGCATCAGCATCAGCATCAGCGCATCAGCATCAGCGCATCAGCATCAGCGCATCAGCATCAGCATCAGCATCAGCGCATCAGCATCAGCATCAGCGCATCAGCATCAGCGCATCAGCATCAGCATCAGCATTAGCATCAGCATCAGCATCAGCGCATCAGCATCAGCATCAGCATCAGTGCATCAGCATCAGCATCAGCGCATCAGCATCAGCATCAGCGCATCAGCATCAGCATCAGCGCATCAGCATCAGCATCAGCATCAGCATCAGCGCATCAGCATCAGCATCAGCATCAGCGCATCAGCATCAGCATCAGCGCATCAGCATCAGCATCAGCATCATCAGCATCAGCATCAGCATCAGCGCATCAGCATCAGCATCAGCATCAGCGCATCAGCATCAGCATCAGCATCAGCATCAGCGCATCAGCATCAGCGCATCAGCGCATCAGCATCAGCATCAGCGCATCAGCATCAGCATCAGCATCAGCATCAGCGCATCAGCATCAGCATCACAGCATCGCATCAGCATCAGCATGAGTGCATCAGCATCATCAGCATCAGCATCAGCATCAGCACATCAGCATCAGCATCAGCATCAGCGCATCAGCATCAGCATCAGCATCAGCGCATCAGCATCAGCATCAGCGCATCAGCATCAGCGCATCAGCATCAGCATCAGCATCAGCGCATCAGCATCAGCATCAGCATCAGCATCTGCATCAGCATCAGCGTCAGCATCAGCATCAGCATCAGCATCAGCGCATCAGCATCAGCATCAGCATCAGCGCATCAGCATCAGCATCAGCGCATCAGCATCAGCATCAGCATCAGCATCAGCGCATCAGCATCAGCATCAGCATCAGCGCATCAGCATCAGCATCAGCGCATCAGCATCAGCATCAGCGCATCAGCATCAGCAGCATCAGCATCAGCATCAGCATCAGCGCATCAGCATCAGCATCAGCGCATCAGCATCAGCATCAGCATCAGCGCATCAGCATCAGGATCAGCATCAGCATCAGCATCAGCAACAGCATCAGCATCAGCGCATCAGCATCAGCATCAGCATCAGCGCATCAGCATCAGCATCAGCATCAGCGCATCAGCATCAGCATCAGCGCATCAGCATCAGCATCAGCATCATCAGCATCAGCATCAGCATCATCAGCATCAGCATCAGCATCAGCGCATCAGCATCAGCACATCAGCATCAGCATCAGCATCAGCATCAGCGCATCAGCATCAGCATCAGCATCAGCATCAGCATCAGCGCATCAGCATCAGCGCATCAGCATCAGCGCATCAGCATCAGCATCAGCATCAGCATCAGCAGCATCAGCATCAACATCAGCATCAGCATCAGCATCAGCGTATCAGCATCAGCATCAGCATTAGCATCAGCATCAGCATCAGCGCATCAGCATCAGCGCATCAGCATCAGCGCATCAGCATCAGCATCAGCACCAGCATCAGCATCAGCATCAGCATCAGCGCATCAGCGCATCAGCATCAGCGCATCAGCATCAGCATCAGCGCATCAGCATCAGCATCAGCATGTGCATCAGCATCAGCATCAGCGCATCAGCATCAGCATCAGCATCAGCGCATCAGCATCAGCATCAGCATCAGCGCATCAGCATCAGCATCAGTGCATCAGCATCAGCGCATCAGCATCAGCATCAGCGCATCAGCATCAGCATCAGCGTATCAGCATCAGCATCAGCATCAGCATCAGCACATCAGCATCAGCGCATCAGCATCAGCGCATCAGCATCAGCATCAGCATCAGCGCATCAGCATCAGCATCAGCATCAGCGCATCAGCATCAGCGCATCAGCATCAGCGCATCAGCATCAGCGCATCAGCATCAGCATCAGCATCAGCGCATCAGCATCAGCGCATCAGCATCAGCATCAGCATTAGCATCAGCATCAGCATCAGCATCAGCGCATCAGCATCAGCATCAGCATCAGCATCAGCATCAGCGCATCAGCATCAGCATCAGCGCATCAGCATCAGCATCAGCGCATCAGCATCAGCATCAGCATCAGCATCAGCGCATCAGCATCAGCATCAGCATCAGCGCATCAGCATCAGCATCAGCGCATCAGCATCAGCATCAGCGCATCAGCATCAGCGCATCAGCATCAGCATCAGCATCAGCGCATCAGCATCAGCATCAGCATCAGCGCATCAGCATCAGCATCAGCGCATCAGCATCAGCGCATCAGCATCAGCATCAGCGCATCAGCATCAGCATCAGCATCAGTGCATCAGCATCAGCATCAGCGCATCAGCATCAGCGCATCAGCAGGGAGGTTTGTTGGTTGAGCTCACTTTTGTTCGTTTTCACCTTTGAAACCCTGTCATTTGTTTTCACATCCAAGAGAAAGTTTTATGCCCTCTCAGACACCCTGCTTGTGGCCCCACCCCTCCCTCCCCAGGTTCCATGCGTTTGCAACAGCACCCCAGCAGACCCAGGTCGTGAAGCGCACGGGGGGGAAGCGCGACTGGTGGGTGGGGGCGTTCAAGTCAACTCAAAGTCCTCTCACAATCCACCCTCCCCCCCACCAGGTTCCATGCATTCGCCACAGCCCCCCAGCAGACCCAGGTCGTGAAGCGCACGCGAGGCAAGCGCGACTGGTGGGTGGGGGCGGGCGGGGGGGGGCCGTTCATCTACACGCCCTTCACCACGCGGGCAGCCAACGTGAAACCCGACATGGTGTGGATCGTGGGGGAGGTGGCTCAAGTCATCATCGAGCTCTCCAACCCCTGCGCCTGCGCTGTCGACATCGAATCCATCTATCTGAATGTCGACGGGGATTTCCAGCCCTTCCCCGCGTCGCTCTCTCTTCGCCCCAATACCTACTCTCACCTGCTCACGCTCTCTGGCTTGCCGAGGTCGCCGGGGGTGATCACTGTCCTGGGCTGTTTCCTGCAGTCGTTTGGGGTGCTTACGGACCATCGATTCGCCGACACGACAATCACGACCGTTGCTGCGGCGGCTGGGAGCGCAGGATCGGGAGCAGGGCTGCCGTTGATTCCAGGCGTGGGATTGGTGGACCCCTTTTCGCCTGCAGCTGCTGCGTCTGTGGCTGCAAATTCCGCTGCAGCAGCTGCTACAGCCACTCCTCTATCCGCCCCCACTATCTCTGCTACCTCCTCTCTCTCTGCAGCCGCAGCGAGTGTCGACACTGCGGTTAAGAGCGGTGCCAGCGCCGGGCGGGGATTCTTGGCCTCTTCTCCCATCCCGTCCACCTCGGTCCTGCCCGTGCTTGATATTTCCGTGCTGCCCGAGCTTCCGCTATTGGTCGCAACGGCGGAGGACGGAGACGGGGCAGCTGCAGTTCTTTTCGACGGGGAGGTCCGGGAAATTTCGGTCAAGCTGGTAAATTCCAGCCGGGTGCCCGTAGTAGACGCATTTGTTTCCGTTGCGGGCAGGCAGAAGCGGCACCTGATTGTTCTCGGGCAGGAAAAACTTGCAGCATCGCTGCCCCTGCTTCCGGGAGCCGCAGTCACCCTGCCCGTAAAAATTGTTGCACAATTTCAACCAGAGAGTTCAGAGGACGACGAAGATGATGTGGGAGGGGGGGAGGGCGGAGGGGGGGCAGAGCAGAGCACGAGCAGCAAGGAGGAAGATACAGTGAACCTGGTCGTGCATTACGCAGGGCCAGACAAAGACCCTGAGAGTGATCCCGGCACCCCAGCAGCAACCACCCCTGCCTCCAAATCCGCAGCTACCAGCAAGGAGAAGGAGAGGGAGAGGAAGGACGATGCAGTGCCGGGGCGGCGGCTCTCCTTCCCCATCAACCTCTGTGTGCGCCGCGGGCTCTCCCTCGTGCGCGCTCGCCTGCTCGTCACGGGGGGCGTCACTCCCGCCGTGCAGTCCGATGGGGGAATCGCCAGCACCAGTGCTGCTGCTGGTGCTGCCAACCTTGCTGCGTCCGCACGTGGGGGTGGGGCTGGGGCAGGCTTGACGTGGGGCTCCCAGGAGAAAGCGGGAGGAGCGGGGGGGGGAGGAGGGGCGGGAGTGAGAAAGGGAGTGGGGGAGATGGAGGTGCCGGTGAGACAGGCCAAGGGGCTGAGGCTGCTGGACCTGGAGGTGTGGAACGGCACTGACTCTGCCTTTGACGTCTCCGTTCTCGTTGACCCGCCCACCCCCAACGACCAACCCAGCACCACTGCTGCTGGCACCACTGCTGCTGCTACCACTGGTGCTGCCGCCACTGGACCAAAAAACGCAGCGCTAGCAGCATCGGCATCATCAGGGTCTCTGCTGGCAGCCAGTCTGCTCCCCCCAGCGTCCAACCTGCAGGCCTCTCTGGAAGAGGCCTCCCTCCTCGCGTCAGGCGGCTCTGTCTCGCACGCCCGCATCGGACGAGACTGCGCCGCCCGCCTGCTCATCCCGCTCGGCGGATTCGATTCCCTCCTGGGCTCTGAAGCAGAGGCCGCCCTGGCAGTGCTGCACCACGAGGAGCAGACGGGTGGCGACACCACCGTGCGCCGCCAGCTGGCATTAGGCCTCGGACCAATCCCGTCGCCGTTCACGACGATCATCAATGCGATTTGCTCGCGCGTGAAGGTGCGGTGGCTGTCTGCTAGGAACTGCCGAGGGGAGGTGCGGATCAGGGAGGCAGTGAGGGCGGTGGTGGAGAGTCAGGCCGTGGCTGTGCTGCTGCCTGATCCTCTGGCGTTTTCTTTCCGTGTCACTGCTCCTTCTCTCACTGCTGCTGCGTCTGGTGCTGCTGTGGGTGCTGGGGGTGCTGGGAGTGGTGGCAGTGAGCGGAGGGAAACGGCAGGGCTGGCGGGTGGTGATGGTGGTGCTGTGAGGGATGGAGAGAGTGGGGGAGGAGGGGCTGTGAATGCTGATGGGGCAGCAGCAGGAGGGAGTGGGGGAGGGGCGGGGTTCAGTGTGACAAGTGCGTTGGAGTTCACAACAGTGGAGCTGACAGTGACCAATCAGAGCAAGGGCAAGCTGGCCGTGAGTGTCAGCGTGACGTGTCGCGACGTGACTGGCGAGACGTGCGTGGGGGAGGCCACTCAGAAGCAGCACGTCATGTGGGCAGGTGGGTGGGTAGTGTATGCTGCACTGCTCTCCATTTTAACTCACATGCAGGTGACCATGCTCCCCATGTACTTTGAGAATGGATAATCCAATGCCGATGCTAACCTGCACACAAACACCTTGTGACTCACCATGCACACCCCTCCTCACAGGCACACTGAACGGCATCGACGCGACGCTTGACCCCGGCCAGTCGCTGCACCACAAGCTGAGCCTGTGCTTCCTTGTACCCGGCGAGTACACGCTCTTCGCAGCAGCGGTGGTGGACAACCAGGGCCCCTCGCCCACCTCGCTGCTCGCCTCACACGCACAGCTGGCAGGGCGGCCAGGGCACACGCAGAACCCCAACCCCTGGTGGGCCGTGCTGGATGCGAGCAGGCGCCCTCAGACCATCTGCTGCACCAGCCTGCCGCATGCCATCACTGTGCTCGGCGCTGCATAGGCCGAGCGGCGGGCGCGTAGCATGCACAATGCGTTGATGTGGTGGTTGGTTGGTTCGTGGGCGTCATCCACACACATCCCCACTCCACCAGTTCGTTGTATTGTAAGGTGTAAGAATAACCCGAGAAGAGCATTTATGTTGCAGCCCTTTCCGGTGGACCGTGACATTGCCTGTGAAGGCCATGAATACGGTAGAAGGACATTGTAATTTGAATGAAGACATACTTGACTTGTGTGTCCATCTGACAAACATACACTGCACCGCTTTGATTACCAGAAACAGCTAAAGCTGCTGACATAGACAAGTTCTTTGCCTACACGGGTGCAGCTAAGCTCCACCGCAGCAGCAACTGCTCTCTGTGTCACTGGTCACAGCTGGTTGACCGTGCTGGTTGACCGTGCTGGTTCCGTGTTGAACGGAACACGCGGTGCACCAAGAATGAGAAGGACGCGCACGTCCCTCACAGCCAGTCCAACCTGAGAGCATGACTGCACAAGGAGGGAACAGAGAGGAGCAACGGGTTGTGCTTTCAAACCGGCGCATCACAGACTAAAACATCGCAAGACACTTGACAGCAGGGGAGACACATGACAGCAGGGGGGCCACAGGCCATTCGAGCATCAACACGCACCAAACGAAACCAACAGCGGGTCAGCAGCTGGGAACATGAACAGCACACCAACACCGGACTCCCATCGCACCTGTTGCACTGACTGCACATGGAACCCGCCAAATCAACACTCGCGTCAAGTGGTGGGGGCGTTCATCCTTGGCCCCATGAAGGTCATGAAGAGCTCGCGAAACAGCTGGCGGTTCTTCTCCTGCTCCTCCACAAACCGCTTCTGCCACTCCTCGTTGCTCTCCCTCACCACCCGAATCACCTCCTCCAGCTTCTGCTCCAAAGCACTGATGCTACTTCCGCCCCCACCCCCACCACCACCACCAGTCGTCACACCTGCCAGGCTCCCACCGTTTGTGCTGGCCTGCCCGCCGAATGCACTACCAGGGAAAGGCACCCCCCCTGGTATGTTCCCTGGAGTGGAGAAACCGTCCTGCCCCATGCTGCCGTCTCCTCCTGGGCTGACCAGCTGCCCCCAGAACCCCCCTGCTGGGACACCCGCGCCCGCTGCTCCGCTGCCCCCGCTTCCCCCGCCAGCTCCGCCAGTGCCGCCACCTGCGCCCTGATTCCCAGGAGGCCCTGCGCCCTGGGGGGAAAGAAGGGCGGCGGAGACGCCTCCCGGGGGCGGGGCCCCAGGGGGGGCATGCGGGCGGAAGCTGGAGGAGGTGGCGGAGAAGCTGTGGGGGAAGACGCCGGGCGCAAAGAAAGTGCCGGGGGGGAAGAAACCGGGGGGCGGAGGCGGTAAAAAGCCCGGCGGGGATGTGAGCATGTGCGGGGGAGGCGGCATGGCGCCGTTGATGGAGCCGTTGATTGCGCCGTTTATGGCGCCGGGATTGACGATTCCGACCATTCCAGTCGCAGAGCTGTTCGCAGCGCCGTTCGCAGCCTCGCTTCTCGTCACATTCTCACCTCCCGCCCCACTCGCACCGCCCGCACCCGTCCCATTCAGCTGGCTGTTCACCGACGCGCTGGGCGGCAGCAGCATAGAGTCGCTCCCGCCCGCCCCTCTTGTCGTCTTCCAGCCCGTACCATCTGCGACCGACTGTCTGCCCGTCGCACGGGCGAGCCCTTCGCCAGGAGCGTCGCTTTGCGAAGGGCTGTCGCGAGGAGAGGAAGGGGGGCTAGGGCTGTCCGGGAAAAGGCTTTCGGCACAGGGTAAACAGCCGAGCGACTCGCTTAAGTAACGGTCAATCCACTTGAACCACTTGGGCTTTAGCACCAGATGCGCGCTTGCTCCTTCCCCGTTCTCCTCCGCCGCGTCGCCCGGCTTGCGTTCCCTTATACGCTCCTTAATGACCCTATACTTCCGCTCCATGCGGTGCAGTTTCAACTTAATCGCCTCGAACGGCCGGTCGAACGACGGCTCCTTAGTCGATCTAATGTACTCTTTCAGGCGGCCGTAGAAGCTTCCTTGCTGCCCGGCCGGCCGCTTCTTATACTCGTCGTGGAGCTCGAACCGCGCGCGGGCTACTAACACCTGCTCGCGCTCGCTCCACCGCTCGTATTCTTTTGTCGACGCTTCTCTTGCCGGAGCACCGCCATCACCATTCCCGTCTGCTGCTGCACCTGCTGCTCCTTCTGAGAGATCCCCATCCTTCAATGCCCCTTTCTTGCGTGAACCTTTTTTCTTCTTGACGGAATTTAATTCTGTTTCTTGCTCCAGTGAGTCTTCAGCCGCGAGAGCTGCCTCGGAATCTCTCTTCCGCTTCGTTGACGGCGTTCTGTCAAGTTGCTGTAATCGCGATCCGTCCGGTCCGTCAGAGGGGCTTCCCGCTGGGGGAGGATACGCCGGCTGAATCGGTCCGACCGTCTGCGAGAACGGCCTGAAAGACGACGGAAGCGTTTGCTGATCCGCAACGTCCGGCCGTCCGGCATCTCTCCATGCTTCCCTCGCCGCCTGCCTTTCCTCCTCCATCTTCTCCTCCATGTAAAGACTCAGCCATTTCCACCACAACGGCTTCTGAACGGCAACGGCGCCTGGCTGAGCTTCCTGCTCGAGAATTTCCCGATACTTCCGCTCCAGGCGGTGAATTTTAACTTTTACCGCGTCGACGGGTCGATCCCAGGCAGGATCCCAGGCCTTCACCTGAGCCCACACTTTCAGCCAGAAACTGGAGCCTTGCTTGCCGACGAGTTCCTTGTAGTCGCCTCGTAACTCGTACCTCGCCTTAGCGATTAATTCCTCCTCGTCCTCGGACCAACGGTAACCTGGCGTGTCACGACTCGACCGATTGCTAGAAGATTTCTCGAATCCAGGTGGACCAGGATTGTTTTCTGAAACTGCAAGGATGTTCCCTTGTCCACCAGCTTTTCCATCTGAACCTGACATGTCTGCAGCAGCCCGTGAGACGTTACTTGCTGGTGAGAAAGCGAGTGTCTGAACGACGGGTGGCTGGGTGCTGCTGTGAAACGAGGGGGTCGTTCGTTCTTCTGCAGGCTATGGTGTGGCGAGATGAAGCGGAAAAGGATGTGCTGCTGACTGCTGCAATGAAACCCTAGAAAGCGTCCAGTCTGGGGGAAAAGAGAGCGAGGAGCAGGTGGTGGTGTGTTGGAGCGTGGGGGGAGAGCAGGCGAGGGGTGTTGGCGGGGCGAAAAGCTGATGTGGTGAAACACTCACACGACACGGGCTTGGTACGCGCAGAGCGCCCTTCTGCACTCATGACGAATGGACAGTCGGATTTTCTGGATCCTATCCCGAGGGGGCTGAGGCGCGGAGAGCAGACTGGAGGGTGGTTTGCGGGAAAAGCAAGGGGTTAGCGGATTGGCCGATTGCATGGCAGGAAATGGTTCGTCCGCTCGGCTCCAGCGTGGCTTTGATTTGAGGAAGCGTACGGTCCCTCTGTGCTTTTGGGGGCACTGACGTGTCGGTTCGATATCTCCAACACTGTACACATGTTTGAAGTTTGGGTGTACGTATATTACGTATTTCATGGCGTATTTTTTGGGTTGCGTAGCAACCTTATACATTCGTTTTCACTTTTCGGTTGGCTGACGCGAAAAGTAAATTTAACCTTTTCACGCCCTTGCTGACTTTGTAGGAAGCCTAGACAAGCGCAGCCACGTGACTTGGTGGAAGAAAAACGCTCACTGCGAGCGCTTCTAGCCTCAAGACGCGCTAGGATTTGCACATGTGCATGAAGTGCAGCGGGCGCTCTTCATTCTCAAGGGCCAATGACCAATGATGCTCGCAACCATTCCACGCCCTTGCTGGCTTGGCAGGAGGCCTAGACAAGCGCAGCCACATGACCTGGTAGAAGAAAAACGCTCAGAACGAGCGCTTCTAGCCTCAAAACGCGCTAGGATCCGCACATGTGGAGGAAGTGCAACGGGCGCTCTTCATTTTCAAGGGCCGATGACCAATGATGCTCGCAACCCTTCCACGCCCTTGCTGGCTTGGCAAGAGGTCTAGACAAGCGCAGCCACGCGACCTGGTAGAAGAAAAACGTTCACTGCGAGCGCTTCTAGCCTCAAAATGCGCTAGGATCCGCACATGTGGAAGAAGTGCAGCGGTCGCTCTTCATTCTCAAGGGCCGATGACCAATGATGCTCGCAACCCTTCCATGCCCTTGCTGGCTTGGCAAGAGGCCTAGACAAGCGCAGCCACGTGACCTGGTGGAAGAAAAACACTCACTGCGAGCGCTTCTAGCCTCAAAAGGCGCTAGGATCCGCACATGTGCACGAAGTGCAGCGGGCGCTCTTCATTCTCAAGGGCCGATGACCAATGATGCTCGCAACCCTTCCACGCCCTTGCTGGCTTGGCAAGAGGCCTAGACAAGCGCAGCCACGTGACCTAGTAGAAGAAAAACGCTCAGAACGAGCGCTTCTAGCCTCAAAACGAGCTAGGATCCGCACATGTGGAGGAAGTGCGGCGGGCGCTCTTCATTCTCAAGGGCCGATGACCAATGATGCTCGCAACCCTTCCACGCCCTTGCTGGCTTGGCAAGAGGTCTAGACAAGCGCAGCCACATGACCTGGTAGAAGAAAAACGCTCACTGGGAGCGCTTCTAGCCTCAAAACGTGCAAGGATCGGCACTTGTGGAGGAAGTGCAGCGAGCGCTCTTCATTCTCAAGGGCCGATGACCAATGATGCTCGCAACCCTTCCACGCCCTTGCTGGCTTGGCAAGAGGCCTAGACAAGCGCAGCCACGTGACCTGGTAGAAGAAAAATGCTCAGAACGAGCGCTTCTAGCCTCAAAACGCACTAGGATCCGCACATGTGCAGGAAGTGCAGCAGGCGCTCTTCATTTTCAAGGGCCGATGACCAATGATGCTCGCAACCCTTGCACGCCCTTGCTGGCTTGACAAGAGGCCTAGACAAGCGCAACCACGCAACTCGGTGGAAGAAAAACGCTCGGACCGAGCGCTTCTAGCCTCAAAACGCGCTAGGATCCGCACTTGTGGAGGAAGTGCAGCGGGCGCTCTTCATTCTCAAGGGCCGATGACCAATGATGCTCGCAACCCTTCCACGCCCTTGCTGGCTTGGCAATAGGCCCAGACAAGCGCAGCCACGTGACCTGGTAGAAGAAAAACGCTAAGAACGAGCGCTTCTAGCCTCAAAACGCGCTAGAATCTGCACATGTGGAGGAAGAGCAGCGGGCGCTCTTCATTCTCAAGGGCCGATGACCAATGATGCTCGCAACCCTTCCACGCCCTTGCTGGCTTAGCAAGAGGCCTAGACAAGCGCAGCCACGTGACCTGGTAGAAGAAAAACGCTCAGAACAAGCGCTTCTAGCCTCAAAACGCGCTAGGATCCGCACATGTGGAGGAAGTGCAGCGGGCGCTCTTCATTCTCAAGGGCCGATGACCAATGATGCTCGCAACCCTTTCACGCCCTTGCTGGCTTGGCAAGAGGTCTAGACAAGCGCAGCCACGTGACCTTGTAGAAGAAAAACACTCACTGCGAGCGCTTCTAGCCTCAAAACGCGCTAGGATCCGCACAGGTGCAGGAAGTGCAGCGGGCGCTCTTCATTCTCAAGGGCCGATGACCAATGATGCTTGCAACCCTTCCATGCCCTTGCTGGCTTGGCAAGAGTCTCAGTGACCTGGTAGAAGAAAAATGCTCAGAACGAGCGCTTCTAGCCTCAAAACGCACTAGGATCCGCACATGTGGAGGAAGTGCGGCGGGCGCTCTTCATTCTCAAGGGCCGATGACCAATGATGCTCGCAACCCTTCCACGCCCTTGCTGGCTTGGCAAGAAGCCTAGACAAGCGCAGCCACGTGACTTGGTAGAAGAAAAATGCTCAGAACGAGCGCTTCTAGCCTCAAAACACGCTAGGATCCGCACATGTGGAGGAAGTGCAACGGGCGCTCTTCATTCTCAAGGGCCAATGACCAATGATGCTCGCAACCCTTCCACGCCCTTGCTGGCTTGGCAAGAGGCCTAGACAAGCGCAGCCACGTGACTTGGTGGAAGAAAAACGCTCACTGCGAGCGCTTCTAGCCTCAAGACGCGCTAGGATTTGCACATGTGGAGGAAGTGCAGCGGGCGCTCTTCATTCTCAAGGGCCGATGACCAGGGATGCTTGAAACCCTTCCACGCCCTTGCTGGCTTGGCAAGAGGCCTAGACAAGCGCAGCCACGTGACGTGGTAGAAGAAAAACGCTCAGAACGAACGCTTCTAGCCTCAAAACGCGCTAGGATCCGCACATGTGGAGGAAGTGCGGCGGGCGCTCTTCATTCTCAAGGGCCGATGACCAATGATGCTCGCAACCCTTCCACGCCCTTGCTGGCTTGGCAAGAGGCCTAGACAAGCGCAGCCACGTGACTTGGTGGAAGAAAAACGCTCACTGCGAGCGCTTCTAGCCTCAAGACGCGCTAGGATTTGCACATGTGGAGGAAGTGCAGCGGGCGCTCTTCATTCTCAAGGGTCGATGACCAATGATGCTCGAAACCCTTCCACGCCCTTGCTGGCTTGGCAAGAGGCCTAGACAAGCGCAGCCACGTGACGTGGTAGAAGAAAAACGCTCAGAACGAGCGCTTCTAGCCTCAAAACGCGCTAGGATCCGCACATGTGGAGGAAGTGCGGCGGGCGCTCTTCATTCTCAAGGGCCGATGACCAATGATGCTCGCAACCCTTCCACGCCCTTGCTGGCTTGGCAAGAGGTCTAGACAAGCGCAGCCACGTGACCTAGTAGAAGAAAAACACTCACTGCGAGCGCTTCTAGCCTCAAAACGCACTAGGATCCGCACATGTGCAGGAAGTGCAGCGGGCGCTCTTCATTCTTAAGGGCCGATGACCAATGATGCTCACAACCCTTCCACGCCCTTTCTGGCTTGGCAAGAGGCCTAGACAAGCACAGCCACGTGACTTGGTAGAAGAAAAATGCTCAGAACGAGCGCTTCTAGCCTCAAAACGCGCTAGGATCCGCACATGTGGAGGAAGTGCAGCGAGCGCTCTTCATTCTCAAGGGCCGATGACCAATGATGCTCGCAACCCTTCCACGCCCTTGCTGGCTTGGCAAGAGGCCTAGACAAGCGCAGCCACGTGACCTGGTAGAAGAAAAACGCTCACTGCGAGCGCTTCTAGCCTCAAAACGCGCTAGGATCCGCACATGTGGAGGAAGTGCAGCGGGCGCTCTTTATTCTCAAGGGCCAATGACCAATGATGCTCGCAACCCTTCCACGCCCTTGCTGGCTTGGCAAGAGGCCTAGACAAGCGCAGCCACATGATCTGGTGGAAGAAAAACACTCACTGCGAGCGCTTCTAGCCTCAAAACGCGCTAGGATCTGCACATGTGCAGGAAGTGCAGCGGGCGCTCTTCATTCTCAAGGGTCGATGACCAATGATGCTCGCAACCCTTCCACGCCCTTGCTGGCTTGGCAAGAGGCCTAGACAAGCACAGCCACATGACCTGGTAGAAGAAAAACGCTCAGAACGAGCGCTTCTAGCCTCAAAACGCGCTAGGATCCGCACATGTGCAGGAAGTGCAGCGTGCGCTCTTCATTCTCAAGGGCCGATGACCAATGATGCTCGCAACCCTTCCACGCCCTTGCTGGCTTGGCAAGAGGCCTAGACAAGCGCAGCCACATGACCTGGTAGAAGAAAAACGCTCACTGCGAGCGCTTCTAGCCTCAAAACGCGCTAGGATCCGCACATGTGCAGAAAGTGCAGCGGACACTCTTCATTCTCAAGGGCCGATGACCAATGATGCTCGCAACCCTTCCACGCCCCTGCTGGCTTGGCAAGAGGCCTAGATAAGCGCAGCCAATTGACCTAGTAGAAGAAAAACGCTCAGAACGAGCGCTTCTAGCCTCAAAACGCGCTAGGATCCGCACATGTGCAGTAAGTGCAGCGGGCGCTCTTCATTCCCGATGACCAATGATGCTCGCAAACCTTCCACGCCCTTGCTGGCTTGGCAAGAGGCCTAGACAAGCGCAGCCACGTGATTTGGTGGAAGAAAAACACTCACTGCGAGCGCTTCTAGCCTCAAAACGCGCTAGGATCTGCACATGTGGAGGAAGTGCAGCGGACGCTCTTCATTCTCAAGGGCCGATGACCAATGATGCTCGCAACCCTTCCACGCCCTTGCTGGCTTGGCAAGAGGCCTAGACAAGCACAGCCACATGACCTGGTAGAAGAAAAACGCTCAGAACGAGCGCTTCTAGCCTCAAAACGCGCTAGGATCCGCACATGTGCAGGAAGTGCAGCGTGCGCTCTTCATTCTCAAGGGCCGATGACCAATGATGCTCGCAACCCTTCCACGCCCTTGCTGGCTTGGCAAGAGGCCTAGACAAGCACAGCCACGTGATCTGGTGGAAGAATAACACTCATTGCAAGCGCTTCTAGCCTCAAAACGCGCTAGGATCTGCACATGTGGAGGAAGTGCAGCGGGCGCTCTTCATTCTCAAGGGCTGATGACCAATGATGCTCGCAACCCTTCCACGCCATTGCTGGCTTGGCAAGAGGCCTAGACAAGTGCAGCCACGTGACCTGGTAAAAGAAAAACGCTCACTGCGAGCGCTTCTAGCCTCAAAACGCGCTAGGATCCGCACATGTGCAGGAAGTGCAGCGTGCGCTCTTCATTCTCAAGGGCCGATGACCAATGATACTCGCAACCCTTCCACGCCCTTGCTGGCTTGGCAAGAGGCCTAGACAAGCGCAGCCACGTGATTTGGTGGAAGAAAAACACTCACTGCGAGCGCTTCTAGCCTCAAAACGCGCTAGGATCTGCACATGTGGAAGAAGTGCAGCGGGCGCTCTTCATTCTCAAGGGCCGATGACCAATGATGCTTGCAACCCTTCCACGCCTTTGCTGGCTTGGCAAGAGGCCTAGACAAGCGCAGCCACGTGACTTGGTGGAAGAAAAACGCTCACTACGAGCGCTTCTAGCCTCAGAACGCGCTAGGATTCACACATGTGCAGGAAGTGCAGCGGTCGCTCTTCATTCTCAAGGGCCGATGACCAATGATGCTCGCAACACTTCCACGCCCCTGCTGGCTTGGCAAGAGGCCTAGACAAGCGCAGCCACGTGACCTGGTAGAAGAAAAACGCTCAGAACGAGCGCTTCTAGCCTCAAAACGCGCTAGGATCCACACATGTGGAGGAAGTGCAGCGGGCGCTTTTCATTCCTGATGACCAATGATGCTCGCAACCCTTCCACGCCCTTGCTGGCTTGGCAATAGGCCTAGACAAGCGCAGCCACGTGACTTGGTGGAAGAAAAACGCTCACTACGAGCGCTTCTAGCCTCAAAACGCACTAGGATCCGCACATGTGGAGGAAGTGCAGCGGGCGCTCTTCATTCTCAAGGGCCGATGACCAATGATGCTGGCAAGAGGCCCAGACAAGCGCAGCCACGTGACCTGGTAGAAGAAAAACGCTCACTGCAAGCGCTTCTAGCCTCAAAACGCGCTAGGATCTGCACATGTGGAGGTAGTGCAGCGGGCGCTCTTCATTCTCAAGGGCCGATGACCAATGATGCTCGCAACCCTTCCACGCCCTTGCTAGCTTGGCAAGAGGCCTAGACAAGCGCAGCCACGTGACCTCGTAGAAGAAAAACGCTCACTGCGAGCGCTTCTAGCCTCATAACGCGCTAGGATCCGCACATGTGCAGAAAGTGCAGCGGGCACTCTTCATTCTCAAGGGCCGATGACCAATGATGCTCGCAACCCTTCCACGCCCCTGCTGGCTTGGCAAGAGGCCTAGACAAGTGCAGTTACGTGACCTGGTAGAAGAAAAACGCTCAGAACGAGCGCTTCTAGCCTCAAAATGCGCTAGGATCCGCACATGTGGAGGAAGTGCAGCGAGCGCTCTTCATTCTCAAGGGCCGATGACCAATGATGCTCGCAACCCTTCCACGCCCTTGCTGGCTTGGCAAGAGGCCTAGACAAGCGCAGCCACGTGACCTGGTAGAAAAAAACGCTCACTGCGAGCGCTTCTAGCCTCAAAACGCGCTAGGATCCGCACATGTGCAGGAAGTGTAGCGGGCGCTCTTCATTCTCAAGGGTCGATGACCAATGATGCTCGCAACACTTCCACGCCCTTGCTGGCTTGGCAAGAGGCCTAGACAAGCGCAGCCACGTGATCTGGTGGAAGAAAAACACTCATTGCGAGCGCTTCTAGCCTCAAAACGCGCTAGGATCTGCACATGTGGAGGAAGTGCAGCGGGCGCTCTTCATTCTCTAGGGCCGATGACCAATCATGCTCGCAACCCTTCCACGCCCTTGCTGGCTTGGCAAGAGGCCTAGACAAGTGCAGCCACGTGACTTGGTGGAAGAAAAACGCTCATTACGTGCGCTTCTAGCCTCAAAACGCGCTAGGATCCGCACATGTGGAGGAAGTGCAGCAGGCGCTCTTCATTCTCAAGGGCCGATGACCAATGATGCTCGCAACCCTTCCACGCCCTTGCTGGCTTGGCAAGAGGCCCAGACAAGCGCAGCCACGTGACTTGGTGGAAGAAAAACGGTCACTACGAGCGCGTCTAGCCTTAGAACGCGCTAGGATCCGCACATGTGGAGGAAGTGTAGCGGGCGCTCTTCATTCTCAAGGGCCGATGACCAATGATGCTCGCAACCCTTCCACGCCATTGCTGGCTTGGCAAGAGGCCTAGACAAGCGCAGCCATGTGACCTGGTAGAAGAAAAACGCTCAAAACGAGCGCTTCTAGCCTCAAAACACGCTACGACCTGCACATGTGGAGGAAGTGCGGCGGGCGCTCTTCATTCTCAAGGGCCGATCACCAATGATGCTCGCAACCTTTCCACGCCCTTGCTGGCTTGGAAAGAGGCCTAGACAAGCGCAGCCACGTGTCATTGTAGAAGAAAAACGCTCACTGCGAGCGCTTCTAGCCTCTAAACACGCTAGGATCCACACATGTGCAGAAAGTGCAGCGGGCGCTCTTCATTCTCAATGGCCGATGACCAATGATGCTCGCAACACTTCCACGCCCCTGCTGGCTTGGCAAGAGGCCTAGAGAAGCGCAGCCACGTGACCTGGTAGAAGAAAAACGCTCAGAACGAGCGCTTCTAGCCTCAAAACGCGCTAGGATCCGCACATGTGGAGGAAGTGCAGCGGGCGCTCTTCATTCTCGATGACCAATGATGCTCGCAACCCTTCCACGCCCTTGCTGGCTTAGCAAGAGGCCTAGACAAGCGTAGCCACGTGACTTGGTGGAAGAAAAACGCTCACTACGAGCGCTTCTAGCCTTAGAACGCACTAGGATCCGCACATGTGGAGGAAGTGCAGCGGGCGCTCTTCATTCTCAAGGGCCGATGACCAATGATGCTGGCAAGAGGCCCAGACAAGCGCAGCCACGTGACCTGGTTGAAGAAAAACGCTCACTACAAGCGCTTCTAGCCTCAAAACGCGCTAGGATCTGCACATGTGGAGGAAGTGCAACGGGCGCTCTTCATTCTCAAGGGCCGATGACCAATGATGCTCGCAACCCTTCCACGCCCTTGCTGGCTTTGCAAGAGGCCCAGACAAGCGCAGCCACGTGACTTGGTGGAAGAATAACGGTCACTACGAGCGCTTCTAGCCTCAGAACGCGCTAGGATCTGCACATGTGGAGGAAGTACAGCGGGCGCTCTTCATTCTCAAGGGTCGATGACCAATGATGCTCGCAACACTTCCACGCCCCTGCTGGCTTGGCAAGAGGCCTAGACAAGCGCAGGCACGTGACCTGGTAGAAGAAAAACGCTCAGAACGAGCGCTTCTATCCTCAAAACGCGCTAGGATCCGCACATGTGGAGGAAGTGCAGCGGGCGCTCTTCATTCCCGATAACCAATGATGCTTGCAACCCTTCCACGCCCTTGCTGGCTTGGCAAGAGGCCTAAACAAGCGCAGCCACGTGATCTGGTGAAAGAAAAACACTCATTGCGAGCGCTTCTAGCCTCAAAACGCGCTAGGATCTGCACATGTGGAGGAAGTGCAGCGGGCGCTCTTCATTCTCAAGGGCCGATGACCAATCATGCTCGCAACCCTTCCACGCCCTTGCTGGCTTGGCAAGAGGCCTAGACAAGCGCAGCCACGTGACTTGGTGGAAGAAAAACGCTCACTACGTGCGCTTCTAGCCTCAAAACGCGCTAGGATCCGCACATGTGGAGGAAGTGCAGCGGGCGCTCTTCATTCTCAAGGGCCGATGACCAATGATGCTCGCAACCCTTCCACGCCCTTGCTGGCTTGGCAAGAGGCCCAGACAAGCGCAGCCACGTGACTTGGTGGAAGAAAAACGGTTACTACGAGCGCTTCTAGCCTCAGAACGCGCTAGGATCTGCACATGTGGAGGAAGTACAGCGGGCGCTCTTCATTCTCAAGGGTCGATGACCAATGATGCTCGCAACACTTCCACGCCCCTGCTGGCTTGGCAAGAGGCCTAGACAAGCGCAGCCACGTGACCTGGTAGAAGAAAAACGCTCAGAACGAGCGCTTCTAGCCTCAAAACGCGCTAGGATCCGCACATGTGGAGGAAGTGCAGCGGGCGCTCTTCATTCCCGATAACCAATGATGCTCGCAACCCTTCCACGCCCTTGCTGGCTTGGCAAGAGGCCTAGACAAGCGCAGCCACGTGACTTGGTGGAAGAAAAACGCTCACTACGAGCGCTTCTAGCCTTAGATTGCACTAGGATCCGCACATGTGGAGGAAGTGCAGCGGGCGCTCTTCATTCTCAAGGGCCGATGACCAATGATGCTGGCAAGAGGCCCAGACAAGCGCAGCCACGTGACCTGGTTGAAGAAAAACGCTCACTACAAGCGCTTCTAGCCTCAAAACGCGCTAGGATCTGCACATGTGGAGGTAGTGCAGCGGGCGCTCTTCATTCTCAAGGGCCGATGACCAATGATGCTCGCAACCCTTCCACGCCCCTGCTGGCTTGGCAAGAGGCCTAGACAAGTGCAGTTACGTCACTTGGTAGAAGAAAAACGCTCAGAACGAGCGCTTCTAGCCTCAAAATGCGCTAGGATCCGCACATGTGGAGGAAGTGCAGTGAGCACTCTTTATTCTCAAGGGCCGATGACCAATGATGCTCGCAACCCTTCCACGCCCTTGCTGGCTTGGCAAGAGGCCTAGACAAGCGCAGCCACGTGACCTGGTGGAAGAAAAACGCTCACTGCAAGCGCTTCTAGCCTCAAAACGCGCTAGGATCCGCACATGTGGAGGAAGTGCAGCGTGCGCTCTTCATTCTCAAGGGCCGATGACCAATGATGCTCGCAACCCTTCCACGCCATTGCTGGCTTGGCAAGAGGCCTAGACAAGCGCAGCCACGTGACCTGGTGGAAGAAAAACGCTCACTGCGAGCGCTTCTAGCCTCAAAACGCGCTAGGATCCGCACATGTGCAGGAAGTGCAGCGTGCGCTCTTCATTCTCAAGGGCCGATGACCAATGATGCTCGCAACCCTTCCACGCCATTGCTGGCTTGGAAAGAGGCCTAGACAAGCGCAGCCACGTGACCTGGTGGAAGAAAAACGCTCACTGCGAGCGCTTCTAGCCTCAGAACGCGCTAGGATCCGCACATGTGCAGGAAGTGCAGCGGGCACTCTTCATTCTCAAGGGCCGATGACCAATGATGCTCGCAACCCTTCCACGCCCTTGCTGGCTTGGCAAGAGGCCTAGACAAGCGCAGCCACGTGACCTGGTAGAAAAAAACGCTCACTGCGAGCGCTTCTAGCCTCAAAACGCGCTAGGATCCGCACATGTGCAGGAAGTTCAGCGGGCGCTCTTCATTCTCAAGGGCCGATGACCAATGATGCTCGCAACCCTTCCACACCCTTGCTGGCTTGGCAAGAGGCCTAGACAAGCGCAGCCACGTGACCTGGTAGAAAAAAACGCTCACTGCGAGCGCTTCTAGCCTCAAAACGCGCTAGGATCCGCACATGTGCAGGAAGTGCAGCGGGCGCTCTTCATTCTCAAGGGCCGATGACCAACGATGCTCGCAACCCTTCCAAACCATTGCTGGCTTGGCAAGAGGCCTAGACAAGCGCAGCCATGTGACCTGGTGGAAGAAAAACGCTCACTGCGAGTGCTTCTAGCCTCAAAACGCGCTAGGATCCGCACATGTGGAGGAAGTGCAGCGGGCGCTCTTCATTCTCAAGGGCCGATGACCAATGATGCTGGCAAGAGGCCTAGACAAGCGCAGCCACGTGACCTGGTTGAAGAAAAACGCTCACTACAAGCGCTTCTAGCCTCAAAACGCGCTAGGATCTGCACATGTGGAGGTAGTGCAGCGGGCGCTCTTCATTCTCAAGGGCCGATGACCAATGATGCTCGCAACCCTTCCACGCCCTTGCTAGCTTGGCAAGAGGCCTAGACAAGTGTAGCCACGTGACCTCGTAGAAGAAAAACGCTCACTGCGAGCGCTTCTAGCCTCAAAACGCGCTAGGATCCGCACATGTGCAGAAAGTGCAGCGGTCGCTCTTCATTCTCAAGGGCCGATTACCAATGATGCTCGCAACACTTCCACGCCCTTGCTGGCTTGGCAAGAGGCCTAGACAAGCGTAGCCACGTGACCTGGTAGAAGAAATACGCTCACTGCGAGCGCTTCTAGCCTCAAAACGCGCTAGGATCCGCACATGTGCAGGAAGTGCAGCGTGCGCTCTTCATTCTCAAGGGCCGATGACCAATGATGCTCGCAACCCTTCCACGCCCTTGCTGGCTTGGCAAGAGGCCTAGACAAGCGCAGCCACGTGATCTGGTGGAAGAAAAACACTCATTGCGAGCGCCTCAAAACGCGCTAGGATCTGCACATGTGGAGGAAGTGCAGCGGGCGCTCTTCATTCTCAAGGGCCGATGACCAATCATGCTCGCAACCCTTCCACGCCCTTGCTGGCTTGGAAAGAGGCCTAGACAAGCGCAGCCACGTGACTTGGTGGAAGAAAAACGCTCACTACGTGCGCTTCTAGCCTCAAAACGCGCTAGGATCTGCACATGTGGAGGAAGTACAGCGGGCGCTCTTCATTCTCAAGGGTCGATGACCAATGATGCTCGCAACACTTCCACGCCCCTGTTGGCTTGGTAAGAGGCCTAGACAAGCGCAGCCACGTGACATGGTAGAAGAAAAACGCTCAGAACGAGCGCTTCTAGCCTCAAAACGCGCTAGGATCCGCACATGTGGAGGAAGTGCAGCGGGCGCTCTTCATTTCCGATACTGACCAATGATGCTCGCAGCCCTTCCACGCCCTTGCTGGCTTGGCAAGAGGCCTAGACAAGCGCAGCCACATGACTTGGTGGAAGAAAAACGCTCACAACGAGCGCTTCTAGCCTTAGAACGCACTAGGATCCGCACATGTGGAGGAAGTGCAGCGGGCGCTCTTTATTCTCAAGGGCCGATGACCAATGATGGTGGCAAGAGGCCCAGACAAGCGCAGCCACGTGACCTGGTTGAAGAAAAACGCTCACTGCAAGCGCTTCTAGCCTCAAAACACGCTAGGATCTGCACATGTGGAGGTAGTGCAGCGGGCGCTCTTCATTCTCAAGGGCCGATGACCAATGATGCTCGCAACCCTTCCACGCCCCTGCTGGCTTGGCAAGAGGCATAGACAAGTGCAGTTACGTCACTTGGTAGAAGAAAAACGCTCAGAACGAGCGCTTCTAGCCTCAAAATGCGCTAGGATCCGCACATGTGGAGGAAGTGCAGTGAGCACACTTTATTCTCAAGGGCCGATGACCAATGATGCTCGCAACCCTTCCACGCCCTTGCTGGCTTGGCAAGAGGCCTAGACAAGAGCAGCCGTGTGACCTGGTAGAAAAAAACGCTCACTGCGAGCGCTTCTAGCCTCAAAACGCGCTAGGATCCGCACATGTGGAGGAAGTGCAGCGGGCGCTCTTCATTCTCAAGGGCCGATGACCAATGATGCTCGCAACCCTTCCACGCCATTGCTGGCTTGGCTAGAGGCCTAGACAAGCGCAGCCACGTGACCTGGTGGAAGAAAAACGCTCACTGCGAGCGCTTCTAGCCTCAAAACGCGCTAGGATCCGCACATGTGCAGGAAGTGCAGCGTGCGCTCTTCATTCTCAAGGGCCGATGACCAATGATGCTCGCAACCCTTCCACGCCATTGCTGGCTTGGCAAGAGGCCTAGACAAGCGCAGCCACGTGACCTGGTGGAAGAAAAACGCTCACTGCGAGCGCTTCTAGCCTCAAAACGCGCTAGGATCCGCACATGTGCAGGAAGTGCAGCGTGCGCTCTTCATTCTCAAGGGCCGATGACCAATGATGCTCGCAACCCTTCCACGCCCTTGCTGGCTTGGCAAGAGGCCTAGACAAGCGCAGCCACGTGACCTGGTAGAAGAAAAAACGCTCACTGCGAGCGCTTCTAGCCTCAAAACGCGCTAGGATCCGCACATGTGCAGGAAGTGCAGCGGACGCTCTTCATTCTCAAGGGCCGATGACCAATGATGCTTGCAACCCTTCCACGCCCTTGCTGGCTTGGCAAAAGGCCTAGACAAGCGCAGCCACGTGACCTGGTAGAAAAAAACGCTCACTGCGAGCGCTTCTAGCCTCAAAACGCGCTAGGATCTGCACATGTGCAGGAAGTGCAGCGGGTGCTCTTCATTCTCAAGGGCCGATGACCAATGATGCTCGCAACCCTTCCACGCCATTGCTGGCTTGGCAAGAGGCCTGTACTAGATGACAAGCACAGCCACGTGACCTGGTAGAAGAAAAACGCTCAAAACGAGCGCTTCTAGCCTCAAAACACGCTAGGACCCGCACATGTGGAGGAAGTGCAGCGGACGCTCTTCATTCTCAAGGGCCGATGACCAATGATGCTCGCAACCCTTCCACGCCCTTGCTGGCTTGGCAAGAGGCCTAGACAAGCGTAGCCACGTGACCTGGTAGAAGAAATACGCTCACTGCGAGCGCTTCTAGCCTCAAAACGCGCTAGAATCCGCACATGTGCAGGAAGTGCAGCGTGCGCTCTTCATTCTCAAGGGCCGATGACCAATGATGCTCGCAACCCTTCCACGCCCTTGCTGGCTTGGCAAGAGGCCTAGACAAGCGCAGCCACGTGACTTGGTGGAAGAAAAACGCTCAGAACGAGCGCTTCTAGCCTCAAAACGCGCTAGGATCTGCACATGTGGAGGAAGTGCAGCGGGCGCTCTTCATTCTCAAGGGCCGATGACCAATGATGCTCGCAACCCTTCCACGCCCTTGCTGGCTTGGCAAGAGGCCTAGACAAGCGCAGCCACGTGACTTGGTGGAAGAAAAACAGTCACTACGAGCGCTTCTAGCCTCAGAACGCGCTAGGATCTGCACATGTGGAGGAAGTGCAGCGGGCGCTCTTCATTCTCAAGGGCCGATGACCAATCATGCTCGCAACCCTTCCACGCCCTTGCTGGCTTGGCAAGAGGCCTAGACAAGCGCAGCCACGTGACTTGGTGGAAGAAAAACGCTCACTACGAGCGCTTCTAGCCTCAAAACGCGCCAGGATCCGCACATGTGGAGGAAGTGCAGCGGGCGCTCTTCATTCTCAAGGGCCGATGACCAATGATGCTCGCAACCCTTCCACGCCATTGCTGGCTTGGCAAGAGGCCTAGACAAGCGCAGCCACGTGACCTGGTGGAAGAAAAACGCTCACTGCGAGCGCTTCTAGCCTCAAAACGCGCTAGGATCCGCACATGTGCAGGAAGTGCAGCGTGCGCTCTTCATTCTCAAGGGCCGATGACCAATGATGCTCGCAACCCTTCCACGCCCTTGCTGTCTTGGCAAGAGGCCTAGACAAGCGCAGCCACGTGACCTGGTAGAAAAAAACGCTCACTGCGAGCGCTTCTAGCCTCAAAACGCGCTAGGATCCGCACATGTGCAGGAAGTGCAGCGGACGCTCTTCATTCTCAAGGGCCGATGACCAACGATGCTCGCAACCCTTCCACGCCCTTGCTGGCTTGGCAAGAGGCCTAGAGAAGCGCAGCCACATGACCTTGTAGAAAAAAAGGTTCACTACGAGCGCTTCTAGCCTCAAAACGCGCTAGGATCTGCACATGTGCAGGAAGTGCAGTGGGCGCTCTTCATTCTCAAAGGCCGATGACCAATGATGCTCGCAACCCTTCCACGCCATTGATGGTTTGGCAAGAGGCCTAGACAAGCGCAGCCACGTGACCTGGTGGAAGAAAAACGCTCAGAACGAGCGCTTCTAGCCTCAAACCGCGCTAGGATCCGCACATGTGGAGGAAGTGCAGCAGGCGCTCTTCATTCTCAAGGGCCGATGACCAATGATGCTCGTAACCCTTCCACGCCCTTGCTGGCTTGGCAAGAGGCCTAGACCACGTGACCTAGTAGAAGAAAAACGCTCACTGCGAGCGCTTCTAGCCTCAAAACGCGCTAGGATCCGCACATGTGGAGGAAGTGCAGCGGGCGCTCTTCTTTCCCGATGACCAATGATGCTCGCAACCCTTCCACGCCATTGCTGGCTTGGCAAGAGGCCTAGACAAGCGCAGCCACGTGACCTGGTAGAAGAAATACGCTCACTGCGAGCGCTTCTAGCCTCAAAACGCGCTAGGATCCGCACATGTGCAGGAAGTACAGCGGGCGCTCTTCATTCTCAAGGGCCAATGACCAATGATGCTCGCAACCCTTCCACGCCCTTGCTGGCTTGGCAAGAGGCCTAGACAAGCGCAGCCACGTGATCTGGTGGAAGAAAAACACTCATTGCGAGCGCTTCTAGCCTCAAAACGCGCTAGGATCTGCACATGTGGAGGAAGTGCAGCGGGCGCTCTTCATTCTCAAGGGCCGATGACCAATCATGCTCGCAACCCTTCCACGCCCTTGCTGGCTTGGCAAGAGGCCTAGACAAGCGCAGCCACGTGACTTGGTGGAAGAAAAACGCTCACTACGTGCGCTTCTAGCCTCAAAACGCGCTAGGATCTGCACATGTGGAGGAAGTACAGCGGGCGCTCTTCATTCTCAAGGGTCGATGACCAATGATGCTCGCAACACTTCCACGCCCTTGTTGGCTTGGCAAGAGGCCTAGACAAGCGCAGCCACGTGACATGGTAGAAGAAAAACGCTCAGAACGAGCGCTTCTAGCCTCAAAACGCGCTAGGATCCGCACATGTGGAGGAAGTGCAGCGGGCGCTCTTCATTTCCGATACTGACCAATGATGCTCGCAGCCCTTCCACGCCCTTGCTGGCTTGGCAAGAGGCCTAGACAAGCGCAGCCACATGACTTGGTGGAAGAAAAACGCTCACAACGAGCGCTTCTAGCCTTAGAACGCACTAGGATCCGCACATGTGGAGGAAGTGCAGCGGGCGCTCTTTATTCTCAAGGGCCGATGACCAATGATGGTGGCAAGAGGCCCAGACAAGCGCAGCCACGTGACCTGGTTGAAGAAAAACGCTCACTGCAAGCGCTTCTAGCCTCAAAACACGCTAGGATCTGCACATGTGGAGGTAGTGCAGCGGGCGCTCTTCATTCTCAAGGGCCGATGACCAATGATGCTCGCAACCCTTCCACGCCCCTGCTGGCTTGGCAAGAGGCATAGACAAGTGCAGTTACGTCACTTGGTAGAAGAAAAACGCTCAGAACGAGCGCTTCTAGCCTCAAAACGGGCCAGGATCTGTACATGTGCAGGAAGTGCAGCGGGAGCTCTTCATTCTCAAGGGCCGATGACCAATGATGCTCGCAACCCTTCCACGCCCTTGCTGGCTTGGCAAGAGGCCTAGAAAAGCGCAGCCACGTGACCTGGTGGAAGAAAAACGCTCACTACGAGCGCTTCTAGCCTCAAAACACGCTAGGATCCGCACATGTGCAGGAAGTGCAGCGCGCGCTCTTCATTCTCAAGGGCCGATGACCAATGATGCTCACAACCCTTTCACACCCTTTCTGGCTTGGCAAGATGTGTAGACAAGCGCAGCCACGTGACCTGGTGGAAGAAAAACGCTCACTGCGAGCGAATCTAGCCTCAAAACGCGCGAAAATCTGCACATGTGGAGGAAGTGCAGCGGGTGCTCTTCATTCTCAAGGGCCGATGACCAATGATGCTCGCAACCCTTCCACGCCCCTGCTGGCTTGGCAAGAGGCATAGACAAGTGCAGTTACGTCACTTGGTAGAAGAAAAACGCTCAGAACGAGCGCTTCTAGCCTCAAAATGCGCTAGGATCCGCACATGTGGAGGAAGTGCAGTGAGCACTCTTTATTCTCAAGGGCCGATGACCAATGATGCTCGCAACCCTTCCACGCCCTTGCTGGCTTGGCAAGAGGCCTAGACAAGAGCAGCCGTGTGACCTGGTAGAAAAAAACGCTCACTGCGAGCGCTTCTAGCCTCAAAACGCGCTAGGATCCGCACATGTGGAGGAAGTGCAGCGGGCGCTCTTCATTCTCAAGGGCCGATGACCAATGATGCTCGCAACCCTTCCACGCCATTGCTGGCTTGGCTAGAGGCCTAGACAAGCGCAGCCACGTGACCTGGTGGAAGAAAAACGCTCACTGCGAGCGCTTCTAGCCTCAAAACGCGCTAGGATCCGCACATGTGCAGGAAGTGCAGCGTGCGCTCTTCATTCTCAAGGGCCGATGACCAATGATGCTCGCAACCCTTCCACGCCATTGCTGGCTTGGCAAGAGGCCTAGACAAGCGCAGCCACGTGACCTGGTGGAAGAAAAACGCTCACTGCGAGCGCTTCTAGCCTCAAAACGCGCTAGGATCCGCACATGTGCAGGAAGTGCAGCGTGCGCTCTTCATTCTCAAGGGCCGATGACCAATGATGCTCGCAACCCTTCCACGCCCTTGCTGGCTTGGCAAGAGGCCTAGACAAGCGCAGCCACGTGACCTGGTAGAAGAAAAAACGCTCACTGCGAGCGCTTCTAGCCTCAAAACGCGCTAGGATCCGCACATGTGCAGGAAGTGCAGCGGACGCTCTTCATTCTCAAGGGCCGATGACCAATGATGCTTGCAACCCTTCCACGCCCTTGCTGGCTTGGCAAGAGGCCTAGACAAGCGCAGCCACGTGACCTGGTAGAAAAAAACGCTCACTGCGAGCGCTTCTAGCCTCAAAACGCGCTAGGATCTGCACATGTGCAGGAAGTGCAGCGGGTGCTCTTCATTCTCAAGGGCCGATGACCAATGATGCTCGCAACCCTTCCACGCCATTGCTGGCTTGGCAAGAGGCCTGTACTAGATGACAAGCACAGCCACGTGACCTGGTAGAAGAAAAACGCTCAAAACGAGCGCTTCTAGCCTCAAAACACGCTAGGACCCGCACATGTGGAGGAAGTGCAGCGGGCGCTCTTCATTCTCAAGGGCCGATGACCAATGATGCTCGCAACCCTTCCACGCCCTTGCTAGCTTGGCAAGAGGCCTAGACAAGCGTAGCCACGTGACCTCGTAGAAGAAAAACGCTCACTGCGAGCGCTTCTAGCCTCAAAACGCGCTAGGATCCGCACATGTGCAGAAAGTGCAGCGGTCGCTCTTCATTCTCAAGGGCCGATTACCAATGATGCTCGCAACACTTCCACGCCCTTGCTGGCTTGGCAAGAGGCCTAGACAAGCGTAGCCACGTGACCTGGTAGAAGAAATACGCTCACTGCGAGCGCTTCTAGCCTCAAAACGCGCTAGGATCCGCACATGTGCAGGAAGTGCAGCGTGCGCTCTTCATTCTCAAGGGCCGATGACCAATGATGCTCGCAACCCTTCCACGCCCTTGCTGGCTTGGCAAGAGGCCTAGACAAGCGCAGCCACGTGACTTGGTGGAAGAAAAACGCTCGGAACGAGCGCTTCTAGCCTCAAAACGCGCTAGGATCTGCACATGTGGAGGAAGTGCAGCGGGCGCTCTTCATTCTCAAGGGCCGATGACCAATGATGCTCGCAACCATTCCACGCCCTTGCTGGCTTGGCAAGAGGCCTAGACAAGCGCAGCCACGTGACTTGGTGGAAGAAAAACAGTCACTACGAGCGCTTCTAGCCTCAGAACGCGCTAGGATCTGCACATGTGGAGGAAGTGCAGCGGGCGCTCTTCATTCTCAAGGGCCGATGACCAATCATGCTCGCAACCCTTCCACGCCCTTGCTGGCTTGGCAAGAGGCCTAGACAAGCGCAGCCACGTGACTTGGTGGAAGAAAAACGCTCACTACGAGCGCTTCTAGCCTCAAAACGCGCCAGGATCCGCACATGTGGAGGAAGTGCAGCGGGCGCTCTTCATTCTCAAGGGCCGATGACCAATGATGCTCGCAACCCTTCCACGCCATTGCTGGCTTGGCAAGAGGCCTAGACAAGCGCAGCCACGTGACCTGGTGGAAGAAAAACGCTCACTGCGAGCGCTTCTAGCCTCAAAACGCGCTAGGATCCGCACATGTGCAGGAAGTGCAGCGTGCGCTCTTCATTCTCAAGGGCCGATGACCAATGATGCTCGCAACCCTTCCACGCCCTTGCTGTCTTGGCAAGAGGCCTAGACAAGCGCAGCCACGTGACCTGGTAGAAGAAAAAACGCTCACTGCGAGCGCTTCTAGTCTCAAAACGCGCTAGGATCCGCACATGTGCAGGAAGTGCAGCGGACGCTCTTCATTCTCAAGGGCCGATGACCAACGATGCTCGCAACCCTTCCACGCCCTTGCTGGCTTGGCAAGAGGCCTAGAGAAGCGCAGCCACATGACCTTGTAGAAAAAAAGGTTCACTGCGAGCGCTTCTAGCCTCAAAACGCGCTAGGATCTGCACATGTGCAGGAAGTGCAGTGGGCGCTCTTCATTCTCAAAGGCCGATGACCAATGATGCTCGCAACCCTTCCACGCCATTGATGGTTTGGCAAGAGGCCTAGACAAGCGCAGCCACGTGACCTGGTGGAAGAAAAACGCTCAGAACGAGCGCTTCTAGCCTCAAAACCCGCTAGGATCCGCACATGTGGAGGAAGTGCAGCAGGCGCTCTTCATTCTCAAGGGCCGATGACCAATGATGCTCGTAACCCTTCCACGCCCTTGCTGGCTTGGCAAGAGGCCTAGACCACGTGACCTAGTAGAAGAAAAACGCTCACTGCGAGCGCTTCTAGCCTCAAAACGCGCTAGGATCCGCACATGTGGAGGAAGTGCAGCGGGCGCTCTTCTTTCCCGATGACCAATGATGCTCGCAACCCTTCCACGCCATTGCTGGCTTGGCAAGAGGCCTAGACAAGCGCAGCCACGTGACCAGGTGGAAGAAAAACGCTCAGAACGAGCGCTTCTAGCCTCAAAACCCGCTAGGATCCGCACATTTGGAGGAAGTGCAGCGGGCGCTCTTCATTCTCAAGGGCCGATGACCAATGATGCTGGCAAGAGGCCCAGACAAGCACAGCCTTGTGACCTGGTAGAAGAAAAACGCTCACTGCAAGCGCTTCTAAACTCAAAACGCGCTAGGATCTGCACATGTGGAGGTAGTGCAGCGGGCGCTCTTCATTCTCAAGGGCCGATGACCAATGATGCTCGCAACCCTTCCACGCCCTTGCTGGCTTGGCAAGAGGCCTAGACAAGCGCAGCCACGTGACCTCGTAGAAGAAAAACGCTCATTGCGAGCGCTTCTAGCCTCAGAACGCGCTAGGATCCGCACATGTGCAGAAAGTGCAGCGGGCACTCTTCATTCTCAAGGGCCGATGACCAATGATGCTCGCAACCCTTCCACGCCCCTGCTGGCTTGGCAAGAGGCCTAGACAAGTGTAGCCACGTGACCTGGTGGAAGAAAAACGCTCAGAACGAGCGCTTCTAGCCTCAAAACCCGCTAGGATCCGCAGATGTGGAGGAAGTGTCAAACATTATACATGTTGTATTTGTGTAGGCTGTAGTGGGTTAGCCTATAGGGGGGTCACAACATTAGGGTTTCATATTTGTACTCACAATCCTTGTTAGTTCATCATTCCAGTCCGTTATTTCTGACATGGTTTCAGAGCAGGTCCTTCGCTAGGACCGTTCTTAGGGCCCACCGTTACCTACATACCTACCTACCTACCGTGCGCCTCGTGCGCCTACGCGCCCTCGTGCGCCTCCTACCTACCGCGCGCGCGCAGCCCGCCAGCCGCCCGCGCGCGACTCGACTTTTTTTTAGCGCGCGTATCCCGCTAGCCGCCCGCGCGCGGTCGATTTCGCTGCGCGCGCCCCGCTAGCCGCACGCGTTTGGCTGTTTTTCTTTACGCGCGGCCCCGCACGCTGCCCGCGCGCTGCCTGTGCGCCTCGCTGACGCGCCCGCTGCTGCAGCCGCCCGTCGCCCGCTCGCGCACACCCCGCCGTGGCCCCGCAGGCCCGCAGCTCGCCGCCGCAGCTGCCGCACGCCCGTTGCCCGCAGCCGCCCGTCCGCCGACGCCGCTGCCGCCCGTGCACCGACGCCGCTGCCACCCGTGCGCTGCTGCCGCTGCTGCTTGCGCACCGCTCGCTGCTGCAGCCGCCCGTGCGCTGTCGGCGCTGCTGCCCGTGCGCATACGCCGCTGTCACCCGTCCGCATAAGCCGCTGCCGCCCGTGCGCCTCTGCAGCCGCCGCCCGCGAGTCGCCCGCTACCGCTAGTGCGCCGCAGCTCCTGCCCTTCGGTCGCGCACCGCTGCAGCTCCTGCTGTCGCGCTCCCTACTACTGCCGCTCGTGCACCACGCCGGCCCCGTTGACCCTGCGCACACCTTTCCAGCGGCCTTGTTCTTACTGCTGCTACTGCTACTGTCACTATGGCTAGTCCTCTCGTTCTAGCTTTCGATGCCGAGGGCCGCCCAGTGAAGTTCGAAACCTGGCTAGATGACCTGCACCTGTTCCTACAGCTCACTGCCAAGGAAGATATCTCACTGTACGACCATGCCCTAGGCCATGCCACTGCCCCTGACTCGTCTGCTGACAGCACTCTGCGTTCCCAGTGGCAGACCCGTGATGCGCACGCTCGCTTTGCTATTCGCAACTCCCTGCCGCTAGACGAGCGCGAGCACTTCGGCCAGTGCAAGACTGCTAAGGACCTCTACACCGCTGTAGTTGCCCGCTACTCCTCACCCGCTTCTGCCACGCTAGGCCGCCTCACTCTCCCCTACCTGTTCCCCGACCTAGCCTCCTTTCACACTGTCGCAGACCTCATCACCCACCTTAAGACTAGTGAGGCCCGCTTTCGCGCTGCTATGCCTGCCGAGTTTCTCACTAGCAACCCCCCCCGCTCTGGATCACTCTCTACCACATCGTCACCCGCCTCCCTGACTCTCTGCGCGCAGTCAGGGACCACTTCCTCTCTCGCTCCCCCACTGAGCTCACTGTTGCCCTCCTCGAGAAGGAACTGCTTGCAGCTGAGGCGAGCATCGTCGCTGTAGGCACCTCTCGTGGCGACCCCCGCACCCCGTTCTTCGAGGGGTGTTCCCCTTCCCCCCTCCTCCCCTCTGTCGCCTCTGCTGCTGCTGTCGACCTTCTTGGTGCTGAGAAGGTCGGGACCGCGTCTGCTTCGAGCGGGCGCCGCAGGAACAAGGGGGGCAGGGGTGGGGGTGGCGGCGGAGGAGGTGGGGGTGGAGGCGGTGGGAGTGGAGGCGCGGCTGGGGAGACTAGTGGCGGCAGTGGGGGAGGAGACAGCAGCGGTGGGAGTGGTGGTGGAGGCGGCAGCGGAGGCGGAGGTGGTCGTGGCGGCGGCAGGGGTGGAGGTGGCCGGGGCGGCGGCGGTGGGGGTGGTGGTCGTGGAGGCACTGGCGGAGGGCAGAGTCAGCAGCCCGCCCCGACGCTTCAGGCCGCCCGTGAGTGGTATGCGCAGCGTAGCGTTACCTGCACGTACGTCATTCGCACAGGTGACCGCAGCGGCCAGCAGTGTGGGAGGCCGCACCCCACGCAGCGCTGCTTCGCGCGCCTTAACGACGCGTGGCGCACTCAGTTTCCTGCTGCCACTGAGCTGCCGCGCTGGGCTGATCTGGAAAAGAGGGGTGTTGATATTTGGGCTTTAGACTTTGATGCTATTCTCACTGCTATGTATGCGATGTCTATTAGTGGAGAGGGTGCTCAGTACTTGCGTGTTCCGCCCGACCCGGGCATTCAGGCCAGTCCGACTGCCGCTCTAGGTGCTAGTGCGTCTGCTCCCACAGGTCCTGGTGAGGCTGCAGCCCTAGGTGCTCGTGCGTCCGTGCCCCCTGGTACTGAGTCGACTGCAGCACTGCACACCTTCACACTGGACTCAGGTGCTTCTCGCTCCTTCTTTCGTGACCGCACTGTCCTTGAGCCACTCGCTCGGCCAGTTGCTGTCTCCCTTGCTGACCCCTCTGGGGGTCCGGTCATTGCGACCTCCTCCACTGTCCTTCCTTGTCCGGCGGTCCCGTCCGGCACGCTGTCAGGTCTCTACCTCCCCTCGTTCTCTACGAACTTGGTGGCAGGTAGTGCGCTCCAGGACGGGGGTGTTCACCAGTTCACCCCTGCCTACGAGCGCGTGACACACTGTACGTGTGCTCGGACGGGTCGCCACCTGGCTACCTTCACTCGGGAGCCGGGGTCGGACCTTTACACACTGACCACTGAGTCCCCTCAGGTAGCTGCGTCCGCGTCTGCGTCTGCGTCAGGTCAGCTGTCCGCCCCCTGCTCGTGTCGCTCTCTGGCGCATGAGACTGTCCTTTGGCACCACCGCCTTGGTCACCCGTCTGTGCAGCGCCTTCGGGCCATGCACAAACGGGACCTTGTTGCTGGTCTTCCCAGGGTGCTCCCTCCCCTTCCCGACTCGCCTGCTCCTCCCTGTATTCCCTGTGTCGAGGGACGGCAGCGCGCCGCTCCTCACTCCTCCTCCTTTCCCCCGACGACTGCTCCCTTGCAGACGCTCCACATGGACGTGTGGGGCCCAGCCCGCGTCCGTGTCAGGGTCAGGAGAGGTACTTCGTGGTTGGTTGTTGACGACTTCTCGCGCTACACCACGGTCTTCCCCTTGCGCGCCAAGGGTGACGTCCCTGATGTCTTGATCCCTTGGATCCGCAGATCTCGTCTCCAGCTCCGTGAGCGTTTCCGCTCCGACTTCCCTGTCCTGCGTCTGCACTCTGACAGAGGTGGGGAGTTTTCCTCTGGCCTCTTGGAGACCTTCTGTCAGCAGGAGGGCATTGAGCAGTCGTACACGCTTCCGGCCTCTCCATAGCAGAATGGGGTTGCTGAGCGCCGCATTGGTCTGGTCATGGAGGTCGCTCGTACCTCCTTGAGCCATGCGGCTGCCCCCATTTTCTGTGGCCGTTTGCAGTCCAATACGCTGCGCATCAGCTCAACCTCTGGCCCCGTGTCTCCTTGCCCGAGACTTCTCCGACACTGCGTTGGACGGGAGAGGCTGGCGATGCGTCGCGTTTTCGGGTCTGGGGATCCCGAGCTTTTGTCCGCGACACGTCCGCGGACAAGCTCTCCCGTCGCACTGTGTCCCTGCGTCTTCCTTGGCTTTGTCCCGGACGCCCCTGGCTGGCAGTTCTACCACCCCACCTCGCGTCGTGTCCTGGCCTCTCAGGACGTCACTTTTGACGAGTCCGTCCCCTACTACCGTCCGCCCTTACCCCCTACCGCACTGCCCCGCCGCCCCGCTCCCCCCCCCGCCTCTCTTCCTCGCTCCAGGTGCTAAGGTACCAGACCCCCTTCCCCCTCAGGGTGCCGCTCCCTCAGGTGTGTCCCAGGTAGACCCGGGTGAGCCTGTCGAGGTAGCTGTTGACTCTCGTCCTGCGTCTAGGGGTGCTGAGCCTGGGGGTGCTGAGTCTGGGGGTGCTGAGCCTGGGGGTGTTGAGCCTGGAGGTGCGGAGCCTGGGGGTGTTGAGCTTGGAGGTGCGGAGCCTGGGGGTGTTGAGCCTGGAGGTGCGGACCCTGGAGGTGTGGAGCCTGGAGGTGCTGAGCCTGGGGGTGCGGAGTCTGGGGGTGCTGAGTCTGGGGGTACTGAGACTGAGCGTGCTACACCTGGAGGAGCCCTCTCCTCCCAGCAGCTGCAGGAGAGGTACCTCGAGTACTGCCGCCTCCGGAGAGGTGCTGCTGGAGCTCGTCCCGGTACTTCCCCTCCTACCCAGGAGCTCCCCCCCATTCAGCAGATCCGCGAGTGGTACACACGGCGCTGCAGTCTTCGGAGTGGTGCTCCTGGTGCTGCGGACCCTGGGGGTGGCGCTGCTGCTGGTGCTGAGGACCCGGCCGTTGGAGCTGCTGCTGGTGCTGCGGACCCGCCTGGTGGAGCTGCTGCTGGTGCTGAGGACTCGGACGTTGGAGCTGCTGCTGGAGCTGAGGACCCGGGCGGTGGCGCTGCTGCTGGTGCTGAGGACCCGGACGGTGGAGCTGCTGCTGGTACTGAGGACTCGGACGGTGGAGCTGCTGCTGGAGCTGAGGACCCGAGTGGTGGCGCTGCTGCTGCTGCTGAGGACCCGGGCGTTGGAGCTACTACTGGTGCTGAGGACCCGGCCGGTGGAGCTGCTGCTGGTGCTGTGGACCCGGACGCTGGAGCTCCTACGGACGCTGGAGCTCCTACTGGTGCTGAGGACCCGGCCGCTGGAGTCTCCTCTGCTTCTGGAGACGCTGCACGGCCGCGACCGTACTTCGTACCGCTCCTTCAGCAGGTTCTTGGGCAGGCTCCTCCTCCTTGTCCTCCTCCCTCCGTAGAGTGTCCCCCGCCTGTCCAGCCGCAGTCACAGTTACCGCCTACCTCGCCTCTCCCTGCTCCCTCTCCTTACACTGGTCCCACAGGAGGTCTTACAGAGCGTCGTCGTGAGCCTGGTCTCGTCCTGCGTCCCTGTTGTCCTGCTCGCACTGGTCGTCGTGTCCGTCGTGAGCGTCCTCCTCCTGTCCCAGGCACTCACTACATGACTCTGCGTCCCTCTACTGCTCCTCAGCGTGTCCCTCTACCGTCTCCTCCTGCGTCCTCGTTGCCTGACGTTTCGGACCCTGAGTCTGACCGGTATCGTGCTGAGCACCCTACTGTCACGCGTCTCCTCGCTACTATTGTCACTGACCCTACCTTTGGTCCTCGGCTGTCGGCTGCGCTGCTCTGTCGCTGAGTTGGTTGACTTTGCTGCTGCCTGTCGTCTAGACTACGCTGCTAGCCTTGTTGCTGAGTCTGAGTCTGAGTCTGAGTCTGTCTGTCCTCCGTCCGTCGGGGGTGAGTGTGCTCTTGGCATGGACGTCCTTGAGGACAGACAGGAGGAGTTCCAGAGTCTTGCTGCTGCTTTGCCCCGTCTCGTGTCCTTGCTAGTTGCCCCTGAGGGAGACCCGGATGCACCAGACATCCCGACCCCGCGCACTTACGCTGAGGCGATGGCGGGTCCCTACTCCTCTCAGTGGCAGACAGCCATGGACGCCGAGATGGCTTCCTGGAAGTCCACACGCACCTACGTCGACGAGGTTCCCCCTCCTGGGGCGAACATCGTCAGTGGCATGTGGATTTTCAGGGTGAAGCGGCCGCCGGGTTCTCCGCCTGTCTTCAAGGCGCGTTACGTGGCTCGAGGCTTCAGTCAGCGAGAGGGAGTTGACTTCTTCCAGACATTCTCCCCCACCCCGAAGATGACCACTCTTCGGGTGCTGCTGCACATAGCCGCTCACCGCGACTACGAGCTTCACTCACTTGACTTCAGCACTGCTTTCTTGCAGGGCAGCCTGCACGAGGAGATCTGGCTGCGCCGCCCACCTGGCTTCACTGGGTCGGTTCCTCCTGGTACCCAGTGGAGGCTTCAGCGGCCGGTCTACGGTCTCCGCCAGGCTCCGCGTGAGTGGCACGACACACTGAGGACTACACTTGCGGCTCTTGGGTTCGCGCCTTCTACAGCTGACCCGTCGCTGTTCCTGCACACCGACACTTCGCTGCCGCCTTCTACATCCTCGTGTACGTCGACGACTTGGTCTTTGCCACTGCTGACACTGCAGGACTCGCCTACGTGAAGTCGGAGCTGCAGAGGAGACACACGTGCACAGACCTGGGTGAGCTGACAAGCTATCTTGGCTTGCGGATCACCCGGGACAGAGCACGGTGCACCATCACCCTGACTCAGTCACACATGGTGCAGCAGGTTCTCCAGCGCTTCCGCTTCACGTACTCCTCGTCTCAGTCCACTCCTCTGCCTACCGGTCACTCGCTCTCAGCTCTGCCTTCGGATGAGTCCGTAGAGCCGAGTGGCCCGTATCCAGAGCTTGTGGGCTGCCTCATGTACCTGATGACCTGCACTCGACCTGACCTTGCATACCCTCTTAGCATCCTTGCACGCTATGTCGCTCCTGGCCGTCACAGGAAGGAGCACATGGATGCCGCTAAGAGGGTGTTGCGCTACTTGTGCAGTACGTCGGGCATGGGGCTTGTGCTTGGAGGGCGAGACCGAGTTGTTCTCACAGGGCACTCAGACGCTTCTTGGGCAGACGACCAGGCCACTCAGCGGTCGTCTCAGGGTTACACCTTCAGCCTTGGCTCTGGCTCAGTTTCTTGGCGCTCTACATGCTCTTCTTCTGTTCTCGGCTCCAGTTGCGAGGCTGAGATCTACGCTACAGCCATGGCTGCCTAGGAGCTACGCTGGCTGACCTACCTGCTGACCGACCTCGGAGAGCGGCCTCGTTCTCCTCCAGTACTGTACGTCGACAACAAGGCTGCCATTGCCTTGTGTGAGGAGCACAGACTGGAGCACAGAACGAAGCACATCGCCCTGCGGTACTTCCTTGCTCGTGAGCTGCAGCAGCGCGGTCAGCTTTGTATTCGCTACGTGGCCACTGAGGCCAACACTGCTGATGTGTTCACCAAGGCGCTTCAGCCTCGTGACCATCAGCGCCTCTGCACTCTACTAGGCCTTGTGCCTACTGGACCTCACTTACTTACCTCTTGACTTTGCTTGTACTGTGATCACTATATATATCTATACCTGCATGTTTACTCTTGCTAGGTTGTGATCACTGTATCTCTTGCTCTGTTATAAACCTACATGTGAACTGGTCTTGTGACCACTAGCTTGTGCTCAGAATTTGTGTGGAATCCTTGAGATCCACCCTGAGCTTGTTGTTGCCTTGCTTTGCCTTGACTGGTCTTGTGACCCCTAGGTCTCCCCCACTTTGCCTATGGGGGTGTGTCAAACATTATACATGTTGTATTTGTGTAGGCTGTAGTGGGTTAGCCTATAGGGGGGTCACAACATTAGGGTTTCATATTTGTACTCACAATCCTTGCTAGTTCATCATTCCAGTCCGTTATTTCTGACAGGAAGTGCAGCGGGCGCTCTTCATTCTCAAGGGCCGATGACCAATGATGCTCGTAACCCTTACACGCCCTTGCTGGCTTGGCAAGAGGCCTAGACCACGTGACCTAGTAGAAGAAAAACGCTCACTGCGAGTGCTTCTAGCCTCAAAACGCGCTAGGATCCGCACATGTGGAGGAAGTGCAGCGGGCGCTCTTCATTCCCGATGACCAATGATGCTCACAACCCTTCCACGCCCTTGCTGGCTTGGCAAGAGGCCTAGACAAGCGCAGCCACGTGACTTGGTGGAAGAAAAACGCTCAATACGAGCGCTTCTAGCCTCAGAATGTACTAGGATCCGCACATGTGGAGGAAGTGCAGCGGGCGCTCTTCATTCTCAAGGGCCGATGTCCAATGATGCTGGCAAGAGGCCTAGAAAAGCGCAGCCACGTGACTTGGTAGAAGAAAAACGCTCACTGCAAGCGCTTCTAAACTCAAAACGCGCTAGGATCTGCACATGTGGAGGTAGTGCAGCGGGCGCTCTTCATTCTCAAGGGCCGATGACCAATGATGCTCGCAACCCTTCCACGCCCTTGCTGGCTTGGCAAAAGGCCTAGACAAGCGCAGCCACGTGACCTCGTAGAAGAAAAACGCTCATTGCGAGCGCTTCTAGCCTCAGAACGCGCTAGGATCCGCACATGTGCAGAAAGTGCAGCGGGCACTCTTCATTCTCAAGGGCCGATGACCAATGATGCTCGCAACCCTTCCACGCCCCTGCTGGCTTGGCAAGAGGCCTAGACAAGTGCAGTTACGTGACCTGGTAGAAGAAAAACGCTCAGAACGAGCGCTTCTAGCCTCAAAACGCGTTAGGATCCGCACATGTGGAGGAAGTGCAGCGAGCGCTCTTCATTCTCAAGGGCCGATGACCAATGATGCTCGCAACCCTTCCACGCCCCTGCTGGCTTGGCAAGAGGCCTAGACAAGCGCAGCCACGTGACCTGGTAGAAAAAAACGCTCACTGCGAGCGCTTCTAGCCTCAAAACGCGCTAGGATCCGCACATGTGGAGGAAGTGCAGCGGGCGCTCTTCATTCTCAAGGGCCGATGACCAATGATGCTCGCAACCCTTCCACGCCATTGCTGGCTTGGCAAGAGGCCTAGACAAGCGCAGCCACGTGACCTAGTGGAAGAAAAACGCTCACTGCAAGCGCTTCTAGCCTCAAAACGCGCTAGGATCCGCACATGTGCAGGAAGTGCAGCGTGCGCTCTTCATTCTCAAGGGCCGATGGCCAATGATGCTCGCAACCCTTCAAGGCCTTTGCTGGCTTGGCAAGAGGCCTAGACAAGCGCAACCACGTGACCTGGTAGAAAAAAACGCTCACTGCGAGCGCTTCTAGCCTCAAAACGCGCTAGGATCCGCATATGTGCAGGAAGTGCAGCGGGCGCTCTTCATTCTCAAGGGCCGATGACCAATGATGCTCGCAACCCTTCCACGCCCTTGCTGGCTTTGCAAGAGGCCTAGACAAGCGCAGCCACGTGACGTGGTAGAAGAAAAACGCTCAAAACGAGCGCTTCTAGCCTCAAAACACGCTAGGACCCGCACATGTGGAGGAAGTGCAGCGGGCGCTCTTCATTCTCAAGGGCCGATGACCAATGATGCTCGCAACCCTTCCACGCCCTTGCTGTCTTGGCAAGAGGCCTAGACAAGCGTAGCCACGTAACATCGTAGAAGAAAAACGCTCACTGCGAGCGCTTCTAGCCTCAAAACGCGCTAGGATCCGCACATGTGCAGAAAGTGCAGCGGGCGCTCTTCATTCTCAAGGGCTGATGACCAATGATGCTCGAAACCCTTCCACGCCCTTGCTGGCTTGGCAAGAGGCATAGACAAGCGCAGCCACGTGACGTGGTAGAAGAAAAACGCTCAGAACGAGCGCTTCTAGCCTCAAAACCCGCTAGGATCCGCACATTTGGAGGAAGTGCAGCGGGCGCTCTTCATTCTCAAGGGCCGATGACCAATGATGCTCGCGACCCTTCCACGCCCTTGCTGGCTTGGCAAGAGGCCTAGACAAGCGCAGCCACGTGACTTGGTGGAAGAAAAACGCTCACTACGAGCGCTTCTTGCCTCAAAACGCGCTAGGATTCGCACATGTGGAGGAAGTGTCGGAATCAACAGACAGGAATGATTGAACTAGCAGTGAAATCAGTACAAGTACCTAACCCTAGAATTGTGTACCCCCTATAGGCTAACCCACTGTAGCCTAAACAAACACAACATATATAATGTTTGACACACCCCCATAGGCAAAGTGGGGGAGAGCAAGGGGTCATAAGACCAGTCAAAGCAAAGCAAAACAAGCTCAGGGTGGATCTCAAGGATACCACACAAATTCCGAGCACAAGCAAGTGGTCACAAGACCAGTTCACATGCAGGTTGATAATATAACAAGAGATACAGTGATCACAACCTAGCAAGTGTAAACATGCAGGCATATATATAAAGATCACAGTACAAGCAGAGTCAAGAAGTAAGTAAGTGAGGTCCAGCAGGCACAAGGCCTAGAAGAGTACAGAAACGCTGATGGTCACAAGGCTGAAGCGCCTTGGTGAACACATCAGCAAGGTTGGCCTCAGTGGCCACGTAACGCAGACGAAGCTGACCACGCTGCTGCAGCTCTCGAGCAAGGAAGTACCGCAGGGCGATGTGCTTCGTTCTGTGCTCCAGTCTGTGCTCCTCACACAAGGCAATGGCAGCCTGGTTGTCGACGTACAGCACTGGAGGAGAACGAGGCCGCTCTCCCAAGTTGGTCAGCAGGTAGGTCAGCCAGCGTAGCTCCTGGGCAGCCATGGCTGTGGCGTAGATCTCAGCCTCACAACTGGAGCTGAGAACAGAAGAAGAGCGTGTAGAACGCCAAGAAACTGAGCCGGAGCCAAGGCTGAAGGTGTAACCCTGAGACGACCGCTGAGTAGCCTGGTCGTCCGCCCAAGAAGCGTCTGAGTGTCCAGTAAGTACAACTCGGTCTCGCCCTCCAAGCACTAGCCCCATGCCCGACGTACTGCACAAGTAGCGCAACACCCTCTTAGCGGCATCCATGTGCTCCTTTCTGTGACGGCCAGGAGCGACATAGCGTGCAAGGATGCTAAGAGGGTATGCAAGGTCAGGTCGAGTGCAGGTCATCAGGTACATGAGGCAGCCCACAAGCTCTGGATACGGGCCACTCGGCTCTACGGACTCATCCGAAGGCAGAGCTGAGAGCGAGTGACCGGTAGGCAGAGGAGTGGACTGAGGCGAGGAGTACGTGAAGCAGAAGCGCTGAAGGATCTGCTGCACCATGTGTGACTGAGTCAAGGTGATGGTGTGCCGTGCTCTGTCTCGGGTGATCCGCAAGCCAAGATAGCTTGTCAGTTCACCCAGGTCTGTGCACGTGTGTCTCCTCTGCAGCTCCGACTTCACGTGGGCGAGTGCCGCGGTGTCAGCAGTGGCAAAGACCAAGTCGTCGACGTACACGAGGATGTAGAACGGCGGCAGCGAGGTGTCTGTGCGTAGAAACAGTGACGGGTCAGCAGTAGAGGGAGCGAACCCAAGAGCCGCAAGTGTCGTCCTCAGTGTGTCGTGCCACTCACGCGGTGCCTGGCGGAGACCGTAGACCGGCCGCTGAAGCCTCCACTGGGTACCAGGAGGAACCGACCCAGTGAAGCCAGGAGGGCGGCGCAGCCAGATCTCCTCGTGCAGGCTGCCCTGCAAGAAAGCAGTGCTGAAGTCAAGTGAGTGAAGCTCGTAGTCGCGCTGAGCGGCTATGTGCAGCAGCACCCGAAGAGTGGTCATCTTCGGGGTGGGGGAGAAGGTCTGAAAGAAGTCAACTCCCTCTCGCTGACTGAAGCCTCGAGCCACGTAGCGCGCCTTGAAGACAGGAGGAGAACCCGGTGGCCGCTTCACCCTGAAAATCCACATGCCACTGACGATGTTCGCCCCAGGTGGGGGAACCTCGTCGACGTAGGTGCCTGTGGACTTCCAGGAAGCCATCTCTGCGTCCATGGCTGTCTGCCACTGAGAGGAGTAGGGACCCGCCATCGCCTCAGCGTAAGTGCGCGGGGTCGGGATGTCTGGTGCATCCGGGTCTCCCTCAGGGGCAACTAGCATGGACACGAGGTGGGGTAAAGCAGCAGCAAAGCACTGGAACTCCTCCTGTCTGTCCTCAAGGACGTCCGTGCCAAGAGCATACTCACCCCCGACGGACGGAGGACAGACAGACTCAGACTCAGACTCAGCAACAAGGCTAGTGGCGTAGTCTAGACGACACCGGGCAGCAAAGTCTATCAACTCAGCGACCAGAGCAGACGCAGCAGAGGACTCAAAGGTAGGGTCAGTGACAACAGTAGCGAGGAGACGGGTGACAGGGATAGTGAGTCATGTAGTGAGTGCCAGGGATAGGAGGAGGACGCTCACGTGGGACACGACGACCAGTGCGAGCAGTACGAACAGGCGACGCAGGACGAGACTCAGGCTCACGACGCTCTGTAAGACCTCCTGTGGGACCAGTGTAAGGAGAGGGACCAGGGAGAGGCGAGGCAGGCGGGAACTGTGACTGCGACTGGACAGGCGGAGGACACTCTACGGAGGGAGGAGGACAAGGAGGAGGAGTCTGACCAAGAACCTGCTGAAGAAGTGGTACGAAGTACGGTCGCGGCCGCGTAGCGTCTCCAGAACCAGCAGAGACACCAGCGGCAGGGTCCTCAGCACCAGCAGCAGCTCCAACGTCCGGGTCCTCAGCACCAGCAGCAGCTCCACCGCTCAGGTCCTCAGCACCAGCAGCAGCTCCACCGTCCGGGTCCTCAGCTCCAGCAGCAGCTCCAACGCCCGGGTCCTCAGCACCAGCAGCAGCGCCACCGCTCGGGTCCGCAGCACCAGCAGCAGCTCCAACGCCCGGGTCCTCAGCACCAGCAGCAGCACCACCCCCAGGGTCCGCAGCACCAGGAGCACCACTCCGAAGACTGCAGCGCCGCGTGTACCACTCTCGGATCTGCTGAATGGGGGGGAGCTCCTGGGCAGGAGGGGAAGTACTGGTACGAGCTCCAGTAGCACCTCTCCGGAGGCGGCAGTACTGTAGGTACCTCTCCTGCAGCTGCCGGGAGGAGAGGGCTCCTCCAGGTGTAGCACGCTCAGGCTCAGCACCCCCAGACTCAGCACCCCCAGACTCAGCACCCCCAGGCTCAGCACCCCCAGGCTCAGCACCTCCAGGCTCAGCACCCCCAGACTCAGCACCCCCAGGCTCAGCACCCCCAGGCTCCGCACCTCCAGGCTCCGCACCCCCAGGCTCCGCACCCCCAGGCTCCGCACCCCCAGGCTCAGCACCCTCAGACTCCTCACGGTCAGGCTCAGCACCCCCAGCAGGACGAGAGTCAACAGCTACCTCGACAGGCTCAACCGGGTCTACCTGGGACACACCTGAGGGAGCGGCACCCTGAGGGGGGAGGGGGTCTGGTACCTCAGCACCTGGAGCGAGGAAGAGAGGCGGGGGGGGAGCGGGGCAGTGCGGTAGGGGAAGAGGCGGTAGTAGGGGACGGAAAAGTGACGTCCTGAGAGGCCAGGACACGACGCGAGGTGGCGTGGTAGAACTGCCAACCAGGCGCGTCCGGGACAAAGCCAAGGACAGCTCGACGGGAGAGCTTGTCCGCGGACGTATCGCGAACAAAAGCTCGAGATCCCCAGACCCGAAAACGCGACGCATCGCCAGCCTCTCCCGTCCAACGCAGTGTCGGAGAAGTCTCCGGTAAGGAGACACGGGGCCAGAGGTTGAGCTGATGCGCAGCGTATTGGACTGCAAACGGCCACAGAAAGTGGGGGGCAGCCGCATGAACCAGGGAGGTACGAGCGACCTCCATGACCAAGCCAATGCGGCGCTCAGCAACCCCATTCTGCTGTGGAGAGGCCGGAAGCGTGAACGACTGCTCAATGCCCTCCTGCTGACAGAAGGCCTCCAAGAGGCCAGAGGAAAACTCCCCACCTCTGTTAGAGTGCAGACGCAGGACAGGGAAGTCGGAGCGGAAACGCTCACTGAGCTGGAGACGAGATCTGCGGATCCAAGGGATCAAGACATCAGGGACGTCACCCTTGGTGCGCAAGGGGAAGACCGTGGTGTAGCGCGAGAAGTCGTCAACAACAATCAGGAAGTACCTCTCCTGACCCTGACCACGGACTCGGGCTGGGCCCCACACGTCCATGTGGAGCGTCTGCAAAGGAGCAGTCATCGGGGGGAAGGAGGAGGAGTGAGGAGCGGCGCGCTGCCGCCCCTCGACACAGGGAACCCTGGGAAGACCAGCAACAAGGTCCCGTTTGTGCATGGCCCGAAGGCGCTGCACAGACGGGTGACCAAGGCGGTGGTGCCAGAGGACAGTCTCATGCGCCAGAGAGCGACACGAGCAGGGGGCGGACAGCTGACCTGACGCAGACGCAGACGCGGACGCAGCTACCTGAGGGGACTCAGTGGTCAGTGTGTACAGGTCCGACCCCGGCTGCCGAGTGAAGGTAGCCAGGTGACGGCCCGTCCGAGCACACGTGCAGTGGGTCACGCGCTCGTAAGCAGGGGTGAACTGGTGAACACCCCTGTCCTGGAGCGCACTACCTGCCACCAAGTTCGTAGAGAACGAGGGGAGGTAGAGACCTGACAGTGTGCCTGACGGGACCGCAGGACAAGGAAGGACAGTGGAGGAGGTCGCAACGACCGGACCCCCAGAGGGGTCAGCGAGGGAGACAGCAACTGGCCGAGCAAGCGGCTCAAGGACAGTGCGGTCACGAAAGAAACAGCGAGAAGCACCTGAGTCCAGTGTGAAGGTGTGCAGTGCTGCAGTCGACTCAGTACCAGAGGGCACGGACTCACCAGCACCTAGAGCAGCAGCCTCACCAGGACCTGGGGCAGCAGACTCACTAGCACCTAGAGCGGCAGCCGGACTGGCCTGAATGCTCGGGTCGGGCGGAACACGCAAGTACTGAGCACCCTCTCCACTAGTAAACATCGCATACATGGCAGTGAGAATAGCATCAAAGTCTAAAGCCCAGATATCAACTCCCTTCTTCTCCAGATCAGCCCAGCGGGGCAGCTCAGTGGCATCAGGAAACTGGGCACGCCACGCGTCAGTAAGGCGCGCGAAACAGCGCTGTGTGGGATGCGGCCTCCCACACTGCTGGCCAGTGCGGTCACCAGTGCGAATGACGTACGTGCAGGTAAAGCCACGCTGCGCATACCACTCACGGGCGGCCTGAAGCGACGGGGCGGGCTGCTGACTCTGGCCACCGCCAGCGCCTCCACGACCACCACTGCCGCCGCCACCGCCTCGGCCACCTCCACCCCTGCCGCTGCCACGACCACCTCCGCCTCCGCTGCCGCCTCCACCCCTGCCGCCACTCCCGCCGCTGCTGTCACCACCCCCACTGCCGCCACTAGCCTCCCCAGCCGCTCCTCCACTCCCACCGCCTCCACCCCCACCTCCTCCGCCGCCACCTCCACCCTTGCCCCCTTTGCTCTTGCGGCGCCCGCTCGAAGCAGACGCGGCCCCGACCTTCTCAGCACCAAGGAGGTCGACAGCAGCAGCAGAGGCGACAGAGGGGAGGAGAGGGGAAGGGGAACACCCCTCAAAGAACGGGGTGCGGGGGTCGCCACGAGAGGTGCCTACAGCGACGATGCTCGCCTCAGCTGCAAGCAGTTCCTTCTCGAGGAGGGCAATGGTGAGTTCAGTGGGGGAGCGAGAGAGGAAGTGGTCCCTGACTGTGCGCAGGGAGTCGGGGAGGCGGGTGACTATGTGGTAGAGAGTGATCCAGAGCGGGGGGGGGTTGCTGGTGAGGAACTCGTCAGGCATAGCAGCGCGAAAGCGGGCCTCACTGGTCTTAAGGTGGGTGATGAGGTCAGCAACTGTCTGAAAGGAGGCCAGGTCGGGGAACAGGTAGGGGAGAGTGAGGCGGCCTAGTGTGGCAGAAGCGGGGGAGGAGTAGCGAGCGACTACAGCAGTGTACAGGTCCTTAGCAGTTTTGTGCTGGCCAAAGTGCTCGCGCTCGTCGATCGGTAGGGAGTTACGAATAGCGAAGCGAGCGTGGGCGTCACGAGTCTGCCACTGTGAGCGCTGAGTGCTGTCAGCAGTGGTAGGAGGGGCAGTAGCGTTGCCTAGGGCGTGATCGTACAGTGAAACGTCCTCCTTAGCAGTGAGCTGTAGAAAGAGGTGGAGGTCATCGAGCCAGGTTTCGAACTTCACTGGACGGCCCTCAGCATCGAAAGTAAGTACAGTAGGAGTAGCCATAGCGGCAGTAGCAGTAGCGGTAGAAACAGTAAGAATGAGGCCGCAGGGAAGCTGTGGGCAGTGTCAGCACACGGGCGGCAGCAGCTGATGCGCACGGGCGGTAGCGGCCGCGGCGCACGAGCGGGAGCGGCTGCGGGCGACGCGCAGGCGGTAGCTGCAGCGGCGGGCCCGTGGTAGCGGCAGCTGCAGCGGGCGACAAGCAGGCGGCAGCTGCAGCGGGCGACGAGCGGGCGGCAGCAGCAGCGGGCGACGAGCGGGCGGCAGCTGCAGCGTGCGACGAGCGGGCGGCAGCAGCAGCGGGCGACGAGCGGGCGGCAGCTGCAGCGGGCGACGAGCGGGCAGGCGCTGCAGCGGGCGACGAGCGGGCGGCAGCTGCAGCGAGCGACGAGCGGGCGGCAGCAGCAGCGGGCGACGAGCGAGCGGCAGCTGCAGCGGGCGACGAGCGGGCGGCAGCAGCAGCGGGCGACGAGCGGGCGGCAGCTGCAGCGGGCGACGAGCGGGCAGGCGCTGCAGCGAGCGACGAGCGGGCGGCAGCAGCAGCGAGCGACGAGCGGGCGGCAGCAGCAGCGGGCGACGAGCGGGCGGCAGCTGCAGCGGGCGACGAGCGGGCGGGCGCTGCAGCGGGCGGGCGGCAATGTGCAGGCCTGCGGGGCCGCTGCGGGCTGCGCTATAGCGGTGCGAGCGGCGCACGGGCGGCTAGCCGGTCGCGCTCAAAAGAAATCGGCCGCGCGCGGGCAGCTAGCGGGTCGCGCGCGGTTAAAAAATAAAAAAAAATAGAAAACGAGCCGCGCGCGATTGGCTGGCGGGCTGCGCGCGCGCGGTAGGTAGGAGGCGCACTGGGGCGCGTAGGCGCACGAGGGCGCACGGTAGGTAGGTAGGTAGGTAGCGGTGGGCCCTAAGAACGGTCCTAGCGAAGGACCTGCTCTGAAACCATGTCGGAATCAACAGACAGGAATGATTGAACTAGCAGTGAAATCAGTACAAGTACCTAACCCTAGAATTGTGTACCCCCTATAGGCTAACCCACTGTAGCGCAGCGGGGGCTCCTCATTCTCAAGGACCGATGATCAATGATGCTGGCAAGAGGCCTAGACAAGCGCAGCCACGTGACTTGGTGGAAGAAAAACGCTCACTGCAAGCGCTTCTAGCCTCAAAACGCGCTAGGATCTGCACATGTGGAGGAAGTGGAGCGGGCGCTCTTCATTCTCAAGGGCCGATGGCCAATGATGCTCGCAACCCTTCCACGCCCTTGCTGGCTTGGCAACAGGCCTAGACAAGCGCAGCCACGCGACCTGGTAGAAGAAAAACGCTCAGAACGAGCGCTTCTAGCCTCAAAATGCGCTAGGATCCGCACATGTGGAGGAAGTGCAGCGGGCGCTCTTCATTCTCAAGGGTCGATGACCAATGATGCTCGCAACCCTTCCACGCCCTTGCTGGCTTGGCAAGAGGCCTAGACAAGTGCAGCCACGTGACTTGGTGGAAGAAAAACGCTCACTGCGAGCGCTTCTAGCCTCAAAACGCGCTAGGATCTGCACATGTGGAGGAAGTGCAGCGGGCGCTCTTCGTTCTCAAGGGCCGATGACCAATGATGCTCGCAACCCTTCCACGCCCTTGCTGGCTTGGCAAGAGGCCTAGACAAGCACAGCCACGTGACCAGGTGGAAGAAAAACGCTCAGAACGAGCGCTTCTAGCCTCAAAACCCGCTAGGATCCGCACATTTGGAGGAAGTGCAGCGGGCGCTCTTCATTCTCAAGGGCCGATGACCAATGATGCTCGCAACCATTCCACGCCCTTGCTGGCTTGGCAAGAGGCCTAGACCACGTGACCTAGTAGAAGAAAAACGCTCACTGCGAGCGCTTCTAGCCTCAAAACGCGCTAGGATCCGCACATGTGCAGGAAGTGCAGCGGGCGCTCTTCATTCTCAAGGGCCGATGACCAATGATGCTTGCAACTATTTCACGCCCTTGCTGGCTTGGCAAGAGGCCTAGACAAGCGCAGCCATGTGACCTGGTAGAAGAAAAACGCTCACTGTGAGCGCTTCTAGCCTCAGTACTCGCTAGGATCCGCACATGTGCAGGAAGTGCAGCGGGCACTCTTCATTCTCAAGGGCCGATGACCAATGATGCTCGCAACCCTTCCACGCCCTTGCTGGCTTGCCAAGAGGCCTAGACAAGCGCAGCCACATGACCTGGTAGAAGAAAAATGCTCAGAACGAGCGCTTCTAGCCTCAAAACGTGCTAGGATCCGCACATGTGGAGGAAGTGCAGCGAGCGCTCTTCATTCTCAAGGGCCAATGACCAATGATGCTCGCAACCCTTCCACGCTCTTGCTGGCTTGGCAAGAGGCCTAGACAAGCGCAGCCACGTGACCTGGTAGAAGAAAAACGCTCACTGCGAGTGCTTCTAGCCTCAAAACGCGCTAGGATCCGCACATGTGCAGGAAGTGCAGCGGGCGCTCTTCATTCTCAAGGGCCGATGACCAATGATGCTCGCAACCCTTCCACGCCCTTGCAGGCTTGGCAAGAGGCCTAGACAAGCGCAGCCACGTGACCTGGTGGAAGAAAAACGCTCACTGCGAGCGCTTCTAGCCTCAAAACCCGCTAGGATCCGCAGATGTGGAGGAAGTGCAGCGGGCACTCTTCATTCTCAAGGGCCGATGACCAATGATGCTCGCAACCCTTCCACGCCCTTGCTGGCTTGGCAAGAGGCCTAGACAAGCGCAGCCACGTGATCTGGTGGAAGAAAAACACTCATTGAGAGCGCTTCTAGCCTCAAAACGCGCTAGGATCTGCACATGTGGAGGAAGTGCAGCGGGCGCTCTTCATTCTCAAGGACCGATGACCAATGATGCTTGCAACCCTTCCACGCCCTTGCTGGCTTGGCAAGAGGCCTAGACAAGCGCAGCCACGTGACTTGGTGGAAGAAAAACGCTCACTACGAGCGCTTCTAGCCTCAAAACGTGCTAGGATCCACACATGTGCAGAAAGTGCAGCGGGCGCTCTTCATTCTCAAGGGCCGATGACCAATGATTCTCGCAACACTTTCACGCCCTTGCTGGCTTGGCAAGAGGCCTAGACAAGCGCAGCCACGTGACTTGGTGGAAGAAAAACGCTCACTGCGAGCGCTTCTAGCCTTAAAACGCGCTAGGATCCGCACATGTGCAGGAAGTGCAGCGTGCGCTCTTCATTCTCAAGGGCCGATGACCAATAATGCTCGCAACCCTTCAACGCCCTTGCTGGCTTGGCAAGAGGCCTAGACAAGCGCAGCCACGTCATCTGGTGGAAGAAAAACACTCACTGCGAGCGCTTCTAGCCTCAAAACGCGCTAGGATCTGCACATGTGGAGGAAGTGCAGCGTGCGCTCTTCATTCTCAAGGGCCGATGACCAATGATGCTCGTAACCCTTCCACGCCCTTGCTGGCTTGGCAAGAGGACAAGCGCAACCACGTGACCTGGTAGAAGAAAAATGCTCACTGCGAGCGCTTCTAGCCTCAAAACGCTCTAGGATCCGCACATGTGGAGGAAGTGCAGCGGGCGCTCTTCATTCTCAAGGGCCGATGACCAATGATGCTTGCAACTATTTCACGCCCTTGCTGGCTTGGCAAGAGGCCTAGACAAGCGCAGCCATGTGACCTGGTAGAAGAAAAACGCTCACTGTGAGCGCTTCTAGCCTCAGTACTCGCTAGGATCCGCACATGTGCAGGAAGTGCAGCGGGCACTCTTCATTCTCAAGGGCCGATGACCAATGATGCTCGCAACCCTTCCACGCCCCTGCTGGCTTGGCAAGAGGCCTAGACAAGCGCAGCCACATGACCTGGTAGAAGAAAAATGCTCAGAACGAGCGCTTCTAGCCTCAAAACGTGCTAGGATCCGCACATGTGGAGGAAGTGCAGCGAGCGCTCTTCATTCTCAAGGGCCAATGACCAATGATGCTCGCAACCCTTCCGCGCCCTTGCTGGCTTGGCAAGAGGCCTAGACAAGCGCAGCCACGTGACCTGGTAGAAGAAAAACGCTCACTGCGAGTGCTTCTAGCCTCAAAACGCGCTAGGATCCGCACATGTGCAGGAAGTGCAGCGGGCGCTCTTCATTCTCAAGGGCCGATGACCAATGATGCTCGCAACCCTTCCACGCCCTTGCAGGCTTGGCAAGAGGCCTAGACAAGCGCAGCCACGTGACCTGGTGGAAGAAAAACGCTCACTGCGAGCGCTTCTAGCCTCAAAACCCGCTAGGATCCGCAGATGTGGAGGAAGTGCAGCGGGCACTCTTCATTCTCAAGGGCCGATGACCAATGATGCTCGCAACCCTTCCACGCCCTTGCTGGCTTGGCAAGAGGCCTAGACAAGCGCAGCCACGTGATCTGGTGGAAGAAAAACACTCATTGCGAGCGCTTCTAGCCTCAAAACGCGCTAGGATCTGCACATGTGGAGGAAGTGCAGCGGGCGCTCTTCATTCTCAAGGACCGATGACCAATGATGCTTGCAACCCTTCCACGCCCTTGCTGGCTTGGCAAGAGGCCTAGACAAGCGCAGCCACGTGACTTGGTGGAAGAAAAACGCTCACTACGAGCGCTTCTAGCCTCAAAACGTGCTAGGATCCACACATGTGCAGAAAGTGCAGCGGGCGCTCTTCATTCTCAAGGGCCGATGACCAATGATGCTCGCAACACTTTCACGCCCTTGCTGGCTTGGCAAGAGGCCTAGACAAGCGCAGCCACGTGACTTGGTGGAAGAAAAACGCTCACTGCAAGCGCTTCTAGCCTCAAAACGCGCTAGGATCCGCACATGTGCAGGAAGTGCAGCGTGCGCTCTTCATTCTCAAGGGCCGATGACCAATAATGCTCGCAACCCTTCAACGCCCTTGCTGGCTTGGCAAGAGGCCTAGACAAGCGCAGCCACGTCATCTGGTGGAAGAAAAACACTCACTGCGAGCGCTTCTAGCCTCAAAACGCGCTAGGATCTGCACATGTGGAGGAAGTGCAGCGTGCGCTCTTCATTCTCAAGGGCCGATGACCAATGATGCTCGTAACCCTTCCACGCCCTTGCTGGCTTGGCAAGAGGACAAGCGCAACCACGTGACCTGGTAGAAGAAAAATGCTCACTGCGAGCGCTTCTAGCCTCAAAACGCTCTAGGATCCGCACATGTGGAGGATGTGCAGCGGGCGCTCTTCATTCTCAAGGGCCGATGACCAATGATGCTTGCAACTATTTCAAGCCCTTGCTGGCTTGGCAAGAGGCCTAGACAAGCGCAGCCACGTGACCTTGTAGAAGAAAAACGCTCACTGCGAGCGCTTCTAGCCTCAGAACGCGCTAGGATCCGCACATGTGCAGGAAGTGCAGCGGGCACTCTTCATTCTCAAGGGCCGATGACCAATAATGCTCGCAACCCTTCCACGCCCCTGCTGGCTTGGCAAGAGGCCTGGACAAGCGTAGCCACATGACCTGGTAGAAGAATAACGCTTAGAAATAGCGCTTCTAGCCTCAAAACGCGCTAGGATCCGCACATATGGAGGAAGTGCAGCGGGTGCTCTTCATTCTCAAGGGCCGATGACCAATGATGCTCGCAACCCTTCCGCGCCCTTGCTGGCTTGGCAAGAGGCCTAGACAAGCGCAGCCATGTGACCTGGTAGAAAAAAACGCTCACTGCGAGCGCTTCTAGCCTCAAAACGCGCTAGGATCCGCACATGTGCAGGAAGTGCAGCGGGCGCTCTTCATTCTCAAGGGCCGATGACCAATGATGCTCGCAACCCTTCCACGCCCTTGCTGGCTTGGCAAGAGGCCTAGAAAAGCGCAGCCACGTGATCTGGTGGAAGAAAAACACTCATTGCGAGCGCTTCTAGCCTCAAAACGCGCTAGGATCTGCACATGTGGAGGAAGTGCAGCGGGCGCTCTTCATTCTCAAGGGCCGATGACCAATGATGCTCGCAACCCTTCCACGCCCTTGCTGGCTTGGCAAGAGGCCTAGACAAGCGCAGCCACGTGACTTGGTGGAAGAAAAACGCTCACTACGAGCGCTTCTAGCCTCAAAACGTGCTAGGATCCGCACATGTGCTGGAAGTGCAGCGGGCGCTCTTCATTCTCAAGGGCCGATGACCAATGATGCTCGCAACACTTCCACGCCCTTGCTGGCTTGGCAAGAGGCCTAGACAAGCGCAGCCACGTGACCTGGTGGAAGAAAAACGCTCATTGCGAGCGCTTCTAGCCTCAAAACGCGCTAGGATCCGCACATGTGCAGGAAGTGCAGCGTGCGCTCTTCATTCTCAAGGGCCGATGACCAATGATGCTCGCAACCCTTCCACGCCCTTGCTGGCTTGGCAAGAGGCCTAGACAAGCGCAGCCACGTCATCTGGTGGAAGAAAAACACTCACTGCGAGCGCTTCTAGCCTCAAAACGCGCTAGGATCTGCACATGTGGAGGAAGTGCAGCGTGCGCTCTTCATTCTCAAGGGCCGATGACCAATGATGCTCGCAACCCTTCCACGCCCTTGCTGGCTTGGCAAGAGGCCTAGACAAGCGCAGCCACGTGATCTGGTGGAAGAAAAAACACTCATTGCGAGCGCTTCTAGCCTCAAAACGCGCTAGGATCTGCACATGTGGAGGAAGTGCAGCGGGCGCTCTTCATTCTCAGGGGCCGATGACCAATGATGCTCGCAACCCTTCCACGCCCTTGCTGGCTTGGCAAGAGGCCTAGACAAGCGCAGCCACGTGACTTGGTGGAAGAAAAACGCTCACTACGAGCGCTTCTAGCCTCAGAACGCGCTAGGATCCACACATGTGCAGGAAGTGCAGCGGACGCTCTTCATTCTCAAGGGCCGATGACCAATGATGCTCGCAACCCTTCCACGCCCTTGCTAGCTTGGCAAGAGGCCTAGACAAGCGCAGCCACGTGATCTGGTGGAAGAAAAACACTCACTGCGAGCGCTTCTAGCCTCAAAACTTGCTAGGATCTGCACATGTGGAGGAAGTGCAGCGGGCGCTCTTCATTCTCAAGGGCCGATGACCAATGATGCTCGCAACCCTTCCACGCCCTTGCTGGCTTGGCAAGAGGCCTAGACAAGCGCAGCCATGTGACTTGGTGGAAGAAAAACGCTCACTACGAGCACTTCTAGCCTCAGAACACACTAGGATCCGCACATGTGGAGGAAGTGCAACGGGCGCTCTTCATTCTCAAGGGCCGATGACCAATGATGCTCGCAACCCTTCCACGCCCTTGCTGGCTTGGTAAGAGGCCTAGACAAGCGCAGCCACGTGACCTCGTAGAAGAAAAACGCTCATTGCGAGCGCTTCTAGCCTCAGAACGCGCTAGGATCCGCACATGTGCATAAAATGCAGCGGGCGCTCTTCATTCTCAAGGGCCAATGACCAATGATGCTCGCAACCCTTCCACGCCCCTGCTGGCTTGGCAAGAGGCCTAGACAAGTGCAGTTACGTGACCTGGTAGAAGAAAAACGCTCACTACGAGCGCTTCTAGCCTAAAAACGCGCTAGGATCCGCACATGTGGAGGAAGTGCAGCGGGCGCTCTTTATTCTCAAGGGCCGATGACCAATGATGCTCGCAACCCTTCCACGCCCTTGCTGGCTTGGCAAGAGGCCTAGGCAAGCACAGTTACATGACCTGGTAGAAGAAAAACGCTCACTGCGAACGCTTCTAGCCTCAAAACGCGCTAGGATTTGCACATGTGGAGGAAGTGCAGCGGGCGCTCTTCATTCTCAAGGGCCGATGACCAATGATGCTCGCAACCCTTCCACGCCCTTGCTGGCTTGGCAAGAGGCCTAGACAAGCGTAGCCACGTGACCTAGTAGAAGAAAAACGCTCAGAACGAGCGCTTCTAGCCTTAAAACGCGCTAGGATCCGCAGATGTGGAGGAAGTGCAGCGGGCGCTCTTCATTCTCAAGGGCCGATGACTAATGATGCTCGCAACCCTTCCACGCCCTTGCTGGCTTGGAAAGAGGCCTAGACAAGCGCAGCCACGTGACCTGGTAAAAGAAAAACGCTCACTGCGAGCGCTTCTATCCTCAAAACGCGCTAGGATCCGCACATATGGAGGAAGTGCAGTGGGCGCTCTTCATTCTCAAGGGCCGATGACTAATGATGCTCGCAATCCTTCCACGCCCTTGCTGGCTTGGCAAGAGGCCTAGACCACGTGACCTAGTAGAAGAAAAACGCTCACTGCGAGCGTTTCTAGCCTCAAAACGCGCTAGGATCCGCACATTTGGAGGAAGTGCAGCGGGCGCTCTTCATTCTCAAGGGCCGATGACCAATGATGCTCGCAACCCTTCCACGCCCTTGCAGGCTTGGCAAGAGGCCTAGACAAGCGCAGCCACGTGACTTGGTGGAAGAAAAACGCTCACTGCGAGCGCTTCTAGCCTCAAAACGCGCTAGGATCCGCACATGTGGAGGAAGTGCAGCGGGCGCTCTTCGTTCTCAAGGGCCGATGACCAATGATGCTCGCAACCCTTCAACGCCCTTGCTGGCTTGGCAAGATGCCTAGACAAGCGCAGCCACGTGACCAGGTGGAAGAAAAACGCTCACTACGAGCGCTTCTAGCCTCAAAACGCGCTAGGATCCGCACATGTGCAGGAAGTGCAGCGTGCGCTCTTCATTCTCAAGGGCCGATGACCAATGATGCTCGCAATCCTTCCACGCCCTTGCTGGCTTGGCAAGAGGCCTAGACAAGCGCAGCCACGTCATCTGGTGGAAGAAAAACACTCACTGCGAGCGCTTCTAGCCTCAAAACGCGCTAGGATCTGCACATGTGGAGGAAGTGCAGCGTGCGCTCTTCATTCTCAAGGGCCGATGACCAATGATGCTCGCAACCCTTCCACGCCCTTGCTGGCTTGGCAAGAGGCCTAGACAAGCGCAGCCACGTGATCTGGTGGAAGAAAAACACTCATTGCGAGCGCTTCTAGCCTCAAAACGCGCTAGGATCTGCACATGTGGAGGAAGTGCAGCGGGCGCTCTTCATTCTCAGGGGCCGATGACCAATGATGCTCGCAACCCTTCCACGCCCTTGCTGGCTTGGCAAGAGGCCTAGACAAGCGCAGCCACGTGACTTGGTGGAAGAAAAACGCTCACTACGAGCGCTTCTAGCCTCAAAACGTGCTAGGATCCGCACATGTGCAGGAAGTGCAGCGTGCGCTCTTCATTCTCAAGGGCCGATGACCAATGATGCTCGCAACACTTCCACGCCCTTGCTGGCTTGGCAAGAGGCCTAGACAAGCGCAGCCACGTGACCTGGTGGAAGAAAAACGCTCATTGCGAGCGCTTCTAGCCTCAAAACGCGCTAGGATCCGCACATGTGGAGGAAGTGCAGCGGGCGCTCTTCATTCTCAAGGGCCGATGACCAATGATGCTTGCAACTATTTCACGCCCTTGCTGGCTTGGCAAGAGGCCTAGACAAGCGCAGCCACGTGACCTTGTAGAAGAAAAACGCTCACTGCGAGCGCTTCTAGCCTCAGAACGCGCTAGGATCCGCACATGTGCAGGAAATGCAGCGGGCGCTCTTCATTCTCAAGGGCTGATGACCAATGATGCTCGCAACCCTTCCACGCCCCTGCTGGCTTGGCAAGAGGCCTAGACAAGCGCAGCCACATGACCTGGTAGAAGAAAAACGCTCAGAACGAGCGCTTCTAGCCTCAAAACTCGCTAGGATCCGCACATGTGGAGGAAGTGCGGCGAGAGCTCATCATTCTCAAGGGCCGATGACCAATGATGCTCGCAACCCTTCCACGCCCTTGCTGGCTTGGTAAGAGGCCTAGACAAGCGCAGCCATGTGACCTGGTAGAAGAAAAACGCTCGCTGCGAGCGCTTCTAGCCTCAAAACGCGCTAGGATCCGCACATGTGCAGGAAGTGCAGCGGGCGCTCTTCATTCTCAAGGGCCGATGACCAATGATGCTCGCAACCCTTCCACGCCCTTGCAGGCTTGGCAAGAGGCCTAGACAAGCGCAGCCACGTGACCTGGTGGAAGAAAAACGTTCACTGCGAGCGCTTCTAGCCTCAAAACGCGCTAGGATCCGCAGATGTGGAGGAAGTGCAGCGGGCACTCTTCATTCTCAAGGGCCGATGACCAATGATGCTCGCAACCCTTCCACGCCCTTGCTGGCTTGGCAAGAGGCCTAGACAAGCGCAGCCACGTGACTTGGTGGAAGAAAAACGCTCACTACGAGCGCTTCTAGCCTCAGAACGTTTAAGGATCCGCACATGTGCTGGAAGTGCAGCGGGCGCTCTTCATTCTCAAGGGCCGATGACCAATGATGCTCGCAACACTTCCACGCCCTTGCTGGCTTGGCAAGAGGCCTAGACAAGCGCATCCACGTGACCTGGTGGAAGAAAAACGCTCATTGCGAGCGCTTCTAGCCTCAAAACGCGCTAGGATCCGCACATGTGCAGGAAGTGCAGCGTGCGCTCTTCATTCTCAAGGGCCGATGACCAATGATGCTCGCAACCCTTCCACGCCCTTGCTGGCTTGGCAAGAGGCCTAGACAAGCGCAGCCACGTCATCTGGTGGAAGAAAAACACTCACTGCGAGCGCTTCTAGCCTCAAAACGCGCTAGGATCTGCACATGTGGAGGAAGTGCAGCGTGCGCTCTTCATTCTCAAGGGCCGATGACCAATGATGCTCGCAACCCTTCCACGCCCTTGCTGGCTTGGCAAGAGGCCTAGACAAGCGCAGCCACGTGACCTGGTGGAAGAAAAACGCTCATTGCGAGCGCTTCTAGCCTCAAAACGCGCAAGGATACGCACATGTGCAGGAAGTGCAGCGTGCGCTCTTCATTCTCAAGGGCCGATGACCAATGATGCTCGCAACCCTTCTACGCCCTTGCTGGCTTGGCAAGAGGCCTAGACAAGCGCAGCCACGTGATCTGGTGGAAGAAAAACACTCACTGCGAGCGCTTCTAGCCTCAAAACTTGCTAGGATCTGCACATGTGGAGGAAGTGCAGCGGGCGCTCTTCATTCTCAAGGGCTGATGACCAATGATGCTCGCAACACTTCCACGCCCTTGCTGGCTTGGCAAGAGGCCTAGACAAGCGCAGCCACGTGACCTGGTGGAAGAAAAACGCTCATTGCGAGCGCTTCTAGCCTCAAAACGCGCAAGGATACGCACATGTGCAGGAAGTGCAGCGTGCGCTCTTCATTCTCAAGGGCCGATGACCAATGATGCTCGCAACCCTTCTACGCCCTTGCTGGCTTGGCAAGAGGCCTAGACAAGCGCAGCCACGTGATCTGGTAGAAGAAAAACGCTTACTGCGAGCGCTTCTAGCCTCAAAACTTGCTAGGATCTGCACATGTGGAGGAAGTGCAGCGGGCGCTCTTCATTCTCAAGGGCCGATGACCAATGATGCTCGCAACCCTTCCACGCCCTTGCTGGCTTAGCAAGAGGCCTAGACAAGCGCAGCCATGTGACTTGGTGGAAGAAAAACGCTCACTACGAGCACTTCTAGCCTCAGAACACACTAGGATCCGCACATGTGGAGGAAGTGCAACGGGCGCTCTTCATTCTCAAGGGCCGATGACCAATGATGCTCGCAACCCTTCCACGCCATTGCTGGCTTGGCAAGAGGCCTAGACAAGCGCAGCCACGTGACCTCGTAGAATAAAAACGCTCACTGCGAGCGCTTCTAGCCTCAGAACGCGCTAGGATCCGCACATGTGCAGAAAGTGCAGCGGGCACTCTTCATTCTCAAGGGCCGATGACCAATGATGCTCGCAACCCTTCCACGCCCCTGCTGGCTTGGCAAGAGGCCTAGACAAGTGCAGTTACGTGACGTGGTAGAAGAAAAACGCTCAGAACGAGCGCTTCTAGCCTCAAAATGCGCTAGGATCCGCACATGTGGAGGAAGTGCAGCGAGCGCTCTTCATTCTCAAGGGCCGATGACCAATGATGCTCGCAACCCTTCCACGCCCTTGCTGGCTTGGCAAGAGGCCTAGACAAGCGCAGCCACGTGACCTGGTAGAAAAAAACGCTCACTGCGAGCGCTTCTAGCCTCAGAACGCGCTAGGATCCGCACATGTGCAGGAAGTGCAGGGGGCGCTCTTCATTCTCAAGGGCCGATGACCAATGATGCTCGCAACCCTTCCACGCCATTGCTGGCTTGGCAAGAGGCCTAGACAAGCGCAGCCACGTGACCTGGTGGAAGAAAAACGCTCACTGCGAGCGCTTCTAGCCTCAAAACGCACTAGGATCCGCACATGTGCAGGAAGTGCAGCGGGCACTCTTCATTCTCAAGGGCCGATGACCAATGATGCTCGCAACCCTTGACCCGCCTTTGCTGGCTTGGCAAGAGGCCTAGACAAGCGCAGCCACGTGACCTGGTAGAAAAAAACGCTCACTGCGAGCGCTTCTAGCCTCAAAACGCGCTAGGATCCGCACATGTGCAGGAAGTGCAGCAGGCGCTCTTCATTCTCAAGGGCCGATGACCAATGATACTCGCAACCCTTCCACGCCATTGCTGGCTTGGCAAGAGGCCTAGACAAGCGCAGCCACGTGACGTGGTAGAAGAAAAACGCTCAAAACGAGCGCTTCTAGCCTCAAAACACGCTAGGACCCGCACATGTGGAGGAAGTGCAGCGGGCGCTCTTCATTCTCAAGGGCCGATGACCAATGATGCTCGCAACCCTTCCACGCCCTTGCTAGCTTGGCAAGAGGCCTAGACAAGCGCAGCCACGTGACCTCGTAGAAGAAAAACGCTCACTGCGAGCGCTTGTAGCCTCAAAACGCGCTAGGATCCGCACATGTGCAGGAAGTGCAGCGAGCGCTCTTCATTCTCAAGGGCCGATGCCCAATGATGCTCGCAACCCTTCCACGCCCCTGCTGGCTTGGCAAGAGGCCTAGACAAGCGCAGCCACGTGACCTGGTAGAAGAACGAGCGCTTCTAGCCTCAAAACGTGCTAGGATCTGCACATGTGGAGGAAGTGCAGCAGGCGCTCTTCATTCTCAAGGGCCGATGACCAATGATGCTCGCAACCCTTCCGCGCCCTTGCTGGCTTGGCAAGAGGCCTAGACAAGCGCAGGCACGTGACCTGGTAGAAAAAAACGCTCACTGCGAGCGCTTCTAGCCTCAAAACGCGCTAGGATCTGCACATGTGCAGGAAGTGCAGCTGGCGCTCTTCATTCTCAAGGGCCGATGACCAATGATGCTCGCAACCCTTCCACGCCCTTGCTGGCTTGGCAGGAGGCCTAGAGAAACGCAGCCACGTGACCTGGTAGAAGAAAAACGCTCACTACGAGCGCTTCTAGCCTAAAAACGCGCTAGGATCCGCACATGTGGAGGAAGTGCAGCGGGCGCTCATCATTCTCAAGGGCCGATGACCAACGATGCTCGCAACCCTTCCACGCCCTTGCTGGCTTGGCAAGAGGCCTAGACAAGCGCAGTTACATGACCTGGTAGAAGAAAAACGCTCACTGCGAACGCTTCTAGCCTCAAAATGCGCTAGGATCTGCACATGTGGAGGAAGTGCAGCGGGCGCTCTTCATTCTCAAGGGCCGATGACCAATGATGCTCGCAACCCTTCCACGCCCTTGCTGGCTTGGCAAGAGGCCTAGACAAGCACAGCCACGTGACCTGGTAGAAGAAAATCGCTCAGAACGAGCGCTTCTAGCCTCAAAACTCGCTAGGATCCGCAGATGTGGAGGAAGTGCAGCGGGCGCTCTTCATTCTCAAGAGCCGATGACCAATGATGCTCGTAACCCTTCCACGCCCTTGCTGGCTTGGCAAGAGGCCTAGACCACGTGACCTTGTAGAAGAAAAACGCTCACTGCGAGCGCTTCTAGCCTCAAAACGCGCTAGGATCCGCACATATGGAGGAAGTGCAGCGGGCGCTCTTCATTCTCAAGGGCCGATGACCAATGATGCTCGCAACCCTTCCACGCCCTTGCTGGCTTGGCAAGAGGCCTAGACAAGCGCAGCCACGTGACGTGGTAGAAGAAAAACGCTCAGAACGAGTGCTTCTAGCCTCAAAACGCGCTAGGATCCGCGTATGTGGAGGAAGTGCAGCGGGTGCTCTTCATTCTCAAGGGCCGATGACCAATGATGCCCGCAACCCTTCCACGCCCTTGCTGGCTTGACAAGAGGCCTAGACAAGCGCAGCCACGTGACCTGGTAGAAGAAAAACGCTCACTGCGAGCGCTTCTAGCCTCAAAACGCGCTAGGATCCGCACATGTGGAAGAAGTGCAGCGGGCGCTCTTCATTCTTAAGGGCCGATGCCCAATGATGCTTGCAACCCTTCGACACCCTTGCTGGCTTGGCAACAAGCCTAGACAAGCACAGCCAAGTGACCTGGTAAAGAAAAACGCTCACTATGATCGCTTCTAGCCTCAAAACGCGCTAGGATCCGCAGATGTGGAGGAAGTGCAGCGGGCGCTCTTCATTCTCAAGGGCCGATGACTAATGATGCTCGCAACCATTCCACCCCCTTGCTGGCTTGGCAAGAGGCCTAGACCACATGACCTGGTAGAAGAAAAACGCTCACTACGAGCGCTTCTAGCCTCAAAAAGCGCTAGGATCCGCACATGTGGAGGAAGTGCAGCGGGCGCTCTTCATTCTCAAGGGCCGATGACCAATGATGTTTGAAACCCTTTCACGCCCTTGCTGGCTTGGCAAGAGGCCTAGACAAGCGCAGCCACGTGACCTGGTAGAAGAAAAACGCTCACTGTGAGCGCTTCTAGCCTCAAAACGCGCTAGGGTCCGCACATGTGGAGGAAGTGCAGTGGGCGCTCTTCATTCTCAAGGGCCGATAACCAATGATGCTCGCAACCCTTCCATGCCCTTGCTGGCTTGGCAAGAGGCCTAGACAAGCGCAGCCACGTGACCTGGTGGAAGAAAAACGCTCACTGCGAGCGCTTCTAGCCTCAAAACGCGCTAGGATCCGCACATGTGCAGGAAGTGCAGCGGGCGCTCTTCATTCTCAAGGGCCGATGACCAATGATGCCCGCAACCCTTCCACGCCCTTGCTGGCTTAGCAAGAGGCCTAGACAAGTGCAGCCACGTGACTTGGTAGAAGAAAAACGCTCACTACGAGCGCTTCTAGCCTCAAAACGCGCTAGGATCCGCACATATGGAGGAAGTGCAGTGGGCGCTCTTCATTCTCAAGGGCCGATGCCCAATGATGCTCGCAACCCTTCCACGCCTTTGCTGGCTTGGCAAGAGGCCTAGACATGACCTGGTAGAAGAAAAACGCTCAATGCGAGCGCTTCTAGCCTCAAAACGCGCTAGGATCTGCACATGTGGAGGGAGTGCAGCGGGCGCTCTTCATTCTCAAGGGCCGATGACTAATGATGCTCGCAACCCTTCCACCCCCTTGCTGGCTTGGCAAGAGGCCTAGACCACATGACCTAGTAGAAGAAAAACGCTCACTGCGAGCTCTTCTAGCCTGCGCTAGGATCCGCACATGTGGAGGAAGTGTAGCGGGCGCTCTTCATTTTCAAGGGCCGATGACCAATGATGCTCGCAACCCTTCCACGCCCTTGGTGGCTTGGCAAGAGGCCTAGACAAGCGCAGCCACGTGACTTGGTGGAAGAAAAACGTTACTACGAACGCTTCTAGCCTCAAAACGCGCTAGGATCCGCACATGTGGAGGAAGTGCAGCGGGCGCTCTTCATTCTCAAGGGCCGATGACCAATGATGCTCGCAACCCTTCCACGCCCTTGCTGGCGTGGCGAGAGGCCTAGACAAGTGCAGCCACGTGACTTGGTGGAAGAAAAACGCTCAGAACGAGCGCTTCTAGCCTCAAAACGCGCAAGGATCCGCGTATGTGGAGGAAGTGCAGCGTGCGCTCTTCATTCTCAAGGGCCGATGACCAATGATGCTCGCAACCCTTCCACGCCCTTGCTGGCTTGGCAAGAGGCCTAGACAAGCGCAGTCACGTGACCTGGTAGAAGAAAAACGCTCAGAACGAGCGCTTCTAGCCTCAAAACGCGCTAGGATCCGCACATGTGCATGAAGTGCAGCGGGCGCTCTTCATTCTCAAGGGCCGATGACCAATGATGCTAGCAACCCTTCCACGCCCTTGCTAGCTTGGCAATAGGCCCAGAACGACAAGTGCAGCCACGTGACCCGGTGGAAGAAAAACGCTCAAAACGAGCGCTTCTAGCCTCAAAACGCGCTAGGATCAGCACATGTGCAGGAAGTGCAGCGGGCGCTCTTCATTCTCAAGGGCCGATGACCAATGATGCTCGCAACCCTTCCACACCCTTGCTGGCTTGGCAATAGGCCCAGACAAGCGCATCCACATGACCTGGTAGAAGAAAATCGCTAAGAACGAGCACTTCTAGCCTCAAAACGCGCTAGGATCTGCACATGTGGAGGAAGTGCAGCGGGCGCTCTTATAGGAGAGTTGACGATCTTATAGGAGAGTTGACGCACATATAGGGGAGTTGATACTTTTATAGGGGAGTTGATGCCCTTTTAGGGAATTTGACGCTTTTATAGGGGAGTTGACGCTCTTATAGGGGAGTTGACGCTCTTATAGGGGAGTTGACGCTTTTATATGAGAGTTGACGCTTTTATGGGGGAGTTGACGCTCTTATAGGAGAGTTGACGCTCTTATAGGAGAGTTGACGCTTAAATAGGGGAGTTGACGCTCTTATAGGGGAGTTGACGCTCTTATAGGGGAGTTGACGCTTTTATAGGGGAGTTGACACTCTTATAGGGGAGTTGACGCTCTTATAGGGGAGTTGACACTCTTATAGGGGAGTTGACGCTCTTATAAGGAAGTTGACGCTCTTTTAGGTAACTTGACGCTCTTATAGAAGAGTTGACGCTCTTAAATGAGAGTTGACACTTTTATTGGGGAGTTAACGCTTTTATAGGGAAGTTGACGCTCTTATAGGGGAGTTGACGCTCTTATAGGGGAGTTGACGCTCTTATATGAGAGTTGACGCTTTTATAGGGGAGTTGACGCTTTTATAGGGGAGTTGACGCTCTTATAGGGGAGTTGACGCTCTTATAGGGGAGTTGACGCTCTTATAGGTGAGTTGACGCTCTAATTAAGTGGTCTAGTGCAAAAGAAGAGGCATCCGATTCAGTGGACCAGTCAAAGTGATGCGTTGGGTAGTCTCGTCTATATGCGCACCTATAATGGGCGTACCACGCATAGTTCATGAGCTCAACTTTTGAGAACCACATGGAACGAAATGGAAACATCTGTTGTGGATGTGTAGGATAGTCTAATCTAGTGGACTAGCACAAAAGAAGAGGCATCCAATTCAGTGGACCAGTCAAAGTGATGCGTTGGGTAGTCTGGTCGGTATGCGCACCTATAATGGGCGTACCACGCAAAGTTCAGGAGCTCAATTTTTTAGAACCAAATGGAAAGAAATGGAAACACCTGTTGTGGATGTAGAGAAAAGTCAAATATAATGGACTAGCACAAAAGAAGAGACATCTAATTCAGTGGACCAGTCAAAGTGATGCGTTGGGTAGTCTGAACGATATGCGCACCTATAATGGGACGCAGAGTTCAGGCGCTCAAATACTGAGAACCACATGGAACGAAATGGAAACAATTGTTGTGGATGTGGAGAATAGTCTAATCTAGTGAACTAGCACAAAACAAGAGGCATCTAATTCAGTGGACCAGTCAAAGTGATCCGTTAGATAGTCTGGTCAGTATGCGCACCTATAATGGGCGTACCGGGCAGAGTTCGGGAGCTCAAACTTCAAGAACCACATGGAACGAGATGGATACACTTGTTGTGGATGTGGAAAATAGTCCAATCTAGTGGACTAGCACAAGAGAAGAGGCATCCAATTCAGTGGACCAGTCAAAGTGATGCGTTGGGTAGTCTGGTCAGTATGCGCACCTATAATGGGCGTACCAGGCAGAGTTTAGGAGCTCCAATTTCGAGAACCGCATGGAACGAAATGAAAATACTCGTTTTCGATGTGGAAAATAGTCTAATCAAGTGGACTAGCACAAGAGAAGAGGCCTCCAATTCAGTGAACCAGTCAAAGCGATACGTTGGATAGTCCGGTCGGTATGCGCAATGGGCGTACTTGGCAAAGTTCAGGAGCTCAAATTTCGAGAACCACATGGAACGAAATGGAAACACTTGTTGTGGATGTGGAAAATAGTTTAGTCTAATAGACTAGCACAAAAGAAGAGGCATCCAATTCAGTGGACCAGTCAAAGTGATGCGTTGCGTAGTCTGGTCAGTATGCGCAGCTATAATGGGCGTACCGGGCAGAGTTCGGGAGCTCAAATTTCGAGAACCACATGGAACGAAATGGAAACATGGATGTGGAAAATAGTATAATCTAGTAGACTAGCACAAAAGAAGAGGCATCCGATTCAGCGGACCAGTCAAAGTGATGCGTTGGGTAGTCTGGTCGGTATGCGCACCTATAATGGGCGTACCGGGCAGAGTTCAGGAGCTCAAATTTCGAGAAGCACATGGAAAAAAATGGAAACACTTATTGTGGGTGTAGAGAATAGTCTAATCTAGTGGACTAGCACAAAAGAAGAGGCATCCAATTCAGTGGACCAGTCAAAGTGATGCGTTGCGTAGTCTGGTCAGTATGCGCAGCTATAATGGGCGTACCGGGCAGTGTTCGTGAGCTCAAATTTCGAGAACCACATGGAAAGAAATGGAAACACTTGTTGTGGATGTGGAAAATAGACTAATCTAGTGGACTAGCACAAAATAAGAGGCATCCAATTCAGTGGACCAGTCAAAGTGATGCGTTGCGTAGTCTGGTCAGTATGCGCAGCTATAATGGGCGTACCGGGCAGAGTTCGAGAGCTCAAATTTCAATAACCGCATGGAACGAAATGAAAACACTTGTTGTGGATGTGGAAAATAGTATAATCTAGTAGACTAGCATAAAAGAAGAGGCATCCAATTCAGCAGACCACTCAAAATGATGCGTTGGGTAGTCTGGTCAGTATGCGCACCTATAATGGGCGTATTGGGCAGAGTTCAGGAGCTCAAATTTTGAGAACCACATGGAACGAAATGGAAACACTTGTTGTGGGTGTGGAAAATAGTCTAATCTAGTGGACTAGCACAAAAGAAGAGGCATCCAATTCAGTGGACCAGTCAAAGTGATGCGTTGCGTAGTCTGGTCAGTATGCGCAGCTATAATGGGCGTACCGGGCAGAGTTCGAGAGCTCAAATTTCAATAACCGCATGGAACGAAATGAAAAATTTTGTTGGGGATGTGGAAAATAGTATAATCTAGTAGACTAGCACAAAAGAAGAGGCATCCATTTCAGTGGACCAGTCAAAGTGATGCGTTGGGTAGTCTGGTCGGTATGCGCACCTATAATGGGCGTACCGTATAGAGTTCAGGAGCTCAAATTTCGAGAACCACATGGAACGAAATGGAAACACTTGTTGTGGGTGTGGAAAATAGTCTAATCTAGTGGAATAGCACAAAAGAAGAGGCATCCAATTCAGTGGACCAGTCAAAGTGATGCGTTGCGTAGTCTGGTCAGTATGCGCAGCTATAATGGGCGTACTGGGGCAGAGTTTGAGAGCTCAAATTTCAATAACCGCATGGAACGAAATGGAAACACTTGTTGTGGATGTGGAAAATAGTATAATCTAGTAGACTAGCACAAAAGAAGAGGCATCCAATTCAGTGGACCAATCAAAGTTATGCGTTAGGTAGTTTGGTCAATATGCGCACCTATTATGGGCGCACCATGTAGAGTTCGGGCGCTCAAAACTTGAGAACCACATGGAACGAAATGGAAACACTTGTTGTGGATGTGGAAAATAGTCTAATCTAGTGGAATAGCACAAGAGAAGAGGCATCCAATTCAGTGGACCAATCAAAGTGATGCGTTGCATAGTCTGGTCAGTATGCGCACCTATAATGGGCGTACCAGGCAGAGTTCAGGAGCTCAAATTTCAATAACCGCATGGAACGAAATGGAATCGCTTGTTGTGGAAGTGTAGACTAGCACAAAAGAAAAGGCATCCAATTCAGTAGACCAGTCAAAGTGATGCGTTGGGTAGTCTGGTCAGTATGCGCAGCTATAATGGGCGTACCGGGCAGTGTTCGTGAGCTCAAATTTCGAGAACCACATGGAACGAAATGGAAACACTTTTTGTGTGTGTGGAAATTAGTATAATCTAGTGGACTAGCAAAAAAGAAGAGGCATCCAATTCAGTGGACCAGTCAAAGTGATGCGTTGCGTAGTCTGGTCAGTATGCGCACCTATAATGGGCGTACCGGGCAGAGTTCGAGAGCTCAAAATTCAATAACTGCATGGAACGAAATGGGAACATGGATGTGGAAAATAGTCTAATCTAGTAGACTAGCACAAAAGAAGAGCCATTTAATTAAGTGGACCAGTCAAAGTGATGCGTTGGGTAGTCTGATTAGTATGCGCACCTATGATGGGCGTACCGGGCAGAGTTCGGGAGCTCAAATTTCGAGAACCACATGGAACGAAATGGAAACACTTGTTGTGGGTGTGGAAAATAGTATAATCTAGTGGACTAGCACAAAAGAAGAGGCATCCAATTCAGTGGACCAGTCAAAGTGATGCGTTGCGTAGTCTGGTCAGTATGCGCAGCTATAATGGGCGTACCGGGCAGAGTTCGAGAGCTCAAATTTCAATAACCGCATGGAACGAAATGGAAACATTTGTTGTGGATGTGGAAAATAGTCTAATCTAGTAGACTAGCACAAAAGAAGAGGCATCCAATTCAGTGGACCAGTCAAAGTGATGCGTTGGGTAGTCTGGTCAGTATGCGCAGCTATAATGGGCGTACCGGGCAGTGTTCGTGAGCTCAAATTTCGAGAACCACATGGAACAAAATGGAACCACTTGTTGTGGATGTGGAAAATAGTCTAATATAGTGGACTAGCACAAAATAAGAGGCATCCAATTCAGTGGACCAGTCAAAGTGATGCGTTGCGTAGTCTGGTCAGTATGCGCAACTATAATGGGCAGAGTTCGAGAGCTCAAATTTCAGTAACCGCATAGAACGAAATGGAAACACTTGTTGTGGATGTGTAAAATAGTCTAATCTAGTAGACTAGCACATTCAATGGACCAGTCAAGGTGATGCGTTATGTAGTCTGGTCAGTATGCGCACCTATAATGGGCGTACCAGGCAGAGTTCGGGGGCTGAAATTTCGAGAACCACATGGAACGAAATGGAAACACTTGTTGTGGGTGTGGAAAATAGTATAATCTAGTGGACTAGCACAAAAGAAGAGGCATCCAATTCAGTGGACCAGTCAAAGTGATGCGTTGCGTAGTCTGGTCAGTATGCGCAGCTATAATGGGCATACCGGGGCAGAGTTTGAGAGCTCAAATTTCAATAACCGCATGAAACTAAATGGAAACACTTGTTGTGGATGTGTAAAATAGTTTCAATCTAGTAGACTAGCACAAAAGAAGAGGCATCCAATTCAGTGGACCAGTCAAAGTGATGCGTTGGGTAGTCTGGTCAGTATGCGCACCTATAATGGGCGTACCGGGCAGAGTTCGGGGGCTGAAATTTCGAGAACCACATAGAACGAAATGGAAACACTTGTTGTGGGTGTGGAAAATAGTCTAATCTAGTGGACTAGCACAAAAGAAGAGGCATCCAATTCAGTGGACCAGTCAAAGTGATGCGTTGCGTAGTCTGGTCAGTATGCGCAGCTATAATGGGCGTACCGGGGCAGAGTTTGAGAGCTCAAATTTCAATAACCGCATGGAACGAAATGGAAACACTTGTTGAAGATGTGGAAAATAGTATAATCTAGTAGACTAGCACAAAAGAAGAGGCATCCATTTCAGTGGACCAGTCAAAGTGATGCGTTGGGTAGTCTGGTCGGTATGCGCACCTATAATGGGCGTACCGGGCAGAGTTCAGGAGCTCAAATTTCGAGAACCACATGGAACGAAATGGAAACACTTGTTGTGGGTGTGGAAAATAGTCTAATCTAGTGGACTAGCACAAAAGAAGAGGCATCCAATTCAGTGGACCAGTCAAAGTGATGCGTTGCGTAGTCTGGTCAGTATGCGCAGCTATAATGGGCGTACCGGGCAGAGTTCGTGTCAAACATTATATATGTTGTGTTTGTTTAGGCTACAGTGGGTTAGCCTATAGGGGGTACACAATTCTAGGGTTAGGTACTTGTACTGATTTCACTGTTAGTTCAATCATTCCTGTCCGTTCATTCTGACATGGTATCAGAGCAGGTCCTTCACTAGCCACCTACCTACCTACCGTGCGCCCTCGTGCGCCCTCGCGCCCTCGTGCGCCTCTTACTACCGTGCGCCCTCGTGCGCCCTCGCGCCCTCGTGCGCCTCTTACTACCGCGCGCCCTCGTGCGCCCTCGCGCCCTCGTGCGCCTCTTACTACCGCGCGCCCTCGTGCGCCCTCGCGCCCTCGTGCGCCTCTCCCTACCGCGCGCCCTCGTGCGCTCTTGCGCCCTCGTGCGCCTCTCCCTACCGCGCACGCACGGCCTGCTAGCCACCCGCGCGCGGCCCGCTTTCCGCGGCGTCGTCGCCAGCCCGCGGCGTCGTCGCCTGCCCGCGGCGTCGTCGCCTGCCCGCGACGTCGTCGCCTGCCCGCGGCGTCGTCGCCTGCCCGCGGCGTCGTCGCCTGCCCTCGTCGCGTCGACCTGCCCGCGGCGTCGCCACCTGCCCGCCGCGTCGCCCTGCCCGCGGCGTCGCCACCTGCCCGCCGCGTCGCCCTGACCTAATCCGCCTCTCGCCCCTGGAGCAGCCGCCACTGCAGCAGCAGCCCCTGGAGCCGCCCGCCACTGCAGTAGCAGCCCCTGGAGCCGCCCGCCACTGCAGCAGCCCCCCCTGGAGCAGCCCGCACCTGCAGCAGCCGCCCCTGGCCCCTGGAGCCGCCGCCACTGCAGCAGCCGCCCCTGGCACCTGGAGCAGCTGCCGTCGCGGCCCGGCCTCGCCCTGCAGCAGCTGCCGCGGAGCTCCCTGCTGCGGCCCGGCCCAGCCCTGCAGTTGTAGCGGCCCCGCTGTCGCCACCGTCTTGCGCCTGCCGCGCCGACCACTGGTGAGCATTGCCCAGCACTGCTACTGCTGCTACTACTGCTACTGCCTTTTCTACTCCCACTGCCACAGCTCCTGCTGTTACTACTGTTGCTGCCGCTACTGCTACTACTGCTGCTCCTGGCGTGGCCAGATGCAGCTCCAGGGCCGTGCGCGTGAGTCCCTCACGCCCCAGCAGCTTCGTGCGCGTGAGTGGTACGCTAGTTGGGGCTGTCGGGGTGGCCGTAGTGGTGGTCGCTCTGGAGTGGGTCGGTCGGGAGCTTCTGGTAGTGGACAGGTGCAGCTGCCGTGCCCTCCTTCGCCCCAGCTGCTTCGTGCGCGTGCGTGGTACGCTAGTTGGGGCTGTCGGGGTGGCCGTCGTGGTCGTCGCTCTGGAGTGCGTTGTTCGGGAGCATCTGGTAGTGGACAGGTGCAGCAGCAGTGTCCTCTTACGCTCCAGCGGGCCCGTGAGTGGTACGCCAGTTTGGGCTGTCGGGGTGGCCGTAGTGGTAGTCGCTCTGGCGTGCGTTGTTCGGGAGCATCTGGTAGTGGACAGGTGCAGCAGCAGTGTCCTCTTACGCTCCAGCGGGCTCGTGAGTGGTACGCGAGTTTGGGCTCTCGGGGTGGTGGTCGTGGTAGTCACTCTGGAGTGCGTCGTTCGGGAGCTTCTGGGCGCGGACCGGTGCAGCTGCCGTGTAGTGTGAGTGAGGCTGCCGCTCTAGGTGCTAGTGAGACCGCCACTGCAGGTGCTCGCGTGTCTGCCACCTCAGGTGATGGTGAGGCTGCTGCTCTAGGTGCTAGTGCGTCCGTGCCCGCTGGTACTGAGTCGACTGCAGCACTGCACACCTTCACACTGGACTCAGGTGCTTCTCGCTGTTTCTTTCGTGACCGCACTGTCCTTGAGCCACTCGCTCGGCCAGTTGCTGTCTCCCTCGCTGACCCCTCTGGGGGTCCGGTCGTTGCGACCTCCTCCACTGTCCTTCCTTGTCCTGCGGTCCCGTCAGGCACACTGTCAGGTCTCTACCTCCCCTCGTTCTCTACGAACTTGGTGGCAGGTAGTGCGCTCCAGGACGGGGGTGACCCACTGCACGTGTGCTCGGACGGGCCGTCACCTGGCTACCTTCACTCGGCAGCCGGGGTCGGACCTGTACACACTGACCACTGAGTCCCCTCAGGTCGCTGCGTCCGCGTCTGCGTCTGCGTCAGGTCAGCTGTCCGCCCCCTGCTCGTGTCACTCTCTGGCGCATGAGACTGTCCTCTGGCACCACCGCCTTGGTCACCCGTCTGTGCAGCGCCTTCGGGCCATGCACAAACGGGACCTTGTTGCTGGTCTTCCCAGGGTTCTCCCTCCCCTCCCACCCTCGCCTGCTCCTCCCTGTCTTCCCTGTGTCGAGGGGCGGCAGCGCGCCGCTCCTCACTCCTCCTCCTTTCCCCCGACGACTGCTCCTTTGCAGACGCTCCACATGGACGTGTGGGGCCCAGCCCGCGTCCGTGGTCAGGGTCAGGAGAGGTACTTCCTGATTGTTGTTGACGACTTCTCGCGCTACACCACGGTCTTCCCCTTGCGCGCCAAGGGTGACGTCCCTGATGTCTTGATCCCTTGGATCCGCAGATCTCGTCTCCAGCTCAGTGAGCGTTTCCGCTCCGACTTCCCTGTCCTGCGTCTGCACTCTGACAGAGGTGGGGAGTTTTCCTCTGGCCTCTTGGAGGCCTTCTGTCAGCAGGAGGGCATTGAGCAGTCGTTCACACTTCCGGCCTCTCCAGAGCAGAATGGGGTTGCTGAGCGCCGCATTGGCTTGGTCATGGAGGTCGCTCGTACCTCCTTGGTTCATGCGGCTGCCCCCCACTTTTTGTGGCCGTGTGCAGTCCGATACGCTGCGCATCAGCTCAACCTCTGGCCCCGTGTCTCCTTACCGGAGACTTCTCCGACACTGCGTTGGACGGGAGAGGCTGGCGATGCGTCGCGTTTTCGGGTCTGGGGATCTCGAGCTTTTGTTCGCGACACGTCCGCGGACAAGCTCTCCCGTCGCGCTGTCCCCTGTGTCTTCCTTGGCTTTGTCCCGGACGCGCCTGGTTGGCAGTTCTACCACGCCACCTCGCGTCGTGTCCTTGCCTCTCAGGACGTCACTTTTGACGAGTCCGTCCCCTACTACCGCCTCTTCCCCTACCGCACTGCCCCGCTCCCCCCCCGCCTCTCTTCCTCGCTCCAGGATCTGAGGTACCAGACCCCCTCCCCCCTCAGGGTGCCGCTCCCTCAGGTGTGTCCCAGGTAGACCCGGTTGAGCCTGTCGAGGTAGCTGTTGACTCTCGTCCTGCTGGGGGTACTGAGCCTGCCCGTGAGGAGTCTGGGGGTGCGGAGCCTGGGGGTGCGGAGCCTGGAGGTGCTGAGCCTGGGAGTGCGGAGTCTGGAGGTGCTGCGTCTGGGGGTGCTGCGTCTGGAGGTGCTGAGCCTGGGGGTGCTGAGCCTGACCGTGCTGAGTCTGGGGGTGCGGAGCCTGGGGGTGCGGAGTCTCGAGGTGCTGAGCCTGGGGGTGCTACGTCTGGGGGTGCTGTGTCTGGAGGTGCTGATCCTGAGTGTGCTACACCTGGAGGAGCCCTCTCCTCCCAGCAGCTGCAGGAGAGGTACCTACAGTACTGCCGCCTCCGGAGAGGTGCTACTGGAGCTCGTACCAGTACTTCCCCTCCTACCCAGGAGCTCCCCCCCATTCAGCAGATCCGAGAGTGGTACGCGCGGCGCTGCAGTCTTCGGAGTGGTGCTCCTGGTGCTGCGGACCCCAGCGGTGGCGCTGCTGCTGGTGCTGAGGACCCGGGCGTTGGAGCTACTGCTGGAGCTGAGGACCCGGACGGTGGAGCTGCTGCTGGTGCTGAGGACCCGAGCGGTCGAGCTGCTGCTGGTGCTGAGGACCCGGGCGTTGGAGCTACTGCTGGAGCTGAGGACCCGGACGGTGGAGCTGCTGCTGGTGCTGAGGACCCGAGCGGTCGAGCTGCTGCTGGTGCTGAGGACCTGGACGGTGGAGCTGCTGCTGGTGCTGAGGACCCTGCCGCTGGTGTCTCTGCTGGTTCTGGAGACGCTGCGCGGCCGCGACCGTACTTCGTACCACTTCTTCAGCAGGTTCTTGGTCAGGCTCCTCCTCCTTGTCCTCCTCCCTCCGTAGCGTGTCCTCCGCCTGTCCAGTCGCAGTCACAGTTCCCGCCTGCCTCGCCTCTCCCTGCTCCCTCTCCTTATACTGGTCCCACAGGAGGTCTTACAGAGCGTCGTGAGCCTGAGTCTTGTCCTGCGTCGCCTGTTCGTACTGCTCGCACTGGTCGTCGTGTCCCACGTGAGCGTCCTCCTCCTGTCCCTGGCACTCACTACATGACTCTGCGTCCCTCCACTGCTCCTCAGCGTGTCCCGCTGCCGTCTCCTCCTGCGTCCTCTCTGCCTACTCTTCCTGATCCGGAGTCTGACTCCCGTCGTGCTGCCAGTCCCACTGTCACCTGTCTCCTCGCTACTGTTGTTACTGACCCTACCTTTGAGTCCTCTGCTGCGTCTGCTCTGGTCGCTGAGTTGATAGACTTTGCTGCCCGGTGTCGTCTAGACTACGCCACTAGCCTTGTTGCTGAGTCTGAGTCTGAGTCTGTCTGTCCTCCGTCCGTCGGGGGTGAGTGTGCTCTTGGCACGGACGTCCTTGAGGACAGACAGGAGGAGTTCCAGTGCTTTGCTGCTGCTTTACCCCACCTCGTGTCCATGCTAGTTGCCCCTGAGGGAGACCCGGATGCTCCAGACATCCCGACCCCACGCACTTACGCTGAGGCGATGGCGGGTCCCTACTCCTCTCAGTGGCAGACAGCCATGGACGCAGAGATGGCTTCCTAGAAGTCCACAGGCACCTACGTCGACGAGGTTCCCCCACCTGGGGCGAACATCGTCAGTGGCATGTGGATTTTCAGGGTGAAGCGGCCGCCGGGTTCTCCTCCTGTCTTCAAGGCGCGCTACGTGGCTCGAGGCTTCAGTCAACGAGAGGGAGTTGACTTCTTTCAGACCTTCTCCCCCACCCCGAAGATGACCACTCTTCGGGTGCTGCTGCACATAGCCGCTCAGCGCGACTACGAGCTTCACTCACTTGACTTCAGCACTGCTTTCTTGCAGGGCAGCCTGCACGAGGAGATCTGGCTGCGCCGCCCTCCTGGCTTCACTGGGTCGGTTCCTCCTGGTACCCAGTGGAGGCTTCAGCGGCCGGTCTACGGTCTCCGCCAGGCACCGCGTGAGTGGCACGACACACTGAGGACGACACTTGCGGCTCTTGGGTTCGCTCCCTCTACTGCTGACCCGTCACTGTTTCTACGCACAGACACCTCGCTGCCGCCGTTCTACATCCTCGTGTACGTCGACGACTTGGTCTTTGCCACTGCTGACACCGCGGCACTCGCTCACGTGAAGTCGGAGCTGCAGAGGAGACACACGTGCACAGACCTGGGTGAACTGACAAGCTATCTTGGCTTGCGGATCACCCGAGACAGAGCACGGCGCACCATCACCTTGACTCAGTCACACATGGTGCAGCAGATCCTTCAGCGCTTCCGCTTCACGTACTCCTCGCCTCAGTCCACTCCTCTGCCTACCGGTCACTCGCTCTCAGCTCTGCCTTCGGATGAGTCCGTAGAGCCGAGTGGCCCGTATCCAGAGCTTGTGGGCTGCCTCATGTACCTGATGACCTGCACTCGACCTGACCTTGCATACCCTCTTAGCATCCTTGCGCGCTATGTCGCTCCTGGCCGTCACAGGAAGGAGCACATGGATGCCGCTAAGAGGGTGTTGCGCTACTTGTGCAGTACGTCGGGCATGGGGCTAGTGCTTGGAGGGCGAGACCGAGTTGTACTTACTGGACACTCAGACGCTTCTTGGGCAGACGACCAGGCTACTCAGCGGTCGTCACAGGGTTACACCTTCAGCCTTGGCTCCGGCTCAGTTTCTTGGCGTTCTACACGCTCTTCTTCTGTTCTCAGCTCCAGTTGTGAGGCTGAGATCTACGCCACAGCCATGGCTGCCCAGGAGCTACGCTGGCTGACCTACCTGCTGACTGACTTGGGAGAGCGGCCTCGTTCTCCTCCAGTGCTGTACGTCGACAACCAGGCTGCCATTGCCTTGTGTGAGGAGCACAGACTGGAGCACAGAACGAAGCACATCGCCCTGCGGTACTTCCTTGCTCGAGAGCTGCAGCAGCGTGGTCAGCTTCGTCTGCGTTACGTGGCCACTGAGGCCAACCTTGCTGATGTGTTCACCAAGGCACTTCAGCCTTGTGACCATCAGCGTTTCTGTACTCTTCTAGGCCTTGTGCCTGCTGGACCTCACTTACTTACTTCTTGACTCTGCTTGTACTGTGATCTTTATATATATGCCTGCATGTTTACACTTGCTAGGTTGTGATCACTGTATCTCTTGTTATATTATCATCCTGCATGTGAACTGGTCTTGTGACCACTTGCTTGTGCTCGGAATTTGTGTGGTATCCTTGAGATCCACCCTGAGCTTGCTTTGCTTTGCTTTGATTGGTCTTGTGACCCCTTGCTCTCCCCCACTTTGCCTATGGGGGTGTGTCAAACATTATATATGTTGTGTTTGTTTAGGCTACAGTGGGTTAGCCTATAGGGGGTACACAATTCTAGGGTTAGGTACTTGTACTGATTTCACTGCTAGTTCAATCATTCCTGTCCGTTCATTCTGATAGTTCGAGAGCTCAAATTTCAATAACCGCATGGAACGAAATGGAAACACTTGTTGTAGATGTGGAAAATAAAATAATCTAGTAGACTAGCACAAAAGAAGAGGCATCCATTTCAGTGGACCAGTCAAAGTGATGCGTTGGGTAGTCTGGACGGTACGCGCACCTATAATGGGCGTACCGGGCAGAGTTCAGGAGCTCAAATTTCGAGAACCACATGGAACGAAATGGAAACACTTGTTGTGGGTGTGGAAAAAAGTCTAATCTAGTCGACTAGCACAAAAGAAAAGGCATCCAATTCAGTAGACCAGTCAAAGTGATGCGTTGGGTAGTCTGGTCAGTATGCGCAGCTATAATGGGAGAACCGGGCAGTGTTCGTGAGTTCAAAATTCGAAACCACGTGGAACGAAATGGAAACACTTTTTGTGGGTGTAGAAATTAGTATAATCTAGTGGACTAGCAAAAAAGAAGAGGCATCCAATTCAGTGGACCAGTCAAAGTGATGCGTTGCGTAGTCTGGTCAGTATGCGCACCTATAATGGGCGTACCGGGCAGAGTTCGAGAGCTCAAATTTCAATAACCGCATGGAACGAAATGGAAACATGGATGTGGAAAATAGTCTAATCTAGTAGACTAGCACAAAAGAAGAGGCATCCAATTATGTGGACCAGTCAAAGTGATGCGTTGGGTAGTCTGGTCAGTATGCGCACCTATAATGGGCGTACCGGGCAGAGTTCAGGAGCTCAAATTTCGAGAACCACATGGAACGAAATGGAAACACTTGTTGTGGGTGTGGAAAATAGTATAATCTAGTGGACTTATACAAAAGAAGAGGCATCCAATTCAGTGGACCAGTCAAAGTGATGCGTTGCGTAGTCTGGTCAGTATGCGCAGCTATAATGGGCGTACCGGGCAGAGTTCGAGAGCTCAAATTTCAATAACCGCATGGAACGAAATGGAAACACTTGTTGTGGGTGTGAAAAATAGTCTAATCTAGTGGACTAGCTCAAAAGAAGAGGCATCCAATTCAGTGGACCAATCAAAGTGATGCGTTGGGTAGTCTGGTCAGTATGCGCAGCTATAATGGGCGTACCGGGCAGAGTTCGAGAGCTCAAAGATATAATAACCGCATGGAACGAAATAGTCTAATCTAGTAGAATAGCACAAAAGAAAATAGTCTAATCTAGTAGAATAGTCTAATTCAGTGTTGTTGTGGATGTGGAAGAATAGAGCCACTTGTTGTGGATGTGGAAAATAGTCTAATCTAGTAGAATAGCACAAAAGAAGAGGCATCCAATTCAGTGGACCAGTCAAAGTGATGCGTTGGGTAGTCTGGTCAGTATGCGCACCTGTAATGGGCGTACCAGGCAGAGTTCAGGAGCTCAAATTTCGAGAATCACATGGAACAAAATGGAAACACTTGTTGTGGATGTGGAAAATAGTCTAATCTAGTGGACTAGCACAAAAGAAGAGGCATCCAATTCAGTGGATCAGTCAAAGTGATTTGTTGGGTAGTCTGGTCAGTATGCACACCTAAAACCTATAATGGGCGTACCGGGCACAGTTTGAGAGCTCAAATTTCAATAACCGCATGGAACGAAATGGAAACACTTGTTGTGGATGTGGAAAATAGTATAATCTAGTAGACTAGCACAAAAGAAGAGGCATCCAATTCAGTGGACCAGTCAAAGTGATGCGTTGCGTAGTCTGGTCAGTATGCGCAGCTATAATGGGCGTACCGGGCAGAGTTCGAGAGCTCAAATTTCAATAACGGCATGGAACGAAATGGAAGCATCTGTTGTGGATGTGGAAAATAGTCTAATCTAGTAGACTAGCACAAAAGAAGAGGCATCCAATTCAGTGGACCAGTCAAAGTGATGCGTTGGGTAGTCTGGTCAGTATGCGCAGCTATAATGGGCGTACCGGGCAGTGTTCGTGAGCTCAAATTTCGAGAACCACATGGAACGAAATGGAAACACTTGTTGTGGATGTGGAAAATAGACTAATCTAGTGGACTAGCACAAAATAAGAGGCATCCAATTCAGTGGACCAGTCAAAGTGATGCGTTGCGTAGTCTGGTCAGTATGCGCAGCTATAGTGGGCATACTGGGCAGAGTTCAGGAGCTCAAATTTCGAGAACCACATGGAACGAAATGGAAACACTTGTTGTGGGTGTGGAAAATAGTCTAATCTAGTGGACTAGTACAAAAGAAGAGGCATCCAATTCAGTGGACCAGTCAAAGTTATGTGTTGCGTAGTCTGGTCAGTATGCGCAGCTATAATGGGCGTACCGGGCAGAGTTCGAGAGCTCAAATTTCAATAACCGCATGGAACGAAATGAAAATTTTTGTTGGGGATGTGGAAAATAGTATAATCTAGTAGACTAGCACAAAAGAAGAGGCATCCATTTCAGTGGACCAGTCAAAGTGATGCGTTGGGTAGTCTGGTCGGTATGCGCACCTATAATGGGCGTACCGGGTAGGGTTCAGGAGCTCAAATTTCGAGAACCACATGGAACGAAATGGAAACACTTGTTGTGGGTGTGGAAAATAGTCTAATCTAGTGGAATAGCACAAAAGAAGAGGCATCCAATTCAGTGGACCAGTCAAAGTGATGCGTTGCGTAGTCTGGTCAGTATGCGCAGCTATAATGGGCGTACCGGGCAGAGTTCGAGAGCTCAAATTTCAATAACCGCATGGAACGAAATGGAAGCATCTGTTGTGTACGTGGAAAATAGTCTAATCTAGTAGACTAGCACAAAAGAAGAGGCATCCAATTCAGTGGACCAGTCAAAGTGATGCGTTGGGTAGTCTGGTCAGTATGCGCAGCTATAATGGGCGTACCGGGCAGTGTTCGTGAGCTCAAATTTCGAGAACCACATGGAACGAAATGGAAACACTTGTTGTGGATGTGTAAAATAGACTAATCTAGTGAACTAGCACAAAATAAGAGGCATCTAATTCAGTGGACCAGTCAAAGTGATGCGTTGCGTAGTCTGGTCAGTATGCGCAGCTATAATGGGCGTACCGGGCAGAGTTCGAGAGCTCAAATTTCAATAACCGCATGGAACGAAATGAAAACACTTGTTGTGGATGTGGAAAATAGTATAATCTAGTAGACTAGCACAAAAGAAGAGGCATCCAATTTAGCGGACCACTCAAAATGATGCGTTGGGTAGTCTGGTCAGTATGCGCACCTATAATGGGCGTACCGGGCAGAGTTCAGGAGCTCAAATTTCGAGAACCACATGGAACGAAATGGAAACACTTGTTGTGGGTGTGGAAAATAGTCTAATCTAGTGGACTAGCACAAAAGAAGAGGCATCCAATTCAGTGGACCAGTCAAAGTGATGCGTTGCGTAGTCTGGTCAGTATGCGCAGCTATAATGGGCGTACCGGGCAGAGTTCGAGAGCTCAAATTTCAATAACCGCATGGAACGAAATGGAAACACTTGTTGTGGATGTGGAAAATAGTATAATCTAGTAGACTAGCACAAAAGAAGAGGCATCCAATTCAGTGGACCAATCAAAGTTATGCGTTGGGTAGTTTGGTCAGTATGCGCACCTATTATGGGCGCACCATGTAGAGTTCGGGCGCTCAAAACTTGAGAACCACATGGAACGAAATGGAAACACTTGTTGTGGATGTGAAAAATAGTCTAATGTAGTGGAATAGCACAAGAGAAGAGGCATCCAATTCAGTGGACCAATCAAAGTGATGCGTTGCATAGTCTGGTCAGTATGCGCACCTATAATGGGCGTACCAGGCAGAGTTCAGGAGCTCAAATTTCAATAACCGCATGGAACGAAATGGAAACGCTTGTTGTGGATGTGGAAAATAGTCTAATCTAGTAGACTAGCACAAAAGAAAAGGCATCCAATTCAGTAGACCAGTCAAAGTGATGCGTTGGGTAGTCTGGTCAGTATGCGCAGCTATAATGGGCGTACCGGGCAGTGTTCGTGAGCTCAAATTTCGAGAACCACATGGAACGAAATGGAAACACTTTTTGTGTGTGTGGAAATTAGAATAATCTAGTGGAATAGCTAAAAAGAAGAGGCATCCAATTCAGTGGACCAGTCAAAGTGATGCGTTGCGTAGTCTGGTCAGTATGCGCAGCTATAATGGGCGTACCGGGCAGAGTTCGAGAGCTCAAAATTCAATAACTGCATGGATCGAAATGGGAATATGGATGTGGAAAATAGTCTAATCTAGTAGACTAGCACAAAAGAAGAGCCATTTAATTAAGTGGACCAGTCAAAGTGATGCGTTGGGTAGTCAGTATGCGCACCTATAATGGGCGTACCGGGCAGAGTTCGGGAGCTCAAATTTCGAGAACCACATGGAACGAAATGGAAACACTTGTTGTGGGTGTGGAAAATAGTATGAGCTAGTGGTCTAGTACAAAAGAAGAGGCATCCAATTCAGTGGACCAGTCAAAGTGATGCGTTGCGTAGTCTGGTCGGTATGCGCAGCTATAATGGGCGTACCGGGCAGAGTTCGAGAGCTCAAATTTCAATAACCGCATGGAACGAAATGGAAACATTTGTTGTGGATGTGGAAAATAGTCTAATCTAGTAGACTAGCACAAAAGAAGAGGCATCCAATTCAGTGGACCAGTCAAAGTGATGCGTTGGGTAGTCTGGTCAGTATGCGCAGCTATAATGGGCGTACCGGGCAGTGTTCGTGAGCTCAAATTTCGAGAACCACATGGAACGAAATGGAAACACTTGTTGTGGATGTGGAAAATAGTATAATCTAGTGGACTAGCACAAAATAAGAGGCATCCAAGTCAGTTGACCAGTCAAAGTGATGCGTTGCGTAGTCTGGTCAGTATGCGCACCTATAATGGGCGTACCGGGCAGGGTTCGTGAGCTCAAATTTCGATACCCGCACGGAACGATGTGGAAACACTTGTTGTGGATGTGGAAAATAGTCTAATATAGTGGACTAGCACAAAATAAGAGGCATCCAATTCAGTGGACCAGTCAAAGTGATGCGTTGGGTAGTCTGGTCGGTATGCGCAGCTATAATGGGCGTACCGGGCAGAGTTCGGGAGCTCAAATTTTAAGAACCACATGGAACGAAATGGAAAATATTGTTGTGAGTGTGTAAAATAGTCTAATCTAGTGAATTAGCACAAAGGAAGAGGCATCCAATTCAGTGAACCATGTCAACGGAAATTGTTGTGTGGCCCCGTCCTCGCTTGGGCGGAGCCGACTTTGTGGTCGGGTGTAGGGGTGCAGCCGACCTGCAGCAGTGGGCGAGCTGGTCGACGGGGTTGGTCGACCTGCACGGGGGCCACTGCAAGGGCGCCGACTTCGGGAGGGCGCCAACTTCGGGTGGTCGACTTGGGAAGTCGACCTGCAGAGGGCGTCGACTTGGGGACGCCGACCTGGGGTAGCCGAATTGGGTGGTCGGCTGACAGGGGTGCTGGTTGACGAGGAGCTGGTCAACCAGGAGTACTGTCGACCTGGAGTTGGTCGACTAGAGAGTGTGGTCGACCTGGTGAGGTCGACTGGAGGTGGCCGTCGACTTGGGAGGTCGACGGGCACGCACAGGAGCAGCTGGTCGACGTGGTTGCCCGATCGACCAGGTTACCTGGGTGACGAGGGTCTGCGAAGGCACGCGACGGTCGCCCAGGCGAGGTTGGTGATGGCGACCTCGGTGGTGGTATCCCGAGGTCGACCTGGCGGATCAGATGCAGTCGTCAGCACGCGGTGGACCTGGTGTGTGCGCTGTGCAGGTGACGAAGCAGTGCGCGCCAATCACCTACGAGCACCTGCGAAGCGGGTGCGATGCTGGACTGCAGGAGCAACGCTGGCACGCCGTCGACTTGCGCTGTTGTCACGCCGTCGACCTGCAGCGTTGGCAAGCCGCGTCTCTGCACTGCTGGAGCGCGGTCGACCAAGTCGTGCTGGCACGCGGTCGACCATGCTGCGCTGGCAGTCGACCTAGCTCTGATGTAGTCTTGTCTTGCCAACTTCATTGTATCATTGTTGTCAACTTTCTCTAGTGAAACTCTTGCCAAATTGCCTTGTGAACTAGCAAGTAGTGTGTGCACTAGGAAAACGACTAAGGAACCGAGAACGCAGAGATCACACGAGCACACGTGCCTAGCCCGTAGTCTAGCTCACGTTGCTATAGTTATCTCCGCAGACCAGTCAAAGTGATGCGTTGCGTAGTCTGGTCAGTATGCGCAGCTATAATGGGCGTACCGGGCAGAGTTCGAGAGCTCAAATTTCAATAACCGCATGGAACGAAATGGAAACACTTGTTGTGGATGTGGAAAATAGTATAATCTAGTAGACTAGCACAAAAGAAGAGGCATCCAATTCAGTGGACCAGTCAAAGTGATGCGTTGCGTAGTCTGGTCAGTATGCGCAGCTATAATGGGCGTACCGGGGCAAAGTTTGAGAGCTCAAATTTCAATAACCGCATGGAACGAAATGGAAACACTTGTTGTGGATGTGGAAAATAGTATAATCTAGTAGAATAGCACAAAAAAAGAGGCATCCATTTCAGTGGACCAGTCAAAGTGATGCGTTGGGTAGTCTGGTCGGTAGGCGCACATATAATGGGCGTACCGGGCAGAGTTCAGGAGCTCAAATTTCGAGAACCACATGGAACGAAATGGAAACACTTGTTGTGGGTGTGGAAAATAGTCTAATATAGTGGACTAGCACAAAAGAAGAGGCATCCAATTCAGTGGACCAATCAAAGTGATGCGTTGCGTAGTCTGGTCGGTATGCGTAGCTATAATAGGCGTATCGGGCAGAGTTCAGGAGCTCAAATTTCGAGAACCACATGGAACGAAATGGAAACACTTGTTGTGGGTGTGAAAAATAGTCTAATCTAGTGGACTAGCACAAAAGAAGAGGCATCCAATTCAGTGGACCAGTCAAAGTGATGCGTTGCGTAGTCTGGTCAGTATGCGCAGCTATAATGGGCATACCGGGGCAAAGTTTGAGAGCTCAAATTTCAATAACCGCATGGAACGAAATGGAAAAACTTGTTGTGGATGTGGAAAATAGTATAATCTAGTGGACTAGCACAAAAGAAGAGGCATCCATTTCAGTGGACCAGTCAAAGTGATGCGTTGGGTAGTCTGGTCGGTATGCGCACCTATAATGGGCGTACCAGGCAGAGTTCAGGAGCTCAAATTTCGAGAACCACATGGAAAGAAATGGAAACACTTGTTGTGGATGTGGAAAATAGTATAATCTAGTAGAATAGCACAAAAGAAGAGGCATCCAATTCAGTGGACCAGTCAAAGTGATGCGTTGCGTAGTCTGGTCAGTACGCGCAGCTATAATGGGCATACCGCGGAGAGTTCGAGAGCTCAAATTTCAATAATGAAATGGAAACGCTTGTTGTGGATGTGGAAAATAGTCTAATCTAGTAGACTAGCACAAAAGAAAAGGCATCCAATTCAGTAGACCAGTCAAAGTGATGCGTTGGGTAGTCTGGTCAGTATGCGCAGCTATAATGGGCGTACCGGGCAGTGTTCGTGAGCTCAAATTTCGAGAACCACATGGAACGAAATGGAAACACTTGTTGTGGGTGTGGAAAATAGTCTAATCTAGTGGAATAGCACAAAAGAAGAGGTATCCAATTCAGTGGACCAGTCAAAGTGATGCGTTGCGTAGTCTGGTCAGTATGCGCAGCTATAATGGGCATACCGGGGCAAAGTTTGAGAGCTCAAATTTCAATAACCGCATGGAACGAAATGGAAACACTTGTTGTGGATGTGGAAAATAGTATAATCTAGTAGACTAGCACAAAAGAAGAGGCATCCATTTCAGTGGACCAGTCAAAGTGATGCGTTGGGTAGTCTGGTCGGTATGCGCACCTATAATGGGCATACGGGCAGAGTTCAGGAGCTCAAATTTCGAGAACCACATGGAAAGAAATGGAAACACTTGTTGTGGATGTGGAAAATAGTATAATCTAGTAGAATAGCACAAAACAAGAGGCATCCGATTTAGTGGACCAGTCAAAGTGATGCGTCGCGTAGTCTGGTAAGTACGCGCAGCTATAATGGGCATAGCGTGGATAGTTCGAGAGCTCAAATTTCAATAATGAAATGGAAACGCTTGTTGTGGATGTGGAAAATAGTCTAATCTAGTAGACTAGCACAAAAGAAAAGGCATCCAATTCAGTAGACCAGTCAAAGTGATGCGTTGGGTAGTCTGGTCAGTATGCGCAGCTATAATGGGCGTACCGGGCAGTGTTCGTGAGCTCAAATTTCGAGAACCACATGGAACGAAATGGAAACACTTGTTGTGGGTGTGAAAAATAGTCTAATCTAGTGGAATAGCACAAAAGAAGAGGTATCCAATTCAGTGGACCAGTCAAAGTGATGCGTTGCGTAGTCTGGTCAGTATGCGCAGCTATAATGGGCATACCGGGGCAAAGTTTGAGAGCTCAAATTTCAATAACCGCATGGAACGAAATGGAAACACTTGTTGTGGATGTGGAAAATAGTATAATCTAGTAGACTAGCACAAAAGAAGAGGCATCCATTTCAGTGGACCAGTCAAAGTGATGCGTTGGGTAGTCTGGTCGGTATGCGCACCTATAATGGGCGTACCAGGCAGAGTTCAGGAGCTCAAATTTCGAGAACGACATGGAAAGAAATGGAAACACTTGTTGTGGATGTGGAAAATAGTATAATCTAGTAGAATAGCACAAAAGAAGAGGCATCCAATTCAGTGGACCAGTTAAAGTGATGCGTTGCGTGGTCTGGTCAGTACGCGCAGCTATAATGGGCATACCGTGGAGAGTTCGAGAGCTCAAATTTCAATAACGAAATGGAAAAGCTTATTTTGGATGTGGAAAATAGTCTAATCTAGTAGACTAGCACAAAAGAAAAGGCATCCAATTCAGTAGACCAGTCAAAGTGATGCGTTGGGTAGTCTGGTCAGTATGCGCAGCTATAATGGGCGTACCGGGCAGTGTTCGTGAGCTCAAATTTCGAGAACCACATGGAACGAAATGGAAACACTTGTTGTGGGTGTGGAAAATAGTCTAATCTAGTGGAATAGCACAAAAGAAGAGGTATCCAATTCAGTGGACCAGTCAAAGTGATGCGTTGCGTAGTCTGGTCGGTATGCGCAGCTATATTGGGTATACCGGGCAGAGTTCGAGAGCTCAAATTTCAATAACCGCATGGAACGAAATGAAAACACTTGTTGTGGATGTGGAAAATAGTATAATCTAGTAGACTAGCACAAAAGAAGAGGCATCCAATTCAGTGGACCAGTCAAAGTGATGTGTTGGGTAGTCTGGTCAGTATTGCAGTGTGCGCAGCTATAATGGGCGTACCGGGCAGTGTTCGTGAGCTCAAATTTCGAGAACCACATGGAACGAAATGGAAACACTTGTTGTGGGTGTGGAAAATAGTCTAATCTAGTGGACTAGCACAAAAGAAGAGGCATCCAATTCAGTGGACCAGTCAAAGTGATGCGTTGCGTAGTCTGGTCAGTATGCGCAGCTATAATGGGCGTACCGGGCAGAGTTCGAGAGCTCAAATTTCAATAACCGCATGGAACGAAATGGAAACACTTGTTGTGGATGTGGAAAATAGTATAATCTAGTAGACTAGCACAAAAGAAGAGGCATCCATTTCAGTGGACCAGTCAAAGTGATGCGTTGGGTAGTCTGGTCGGTATGCGCACCTATAATGGGCGTACCAGGCAGAGTTCAGGAGCTCAAATTTCGAGAACCACATGGAACGAAATGGAAACACTTGTTGTGGGTGTGGAAAATAGTCTAATCTAGTGGACTAGCACAAAAGAAGAGGCATCCAATTCAGTGGACCTGTCAAAGTAATGCGTTGCGTAGTCTGGTCGGTATGCGCAGCTATAATGGGCGTACCGGGGCAGAGTTTGAGAGCTCAAATTTCAATAACCGCATGGAACGAAATGGAAACACTTGTTGTGGATGTGGAAAATAGTATAATCTAGTAGACTAGCACAAAAGAAGAGGCATCCATTTCAGTGGACCAGTCAAAGTGATGCGTTGGGTAGTCTGGTCGGTATGCGCACCTATAATGGGCGTACCGGGCAGAGTTCAGGAGCTCAAATTTCGAGAACCACATGGAACGAAATGGAAACACTTGTTGTGGGTGTGGAAAATAGTCTAATCTAGTGGACTAGCACAAAAGAAGAGGCATCCAATTCAGTGGACCAATCAAAGTGATGCGTTGCGTAGTCTGGTCGGTACGCGCAGCTATAATGGGCATACCGTGGAGAGTTCGAGAGCTCAAATTTCAATAACCGCATGGAACGAAATGGAAACGCTTGTTGTGGATGTGGAAAATAGTCTAATCTAGTAGACTAGCACAAAAGAAGAGGCATCCAATTCAGTGGACCAGTCAAAGTGATGCGTTGGGTAGTCTGGTCGGTATGCGCAGCTATAATGGGCGTACCGGGCAGTGTTCGTGAGCTCAAATTTCGAAAACCACATGGAACGAAATAGAAACACTTGTTGTGGATGTGGAAAATAGTATAATCTAGTGGACTAGCACAAAAGAAGAGGCATCCAATTCAGTGGACCAGTCAAAGTGATGCGTTGCGTAGTCTGGTCAGTATGCGCAGCTATAATGGGCGTACCGGGCAGAGTTCGAGAGCTCAAATTTCAATAACCGCATGAAACGAAATGGAAACACTTGTTGTGGATGTGGAAAATAGTATAATCTAGTAGACTAGCACAAAAGAAGAGGCATCCATTTCAGTGGACCAGTCAAAGTGATGCGTTGGGTAGTCTGGTCGGTATGCGCACCTATAATGGGCGTATAGGGCAGAGTTCAGGAGCTCAAATTTCGAGAACCACATGGAACGAAATGGAAACACTTGCTGTGGGTGTGGAAAATAGTTCTATCTAGTGGACTAGCACAAAAGAAGAGGCATCCAATTCAGTGAACCAGTCAAAGTGATGCGTTTGTCAGAATAACTGAACGAGGAATGAATGAACTAGCTCAGAGTTTGGTACAAGTAGGAAACCCTAACTTTGTGTACCCTCTAAGGTGTAACCCACTACAGCCTACACAATATAAACATACAATGTTTGACACACCCCCATAGGCGCAGTGGGAGACAACCACAGGGTCATGAGACCAGTCAAAGCAAAGCAAAGCAAGCTCAGGGTGGATCTCAAGGATACCACACAAATTTTGAGCACAAGCAAGTGGTCACAAGACCAGTTCACATGCAGTTTCATAATATAGCAAGAGATACAATGATCACAACCTAGCAGGTGTAAACATGCAGGTATATATATATATAAGATCACAGTACAAGCAGAGTCAAGAAGTAAGCAAGTGAGGTACAGCAGGCACAAGGCCTAGCAGAGTGCAGAAACGCTGATGGTCACAAGGCTGAAGCGCCTTGGTGAACACATCAGCAAGGTTGGCCTCAGTGGCCACGTAACGCAGACAAAGCTGACCACGCTGCTGCAGCTCTCGAGCAAGGAAGTACCGCAGGGTGATGTGCTTCGTTCTGTGCTCCAGTCTGTGCTCCTCACACAAGGCAATGGCAGCCTGGTTGTCGACGTACAGCACTGGAGGAGAACGAGGCCGCTCTCTTAAGTCGGTCAGCAGGTAGGTCAGCCAGCGTAGCTCCTGGGCAGCCATGGCTGTGGCGTAGATCTCAGCCTCACAACTGGAGCTGAGAACAGAAGAAGAGCGTGTAGAACGCCAAGAAACTGAGCCGGAGCCAAGGCTGAAGGTGTAACCCTGAGACGACCGCTGAGTAGCCTGGTCGTCCGCCCAAGAAGCGTCTGAGTGTCCAGTAAGTACAACTCGGTCTCGCCCTCCAAGCACTAGCCCCATGCCCGACGTACTGCACAAGTAGCGCAACACCCTCTTAGCGGCATCCATGTGCTCCTTCCTGTGACGGCCAGGAGCGACATAGCGCGCAAGGATGCTAAGAGGGTATGCAAGGTCAGGTCGAGTGCAGGTCATCAGGTACATGAGGCAGCCCACAAGCTCTGGATACGGGCCACTCGGCTCTACGGACTCATCCGAAGGTAGAGCTGAGAGCGAGTGACCGGTAGGCAGAGGAGTGGACTGAGGCGAGGAGTACGTGAAGCGGAAGCGCTGAAGGATCTGCTGCACCATGTGTGACTGAGTCAAGGTGATGGTGCGCCGTGCTCTGTCCCGAGTGATCCGCAAGCCAAGATAGCTTGTCAGTTCACCCAGGTCTGTGCACGTGTGTCTCCTCTACAGCTCCGACTTCACGTGGGCGAGTGCCGCGGTGTCAGCAGTGGCAAAGACCAAGTCGTCGACGTACACGAGGATGTAGAACGGCGGCAGCGAGGTGTCTGTGCGTAGAAACAGTGACGGGTCAGCAGTAGAGGGAGCGAACCCAAGAGCCGCAAGTGTCGTCCTCAGTGTGTCGTGCCACTCACGCGGTGCCTGGCGGAGACCGTAGACCGGCCGCTGAAGCCTCCACTGGGTACCAGGAGGAACCGACCCAGTGAAGCCAGGAGGGCGGCGCAGCCAGATCTCCTCGTGCAGGCTGCCCTGCAAGAAAGCAGTGCTGAAGTCAAGTGAGTGAAGCTCGTAGTCGCGCTGAGCGGCTATGTGCAGCAGCACCCGAAGAGTGGTCATCTTCGGGGTGGGGGAGAAGGTCTGAAAGAAGTCAACTCCCTGTCGCTGACTGAAGCCTCGAGCCACGTAGCGCGCCTTGAAGACCGGAGGAGAACCAGGTGGCCGCTTCACCCTGAAAATCCACATGACACTGACGATGTTCGCCCCAGGTGGGGGAACCTCGTCGACGTAGGTGCGTGTGGACTTCTAGGAAGCCATCTCTGCGTCCATGGCTGTCTGCCACTGAGAGGAGTAGGGACCCGCCATCGCCTCAGCGTAGGTGCGCGGGGTCGGGATGTCTGGTGCATCCGGGTCTCCCTCAGGGGCAACTAGCATGGACACGAGGTGGGGCAAAGCAGCAGCAAAGCACTGGAACTCCTCCTGTCTGTCCTCAAGGACGTCCGTGCCAAGAGCACACTCACCCCCGACGGACGGAGGACAGACAGACTCAGACTCAGACTCAGCAACAAGGCTAGTGGCGTAGTCTAGACGACACCGGGCAGCAAAGTCTATCAACTCAGCGACCAGAGCAGACGCAGCAGAAGACTCAAAGGTAGGGTCAGTGACAACAGTAGCGAGGAGGCGCGTGACAGTGGGACTGGCAGCACGACGGGAGTCAGACTCCGGATCAGGAAGAGTAGGCAGAGAGGACGCAGGAGGAGACGGCAGCGGAACACGCTGAGGAGCAGTGGAGGGACGCAGAGTCATGTAGTGAGTGCCAGGGACAGGAGGAGGACGCTCACGTGGGACACGACGACCAGTGCGAGCAGGACGAACAGGCGACGCAGGACGAGACTCAGGCTCACGACGCTCTGTAAGACCTCCTATGGGACCAGTGTAAGGAGAGGGAGCAGGGAGAGGCGAGGCAGGCGGGAACTGTGACTGCGACTGGACAGGCGGAGGACACGCTACGGAGGGAGGAGGACACGGAGGAGGAGCCTGACCAAGAACCTGCTGAAGAAGTGGTACGAAGTACGGTCGCGGCCGCGTAGCGTCTCCAGAACCAGCAGAGACACCAGCGGCAGGGTCCTCAGCACCAGCAGCAGCTCCACCGTCCGGGTCCTCAGCTCCAGCAGCAGCTCCAACGCCCGGGTCCGCAGCACCAGCAGCAGCGCCACCGCTCGGGTCCGCAGCACCAGCAGCAGCTCCAACGCCCGGGTCCGCAGCACCAGCAGCAGCGCCACCGCCCGGGTCCTCAGCACCAGCAGCAGCTCCACCGCTCGGGTCCTCAGCACCAGCAGCAGCTCCACCGCGCGGGTCCTCAGCTCCAGCAGCAGCCCCAACGCCCGGGTCCTCAGTACCAGTAGCAGCGCCACCCCCAGGGTCCGCAGCACCAGGAGCACCACTCTGAAGACTGCAGCGCCGTGTGTACCACTCTCGGATCTGCTGAATGGGGGGGAGCTCCTGGGCAGGAGGGGAAGTACTGGTACGAGCTCCAGTAGTACCTCTCCGGAGGCGGCAGTACTGTAGGTACCTCTCCTGCAGCTGCCGGGAGGAGAGGGCTCCTCCAGGTGTAGTACGCTCAGGCTCAGCACCCCCAGACTCAGCACCCCCAGGCTCAGCACCTCCAGGCTCAGCACCCCCAGACTCAGCACCCCCAGGCTCAGCACCCCCAGGCTCCGCACCTCCAGACTCCGCACCCCCAAACTCCTCGGCACCCCCAGGCTCCGCACCCCCAGGCTCAGTACCCTCAGACTCCTCACGGTCAGGCTCAGCACCCCCAGCAGGACGAGAGTCAACAGCTACCTCGACAGGCTCAACCGGGTCTACCTGGGACACACCTGAGGGAGCGGCACCCTGAGGGGGGAGGGGGTCTGGTACCTCAGATCCTGGAGCGAGGAAGAGAGGCGGGGGGGGGAGCGGGGCAGTGCGGTAGGGGAAGAGGTGGTAGTAGGGGACGGACTCGTCAAAAGTGACGTCCTGAGAGGCCAGGACACGACGCGAGGTGGCGTGGTAGAACTGCCAACCAGGCGCGTCCGGGACAAAGCCAAGGAAGACACAGGGGACAGCGCGACGGGAGAGCTTGTCCGCGGACGTATCGCGAACAAAAGCTCGAGATCCCCAGACCCGAAAACGCGACGCATCGCCAGCCTCTCCCGTCCAACGCAGTGTCGGAGAAGTCTCCGGTAAGGAGACACGGGGCCAGAGGTTGAGCTGATGCGCAGCGTATTGGACTGCAAACGGCCACAGAAAGTGGGGGGCAGCCGCATGAACCAGGGAGGTACGAGCGACCTCCATGACCAAGCCAATGCGGCGCTCAGCAACCCCATTCTGCTGTGGAGAGGCCGGAAGCGTGAACGACTGCTCAATGCCCTCCTGCTGACAGAAGGCCTCCAAGAGGCCAGAGGAAAACTCCCCACCTCTGTTAGAGTGCAGACGCAGGACAGGGAAGTCGGAGCGGAAACGCTCACTGAGCTGGAGACGAGATCTGCGGATCCAAGGGGACATCAGGGACGTCACCCTTGGTGCGCAAGGGGAAGACCGTGGTGTAGCGCGAGAAGTCGTCAACAACAATCAGGAAGTACCTCTCCTGACCCTGACCACGGACGCGGGCTGGGCCCCACACGTCCATGTGGAGCGTCTGCAAAGGAGCAGTCGTCGGGGGGAAGGAGGAGGAGTGAGGAGCGGCGCGCTGCCGCCCCTCGACACAGGGAAGACAGGGAGGAGCAGGCGAGGGTGGGAGGGGAGGGAGAACCCTGGGAAGACCAGCAACAAGGTCCCGTTTGTGCATGGCCCGAAGGCGCTGCACAGACGGGTGACCAAGGCGGTGGTGCCAGAGGACAGTCTCATGCGCCAGAGAGCGACACGAGCAGGGGGCGGACAGCTGACCTGACGCAGACGCAGACGCGGACGCAGCGACCTGAGGGGACTCAGTGGTCAGTGTGTACAGGTCCGACCCCGGCTGCCGAGTGAAGGTAGCCAGGTGACGGCCCGTCCGAGCACACGTGCAGTGGGTCACGCGCTCGTAAGCAGGGGTGAATTGGTGAACACCCCCGTCCTGGAGCGCACTACCTGCCACCAAGTTCGTAGAGAACGAGGGGAGGTAGAGGCCTGACAGTGTGCCTGACGGGACCGCAGGACAAGGAAGGACAGTAGAGGAGGTCGCAACGACCGGACCCCCAGAGGGGTCAGCGAGGGAGACAGCAACTGGCCGAGCAAGAGGCTCAAGGACAGTGCGGTCACGAAAGAAACAGCGAGAAGCACCTGAGTCCAGGGTGAAGGTGTGCAGTGCTGCAGTCGACTCAGTACCAGGGGGGACGGACTCACTAGCACCTAGAGCAGCAGCCTCACCAGGACCTGGGGCAGCAGACTCACTAGCACCTAGAGCGGCAGCCGGACTGGGCAGAATGCCCGGGTCGGGCGGAACACGCAAGTACTGAGCACCCTCTCCACTAGTAAACATCGCATACATGGCAATGAGAATAGCATCAAAGTCTAAAGCCCAGATATCAACTCCCTTCTTCTCCAGATCAGCCCAGTGGGGCAGGTCAGTGGCATCAGGAAACTGGGCCCGCCACGCGTCAGTAAGGCGCGCGAAACAACGCTGTGTGGGATGCGGCCTCCCACACTGCTGGCCAGTGCGGTCACCAGTGCGAATGACATACGTGCAGGTAAAGCCACGCTGCGCATACCACTCACGGGCGGCCTGAAGCAACGGGGCGGGCTGCTGACTCTGTCCACCGCCAGCGCCTCCACGACCACCACCGCCGCCGCCACCGCCCCGGCCACCTCCACCCCTGCCGCCGCCACGACCACCTCCGCCTCCGCTGCCGCCTCCGCCCCTGCCACCGCTCCCGCCGCTACTGTTGTTGGGTGCAAATGCACATTGCACGACATCCTGCCGTCTGTTTGTACGAGTATGCGTGTGCGAATGCATTTGTGTGTGAATGGTGTGTTCGTGTGTTTGTTTGCTTTCGCATTTTTCGCTTGATGCATTTGCAGATACTCGCGCAATGTGCGCTTCGGCACAACATTGTATGTGCTATGAACAGTGCAAGCAGAAAGGACGAGCTCGCAAAGGAACCCAAGATGGAAGCTTTGCAGTTCGGTTGAGTTGATTGCGCAGATTCAGTTCTATCCAACTCGAAATTGTACTGTTTTGTTTGGTTAACTATAGTGTAGCAGGGAAGGCACTATAGGGGTACAATTTAGGTGAAGGTTGGATGTTGTTTGTCTGTATCTGCATGCTACAAGGCCAGGGGAAACCAGCGGAACCAGCATTTGGCTGGTTGGGCAAAGACAAAACAGGTTCTGTTTTTAGAACCTGAACCTGGTTGTTGTTTTCCCAGGTTGGAAAAACAGAACCAGAGGTTGTTTACCAACCTACCACCTGCTATTTTGTCCAGCCAGGTTGGTTCTGTTGCTTGGAATTATTTGGGATCATCCCTGGTTGTTCCCAGGTTGATTCCCAAGGTCCTTGCTAGCTAGAACTATTTAATCCTTCTCTGTTTGTACCTGAATATAGTAAAATTGATTCAAGCGAATTCCTTCCTCGCTGGAATTTCGTTTCTACGCGGTTCGTTGGCGGAATGCTACCCGAGTCAACGCTAGTACGCTAGCACTCTAATGCTAGGCAAACACCGTCTGAGCCATAACTTCGTAATGGCAGAACTTTTCGCGAGGCAACTTGGCTCATTTTAAAGCTCTTGGAGCGAGCTTCGATATAGCGAATTCTCAGCTTAATCCGATCGACGGTCTGCACGGCACGCTGCGCGACGTTCAAGGTACTCTTGCTGTTTTGACTAAGTCCTTCTTGATCCCTCTCTCTACAAACTCGGACCCGAGGATAGGGGCTGGTCTTGTACCAGGCACCCAGGGACCCTTGGAGGTGACCCCGAGGAGAGGTTTTAAGTTTGATTAAGTCCTAATAGCTTGAGTTTATTAGGCCCTTACACCAACAAGCTGGTATCAGAGCTGCGTTATAGTGATCCTCGTTATAGGTAGCTATGGCGGGCAACACCTCGGCGGGAGCTGGTGAATCTTCAGCCCAAGATCGTAGCGGCAGCCAAGATTCTGGTCTTTCAGCGCCAAGGGGAGCGCGAACAAACCAGGGCTCGCTTGTCAAGGAGGTGCTGAAGAATTTCACCGTCGAGAAGTTCAATGGTGAGGGCTATGATGATTGGGCCTGGAAAATGCAATTATATTTCCGTCAGATCGGTTTGCTGAAACTAATGATTGGGGAGGAGCCTAGACCGAGTGACCCCACGCTGCAGGAAGATTGGGACGAGCGCTCCTCGGCTGGCTACTATTTGATGTCGCAGAGTTTGGAGCTGAACCAGCGTCACCACGTCATGCACCTGCTGCCGGAGGTTGAATGCGGTCCGAAGGCGTGGACCGTGTTGAAGGAGCTGCACGCCCCGACCTCCGTTGTCGCAACGTTGATGCTGGAGAGGGAGCTGTCCGCGTTGCGCCTGAGCGAGGGAGAGCCGGTGCAACCAGTCCTGGACAAGATGCGCGACCTCTACGCGAAGTTGGCGACCGCGGGAATCACCTACCCGGAGCAGACCAAGTGCTTGAAGATGCTCTCGCTGCTGCCAGAATCGTGGCTTCAATTTACAAGCGGATTGAGCCTGCCGCAGAACCAGAGCTTGTGGACGCTCGAGTGGGTGCGGACGAAGATTCTGGAGGAGGACTTCCGTCGCCGCCAACTGAGGGGTGGAGACGACGGCAGCAGCGGCTACGGGATGCAAGGGAGCCGACGTGGCAGAGGACGTGGCTTCGGTGGTGCTGGACGCGGTGCAAAGAAAGACGACGACTCCAACGACCAACAAGGAGGTACCGGTTGGGGTCGCGGTGCGAAATCTGGACGTGGGGGCAAGTCGGGTGCTGGTGGCAAAATGAAAGGGAGTTGCTGGTATTGTGAGAAGGAAGGGCACCCCTGGTTTTTGTGCTATAAGAAACCCGATGGATGGACCCCCCAGAATCGTCACCAGGATGGCGGCGCGCGGAGGAACCAGAAAAACGGCGCCAACATGGTCGCTGATTCGTCCGACAACAACCCGAAGGGCAACGGCGGTGCGGAGAAGAAGAAGGAGCGCACCGCGGGCCAATTCTTCCATGTGGGAGACAAGGGGGAGCAAGGAGACGCCTCTGCCAAAGTTGGAGCAGAGCTGCACCCCCTAGACTATTGGGTGTTGGACACAGGCGCTGCTTGGACGATGACGCCGCGCAAGGACCTGCTGGACGAAGTACGAGCTGCACCGATCAATGAAGTGTGCTCCGCCTCTGGACACATGTTGAAGGTGGCTGGTGCGGGACGAGCTGCGTTTAAGGGAGCAGATGGCAAGCCGGTGGTGCTGCACGACGTTCTCTTCGTCCCCGACCTGAAGGCCAACCTTATCTCCCTCCGTAAGCTTGGCAAGGCTGGGGTGAACACCAACACGGATGGGGCACGCACTTATAAGGGGCAGCTGGGCAATCGGGTGCTTTGGGATCTGCACGAGAGCAAGGACGTGTACAGATCTATGTGGCAGCTGCCGGCCCTGGCGTGGCATGGTGGGGGGCAGGCTGGAGAGGGGTCTGCATCCCAGGGGGAGTGCAATGCCGTTGGAGGGGTTGGTGTGAAAGTGTCGGCCAGATCTGGGGAGACAGATTGGGCAACGGCACACCGGCGCTTAGGGCATGTGGCAATGCCTTTGCTGAAGCAGCTGGAGAAGGACGGAGCCGTTAAGGGTCTGAAGCTGAACGGACAGCCACCCGATGACAACTGTGAAATCTGTTTGCTTTCAAAGTTCACCCGTTTCCCTTTCCATAGTGTGGCTGGCAGGAGCAAGAAGCCTTTGGAGCTGGTCCACATGGACTTGGTGGGGCCGCTGCCGGTGCAAGGGCACAAGGGGGAGCGGTATTTTCTTACAATTGTGGATGACTGGAGCAGGCTGATGTGGGCGTATCCGCTGAAGCAGAAGGACCACGCCGCCTCCACGATACGGGACGATTGGCTGCCATTCGTGGAGAAGCAGGCGGAGTGTGTAGTGAAGCGGATTAGGACAGACCGGGGTGGTGAGTTCCTTGGAGCTGAAATGACGGCCTGGCTCAAGAAGCAGGGCATCCAGAGAGAGCTGACCACGGCTTATACCCCACAGTCCAATGGTGTAGCAGAACGGGCAAACCGGACCATTCTGGAGACAGCTAGGGCGCTGCTCATAGAATCTGGGCTGAGCAATTCTATGTGGCCTCATGCTGTCCGGCACGCCACTGTCGCTAGGAACAGGGTGCTCACCAAGGTTGGGGATAACTCGTGGGTGCCGTTGGAGAGGTGGCTTGGGAGGAAGCCGCCGGTGGATATGCTGAGGGTGTTTGGCTGCATGGCAGTCGCCCACGTCCCCAAGACCTACCGCAATGCAGCTGTTAGTGGAAAATTCATCATTCAGATGGATATTTCAACGGCATTCCTGAATGGGATTTTAGAGGAGGATGTGTACATGACGCAGCCGCCTGGGTATGAGGATGGTACGGGCAGGGTGTGCAAGCTCAACAGGTCCATCTACGGCTTGAAGCAGGCGCCACGCTGCTGGTACCAGAAGTTGGCAGCTGTTTTAGAGGAGATGGGATTCAGGACCAGCAGCTGTGATGAGAGCCTCTTTCTCAAGGGCGAGGGGGAGAAGCTGGTGCTGTTTCTGGTCTATGTGGACGACATTCTTCTCTTCAGCAGCAGCATGAAGGAGATCCAGAAAGTGCAGCAGCAACTGATGGAAAACTTCAAGTGCAAGAACCTTGGGGAGGTAAAGTACTACCTCGGGATGCACGTGGAGAGGGATCCAGATCACAGGTGGTTGAAGCTGCACCAGGAGAAGTTCATCAAGGAGCTGGGGGAGAAGTATGGGATTGAGAATGAGCGCAAGGTTGCAACTCCCCTGCCAGCAGAATTCAAGCTTGTGAAGGCTGCAGAGGATGAAGGGGTTGAAGCTGAAGAGCAGCAGCAATTTCAGTCCTTGGTGGGCAGCCTCTTGTACGCAGCAGTTCACACGAGGCCCGACATCTCTTTCTCGGTTGGGCAGCTGGCTAGGGTGGTGCAGAATCCATCAGAGGAGCAGGTGGATGCAGCTGAGCGTGTGGTGAAGTACCTGAACTCTCACCCAAGCATTGGAGTTCAATACTCCGCATCTGCACAGGTGAAGCAGAAAGGGGTGGAGGTGCTGAAAGAGAAGGGGGAGAGGCTTGGAGAAGGCAAGCTATTTCTCACTTGCTTTACCGATGCTACATGGGCTTCTGAGAAGGAGGATTCCTCATCTGTGGGAGGATACATCTGCGTAGTTGGGGGAGGACCTGTTAGTTGGAGGTCCAAGAAGCAGACGGAGACGGCACTCTCTTCCGTAGAATCAGAGTACATGGCGATGTTCCATGGGGTGAAGGAGGTGATTTGGCTGAGGAGGCTGTTAGAGGAGATTGGCCAGGAGCAGAAAGTTGCTACGCCGCTGTTTTGTGATAGCAAGGGGGCTCTTGGGATGGCCAGAAACGCTGTGCTTCATGGGCTGAACAAGCACATGCGTATCAAGTGGCACTGGCTGCGTAAGGAGGTGAAGAGGGGGACGGTGCATCCGATCTACATCAAGACTCACCAGCAGCCAGCAGACTTTCTCACCAAGAGGCTTGCGGATGAGCCTCATTGGCGTTGTGTGCGCATGAGTGGAATGAGCATGAACTAGCATGGAATGACGGGGATGCAGCCGGCAGGCTGAGGGGGAGTGTGTTGGGTGCAAATGCACATTGCACGACATCCTGCCGTCTGTTTGTACGAGTATGCGTGTGCGAATGCATTTGTGTGTGAATGGTGTGTTCGTGTGTTTGTTTGCTTTCGCATTTTTCGCTTGATGCATTTGCAGGTACTCGCGCAATGTGCGCTTCGGCACAACATTGTATGCGCTATGAACAGTGCAAGCAGAAAGGACGAGCTCGCAAAGGAACCCAAGATGGAAGCTTTGCAGTTCGGTTGAGTTGATTGCGCAGATTCAGTTCTATCCAACTCGAAATTGTACTGTTTTGTTTGGTTAACTATAGTGTAGCAGGGAAGGCACTATAGGGGTACAATTTAGGTGAAGGTTGGATGTTGTTTGTCTGTATCTGCATGCTACAAGGCCAGGGGAAACCAGCGGAACCAGCATTTGGCTGGTTGGGCAAAGACAAAACAGGTTCTGTTTTTAGAACCTGAACCTGGTTGTTGTTTTCCCAGGTTGGAAAAACAGAACCAGAGGTTGTTTACCAACCTACCACCTGCTATTTTGTCCAGCCAGGTTGGTTCTGTTGCTTGGAATTATTTGGGATCATCCCTGGTTGTTCCCAGGTTGATTCCCAAGGTCCTTGCTAGCTAGAACTATTTAATCCTTCTCTGTTTGTACCTGAATATAGTAAAATTGATTCAAGCGAATTCCTTCCTCGCTGGAATTTCGTTTCTACGCGGTTCGTTGGCGGAATGCTACCCGAGTCAACGCTAGTACGCTAGCACTCTAATGCTAGGCAAACACCGTCTGAGCCATAACTTCGTAATGGCAGAACTTTTCGCGAGGCAACTTGGCTCATTTTAAAGCTCTTGGAGCGAGCTTCGATATAGCGAATTCTCAGCTTAATCCGATCGACGGTCTGCACGGCACGCTGCGCGACGTTCAAGGTACTCTTGCTGTTTTGACTAAGTCCTTCTTGATCCCTCTCTCTACAAACTCGGACCCGAGGATAGGGGCTGGTCTTGTACCAGGCACCCAGGGACCCTTGGAGGTGACCCCGAGGAGAGGTTTTAAGTTTGATTAAGTCCTAATAGCTTGAGTTTATTAGGCCCTTACACCAACAACTGTCACCACCCCCACTGCCGCCACTAGCCTCTCCAGTCCCACCGCCACCCCCACCGCCACCACTCCCGCCTCCCCCGCCACCACCTCCACCCTTGCCCCCTTTGCCCCTGCGGCGCCCGCTCGGAGCAGACGCAGCCCCGACCTTCTCAGCACCAAGGAGGTCGACAGCAGCAGCAGAGGCGACAGAGGGGAGGAGAGGGGAAGGGGAACACCCCTCAAAGAACGGGGTGCGGGGGTCGCCACGAGAGGTGCCTACAGCGACGATGCTCGCCTCAGCTGCAAGCAATTCCTTCTCGAGGAGGGCAATGGTGAGCTCAGTGGGAGAGCGAGCGAGGAAGTGATCCCTGACTGCGCGCAGAGAGTCAGGGAGGCGGGTGACGATGTGGTAAAGCGTGATCCAGAGCGGGGGGGGGTTGCTGGCAAGGAACTCGTCAGGCATAGCAGCGCGAAAGCGGGCCTCACTGGTCCTGAGGTGGGTGAAGAGGTCAGCGACTGTGCTGAAGGAGGCCAGGTCGGGGAACAGGTAGGGGAGGGTGAGGCGGCCTAGTGCGGCAGAGGCAGGTGAGGAGTAACGAGCAACTACAGCAGTGTACAGGTCCTTAGCAGTCTTGTGCTGGCCAAAGTGCTCGCGCTCATCTAGTGGCAGGGAGTTGCGAATGGCGAAGCGAGCGTGGGCATCACGAGTCTGCCACTGTGAGCGCTGAGTGCTGTCTGCAGTGGTAGGAGGGGCAGTAGCGTGACCGAGGGCATGATCGTACAGTGAGATGTCCTCCTTGGCAGTGAGCTGTAGGAAGAGATGCAGGTCATCTAGCCAGGTTTCGAACTTCACTGGACGGCCCTCAGCATCGAAAGCGAGTACAGGCGGACTAGCCATAATAGTAGCAGAAGTATCAGTAGCAGTAGTAGCGGTAGCAGCTGCAGCAGCAGCAGTAGCAGTATCAGTAGAAGCGACGGGGCCGCGAAGAGGCGGTGCGCGGGGTCTACGGGGCCAGCGGGGCCTCTATGCGGGGCGCGCGCGGGGACGACGGGGCCGCGGGGACCTCTAGGCGGGGGGCGCACGGGTCGACGGGGTCGCGGGGCCTCTAGGCGGGGTGCGCACAGGTCGACGGGGTCGCGGGGCCTCTAGGCGGGGCGTGCACGGGGCCGAGGGGCCACCAGGGGTGGGTCGACGGGGCCGCGGGGTCGCGACACGAGGTGCGCACGGGGCCGCGGGGCCTCTAAGTGAGGGGCGACGAGGCCGCGGGGCCGCTAAACGAGGTGCGCGCGGGTGGGTCGACGGGGCCGCGGGGCCGCTAGGTGAGGGTCGACGGGGCGACGGGGCCGCGGGGCCGCTAAACGAGGTGCGCGCGGGGCGTCAAGGGTGGGTCGACGGGGCCGCGGGGCCTCAAGGTGAGGGTCGACGGGGTGACGGGGCCGCGGGGCCGCTAAACGAGGTGCGCGCGGGTGGGTCGACGGGGCCGCGGGGCCGCTAGGTGAGGGTCGACGGGGCGACGGGGCCGCGGGGCCGCTAAACGAGGTGCGCGCGGGTGGGTCGACGGGGCCGCGGGGCCGGAATCGGGGCGCGCGCGGGTGCGACGGGGCCACTAAGGGGCAGCGTGCGGGGTCGACGGGGCCTTAAGGGGCCGTACACGAGGGCGCACGAAGGCGCGGAGGGGGAGGCGCTAACGCAGCACTCCGACAGTAGGTAGGTAGGTAGTAGAGGTGGGCCCGAAAAAAAAACTTGGTCCTAGCGAAGGACCTGCTCTGAAACCATGTCAGAATAACTGAACGAGGAATGAATGAACTAGCTCAGAGTTTGGTACAAGTAGGAAACCCTAACTTTGTGTACCCCCTAAGGTGTAACCCACTACAGCCTACACAATATAAACATACAATGTTTGACAGCGTTGCGTAGTCTGGTCAGTATGCGCAGCTATAATGGGCGTACCGGGCAGAGTTCGAGAGCTCAAATTTCAATAACCGCATGGAACGAAATGGAAAAACTTGTTGTGGATGTGGAAAATAGTATAATCTAGTAGACTAGCACAAAAGAAGAGGCATCCATTTCAGTGGACCAGTCAAAGTGATGCGTTGGGTAGTCTGGTCGGTATGCGCACCTATAATGGGCGTACCGGGCAGAGTTCGTGAGCTCAAATTTCGAAAACCACATGGAACGAAATAGAAACACTTGTTGTGGATGTGGAAAAAAAAAATAATCCAGTGGACTAGCACAAAAGAAGAGGCATCCAATTCAGTGGACCAGTCAAAGTGATGCGTTGCGTAGTCTGGTCGGTATGCGCACCTATAATGGGCGTACCGGGCAGAGTTCAGGAGCTCAAATTTCAATAACCGCATGGAACGAAATGGAAACACTTGTTGTGGATGTGGAAAATAGTCTAATCTAGTAGACTAGCACAAAAGAAGAGGCATCCAATTCAGTGGACCAGTCAAAGTGATGTGTTGGGTAGTCTGGTCAGTATCTGTAGCTATAATGGGCGTACCGGGCAGTGTTCGTGAGCTCAAATTTCGAGAACCACATGGAACGAAATGGAAACACTTGTTGTGGGTGTGGAAAATAGTCTAATCTAGTGGACTAGCACAAAAGAAGAGGCATCCAATTCAGTGGACCAGTCAAAGTGATGCGTTGCGTAGTCTGGTCAGTATGCGCAGCTATAATGGGCGTACCGGGCAGAGTTCGAGAGCTCAAATTTCAATAACCGCATGGAACGAAATGGAAAAACTTGTTGTGGATGTGGAAAATAGTCTAATCTAGTAGACTAGCACAAAAGAAGAGGCATCCAATTCAGTGGACCAGTCAAAGTGATGCGTTGGGTAGTCTGGTCAGTATGCGCACCTATAATGGGTGTACCGGGCAGAGTTCGTGAGCTCAAATTTCGAGAACCACATAGAACGAAATGGAAACACTTGTTGTGGGTGTGGAAAATAGTCTAATCTAGTGGACTAGTACAAAAGAAGAGGCATCCAATTCAGTGGACCAATCAAAGTGATGCGTTGCGTAGTCTGGTCAGTATGCGCAGCTATAATGGGCGTACCGGGCAGAGTTCGAGAGCTCAAATTTCAATAACCGCATGGAACGAAATGGAAACACTTGTTGTGGGTGTGGAAAATAGTCTAATCTAGTAGACTAGCACAAAAGAAGAGGCATCCAATTCAGTGGACCAGTCAAAGTGATGCGTTGCGTAGTCTGGTCAGTATGCGCAGCTATAATGGGCGTACCGGGCAGAGTTCGAGAGCTCAAATTTCAATATCCGCATGGAACGAAGTGGAAACACTTGTTGTGGATGTAAAAAATAGTATAATCTAGTAGTCTAGCACAAAAGAAGAGGCATCTATTTCAATGGACCAGTCAAAGTGATGCGTTGGGTAGTCTGGTCGGTATGCGCACCTATAATGGGCGTACCGGGCAGAGTTCAGGAGCTCAAATTTCGAGAACCGCATGGAACGAAATGGAAAAACTTGTTGTGGGTGTGGAAAATATTCTAATCTAGTGGACTAGCACAAAAGAAGAGGCATCTAATTCAGTGGACCAGTCAAAGTGATGCGTTGTTTAGTCTGGTCAGTATGCGCAGCTATAATGGGCGTACCGGGCAGAGTTCGAGAGCTCAAATTTCAATAACCGCATGGAACGAAATGGAAACACTTGTTGTGGATGTGGAAAATAGTATAATCTAGTGGACTAGCACAAAAGAAGAGGCATCCATTTCAGTGGACCAGTCAAAGTGATGCGTTGGGTAGTCTGGTCGGTATGCGCACCTATAATGGGCGTACCGGGCAGAGTTCAGGAGCTCAAATTTCGAGAACCACATGGAACGAAATGGAAACACTTGTTGTGTGTGTAGAAAATAGTCTAATCTAGTGGACTAGCACAAAAGAAGAGGCATCCAATTCAGTGGACCAATCAAAGTGATGCGTTGCGTAGTCTGGTCGGTATGCGCAGCTATAATGGGCGTACCGGGCAGAACTCAGGAGCTCAAATTTCAAGAACCGCATGGAACAAAATGGAAACACTTGTTGTGGATGTGGAAAATAGTCTAATCTAGTGGACTAGCACAAAAGAAGAGGCATCCATTTCAGTGGACCAATCAAAGTGATGCGTTGCGTAGTCTGGTCGGTATGCGCAGCTATAATGGGCGTACCGGGCAGAGTTCAGGAGCTCAAATTTCGAGAACCGCATGGAACAAAATGGAAACACTTGTTGTGGATGTGGAAAATAGTATAATCTAGTAGACTAGCACAAAAGAAGAGGCATCCATTTCAGTGGACCAGTCAAAGTGATGCGTTGGGTAGTCTGGTCGGTATGCGCACCTATAATGGGCGTACCGGGCAGAGTTCAGGAGCTCAAATTTCGAGAACCACATGGAAAGAAATGAAAACACTTGTTTTGGTGTAGAAAATAGTCTTATGTATATAGTGGACTAGCACAAAAGAAGAGGCATCCAATTCAGTGGACCAGTCAAAGTGATGCGTTGCGTAGTCTGGTCAGTACACGCAGCTATAATGGGCGTACCGTGGAGAGGTCGAGAGCTCAAATTTCAATAACCGCATGGAACGAAATGGAAACGCTTGTTGTGGATGTGGAAAATAGTCTAATCTAGTAGAATAGCACAAAAGAAAAGGCATCCAATTCAGTAGACCAGTCAAAGTGATGCGTTGGGTAGTCTGGTCAGTATGCGCAACTATAATGGGCGTACAGGGCAGTGTTCGTGAGCTCAGAATTCGAAAACCACATGGAACGAAATGGAAACACTTGTTGTGGGTGTGGAAAATAGTCTAATCTAGTGGAATAGCTTAAAATAAGAGGCCTCCAATTTAGTGGACCAGTCAAAGTGATGCGTTGGGTAGTCTGGTCGGTATGCGCACCTATAATGGGCGTACCGGGCAGAGTTCGAGAGCTCGAATTTTAATAAATGCATGGAACGAAATGGAAACACTTGTTGTGGATGTGGAAAATAGTATAATCTAGTGGACTAGCACAAAAGAAGAGGCATCCAATTCAGTGGACCAGTCAAAGTGATGCGTTGGGTAGTCTGGTCAGTATGCGCACCTATAATGGGCGTACCGGGCAGAGTTTGGAAGCTCAAATTTCGAGAACCACATGGAACGAAATGGAAACACTTTATGTGGGTGTGGAAAATAGTCTCATCTAGTGGAATAGCACAAAAGAAGAGGCATCCAATTCAGTGGACCAATCAAAGTGATGCGTTGCGTAGTCTGGTCAGTATGCGCAGCTATATTGGGTATACCAGGCAGAGTTCGAGAGCTCAAATTTCAATAACCGCATGGAACGAAATGGAAAAACTTGCTGTGGATGTGGAAAATAGTCTAATCTAGTAGACTAGCACAAAAGAAGAGGCATCCAATCCAGTGGACCAGTCAAATTGGTGTGTTGGGTAGTCTAGTCAGTATGCGCACCTATAATGGGCGTACCGGGCAGTGTTCGTGAGCTCAAATTTCGAGAATGGAAACACTTGTTGTCGGGGTGGAAAATAGTCTAATATAGTGGACTAGCACAAAAGAAGAGGCATCCAATTCAGTGGACCAATCAAAGTGATGCGTTGCGTAGTCTGGTCAGTATGCGCAGCTATAATGGGCGTACCGGGCAGAGTTCGAGAGCTCAAATTTCAATAACCGCATGGAACGAAATGGAAACACTTGTTGTGGGTGTGAAAAATAGTCTAATCTAGTGGACTAGCTCAAAAGAAGAGGCATCCAATCCAGTGGACCAGTCAAAGTGATGCGTTGCGTAGTCTGGTCAGTATGCGCAGCTATAATGGGCGTACCGGGCAGAGTTCGAGAGCTCAAATTTCAATAACCGCATGGAACGAAATGGAAACACTTGTTGTGGATGTGGAAAATAGTCTAATCTAGTAGACTAGCACAAAAGAAGAGGCATCCAATTCAGTGGACCAGTCAAAGTGATGCGTTGGGTGGTCTGGTCAGTATGCGTGGGCGTACCGGGCAGAGTTTGAGAGCTCAAATTTCAATAACCGCATGGGACGACATGTAAACACTTGTTGTGGATGTGGAAAATAGTATAATCTAGTAGACTAGCACAAAAGAAGAGGCATCCATTTCAGTGGACCAGTCAAAGTGATGCGTTGGGTAGTCTGGTCGGTATGCGCACCTATAATGGGCGTACCGGGCAGAGTTCGTGAGCTCGAATTTCGAGAACCACATGGAAAGAAATGGAAATACTTGTGAAATGGATCAGTCAAAGTGATGCGTTGGGTAGTCTGGTCGGTATGCGCACCTATAATGGGCGTACCGGGCAGTGTTCGTGAGCTCAAATTTCGAGAACCACATGGAACGAAATGGAAACACTTGTTGTGGGTGTGGAAAATAGTCTAATCTAGTGGACTAGCACAAAATAAGAGGCATCCAATTCAGTGGACCAGTCAAAGTGATGCGTTGCGTAGTCTGGTCAGTATGCGCAGCTAAATTGGGTATATCGGGCAGAGTTCGAGAGCTCAAATTTCAATAACCGCATGGAACGAAATGGAAACACTTGCTGCGGATGTGGAAAATAGTCTAATCTAGTAGACTAGCACAAAAGAAGAGGCATCCAATCCAGTGGACCAGTCAAAGTGATGCGTTGGGTAGTCTGGTCAGTATGCGCAGCTATAATGGGCGTACCGGGCAGTGTTCGTGAGCTCAAATTTCGAGAACCACATGGAACGAAATGGAAACACTTGTTGTGGGTGTGAAAAATAGTCTAATCTAGTGGACTAGCTCAAAAGAAGAGGCATCCAATCCAGTGGACCAGTCAAAGTGATGCGTTGCGTAGTCTGGTCAGTATGCGCAGCTATAATGGGCGTACCGGGCAGAGTTCGAGAGCTCAAATTTCAATAACCGCATGGAACGAAATGGAAACACTTGTTGTGGATGTGGAAAATAGTCTAATCTAGTAGACTAGTATAAAAGAAGAGGCATCCAATTCAGTGGACCAGTCAAAGTGATGCGTTGGGTAGTCTGGTCAGTATGCGCGCCTATAATGGCCGTACCGGGCAGAGTTCGTGAGCTCAAATTTCGAGAACCACATGGAACGAAATGGAAACACTTGTTGTAGGTGTGGAAAATAGTCCAATCTAGTGGACTAGCACAAAAGAAGAGGCATCCAATTCAGTGGACCAGTCAAAGTGATGCGTTGCGTAGTCTGGTCAGTATGCGCAGCTATAATGGGTGTACCGGGGCAGAGTTTGAGAGCTCAAATTTCAATAACCGCATGGAACGAAATGGAAAAACTTGTTGTGGATGTGGAAAATAGTATAATCTAGTAGACTAGCACAAAAGAAGAGGCATCCATTTCAGTGGACCAGTCAAAGTGATGCGTTGGGTAGTCTGGTCAGTATGCGCACCTATAATGGGCGTACCGGGCAGAGTTCAGGAGCTCAAATTTCGAGAACCACGTGGAAAAAAAATGGAAAAACTTGTTGTGGGTGTACAAAATAGTATAATCTAGTGGACTAGCACAAAATAAGAGGCATCCAATTCAAAGGACCAATCAAAGTGATGCGTTGCGTAGTCTGGTCAGTATGCGCAGCTATAATGGGCGTACCGGGCAGAGTTCGAGAGCTCAAATTTCAATAACCGCATGGAACGAAATGAAAACACTTGTTGTGGATGTGGAAAATAGTATAATCTAGTAGACTAGCACAAAAGAAGAGGCATCCGATTCAGCGGACCAGTCAAAGTGATGCGTTGGGCAGTCTGGTCAGTATGCGCACCTATAATGGGCGTACCGGGCAGAGTTCAGGAGCTCAAATTTCGAGAACCACATGGAAAGACATGGAAACACTTGTTGGGGGTGTAGAAAATAGTCTAATCTAGTGGACTAGCACAAAAGAAGAGGCATCCAATTCAGTGGACCAGTCAAAGTGATGCGTTGCGTAGTCTGGTCGGTATGCGCAGCTATAATGGGCGTACCGGGCAGAGTTCGAGAGCTCAAATTTCAATAACCGCATGGAACGAAATGGAAAAACTTGTTGTAAAGTAGAAAATAGTCTAATCTAGTAGACTAGCACAAAAGAAGAGGCATCCAATTCAGTAGACCAGTCAAAGTGATGCGTTGGGTAGTCTGGTCAGTATGCGCAGCTATAATGGGCGTACCGGGCAGAGTTCGAGAGCTCAAATTTCAATAACCGCATGGAGCGAAATGGAAACACTTGCTCATGATGTGTAAAAGAGTCTAATCTAGTAGACTAGCACAAAAGAAGAGGCATCCATTTCAGTGGATCAGTCAAATTGATGTGTTGGGTAGTCTGGTCAGTATATGCAGCTATTTTGGTTGTACCTAGCAGTGTTCGTGAGCTCAAATTTCGAGAACCACATGGAACGAAATGGAAACACTTGTTGTGGGTGTGGAAAATAGTCTAATCTAGTGGACTAGCTCAAAAGAAGAGGCATCCAATTCAGTGGACCAGTCAAAGTGATGCGTTGCGTAGTCTGGTCAGTATGCGCAGCTATTATGCGCGTACCGGGCAGAGTTCGAGAGCTCAAATTTCAATAACCGCATGGAACGAAATGGAAACACTTGTTTTGGATGTGGAAAATAGTCTATTCTAGTAGACTAGCACAAGAGAAGAGGCATCCAATTCAGTGGACCAGTCAAAGTGATGCGTTGGGTAGTCTGGTTAGTCTGGTCAGTATGCGCACCTATAATGGGCGTACCGGGCAGAGTTCGGGAGCTCAAATTTCGAGAACCACATGGAACGAAATGGAAACACTTGTTGTGGGTGTGGAAAATAGTCTAATCTAGTGGACTAGCACAAAAGAAGAGGCATCCAATTCAGTGGACCAATCAAAGTGATGCGTTGCGTAGTCTGGTCAGTATGCGGAGCTATATTGGGTGTACCGGGCAGAGTTCGAGAGCTCAAATTTCAATAACCGCATGAAACGAAATGGAAACACTTGCTGTGGATGTGGAAAATAGTCTAATCTAGTAGACTAGCACAAAAGAAGAGGCATCCAATTCAGTGGACCAATCAAAGTGATGCGTTGGGTAGTCTGGTCAGTATGCGCAGCTATAATGGGCGTACCGGGCAGTGTTCGTGAGCTCAAATTTCGAGAACCACATGGAACGAAATGGAAACACTTGTTCGGTGTGGAAAATAGCCTAATCTTGTGGAGTAGCACAAAAGAAGAGGCATCCAATTCAGTGGACCAGTCAAAGTGATGCGTTGCGTAGTCTGGTCAGTATGCGCAGCTATATTGGGTATACCAGGCAGAGTTCGAGAGCTCAAATTTCAATAACCGCATGGAGCGAAATGGAAAAACTTGCTGTGGATGTGGAAAATAGTCTAATCTAGTAGACTAGCACAAAAGAAGAGGCATCCAATCCAGTGGACCAGTCAAATTGGTGTGTTGGGTAGTCTAGTCAGTATGCGCACCTATAATGGGCGTACCGGGCAGTGTTCGTGAGCTCAAATTTCGAGAATGGAAACACTTGTTGTGGGTGTGGAAAATAGTCTAATATAGTGGACTAGCACAAAAGAAGAGGCATCCAATTCAGTGGACCAATCAAAGTGATGCGTTGCGTAGTCTGGTCAGTATGCGCAGCTATAATGGGCGTACCGGGCAGAGTTCGAGAGCTCAAATTTCAATAACCGCATGGAACGAAATGGAAACACTTGTTGTGGGTGTGAAAAATAGTCTAATCTAGTGGACTAGCTCAAAAGAAGAGGCATCCAATCCAGTGGACCAGTCAAAGTGATGCGTTGCGTAGTCTGGTCAGTATGCGCAGCTATAATGGGCGTACCGGGCAGAGTTCGAGAGCTCAAATTTCAATAACCGCATGGAACGAAATGGAAACACTTGTTGTGGATGTGGAAAATAGTCTAATCTAGTAGACTAGCACAAAAGAAGAGGCATCCAATTCAGTGGACCAGTCAAAGTGATGCGTTGGGTGGTCTGGTCAGTATGCGTGGACGTACCGGGCAGAGTTTGAGAGCTCAAATTTCAATAACCGCATGGGACGACATGGAAACACTTGTTGTGGATGTGGAAAATAGTATAATCTAGTAGACTAGCACAAAAGAAGAGGCATCCATTTCAGTGGACCAGTCAAAGTGATGCGTTGGGTAGTCTGGTCGGTATGCGCACCTATAATGGGCGTACCGGGCAGAGTTCGTGAGCTCGAATTTCGAGAACCACATGGAAAGAAATGGAAATACTTGTGAAATGGATCAGTCAAAGTGATGCGTTGGGTAGTCTGGTCGGTATGCGCACCTATAATGGGCGTACCGGGCAGTGTTCGTGAGCTCAAATTTCGAGAACCACATGGAACGAAATGGAAACACTTGTTGTGGGTGTGGAAAATAGTCTAATCTAGTGGACTAGCACAAAATAAGAGGCATCCAATTCAGTGGACCAGTCAAAGTGATGCGTTGCGTAGTCTGGTCAGTATGCGCAGCTAAATTGGGTATATCGGGCAGAGTTCGAGAGCTCAAATTTCAATAACCGCATGGAACGAAATGGAAACACTTGCTGCGGATGTGGAAAATAGTCTAATCTAGTAGACTAGCACAAAAGAAGAGGCATCCAATCCAGTGGACCAGTCAAAGTGATGCGTTGGGTAGTCTGGTCAGTATGCGCAGCTATAATGGGCGTACCGGGCAGTGTTCGTGAGCTCAAATTTCGAGAACCACATGGAACGAAATGGAAACACTTGTTGTGGGTGTGAAAAATAGTCTAATCTAGTGGACTAGCTCAAAAGAAGAGGCATCCAATCCAGTGGACCAGTCAAAGTGATGCGTTGCGTAGTCTGGTCAGTATGCGCAGCTATAATGGGCGTACCGGGCAGAGTTCGAGAGCTCAAATTTCAATAACCGCATGGAACGAAATGGAAACACTTGTTGTGGATGTGGAAAATAGTCTAATCTAGTAGACTAGTATAAAAGAAGAGGCATCCAATTCAGTGGACCAGTCAAAGTGATGCGTTGGGTAGTCTGGTCAGTATGCGCACCTATAATGGGCGTACCGGGCAGTGTTCGTGAGCTCAAATTTCGAGAACCACATGGAACGAAATGGAAACACTTGTTGTAGGTGTGGAAAATAGTCCAATCTAGTGGACTAGCACAAAAGAAGAGGCATCCAATTCAGTGGACCAGTCAAAGTGATGCGTTGCGTAGTCTGGTCAGTATGCGCAGCTATAATGGGTGTACCGGGGCAGAGTTTGAGAGCTCAAATTTCAATAACCGCATGGAACGAAATGGAAAAACTTGTTGTGGATGTGGAAAATAGTATAATCTAGTAGACTAGCACAAAAGAAGAGGCATCCATTTCAGTGGACCAGTCAAAGTGATGCGTTGGGTAGTCTGGTCAGTATGCGCACCTATAATGGGCGTACCGGGCAGAGTTCAGGAGCTCAAATTTCGAGAACCACGTGGAAAAAAATGGAAAAACTTGTTGTGGGTGTACAAAATAGTCTAATCTTGTAACCTAGCACAAAATAAGAGGCATCCAATTCAAAGGACCAATCAAAGTGATGCGTTGCGTAGTCTGGTCAGTATGCGCAGCTATAATGGGCGTACCGGGCAGAGTTCGAGAGCTCAAATTTCAATAACCGCATGGAACAAAATGAAGACACTTATTTGTTGTGGATGTGGAAAATAGTATAATCTAGTAGACTAGCACAAAAGAAGAGGCATCCGATTCAGCGGACCAGTCAAAGTGATGCGTTGGGCAGTCTGGTCAGTATGCGCACCTATAATGGGCGTACCGGGCAGAGTTCAGGAGCTCAAATTTCGAGAACCACATGGAAAGACATGGAAACACTTGTTGGGGGTGTAGAAAATAGTCTAATCTAGTGGACTAGCACAAAAGAAGAGGCATCCAATTTAGTGGTCCAATCAAAGTGATGCGTTGCGTAGTCTGGTCGGTATGCGCAGCTATAATGGGCGTACCGGGCAGAGTTCGAGAGCTCAAATTTCAATAACCGCATGGAACGAAATGGAAAAACTTGTTGTAAAGTGGAAAATAGTCTAATCTAGTAGACTAGCACAAAAGAAGAGGCATCCAATTCAGTAGACCAGTCAAAGTGATGCGTTGGGTAGTCTGGTCAGTATGCGCAGCTATAATGGGCGTACCGGGCAGAGTTCGAGAGCTCAAATTTCAATAACCGCATGGAGTGAAATGGAAACACTTGCTCATGATGTGTAAAAGAGTCTAATCTAGTAGACTAGCACAAAAGAAGAGGCATCCATTTCAGTGGATCAGTCAAATTGATGTGTTGGGTAGTCTGGTCAGTATATGCAGCTATTTTGGTTGTACCTAGCAGTGTTCGTGAGCTCAAATTTCGAGAACCACATGGAACGAAATGGAAACACTTGTTGTGGGTGTGGAAAATAGTCTAATCTAGTGGACTAGCTCAAAAGAAGAGGCATCCAATTCAGTGGACCAGTCAAAGTGATGCGTTGCGTAGTCTGGTCAGTATGCGCAGCTATTATGCGCGTACCGGGCAGAGTTCGAGAGCTTTAATTTCAATAACCGCATGGAACGAAATGGAAACACTTGTTTTGGATGTGGAAAATAGTCTAATCTAGTAGACTAGCACAAAAGAAGAGGCATCCAATTCAGTGGACCAATCAAAGTGATGCGTTGGGTAGTCTGGTCAGTATGCGCAGCTATAATGGGCGTACCGGGCAGTGTTCGTGAGCTCAAATTTCGAGAACCACATGGAACGAAATGGAAACACTTGTTGTGGGTGTGGAAAATAGTCTAATCTAGTGGACTAGCACAAAAGAAGAGGCATCCAATTCAGTGGACCAGTCAAAGTGATGCGTTGAGTAGTCTGGTCAGTATGCTCAACTATAATGGGCGTACCGGGCAGAGTTCGAGAGCTCAAATTTCAATAACTGCATGGAAAGAAATGGAAACATTTGTTGTGGATGTGGAAAATAGTCTAATCTAGTAGACTAGCACAAAAGAAGAGGCATCCAATTCAGTGGACCAGTCAAAGTGATGCGTTGGGTAGTCTCGTTAGTATGTATGCGCAGCTATAATGGGCGTACCGGGCAGTGTTCGTGAGCTCTAATTTCGAGAACCGCATGGAACGAAATGGAAACACGTGTTGTGGATGTGAAAAATAGTTCTATCTAGTGGACTAGCAAAAAAGAAGAGGCATCCAATTCAGTGGACCAGTCAAAGTGATGCGTTGGGTAGTCTGGTTAGTATGCGCACCTATTATGGGTGTACCGGGCAGAGTTCAGGAGCTCAAATTTCGAGAACCACATGGAACGAAATGGAAAAACTTGTTGTGGGTGTGGAAAATAGTCTAATCTTGTGGAATAGCACAAGAGAAGATGCATTCATCTCAGTGGACCAATCAAAGTGATACGTTGCATAGTTCGGTGAGTATGCGCAGCTATAATGGGCGTACCGGGCAGAGTTCGAGAGCTCAAATTTCGAGAACCACATGGAAAAAAATGGAAACATTTGTTGTGGATGTGGAAAATCGTTTAATCTAGCCGACTAGCACAAAAGAAGAGACATCCAATTTAGTGGAGCAGTCAAAATGATGCGTTGCGTATGTGCGGATCCTAGCGCGTTTTGAGGCTAGAAGCGCTCGCAGTGAGCATTTTTCTTCTACCACGTCACGTGGCTGCGCTTGTCTAGGCGTCTTGCCAAGCCAGCAAGGGCGTGGAAGTGTTGCGAGCATCATTGGTCATCGACCCTTGAGAATGAAGAGCGCCCGCTGCACTTCCTCCACATGTGCAGATCCTAGCGCGTTTTGAGGCTAGAAGCGCTCGCAGTGAGCGCTTTTCTTCTACCAGGTCACGTGGCTGCGCTTCTCTAGGCCTCTTGCTAAGCCAGCAAGGGCGTGGAAGGATTGCGAGCATCATTGGTCATCGGCCCTTGAGAATGAAGAGAGCCCGCTGCACTTCCTCCACATGTGCGGATCCTAGCGCGTTTTGAGGCTAGAAGCGCTCGCAGTGAGTGTTTTTCTTCTACCAGGTCACGTGGCTGCACTTGTCTAGGCCTCTTGCCAAGCCAGCAAGGGCGTGGAATGGTTGCGAGCATCATTGGTCATCGGCCCTTGAGAATGAAGAGAGCCCACTGTACTTCCTCAACATGTGCAGATCCTAGCGCGTTTTGAGGCTTGAAGCGCTCGCAGTGAGCGTTTTTCTTCCACCAAGTCACGTGGCTGTGCTTGTCTAGGCCTCTTGCCAAGCCAGCAAGGGCATGGAAGGGTTGCGAGCATCACTGGTCATCGGCCCTTGAGAATGAAGAGCGCCCGATGCACTTCCTCCACATGTGCGGATCCTAGCGCATTTTGAGGCTAGAAGCGCTCGCAGTGAGCATTTTTCTTCTACCAGGTCACGTGGCTGCACTTTTCTAGGCCTCTTGCCAAGCCAGCAAGGGCGTGGATGGGTTGCGAGCATCATTGGTCATCGGCCCTTGAGAATGAAGAGCGCCCGATGCACTTCCTCCACATGTGCGGATCCTAGCGCGTTTTGAGGCTAGAAGCGCTCGCAGTGAGCATTTTTCTTCTACCAGGTCACGTGGCTGCACTTGTCTAGGCCTCTTGCCAAGCCAGCAAGGGCGTGGATGGGTTGCGAGCATCATTGGTCATCGGCCCTTGAGAATGAAGAGCGCCCACTGCACTTCCTCCACATGTGCGGATCCTAGCGCGTTTTGAGGCTAGAAGCGCTCGCAGTGAGCGTATATCTTTTACCAGGTCACGTAACTGTGCTTGTCTAGGCCTCTTGCCAAGCCAGCAAGGGCGTGGAAGGGTTGCGAGCATCATTGGTCATCGGCCCTTGAGAATGAAGAGTGCCTGCTGCACTTCCTCCACATGTGCGGATCCTAGCGCGTTTTGAGGCTAGAATCGCTCGCAGTGAGCGTTTTTCTTCCACCAGGTCATGTGGCTGCGCTGGTCTAGGCCTCTTGCCAAGCCAGCAAGGGCGTGGAAGGGTTGCGAGCATCATTGGTCATCGGCCCTTGAGAATGAAGAGCGCCCGCCGCACTTCCTCCACATGTGCGGATCCTAGCGCGTTTTTAGGCTAGAAGCGCTCGCAGTGAGCGTTTTTCTTCAACCAGGTCACGTGGCTGCGCTTGTCTAGGCCTCTTGCCAAGCCAGCAAGGGCGTGGAAGGGTTGCGAGCATCATTGGTCATCGGCCCTTGAGAATGAAGAGCGCCCGCTGCACTTCATGCACATGTGCGAATCCTAGCGCGTTTTGAGGCTAGAATCGCTCGCAGTGAGCGTTTTTCTTCTACCAGGTCACGTGGCTGCGCTTGTCTAGGCCTCCTGCCAAGCCAGCAAGGGCGTGGAAGGGTTGCAAGCATCACTGGTCATCGGCCCTTGAGAATGAAGAGCGCCCGCTGCACTTCCTCCACATGTGCAGATCCTAGCGCGTTTTGAGGCTAGAAGCGCTCGCAATGAGCGTTTTTCTTCTACCAGGTCACGTGGCTGCGCTTGTCTAGGCCTCTTGCCAAGCCAGGAAGGGCGTGGAAGGGTTGCGAGCATCACTGGTCATCGGCCCATGAGAATGAAGAGCGCCCGTTGCACTTCCGGCACATGTGCGGATCCTAGCGAGTTTTGAGGCTAGAAGCGCTCGCAGTTAGCGTTTTTCTTCTACCAGGTCACGTGGCTGCGCTTGACTAGGCCTCTTGCCAAGCCAGCAAGGGCGTGGAAGGGTTGCGAGCATCATTGGTCATCGGCCCTTGAGAATCAAGAGCGCCCGCTGCACTTCCTACACATGTGCGGATCCTAACGCGTTTTGAGGCTAGAAGCGCTCACAGTGAGCGTTTTTCTTCTACCAGGTTACGTGGCTGCGCTTGTCTAGGCCTCTTGCCAGGCCAGCAAGGGCGTGGATGGGTTGCGAGCATCATCGGTCATCGGCCCTTGAGAATGAAGAGCGCCCGCTGCACTTCCTCCACATGTGAAGATTCCAGCGCGTTTTGAGGCTAGAAGCGCTCGCAGTGAGCGTTTTTCTTTTACCAGGTCACGTGGCTGCGCTTGTCTAGTCCTCTTGCCAAGCCAGCAAGGGCGTGGAAGTGTTGCGAGCATCATTGGTCATCGGTCCTTGAGAATGAAGAGCGCCCGCTGCACTTCCTCAACATGTGCGGATTCTAGCGCGTTTTGAGGCTAGAAGCGCTCGCAGTGAGCGTTTTTCTTCCACCAAGTCACGTGGCTGCGCTTGTCTAGGCCTCTTGCCAAGCCATCAAGGGCGTGGAAGGGTTGCGAGCATCATTGGTCATAGGCCCTTGAGAATGAAGAGCGCCCGCTGCACTTCCTCCACATCTGCGGATCCTAGTGCGTTTTGAGGCTAGAAGCGCTCACAGTGAGCGTTTTTCTTCTACCAGGTTACGTGGCTGCGCTTGTCTAGGCCTCTTGCCAAGCCAGCAAGGGCGTGGATGGGTTGCGAGCATCATTGGTCATCGGCCCTTGAGAATGAAGAGCGCTCGCTGCACTTCCTCCACATGTGCAGATTTTCGCGCGTTTTGAGGCTAGAATCGCTCGCAGTGAGCGTTTTTCTTCCACCAGGTCACGTGGCTGCGCTTGTCTACACATCTTGCCAAGCCAGAAAGGGTGTGAAAGGGTTGTGAGCATCATTGGTCATCGGCCCTTGAGAATGAAGAGCGCCCGTTGCACTTCCTGCACATGTGCGGATCCTAGCGTGTTTTGAGGCTAGAAGCGCTCGCAGTGAGCGTTTTTCTTCCACCAGGTCACGTGGCTGCGCTTTTCTAGGCCTCTTGCCAAGCCAGCAAGGGCGTGGAAGGGTTGCGAGCATCATTGGTCATCGGCCCTTGAGAATGAAGAGCGCCCGCTGCACTTCCTGCACATGTACAGATCCTGGCCCGTTTTGAGGCTAGAAGCGCTCGCAGTGAGCGTTTTTCTTCTACCAGGTCGCGTGGCTGCGCTTGTCTAGGCCTCTTGCGAAGCCAGCAAGGGCGTGGAAGGGTTGCAAGCATCATTGGTCATCGGCCCTTGAGAATGAAGAGCACCCGCTGCACTTCCTCCACATGTGCGGATCCTAGCGCGTTTTGAGGCTAGAAGCGCTCGTAGTGAGCGTTTTTCTTCTACCAGGTCACGTGGTTGCACTTGTCTAGGCCTCTTGCCAAACCAGCAAGGGCGTGGAAGGGTTGCAAGCATCATTGGTCATCGGCCCTTGAGAATGAAGAGCGCCCGCTGCACTTCCTCCATATGTGCGGATCCTAGCGCGTTTTGAGGCTAGAAGCGCTCGTAGTGAGCGTTTTTCTTCCACCAAGTCACGTGGCTACGCTTGTCTAGGCCTCTTGCCAAGCCAGCAAGGGCGTGGAAGGGTTGCAAGCATCATTGGTCAATTTTGAGAGAAATCACTGCTCACTAACTTCCCGAAAAAAAAAAAAAAAAAAATGTTTCCGTAATCGTCGATAAGTACGGCGTATGGAACAATTGGACAATTGTTCTAGCACTAATGACGCTACCAAATAACATACGAACAAGAAGGACAACACTGGAAATATAACAGAACCACCGAAAGACACGCATATACAAATGGCCACAAAAGCAATCATGTACAAGAACCGTCGTACATGTTTTGACGGGGATACAAAAATGCATCAATGCAGCAACCGAGGTTGATATGGTACGGAAGAGGCGAGCAAAGCTGCCCCACCGACGATCACAATTCCAATTGCATACACGAGACACTCACCACCACACCCCCCAAACAAGCACATGCAATAACGCACACACTGGTACAAAAACAGATGACAACGATTGAGAGTGTTTCAAGGTGAATACTAAATGCATCAATGCTGCAACTAAGATTGATATGGTACGGAAGAGGCTAGCAAAGCTGCCCCACCGACGATCACAATCCGAGTTGCATTCACGAGGCACTTAGCACCACACCCTGAAACACACACAACACATTTGCACATGTATGCACTCACATATACAAGCTCACACATACACAAAGACACACAATGCAAAAACATATAGCTACGGTAATAATCATGCAAGCATAATGAATGAAGTTCAGCCTTGTATAAATCATCACTAGCCTGTCCCCCATTCCCCCCCCCTCCCTCCCTCCCTTCCTCCCTCCCTCCCTCCCTCCCTCCCTCCCTCCCTCCCTCCCTCCCTCCCTCCCTCCCTCCCTCCCTCCCTCCCTCCCTCCCTCCCTCCCTCTCTCCCTCCCTCATTTCCCTCATCTCCCTTCTTCCATCCCTTTTCTCCGCAAGAAACAAGGACTGCAGCTTGAACTTCCTGCACACGAAAGAAGAAACAACAAATGCAACTCACTCCCTGCACAAACACTAACGAAAACAGAGTTTACAACTTGCATGAGTTGCACAAGAAAACAAAACCAGAGAGTGCAGTTTCCTTGACGCACAAGAAACAAATTTACTCTCGCACTCGCTCTTGCCGCTACTCACCGACACTCAAATACGTTCAACAGCTCTTAGATACACTCACTGAAAACACACACAAACACTCGCACTCACCCTTGGGCTCGCGCTCACTCGAACACCCCCACACACACATGCACACACAGTCGCATACACCCTCAAACTGAAGGTGCACTCACTCACACCCGCACTCACGCTCACAGTTTCCCTTGCACTCACACCCACACTCATGCTTGCACTTGCCCTTGCACTCACAAACGCACTCACGCTCGCATTCGCCCTCGCCATCACACCCGCACTCACGTTCGCATTCGCCCTCGCACTCGCATTCACGCTCACTCACCCACTTGCTTATGCACATGACATCGCACGCACCTTGTTCTCACCCCTGCACTCGCTCTCGCACTCGCTCTTCACCTACAACTCTTCTTCAACATTCACAAAAGACACACACAAACACGTGCACTCATCGTGGTACTCAACATAGCACACAAACTCGAACGCACTTTCTCACCCCCTTTTGCACTCACCCGCACCCTTGCACTCAATCTCGCATCCACACACATACTCACTTTCGAACTCGCCGTCCTCTCCACACTCACTCTCACATTTGCTTTCACACCCACTCGCGCATTCACGCTCGCACTTGCTCTCTCAATCACGTTCGCACTCGCCCCATTCACAACCACACTCACCTTCAAGTGCATGCGCGCCTCTCACTCTCGAACTCACACCCATACTCGCACCAAGATTCACACCCGCACCCACCCTCTCGCACACTCTCGCACTCACTCCTGCCGCCACTCACACATACACACAAACGCCCTAAGCGCAAGCGCCCACCGTGCCAGCGCCCCAAGCACAAGCGGCTTAGCCGTAGACGACCATGGCGCCCGCGCCACCGGCGCAAGCGCGCACGGTGCTCTCTCTCCCGCCTCTCCCTCCCACACGCTCTTGGTGCTGTCTCGCCCCCCCTCTCTCTCCCTCTCTCAAAAATAGTACAACGCAAGGAGACCAATCGACAAACCGAAGCTACAATAAATGTAAGAAATTCGAATTTCAGAGGGGGAAAGGAGGAGAAAAAGACTGGGATATGTAAGCGCACCTCAGAAACACGGCGCCTAAGAAACCATCTCGCTCTCGCCCGCCAGCTCGAGCTCGTGCAGCTGTCATCATCAGCGACGGCGAGATGAGAGGGGGAGGTGACAGCGGTGAGAGGATAGGCGACGGCGGAATTGGAAGGGGAGGCGACGGCGCGATGTGAAGGGGAAGCGACTGCGGGATGCAAGGGGGGAGGCGACGGCGGGATGCGAGGGGGGAGGGGACGGCGGGATGCGAATGGGGAGGCGGCGGCGGGATGCGAGGGGGGAGGCGACGGCGGGATGCCAGGGGGGAGGCGACGGCGGGATGCGAAGGGGGAGGCGAGGCGGGATATGGGGGGGAAGCGACGGTGGGATGTGAGGGGGAGGCGACAGCGGGATGTGAGGGGGAGGCGACGGCGGGATGCGAGGGCGAGGAGACGGCGGGATGTGAATGAGAGGCGGTGGCGGGTGAGAGGGAGAGGTGATGAGGGGGACGGGAGGGAGGCGACCGTGGGGTGAGAGGAAGAGGCGACGGCTGGATAGGGGGGAGAGGCAATGGTGGGTAGAGAGGGAGAGCCGACGGCGGGATGGCAGGAAGAGGCGAACGGCTGGGTGAGAGGGAGAGCTGATGGCGAGGTGGGTGGGAGAGGCGACGAGAGACGAGAGGCGAGGGGCGACAAAGGGATTGGGGAAGTTTAAAAAAAGTGGGAGGGCATACGTACTGTAAAATTTGGGTTGGCGGATTGTTGTTTCTTGAGGTGGTTCGCTCCTTGGTCTGATTTGCAACTGTTCGATGAAAACAAGCGACGGGAAATCGAGGCATGAGCGTTATACATAGAAACACAGACAGATATGGGCGAACTGAAAAGGAGACGAAACCGAGGTACTAGGTTAAAAAAAAAATATATAAATAAATAAACCACACACACAAATTATTTTTGGAAGCTAGTGTCACGTGAGTCGCACGCGTAATGACGTGACAGATCCAACGATGTGCGTCAACTTCAAAATAACACATCATAGTAACATACACTAGCAACAACCTGACACTACCATATGGCCCCGGATATAGGCGCCGTCCGATTAAAGCCAGCAGCTAAAATAGTGACCCCCCCCTTCTAGTTGGGTCCACTTGAAGTCTCAACCCTTTGGAAAGTTGGAAGTGTTGTTCTGTTTTATTTTTTTTCCTCAGATGCGTTTGATACATTTCGAGTCTTGGCAAATTTCCATCGAACAGGAGTTTGTCGCAAGCAGGTGCACAAGTGTCACAAGTTTGCGACACGCCCATTCACATGCAGTGCCAATTTCACAAATTGTGGCACGAGCAATTCACCCACAGTGAACGCCTCAGACATGAATCTGCAATGGCGGCAAGAATAGCACAGGACATACAAAAGGAGGGGAAAGAAAGAGAGCTTCAAGGTGGCGTGAGACGAGAGAGATAGGGCGACGGAAACGATTGCAAGATAAAAGAGATGAATGAGCAGAAATCGCGGAAAGAGAATGACGGGAGGGGAATTGGGAATGATGACGTGAGATGAAGCGCACGGGCGATGATATGGGTGATGGGAGGGGAGGGAGGAAGTGTCAGAATGAAGAATGGATGGTGCATTGATGTTGGTTGGGGTACATATAGCTAACCCTAAGTTTTGTACCCCCTAAGACAAACCTCACTATAGGCTACAACATTTGACACACCCCCATAGCCTAAGTGAGGGGTGTCTAGCAGAACCAAACGAGTACGGTCACAAGACCAGTCCAAGAAACAAAGCTCAGGGTGGATCACAACGTCACCACACAGTCTGAGCACAAACAACAGTGGCCACAAGGCCAGTCCAAGAAGTAACAGAGATATATAGAAAGCAAAGTAAACAGTACACTCAAGTCTAAGCAACACGAGAACCAGTGTCAACAAGGCCTAACTGCACACAGCACCTCTGGTGGTCACAAGGCGGAAGCGCCTTGGTGAAGATGTCTGCAGTGTTGGCCTCGGACTCCACAAACTCAAAGCGAGCCTGTCCACGCCTCTGCAACTCTCGCAGAAGAAAGTACCTGACGTGAATGTGCTTCACTCTGCTCTCCAGTCGTGGCTCTCGACAAAGGAGAATAGACGCCTTGTTGTCAGTGAACAAGGTCGGTGCAGAGCTCGGCCGCTCACCAAGGTCGGTGAGCAAGAAGGTCAACCAACGCAGCTCCTGTGCCGCCATGGCACCAGCGTAGATCTCAGCCTCAGCTGTAGAGGTCGAGACCGAAGAGGAGCGTGTGGACCGCCAGGAAACAGCTCCAGAACCCAGGCTGAAACAGTACCCCTGAGTAGACCTGTGAGTCTCAGCGTCGTCAGCGTAAGAGGAGTCACAGTGACCAGTAAGTACGACAGACTGCTGCCCTCCAAGAACTAGCCCCACGCCTGACGTCGTCGCTAGGTACTTCGCCACCCTCACAGCTGCTGTCCAGTGAACAGGACGGTGTCTCCCTGGCGCAACAAAGCGCGCAAGAACGCTGAGAGGGAAGGCGAGGTCCGGGCGAGTACAAGTCATCAGGTACATGAGGCAACCCACAAGCTCTGCGTAGGGACCACTAGGCTCGAACGGCTCGTCAGGAAAGGGTCCAGTGAGTCTGTGGTCAACAGCAAGAGGTGTGCGCTGTACTGTGGAGTGCTGAAGCCCGAACCGCTGAAGGACCTGCTGCACCATGTGCGACTGTGAAAGTGTAATGGTGCGAGCAGCTCTGTCCCTGGTGATCTGCAGGCCAAGGTAGTGGCGCAGCTCACCAAGATCAGTGCAGGTGTGTCTCTTCTGCAGTTCGGACTTCACGTGTGCCAAAGCAACCCTGTCAGGGGTGGCGAAAACAAGGTCGTCAACGTAGACCAGAACAAAGAAAGGTGTGGTGCCACGACGAACGAACAGCGACGGGTCAGCAGAAGACGGCTGGAACCCAAGGTCAGACAGGGTAGAACGCAGGGTGTCGTGCCACTCACGAGGAGCCTGACGAAGACCGTAAACCGGTCGCCTCAGCCTCCACTGGGTCCCAGGAGGGAAAGAGCCAGTGAAGGCAGAGGGACGACGCAACCAGACCTCCTCGTGAAGACTGCCCTGAAGGAAAGCAGTAGAGAAGTCGAGAGAGTGTAACTCGTAGTCTCTCTGTGCTGCTACGTGTAGTAACACCCGAAGAGTGGTCATCTTCGGGGTGGGCGCGAAGGTCTGAAAGAAGTCGACTCCCTCGCGCTGACTGAAACCTCTAGCCACGTAGCGCGCCTTGAAGACCGGAGGAGATCCCGGTGGCCGCTTCACCCTGTAGATCCACATGCCGTCGACTACGTTCGCCCCCGGAGGGGGAACCTCATCGACGTAGGTGCCTGTGGATCTGTAGGAGGCCATCTCTGCGTCCATGGCAGCTCTCCACTGAGAGGCCCAAGGCCCTGACACTGCCTCAGCGTAAGTGCGAGGAGTCGGAATGTCAAGGGCGTCGGGGTCACCCTCAGGGGCGAGGAGCATGGCACAGAGATGAGGGGAAGCGGCCGCCAGGAACTCTAGCTCAAACTGCCTGTCCTCTAGGGCGTCACAGCCAAGGGCAGACACACCCCCGACGGCCAGAGGACTGGAAGGAGGAGCAGCCACAAGAGCGGTGGCGAAGTCAAGGCGGCGGGTAGAGGCAAACTCAGTGACTGCGGCAGTAAGAGCGGACACAGAGGACACAGAGGCACGAGGGTGAGTAACAAGTGAGGCGAGAACACGAGAGAGAAGAGGACGGTACGTGCGGTAGTAGTCAGTGACAGGAGTAGGGAGCGACGCAGTGAGAGCCGACTCAGGAGGAGACGGAAGCACAGACGGAGACGGACGAGGTGGACTAGAACGAAGTAAGGCAGTACGAAGGTCAGTGAAGGGAACAGGAGACGAGGGACGAGCACGAGGGGAGCGACGAGAGGCCCAAGTCTGAGAAGGAGGAGGGGACAACGAAGACTGAGAACGAGGGAAAACAGCGGGAGAGGGGTCAGGAGGAGGAAGCGGAGGACCAGAGACGGGAGGAGAGGGGGAGGAGGAAGGAGAGGGAGAGGGGAGACCAAGGGTCCGAAGACCCGAGACAGGAGGAGGAGACGGCAGCTGCTGCTGCTGCGGCTGCTGCGGCTGCTGCTGCTCCAGCGGCTGCTGCCCCTGCTGCTGCTCCTGCTGCTGCTCCTGCTGCTGTCGCTCCTGCTCCTCGAGCCGCTGCAACTCTCTCTCCTCTCTCTCCAACTCCAGCTGCTCCTCACGAGCACGACGAACACGAGCCTGGAACCTGGTCGGGTAGGGGTGGGGGGAAGGAGTAGTGTCCGGGGCAGCGGCAGCCCCAGAGTCGACCTCCGAAGCACCAAGCACACCACCCCCAGAGGCAGCACCAACACCAGCTCCAGACCCAGGCTCTCCAGAAACCGAAGGAACACCCTCACCCCCAGACGCAGCACCAGCACCCCCAGACTCCGCACGACCAGTACCAGCCCCCGGAGGAGAAGAGTCCTCTGCAACCCGCGGCTCAGCTCCAACTCCAGCACCCCCAGAACCAGAGACCTGTACAGGGACAGTCGTAGGACCAACCTCCCGAGAGGGAGCACCTACAGGAGGCGGTGAGGAAGACTGTGGGGAGGGAGGCTGTACAGGGGGGGCTACCGAAGGGGGAGGGCTAGCCTGAGACACACCAGACGGGGCTGGACCAGGGGGGGGAGGCTGTACCGGGGGAGCAGGCGGGGGAGCGGCTGTCAGGAAGAGGGGGGGAGGAGGAACCGGGAGACCTCGACTGGGGTACCTGACGTAGTACGGGGTGGACTCCTCGAAACGGACGTCACGGGAGTCAAAGAACCGGTGAGAGGGAGGGTGGTAAAAGGTGAAGTCAGAGGAGTCCTCAGGGAAACCAAGGAAGACACAAGGAACGGCGCGAGGCGAGAGCTTGTCCGCGGAGGTGTCGCGGACAAGAGCCAAGCACCCCCAGACACGAAACCTCGACGCGACACCAGGGGACCCTGTCCAAAGACTGGTCGGTGAAGCCTCCGGCCGAGAGACGCGTGGCCAGAGGTTCAGCTGGTGCGCGGCGTACCTGACCGCGTATGGCCACAGGAAATGGGGGGCACGGGCGTGAGTCAAGGAGGTGCGGGCAATCTCCATGACCAGGCCTATGCGACGCTCAGCAACCCCATTCTGCTGTGGGGACTCCGGAAGCGTCCAGGACTGACGAATGCCCTGTTCGCGACAGAATCCAGCGAGAATGCCGGAGCGAAACTCGCCCCCGCGGTCGGAGTGGAGACAGCTGACACGACGACCACGAGTGTCCTGGGTGGTAAGCAACCACCTGATCAGCGTAGAAGTCACCTCAGACTTCCTCGCCAGGGGGAACACTGTGGTGTAGCGGGAGTAGTCGTCAACGACCACCAGAAAGAAACGCTCACGCTCAGGGCCAGGGCGAGGAGAGGGGCCCCAGACGTCCAAGTGCAGCGTCTCAAAAGGCTCGGTGGCCGGACGAAGGGAGGAGGAGTGAGGGGTGGCACGCAGCCTACCCTCGACGCAAGGACCGCACGGTGGTGCAAGAGACGGCGGCAGCGACGGCAAGACACGCGGGAGACCTAAGACCAGACGCTGACTAGACATAGCACGCAGACGTGGAAGAGAAGGGTGTCCCATCCGGTGGTGCCACAGAACGGTGGGGTGGGCAAGCGACCGACAGGAGCAAGACGCAGCGACTGGACTGGACGCGACAACCTGAGGGGACGGAACCACCTGGTGAGACGCAGGGAGGAGACTAGGGGGAGGGACAGGAACTGGGAGGAGTGGCCGCTGCGACGGCGGCCGCTGTGGCTGCGGCTGCGGCTGCTGCCGCTGCTGCTGCTGCGGCTGCTGCTGCTGCTGCTGCTGCTGCTGCGGCTGCTGCTGCTGCTGCAGTCGCTGCTGAGCGCGCGGGCCAGTGTGAAGAGTGTAGAGACCGGAGCCCGGCTCAGCAGCAAAAGTGGCGAGGGGCTGGTAAGAGTCCCCGTCAACACACACCGCAGTCTCTCCAGAAGGCTCAAACCACACACCCACGTGCTGACTCACGAGGGGTCGCACGCCCACCAAGTTCCGGGAGAACGAGGGGACGTGAAACCCAGTGAGAGACCCAGAAGGAGCAGCCGGACACGGCAAGGTGGTAGTGTGACGCGCAGTGACTGGTCCCGAAGTGGGATCAGCCAGCGCCACAGAAACAGGCGCAGGAAGAGGCGTAAGTGTCGTGCTGTCACGAAAGAAGCAGTGAGAGGCTCCAGAGTCCAGCGTGAACGACAGCGAACCGTCCTCTGAGGTAGCCGCTGGACTAGAGTCTACACAAGAACCTACACTAGCAACAGGCAACTGAGCAAGGCTAGCACCTAAGCTAACAACACCAGAGTAAGCAGAGTCAGAAACACTAGAGTCAACAACAGCATACATAGCATGGGGAGTACCAATCAGATCAACTAACTGCTCAGCAGACATGCCCCACAGAGCGGAGCCGTAGCGCTGAACAAGAGGCAGCCAGTCAGGGGCAGGAGCACCAACCCCGTAGACCAAACGAACCGTGTCAGTGAGCTGAGCAAAGCACTGACCAGGGGGGTGAAACCGGCCACAAGGGTGGCCACGACGAGTGCCTGTCAGAACCTGGTAGGTGCAGGGAGTGTAAGCAGCACCGCGCTGGGTCTGACGCAGCCCCGACCCTGGAGCCAGCTGCTGCCGCTGCTGCTGCTGAGGCTGCTGGGAGGAGAGGGGCTGCTGGTGCTGCAGAAGCTGCTGCTGACGCTGAGCCTGGTACCACGCCGCTGCTCCACCAACCGGGGCAGGAAGTACAGGAGGCGACTGACGAACTCGGGCGTCGCCACCACTAGCAGGCGCAGTGGAGTCACCAGTCACTGCACGAGGCGCCTCTCCAGGCCCTGAACCTCCACCGCCGCCAGGCGCAACGCCACCTCCACTACCTCCGCCTCCACCTCCACTACCACCACCAGAACCGCCTTTCTTGCCACTCCTACCGCGGGACCGCGACGCAGTCGTAACAGCAGCTGCAGTCGCGTCAGTAGCGGCAGTGGCAAGTGAGGCAGTAAAGGTGGGTAACTGCGGGACTGTGCACCCGTGGAAGAGTGGGGGGGGCACAGCACCAGAGGCAGCGGCTACCGAGCGAAGGTTGCTCTCGACGTCCTTGAGTGCAGACTCAAGGACATCGACGGTGAGCTCACTAGGGTGCTTCAGCAGAAGCGCGTCGCGAACGGAGGCAAGGCGGTCAGGGAGGCTAGTGGCGATGAAATAGATAGTAATCGCCATAGGGGGAGGAAGCAGTGCAAGCTGTGCCTCAGTGCAAGCAGCGCGGTAACTAGCGTCGAGCGAGCGGAGGTGAGCGATCAAGTCAGCAGAGCGCTCAAACGAGGCGAGATCAGGAAACAGGAACGGGAGGAAAAGACGGCCAAGAGAGACAGTAGCGGGAGTAGAGTAGCGGGCCTTAATCGCAGTGAGGTACGCAGCAGCGGTGCGAACCTGAGTGAAGTGGACCTCCTCTGACTCAGGGAGGAGGCTGCTGAGTGCGATGCAGGCCGCAGCGTCACGCGACGTCCAAGCCGTCCTGTCAGCGCGCTGACGGGCAAAGCGAGCCGTAGCAGCATCGTCAGGGGCAGGACCTAAAGCGGCAGGCTCGGGGGGCTCGGGGAGGTCACCAGTAGCGTGCGACCAGAGGGTCTCGCCCCCCTGGACTTGACTCTCTAACAGACGGCGAGCGCGAAGAAGCCAGACGGAAAAATCAATAGGTCTACCGTCAGCGTCGAAACGAAGAACTCGCGGAGTCGCCATAGCGAGAACGAACGCGAACGAGCAGGCGAGTAACAGCAGGAGGTAAGAGGCAAATTAGGGTTCAGGTGGGGGGACTTAGTCGCAGCGGAAGAACGGGCCAGGGCGTAGGGTCGACGGGACGGGGGAAAGGGCGGGCGCGATGCGACGGGGCAGGGCGACGCGACGGGGCAGGGCGACGCGACGGAGCAGAGGCGACGGGACGGGGAAGGGCGACGCGACGGGGCAGGGCGACGCGACGGGGCAGGGCGACGGGACGGGGAAGGGCGACGGGACGGGGCAGGGCGACGGGACGGGGCAGGGCGACGCGATGGGGCAGGGCGACGGGACGGGGAAGGGCGACGGGACGGGGCAGGGCGACGGGACGGGGCAGGGCGACGCGACGGGGCAGGGCGACGGGACGGGGAAGGGCGACGGGACGGGGCAGGGCGACGGGACGGGGCAGGGCGACGGGACGGGGCAGGGCGACGGGACGGGGCAGGGCGACGGGACGGGGGGAAAGGGCGCGACGCGACGGGGGGAAAGGGCGCGACGCGACGGGGGGAAAGAGCGCGACGCGACGGGGGGAAAAGGGCGCGACTCGACTGGGGGGAAAGGGCGCGACGCGACGGGGGGAAAGGGACGCGACGAGGGGGAAAGGGCGGGCAGGACGCGACGCTAGGAGTGGCGCTAGGCGCGGCACTACGCGCGGTAACAACGGAACCGGAACGAATGAGAGCTAGGATCAGGCTCGGGAGGCTCGAACGGAGAACGGAGGAACGGGATCCCACAGGATCCTAACCTAACTGATACCATGTCAGAATGAAGAATGGATGGTGCATTGATGTTGGTTGGGGTACATATAGCTAACCCTAAGTTTTGTACCCCCTAAGACAAACCTCACTATAGGCTACAACATTTGACAGGAAGGGTGCAGAGAGGCATTGCAGAGCAAGAGCGATGAGGGACGGGAAGGCATTTTGTGGCGAGTGGGAAGACGATGGGGTGGGTGATGGGGGGTGTGTGAAGAAGGGCGACAACTGCATCGAGGGCGACAGGAAGGGAGCGGAGAGACAAAGGGCGACGGGAAGGGAGCGGAGAGTGAGAGGGCGACGGGAAGGGAGCGGGGTTGGGGAGAGCGACGGGAAGGGAGGGGGTAGATAGCGTGTCGTCGGGAACGGGAGGGAGAGATAGCGAGGCGACGGATGGGAGGGAGAGATAGCAAGGCGACGGAATGGGAGGGAGAGATAGCGAAGGCGACGGAATGGGAGGGAGAGATAGCGAGGTGACGGATGGGAGGGAAAGATAGCGAGGGGACGGAATGGGAGGGAGAGATAGCGAGGCGACGGAATGGGAGGGAGAGGTAACGAGGCGACGGGATGGGAAGGGAGAGAGAGCGAGGCGACGGGATGGGAAGGGAGAGATTGCGAGGCGACGGGATGGGAAGGGAGAGAGAGCGAGGCGACGGGATGGGAAGGGGGAGATAACGAGGCGACGGGATGGGAAGGGAGAGAGAGCGAGGCGACGGGATGGGAAGGGAGAGATTGCGAGGCGACGGGATGGGAAGGGAGAGAGAGCGAGGCGACGGGATGGGAAGGGAGAGATTGCGAGGCGACGGGATGGGAAAGGAGAGAGAGCGAGGCGACGGGATGGGAAGGGGGAGATAGCGAGGCGACGGGATGGGAAGGGAGAGAGAGCGAGGCGACGGGATGGGAAGGGAGAGATTGCAAGGCGACGGGATGGGAAGGGAGCGAGAGCGAAGCGACGGGATGGGAAGGGAGAGATTGCGAGGCGACGGGATGGGAAGGGAGAGAGAGCAAGGCGACGGGATGGGAAGGGAGAGGTTGCGAGGCGACGGGATGGGAAGGGAGAGACTGCGAGGCGACGGGAAGCACGGAGAGATATCGAGGGGACGGTACGGACGACTGGATCGCGACGCGACGGTCGTCGGGACGGCGTCAGGACGGCGTCAGGACGGACGGCGCGATGACGATCGGAACGGGAGGGCGAGCAAGATACGCTGGAAAGGCGGCGAGAGGTCATTCGAAACGGCACACAGTAGTGTACAACCATGCCAACTTCTCTACGCATCTAAGTTGAAACAATAACGGCCTAAGTTGACGTTTCTATGGCTAGACATGCTACGTATAACTAAGAAGCCTAAGAAAGTGATCGGAAGAACAAGTGGTACTTCACCCAAGCCCAGCTTGAACCCAAGGTCGGCCCAAAATCGCAAAGACGTGCGTGAACGATCGCAGTGCTTGTGCTGTGGAGCTGTGCGACGCCTGACGTGTTGTGCTGTTTTTTCTTTGGTTTTGGCGGGAACCAATCAGAAGTGTTAGATCTGCGTGAAAGCTCTCAATGAAACAGTGCAAACGTTGTCGGTTCGGTCTGAAAATTGTTTCGCCTGACAAGCCCTCTTTCAAGCTGGCCCCGGGTTCACTATTTTGCATTTCGGTTTTAAAGGCGCCGGCGCCTCTATCTGGAGCATGGCGCCTATGGCCGGAACTCGATTATAAGCGCCCCCCCCCCCTGTAAAACCCTGATTTATTATAAGTGCATGCATAATTTTACTTTTCAATCCTGATTAAAACGGTAGCGAATTTCAGACTTCAAGCGAGTCAGCACCCATTTTCCACTTTGTTTGACTTTCGGGGTCCTGACTGGTTTCGCGTCCAGTCAGGATGAGATGGTATACGGACAAATTGACGTGCCAAAAGCAATGTGCAGCGTCAGAGAATCGCCCTCACGCGATTCTGATTCAGGACGCTACAAATTTCGACTCGATCAAAATTACAAGACTGAAATGTACAATTTGATGCGTTTGAGTTCTATTTATGTATTTGTCATTATATTGGCGCCGGCACTTATGGCCGTGATTCACAAGCATCACCCCCAATAAAAACCGATTTTATTATAAGCGCAGATGCGCCTATATCCGGGGTAATTAGGTATATTATACTAATAGGCTGCCTATAGACAGCATTGCTAGAAACAGCAATTATACGCAAAATGACTATTACTATGAACTTAGCTATCTAAGCAACCCTTCCGACGATATCGTCGAGTCTTGTTTTTGTGATTCCAATGAAGGACAAAACTTTGCAAACATGTCACACTATGCCTTTTCTATGGAGAGGAGCACGAAGCACGCAGTTTTCCCCAGATCGCATTTCTCCATTATTTTCTAGTGTGGATTTCTACCCATGAAGCGTTTCTTCCAGCTCCCTTGCCCTCACCACGTCGCCTTTGCTTCGTCCACTTCAGTTACTTTCTGATCCATTCCGTTGATACCTCGCTCACAAATCGGAACGGCCTCGCCGAGCACCTCAGAAATCTTCGCCGTGGTCCAAACTTGCGCGCCTTCCGCAATGTTCAAGAAGTCGAGCAAGCCGAAGAACGTGCGGAAGCGGCAACTGCTGAGCGAGGACCAGGACCGGGACAGCAGCAGCAGCGGCGGGGGCGACGAGGACGCGTCAGCTGGCGGGGGTGTTGCGCCGAAGTCGAAGAGTGCGCGCCGAGCCGAGGGCAAGCTCGCCTTCACCTCCGCCTCCTCGCAGCAGCGCGCAGCGCGCGCCGCAGCGGCGGAAGCGGGCGCGGACGGCGCCGCGGAGGGTCCCGCGAGGCCAGCAGTCAGCTTCGCGTACGAGTCGGACCGACGCGTGCAGGTAAAGGGCGTGCCTCGGGCGCGCTTGCTTTGTAGTCCGCACACGTCCAAAAATTGTACCTTTGGCATCGTCGACCTGAGTGACCTTCCACCTTCCCCTCCCTCGCCTGCAGATGGCTTCGGACAGCCGCGCGACGGCAACGCTAGAGACGGAGACGGAGTTTGACCGTGATTCACGCGCCATCCGCGAGAAGGTGCTGAAGCAGGCGGAGGAGGCGCTCAAGGGGCGCGCGCGCGAGGGGGGCTCCGCTGCTGCTGGCCCCGCAGGCCCGCCGGGGAGCAAGAAGGAGGAGGTTTACAAGGGCATGGCGGGGTGAGTTTGTGTTTTCAGACGGGGTGAGCTGGTGGGCCTTGGGATGGGATGATGTGGGATAGCACTCTGGTTTTCTGCATACAGTTGGTGGCATGAGCGTGATGTTCCATACGTGCAGTCCTTGTCATGTCGCCTAACCATCGGTTTGCCACTCCAACCCCTCTTCTCCATCCATTCGCTCCTCCCACCCCCACTCACACGAACCCGCCAGCTACGCAGACCACACAGCCGGCTTCAGGCGAGAGCACACGGTGGCGAGCGAGAAGGCAACGGGTGCACACGGGCCTCTGCGCGCCTCCACACACATCCGATGGTCCGTGCGCTTTGACTACCAGCCGGACCTCTGTAAAGACTATAAAGAGACTGGCTATTGCGGGTACGGGGACTCGTGCAAGTTTCTGCACGATCGCGGGGATTACAAGGCGGGGTGGCAGATTGAGCGAGAGTGGCAGGAGAAGGAGAAGAGGAGGAAAGAGGCGGCTGCACTGGGGATGTTGGAGGAGGGGGAGGGGGGAGAGGGGGAGGAGGAGGAGAGTGATGATGACGATCTGCCGTTTGCGTGCTTCATCTGTCGGCAGTCGTTTGTGGATCCAGTCGTTACCAAGTGCCGGCACTACTTCTGCGAGCACTGCGCACTCAAGGTGAGATAATGCGAGATTTAATTTGCTTAGTAAGCAACGACTTGTTTTTCGTACAGACTCTTTGCAGCCGACTCATCATGATCATTTTTCCGCTTGCCTTTCCCCACGCCCACATGGATCTGTTGGCAGCACCATTCGCGCAACAAGAACTGCTTTGTGTGCGAGCAGCCGACACAGGGAGTGTTCAACACGGCACATGACATCATCAAGCGAGTGAAAGAGCGAGCCGCCAAGGAGGCCAAGGACAAGGAGGAGACTGCCAAGGGAGCAGGGAGCTCCAGACCAGAAGCTGCTGGTGGTGATGGTGGGGATAGTGAATGATAGTTGACAAAGATGTGAAAGGTGTTTGCTTGCACAAGAGATGAAAGTCGTTGAAAGAAATTGCAGGCTGAAAAGTTTGTAGACACAGGGAGGTAATTGCTTTAGCGTATAGAGTGTACTTCCACATTGTACCTGTGAAGTGATGAATCGTAGAGAAGCTCTTACAGGAAACACCTCTATGTCAGGAATTAGAGCCAAGCCACATCGCTGGTAGCCGACCTTCTCGCCACGCGCACGACCATCCTATCAGTAGCAGGTCAGGCAACACCTTGATTGTAGGAGTCTTTCACCGTAGACCAGCCGTCATACACGGTCACTTCCATGGAGGTTCTCCGCGTCGCTCGTCCTCCCGCCAGCCTGATCGGCCCGTCCCTACATTCGTCGACTGCTCAACCGACGCGCTCTCGACCCTCTCGCGACTTCTCTCTCCCACGCGCTCTCCCGAGAACGTTACCGCGAGTCACATGTGGCGTACGGGAACCAGGGGTAGTGAAACATGCAGCTTCCGCAGATTCAGGCGGATTTTCTGCAGCCGACGAGATCGCAAGTGTAGATGCCGGTGTTACGCCGAGCAGGCTTGATAGACGAGCGTTCGTGGCAACTTCGCTCCTTTTTTCTCTGTCCGTGAATGTCCAGAACGCCCTTTCAGGTATTGTTTCAGTGCCAACAATTATGGTTTTCGTGCTGACCGTTGCAGCATAGAAGCACACGCGAGGCTTGTCACAGCGTTTGGCACAAGACACGCTGATACTCGCCGCAAACTACCTTCCCTTACCCATTGTCACCTTATCCCATGTCTACGCCGCCCCCATACTCAGAGAACCCGCAAGCAGAGGAACCCCAAGCGGACAGTCTCCGGCCGTACGAGGACCCGACGAGGCGCTTCGCCATCCGGGTGCCGGCGGCGTGGGAGCAGCGCGACAAGGCGGGCGCGACGGCGTTCTTCGCGAGCCCCGAGCGGCGCGGCGACACGCTGGGCGTGGTGGTGAACCCCGTGCGCGTGCGATCCCTGCGCGACTTTGGCGACATTGACCTTGTAGCGACCCGACTGCTGGACGCAGAGCGACGCAAGGTGAGGCTTGAGGTTTGAATTGGTGATGTGCAGAGCCTGAAATGAGCTCATTACAGCCGTTGGCGACATTGACTACGTGGCGACCCGACTGCTGGACGTGGAGAGACGTAAGGTGAGGCGTCTGGCTTGATGCTTGAGAATCAGATTGTGGGCTCTCGAATGAGCTCAATACGGGCTTTGGTGACATTGATCTGCTAGACCGCAGCACATTAAACCTACTGCATCACCCTCATTCCCTTAGGGCGATGTCAGGTTATACATTTCTCATGGGTTTACAGTACTTGAATTGTGGTTCAACATGTTCCAACACGGTAGAAAGCGGTTCGCTACGTTTACCGCTCTGCACCGTGTTGAAACAAAGTTAACCGCAGTGGCCGTACAAAATGTTGTACAACCTGACATCGCCCTTACCTTTCCATATGTTCTCCTGCCCTTCCTCCATACATTCCTACCACGTGGTAACCACATGCAGGAGAGCACCAAGAGTGCGGAGATCTTGTCGCAGAGAGTGAAAGAGCTGGCAGGGGGTATCCCGCTGTACCAAATAGAGTACGCACTCGCCAGCACCAGAGGCAGCAAGCGGATATTAACAGCAGTGACTGTAGCGGATAGGAAGCTGTACATTGTGAACATTGCAGTGGCGGATTCAGAGAGTGAGCCTGTGGATCTCACCACCCTGGGATTGCTCTGCAGAGCCCTGGACTCGTTTGCCCTGCTGGGCTGAGGGAATTGGTGATGCTGTATTACCAGTATGTCTTGTGCTCTTGTGGCCCTGACTGTAACTGAAAGATGGCATGCGGGAGAATTCCTGCATGCTGCCAACTAATACTATTCTGCTTGCACAATGCGATGCCAAGCCATCTCCTGAATCAGAGAGAGGGTATCCATGAGTGGGATGGCAAGGCCCTAGCCTGGGACGTTTAGCTTCTCAGGCAATCTGGAGTGATGTGATGGTATGGCTGGCACATTATGGTGCCGTAGCAAGAGAACCCCACAACACATGCTCAGGTTGTGCTGCCTGCAGTTTTCGTCAAGGATTCCCTGTCGTGTTGCAGGCAGCAGGATACAGGGCAAAACGCCATTCACTAAGCCGCGGGAGATTTGTCAGGGTTGAGGCCACAGCATGTTTCAGCTATTGCAGCATGAACAGTACAGAACCGTCATTCAAGGCAAGCGCATCCAGACATTATCATTCCAATGACAAATTTAAGGTGAACATGGTAATCCCAGAGGTGGAGGCAGGTTGAGCATCAGTGAGCCGCACGAAACAGGTCCCTGTCATCGTCTTCAGCTGCACCTGAACCATCTCTGCTTTCTTGGCCAGCAGAAGCACCACCACCAGCACCACCAGCGGCACCACCAGTGCCAGCGCCCGAATTAAGGTTAGTGGCACCATTATCACGAGCCTCAGCCCAGGACTCGGACCTCTTTACAAGCACGTTCTCGTCCCCCAGGCCCCCATAGAGGCCCTGCTGTTTAGGGGACTTCACTCGCTCCATGTACCACTTCATTCTGTCTGCCACACTCACCTTGCCGCTTGGTGATGCCGCCGCGGATGGCGACAGGAGGGCGGAGGGGGTTGGAGATGATACAGCCTGCAGTGCTGGTGATGGTGATGCTGCTACAGACAAGCCTGATTGGCTAGACTGTGCTGCTGCTGATGTGGACGCTGACGTGGATCCTGGAGAGCCACCACCCGCAGCAGTGTTCTTGGTGCGCACGCGTGGAATCACCACGGTCCGCACGAGAGAGTCAAAGCGTCCCATGAGGCTACCCCCCTCCTTCACCCCCACAGGCCCCGGCTCTGCCCCCACGTGGGCGCCGTCTGAGAACCCCACCACCTCCACCAGCAGCCCGCCCTGCTCGTCTCGGAACTTCACCCGTGCTCTCCTCGCTCTAGACGCCGCCTCACTTGTTGACAAAGCGGCGTGAGGCTTGCTTGAGCCGCCCACTGCTTCTGTTGAAGGCGCTCCTGCTTTGTGCTTCTTTCCAGTTGGCTCCTCATCGCCTGCCTTCCCATTCCTCCCTTCACCTGCTTTATCGGCCCTTCGCTCATCCCCGCCCTTCCTTCCTTCTGCTGCTGCTTCCGCCTCTCCTCCCTCCTCCCCCCCTCCTTCTTCCCTCTTCCTCTTCCTCTCCCTCTCCACGGCTCGTCTGGAGGGACCAGCGCCGGTATTCCCGAGGTTAAATTCCCCGGCGGGCAGCCCAAGCAGATTCAGCACCATGTTGTACTGTGCAACTGCCTCTGGGTCGTCCTTATCCGGGGGAGGTGGCAACTGCTGCTGCTCCTGCTGATGTTCTCTCGCTCCCGGCCAGGCTGTAGTAGCAGCTGTAGCAGCAAAAGGCGCTTCTTCTGAAGTGGCAAGATCAGTAGCTGCTGCAGCAGGAGGCAAAGGTGATGGCGGTGGGGGCTGCGGGATTGCCTTACGCAGCACGTACGTGCGTGTGGAGGCAGCAAAGCGCAGGGATTGGCCGGGCTCTATCTCAACAGGAATATCCTTTAAGAGCCGCTCGTTAGAGACATAAGTGCCATGGACCGAGCTGCGAACAGGGAAAAAGCAAGAGTGTTAAAGCATGTTAAAGGTGTTCAGAACGGTGCAGTACAATACGCACCCCAGGTCAATGACAAAGACGCTGCCGTTCTTCCGGTGCACCACTGCGGCGTGCTGGCGGGAGAGAGAGGGGTGCTCCAGCACATAGTCACATGTGGTGGTTTGCCGCCCAAACAGAGACCGTTTCTTGTCCAATGGTATGCTGCCAGCTGAGACTCCATCCTGCCGCATCACATCACGAACACATCCCACGCAAGATAAACAGCATTCTGAGTTTCACACTCCGAATCGCAACTACACGCTTCCCTGGATGCAGCCTCTGTCGCTGAACCTCTTGCTGCTCCTCACGCGAACTCCGCTGTCAATGCGTGAGGGAGAATAATCACCTTAAGAACTTCCAGCGAGTACACGCCTGGTTTTGGAACCACAGACCACTCCGGAGGCTGCCACGTGGACGATCCTCCGCCAATGGTGATCGCAACTACTTGCTCCTGCTCCTGCTGCTGTTGCGGTTGCTGCTGCTGTTGCGGTTGCTGCCGCTGCTGTTGAGTCGCATGCGTCTGTGCGGCATGTTCCTGCGATTTAGTAAAAGGCGATCGGACGGGCTGAGCTGACGTGGCATAGATGACGGTACCTGTCGCACGGCCTGCTGCGACAACCGTCGCCTGCGACGCAGCGGACGACTTTTCGAGAGCGGCTGCGCGAGTCTCCCCAATACCGAAAGGGTCTGACGACTGCGCTTTCTTAAACCGGTCGAGATTATATCGGTTGAACATGTCCGCTGATTGGATCGTGGCGCGCGGTTTGGGGCACTGGACAGAAAATAGCAACGGATAAAAGCACAAAGTAGGGAGAAGTATACTGCAAGCTTCAGGTTCAGGGATATCTATGGTCGTAACGATACTTGCTGGAAACATAAGCATGGTTCGAAGAAACAATTCTCGAAGACCTCTGTACGCGTTAAGAAATAGGCCAGGAATTATCTTATGTTATCAAACAAATGTAATCATCAACCTTCACACAACAGTGTACTCCAATCGCTACGATCAAGGTTTGTGGGGATGCCTTGGGTTCATCTCCCCTCTCCTGGGAAAGCCGAGCTTGGCGAACTATGATCCCAGAATGTCATTCTCGCTGCATTCCATGATCGCCTGACAGCCTCTTCGTATCGCCTCGCCGTCACCTCGCCGTCGCCTCGTCACCTTGATGTGGACGGGGCCTGCAGCCAGCAGCTGCGTCGCGGTAGCGCGATTCAGCGTCCCGCTTACCCCGCTCCGTTCGCTTAGCTCTCTTCGATCGCTTAGTCAACTTAGGTCCCGCTGTGTCGTGGCGGCCATACCGTCACCTCGCGCGTTCGACGGCGGTGCGTGCCTCGATAACCGTCCCTCGTCCGTGGCGAATTCGCCCGCATTAGCGCGGACGGTTCCAATGGCTGTCCACGTCAGCGCGCATCGTCCGTTGGTCGGCGTCAGCAGCGGCCTCAACGCTCATCGGCGCGCTTTCAACGCGCGAATCCCCGTTAGTAGCTCTTCCTCATCTGCCTTTATCGGGAAAGGCGGGATTTTGCGGGGTGTGGCCGGCAATGGTCGCGAAATGGTCGACGGAAACGGCGGATTTCGACGCGCGATGCTGATCGCGGCGTCATTGATGGGAGGCGGAGCTGCTGCTGCTGGCGCTGCTGCTACCTCCACTGGGGCCATGGCGGAAGGTGAGCCATCAGACAGAACGGTTATCCCACGGCATTGTGAGCATCTCATTCAACCATACACGCGTGCAAGTGAGCACAGTTGCCATGTCGTTTTCCGCCCACTCCATTTCCCACCCCCAACCCCCTCCTCTTCAACCCGCTTCCCCTTACCCTGCATCACCCCAATCAGTGAGGGGCGAGTGCATCACCCCAATCAGTGAGGGGCGAGTGCATCACCCCAATCAGTGAGGGGCGAGTGCATCACCCCAATCAGTGAGGGGCGAGCGAGCGCATCACCCCAATCAGTGAGGGGCGAGTGCATCACCCCAATCAGTGAGGGGCGAGTGCATCACCCCAATCAGTGAGGGGCGAGCGCATCACCGTCCCCACTCCCCTTCCATGCCCTTCCACTGCTCATTTCCCATCCGCCTCCAGATCTTACCGCTTCAGCTGGACCCACCTTGGCGTCTGCAACCGAATCTGACTCAGAATCAGATCTCAACTCGGGATACGCTCTGCCGCCAGCGGAGATCCTGTCCATCGTGGATGCGCCGCCCAATCCCGCGCTGTCGTTTAGCCCGAAGCGGGAGAGGGTACTGTTCATGCACCGACCCTCCCTGCCGCCCATTTCCGAGCTGGCTCGGCCGGAGCTGAAGCTGGCTGGGGTGAGGATCGACCCCGAAGCTCACAGCCGCAGCAGAATGTGAGTCACGGCCAGCAGCGTGTGAGTCATGGCGGCAGCAGCGTATGAGTCACAGCGGCAGCAGTATATGAGATACATAGGCCTCAGACTGGTGTGGTGCTTTCCCCCATCTCACCTTCTTGCCCCCTCTGCACGCTCTCTCTGCACCAGGTCGTTCTACACGGGAGTGACGATCCACAGGGTGAATGGCGACGACACACTGGGGGACGCGGTGGACATCACAGGCCTGCCGCCTCACAGCAAGATCAACTTCCTCTCCTGGTCAGGGCAGGGGGGTTTGTCAGGGGTATTTTTGAATTGATTACCATGAAGGGTGGAGTTATGGTTCTAGGAAACTTACCTTCTTCTTACTTGCATGGTTAAGGCAGACTGGAGATGGGGCATTTATTTAGCCTCTTTGCTGCGCCCTCACTATATGCATGCATACGCGGCATGGCAGTCAACGAATACCATTGCCCAAACAGCTTGTCAGTCGCCACATCATCATCTGCCTCCCCTTGTGCTCCATGTGCGTGGCAGGTCACCAGACGGGCAGCACTTGGCGTTCACTGTGCGCGGCGACGGCGAGGAGGTGAGACAATCACAGTGCCCCACGGGTGTGTCATGTTTTCTGTCGGATAACAATGGCTGGAGAGAAGGTGAGGCACTGACAGTGCCCCACTGGTGCATGTCTCTCTGCGCCTTATCCGCTTCTCCGGTATTCCACCTGCTGCCCACTGTCCTGTCTGTACCTCTCTCTCCTCAACCCGCATCCCCTCACCCTTGTCCCCTGCAACCTTCGTCCTCCACCCTTCTCCCCACATCCTTCCGGCCCTACCCTTCTTTCCCCCGTCCTCCCCTGACCCTTCTCCCTCCAGGGCGACAATGGTGAGAAGCAGGCAGGCCGCCAGCTGTCACTCTGGGTGGCTGACGTGGCGACAGGCAAGGCAAGGCAGCTGCTGGGGCCGCCGCACGCAGCCATCAACGCCGTCTTCGACTCGTGAGAATCTTCCCTCCGCCCTGCCTCCCTCAGTTCCTCCCTCAGTTCCTCCCTCAGTTCCTCCCTCAGTTCCTCCCTCAGTTCCTCCCTCAGTTCCTCCCTCAGTTCCTCCCTCAGTTCCTCCCTCAGTTCCTCCCTCAGTTCCTCCCTCAGTTCCTCCCTCAGTTCCTCCCTCAGTTCCTCCCTCAGTTCCTCCCTCAGTTCCTCCCTCAGTTCCTCCCTCAGTTCCTCCCTCAGTTCCTCCCTCAGTTCCTCCCTCAGTTCCTCCCTCAGTTCCTCCCTCAGTTCCTCCCTCAGTTCCTCCCTCAGTTCCTCCCTCAGTTCCTCCCTCAGTTCCTCCCTCAGTTCCTCCCTCAGTTCCTCCCTCAGTTCCTCCCTCAGTTCCTCCCTCAGTTCCTCCCTCAGTTCCTCCCTCAGTTCCTCCCTCAGTTCCTCCCTCAGTTCCTCCCTCAGTTCCTCCCTCAGTTCCTCCCTCAGTTCCTCCCTCAGTTCCTCCCTCAGTTCCTCCCTCAGTTCCTCCCTCAGTTCCTCCCTCAGTTCCTCCCTCAGTTCCTCCCTCAGTTCCTCCCTCAGTTCCTCCCTCAGTTCCTCCCTCAGTTCCTCCCTCAGTTCCTCCCTCAGTTCCTCCCTCAGTTCCTCCCTCAGTTCCTCCCTCAGTTCCTCCCTCAGTTCCTCCCTCAGTTCCATCCTCCTTCAGTTCCTCCCTCAGTTCCTCCCTCAGTTCCTCCCTCAGTCCCTCCCTCAGTCCCTCCCTCAGTTCCTCCCTCAGTTCCTCCCTCAGTTCCTCCCTCAGTTCCTCCCTCAGTTCCTCCCTCAGTTCCTCCCTCAGTTCCTCCCTCAGTTCCTCCCTCAGTTCCTCCCTCAGTTCCTCCCTCAGTTCCTCCCTCAGTTCCTCCCTCAGTTCCTCCCTCAGTTCCTCCCTCAGTTCCTCCCTCAGTTCCTCCCTCAGTTCCTCCCTCAGTTCCTCCCTCAGTTCCTCCCTCAGTTCCTCCCTCAGTTCCTCCCTCAGTTCCTCCCTCAGTTCCTCCCTCAGTTCCTCCCTCAGTTCCATCCTCCTTCAGTTCCTCCCTCAGTTCCTCCCTCAGTCCCTCCCTCAGTTCCTCCCTCAGTTCCTCCCTCAGTTCCTCCCTCAGTTCCTCCCTCAGTTCCTCCCTCAGTTCCTCCCTCAGTTCCTCCCTCAGTTCCTCCCTCAGTTCCTCCCTCAGTTCCTCCCTCAGTTCCTTCCTCCCTCAGTTCCTCCCTCAGTTCCTCCCTCAGTTCCTCCCTCAGTTCCTCCCTCAGTTCCTTCCTCCCTCAGTTCCTCCCTCAGTTCCTCCCTCAGTTCCTCCCTCAGTTCCTCCCTCAGTTCCTCCCTTTAGACATGATCAGTCGAGGCGAGTTCTGCATCGACTCGCCGCCTCGACTCGATTTCTTAGCGAGTCGAGTAAATGCTTTCGAAGATTTGACTCGTGACGGGTCGAGTCGAGTCGCGCTCGTTTAGGGTTGCCGATGCATCGTTGACTCGGGCCTGATTTAGCCGAGTCAGCTTTGACTCGACTCGATTTTGACTCGTACGAGTCTTTGTGCGGAGACGAGTCGAGTGACTCGGTGCCACTCGGATGAGTGCTGTACCTGTCGCTACTTCGACCCTAGGGTTTCACACTTGCAGATACAGCACATGTGTAAGCTGACTTGACTATTGTGCCAACGTGTTCTGTCCCAGGTGGATTTGCCGAACATTCACGATACACGCCAACGTATCAGGAAAATCACTACATCACTTGGCTGGCCGCACAATTCAGCTTGCTCCTGCTGCATAGGGTTTGACACGTGGCGTGGATGGTGTCTTGATATCCACGAAAATTCCAAACTTGGGTTTTAGGGTTACATGGAATTCCACATTGATTCGTGCCCCAATAGATCCAGCTCACGAACTCCACTCCAATGGCGTTTCGCGCCTAATGAGTCTGACAAGGAGAATCGAACGTACACGAAGTACTGATTGGGCAGTGACTATGTAGCTAAGTCCTGATTGGGCGGTGACTTTTTAGCGATTGAAGATGTTTCGCAACGGATTCAGCACGCGAATTCGGGTCACCTTAACATTTCGCCGCTAGGAGTCTGACAGAGGGGGATCTGATCGTTCACGAAAAGTCCTGATTGGGCGGTCATTTTGAACGTTGAGGATTGGTTCGCCACGGATCCAGCACAAAGCGCGTCAGGTTGAAATTTCGCGGCACAGGCTCTGACAGATGGATGTTGTAACATTCACGAATATCGCCACTCTTTTCACACACTTCAGGCAGGTGTTCTTGAATTCGTGCTGTCGTGCTGGATCAAGACACTTCGAAGCATTACTCGCCGCGCTAGAGTTGTCAACACAGGCCCGATTCGGGATTTTGATGTCGGCGATTCGAGGTAGTCGTTTCCAACGAATATCACAGTCCAGTCTCTTAGTATTCATCTCCCGCTACACAGTTGGGACGATTATTTATTGCACAGGTGAATGCTTAATTGTGCTGTAGTAGAAGACCTCACTAGATCTGACATTCTTATCATTAAGATTCAGGCCACCATTCTGTCCACCATAGTCTAGGACAGTAGCGACCATGGCACGGGGCAAGGGCGGTCGTCGGCGTGGGAAGACCCGTGGTGGCCATAGTACCGTCACGGAGGGAGCTCGGGGAGGCGGGCGTGACGCTCCCGTGTTAGGAGCTGAGAGGCGACTGCTCCAACGCCTTGCAGCTAGTGGGGACGGAGGATCCTCTCTTCGAAATGCGCCCCTGTCAACTCCTGCAGGTATTGTGCGTGCGGAGGGCGGAGAAAACGAGATAGATGGCGGGGAAATGGTGGGTTCTTGTAAAGGGAGGACCCTACGCGAGATAGACGGGTTTGAAGAGGGAGATGCTGATGAGGATCTTGAGGGGGGTGAGGATCTTGAGGGGGGTGAGGATAATGCAGGCAAGGAGAATGACATTGATGACGGCGGGGATGGGGGTGATGTTGACGGTGGTGGGGATGGCATGGAAGGTGATGGTGAGAATGGTGACGGTGTTGAATCCATTAATCAAGTTGCCAATGGAGGAAAGCGTAGGAAGACGGCAGGGGGGACGGGAGCAGCAGCAGCAAAAGGGGAGGTGGTGGGGAGATCGGATAGTAAACCTGGAAAGGTGGTGCGGTGTTATTCAGAGACTAAGCGAGGGGATCATCGGCAGTGTCGCGTCTGTGGTGACTGGCTCTCGTTCGCGGGAAGCAACACCAACACCGGCAAAAACCACATGATTCGCGCCCATGGGTCTCATTGGGCTATTTGGGATCGCCTATTTGAGACAGGGCAACTCGACCCGAACGAGCGCATTCCCAAGCGAGGTTACAAGGGTGTACCAAATGGCCCTGGTGTGTGGGTGGGCTGCGCCACATGGCCAGACCCTCCCCCAGGGGGTGCTGAGCCTAGCGGGGAAGCGCAGCAGTCTATGAGGTCCTACGTTTCGCGCAAGCTCAACGTTCCCTACTTCCGACAACTGTTGGCCGAGTACCTCGTGGACGCCGACAACGCCTTCCGCACCGTGGAGCGCCCCACGGTAATAGCCAACCAAACGCTTTTCAATGTTGGCTAAATGTGTTAACTTAAAAGGGTTTCAGTTTGAGTGTTTACTTATGAGCACCTGTGCTCGGTTTTGTGCAGTTTCGGCGCTTGATCATCGAGCTGAATGGTCAGGCCCCCAAGCCTAACGTCATCCCATCTCGCCATACCCTTTCGAGAGATGTCATGATGTATGCTGCGCGAGCACGAGCGCATTTGAAGGCGGCTCTGAAGGCGGCCGGTCTTTCAGCAGTGTCCATCACAACCGACATATGGACAGGAGATAACAAGCGAGGTTACATGGCCGTCACCGTTCATTATGTTGACGCGAACTTTGTCCTAAGGCAGGGGCTTCTGGACTTTGTGGAGTTGGGTCCTGATCACACTGCCGATGTGATTGCTGCGACGTTCGAGAAGGTGGTGGAGGAATGGGGGCTGGCGGGGAGGGTGTTTGCCGTGACGACGGACAATGCGGAATCGAACGTCAAGGCTTTTCGAGAGCTGGCTAGCAGGGGCGGCACAAGCGGCAACGGCATCTCTCTGCTTGGCGCTGAAATGCATTTCCGGTATGCTTGGCAGCATAAGTCCCTCGCCCGTGCAAAGTCAAACTCGCTCCTAGCTCAACCTCTGCTCATAACCTATCTCCCTTGTTACCTGACCGTTTGCCTTCCTGTCACTTTGGTCGTCACACAGATGCATGGCACATGTGCTCAACATTGCTGTCCAGAAAGTGCTGAGTATAGACATTGTCAAAGCGGCCGTGCAGAAGCTGCGTGACATAGCTTCTTACTTCGGGAACTCGTCCAAGCGTTGGGCAAACTTCGCAGCAGACCAGCGGACCGTGTTTCCAGGCAAGCCAATTCTGAAATTGAAGGGAGACAATGATGTGCGCTGGAACTCGTGCTATGCCATGGTGAAGCGGGGGCTTCACCTGCGACGACCCTTGGAGATCCATTTCTCGGGCAGTCAGGTAATGATCCACACAACCCCTCCATGGTTGTAGTGCAGCAACCATTGCCCGAACCTAACTACGTCTGTCCCCATACCCCCAAATCAGGGCGCGACTGAAGCCGAGAGGAAGCGGTTCAAGGACCTCCGCCTCTCTGATGAGGACTGGGCAGCGCTAGAGGAACTTTTGAAGTTTCTTGAGCCCTTCGACACGATCACGCAGGCCGTGGAGGGGTCACTCTATGTGACCGTCAGCAGCGTGGTGCCCCATTACAACGACATCCTCGATGTCTTAGAGGGGATGTACCACAACTTGGCTGCGCAGCCAAGTAACCTGCTGAAGGCATGCATTGATGCTGCCCTCCCCAAGCTCAAGCAGTACTACTATGGTAGCTCTGATGAGCTGGTTGTGGCCACCTTTCTGGACCCACAATACAAGCTCAGCTATTTTGAGCTACCGTCATGGGAGTCAGAGCACCCGGAGTTGGCTGCAGTGGTGGGTGAGCAAGCGAGGGAGGTCGGTTCTGTTGCCCCTGCAGAGGTCGTGCGCTTGGTGAAGGCTCGTTGGCAGCCTTACTGGAACCGCTACCAGGCTTCTTTGGGGGTGGTGGCTTCGAGCAGCAATGGAGAGGGAGGGCAGCCAGGGTCGTCGGGTGGGGGGGCTGGCAGTGGTGGTCATGTGACACGCAAGAGGGGACATCTGCGTGCTCGGATGGAAGCTCTGTTGGCAAACACGCACACAACCACGCGTGACGAAGTGGACCGCTACCTTGAAGAGCCGGTGCAGCTGGACGTCAGCCCCTTGGCTTATTGGCGAGCCAAGACTGATCTCCCGGCCATGCGCGAGATGGCCAAGGATTACTTGGCCATCCCAGCCACGTCGGCGGCTAGTGAGAGGATCTTCTCGCAGAGCCGCAACCTCATCTCACGTCATCGTCACCGTCTTAGCGCGGACCGCATCCGAGCCACCATGACTTTGAAGCTGTGGATTGCCGCCCATGGTGGGGAGGAGCTTCTGGAGGCCCCTACTAAGAATCCTACTGAGGCTCCTACTGAGGCACCGACTGAGACCTCTACTGATGGGGCTGTTGAGAGTGACGATGACGAGTGACAATGCAACGCTTAGTTCTTGATCAAAGCCAGCATAAACTTTTGTTAAGGTCCAGATCTGTCAGAACAAAGTCTTCAGCTCTAAGTACTTCAATTACTAGTATAGTTGAGTCCATGTCTTATGCATCCCATCCATCCCCTAGTATTCGTTGAATGAGCCAGGTTCAAAACCAATAACAGTTGTGTCTTGTCCCTAGTCTCGCTGGTTTTTATCCATGGTGTGTGTTCCATTTGTTTGCATGCCAAGTATGTGCTTCCCAAATACCCCTTGTGTTATTTTTATGATGCTACTAGTTGTTGAGTGTGTGCTAGTAATTCTCTTGTGCAAGGGATGTCATGTCCATATTCCGTCACCTGCAGCGAGCATCGTGACTAGCGAGCATCGTGACCAGCGAGCATTGTGATTAGCGAGTATCGTGATCAGCGAGCATCGTGACCAGCGAGCATCGTGACTAGCGAGCATCGTGACCAGCGAGCATCGTGATTACTGAGCATCGTGACTAGCGAGCATTGTGACCAGCGAGCATCGTGACTAGCGAGCATCGTGAGTAGCATCGTGAGCATCGTGATTGACATCGTGAGAATATAAAACCGTTAAGAGGTATCTGTAAATTTCAAATAAATTCCTTTTTCAATCCGTTAAATGATTGAAACCAATTATTCTAAAAATAGATTGTTCAATGAGATCATAGAAAAACATATTAATACTAAGAGAAGCTAATCTAAAGATGAAAAAAAATAAATTGATAACCTAGTAGATTTTGTCAGAATCCCAGTCACTAACCACTGGGATAAAAGAGCCTTTTTGTATAGCGGGTGAGTGCGCCCATAACCCCCCAGACCAACGTGCCTGTAACCCTTCCCTAGGATCAATCGGGGATCACCAGTGGACCTCTGACAGATTTAGCTAGCTTATGGATGTAATAAATCGCTACAACGCAATGGCGCAACGATCGAGCGGCGTAATGATTGAGCGACGCAGCGACGCAACGACGCAACGAGGCAACAACACAACGGCGCAACGATCCGACGGTGCAATGATGACATACGATGTAATAAATCGCAACAGCGCAACGACTCAATGGCGGATCTGCATTTACTAGAAATACTACATATAATAATGTATGTTCCATTTTAGACTAGCTAGTATATGTGGCACATTGTAGTAATATTGGAACATTGTAATATCGTGACAAACGAGCATCGTGACTAGCGAGCATCGTGACCAGCAAGCATCGTGACTAGCGAGCATCGTGACTACCGAGCATCGTGACCAGCGAGCATCGTGACTAGCGAGCATCGTGACCAGCGAGCATCGTGACTAGCGAGCATCGTGACCAGCGAGCATCGTGACTAGCGAGCATCGTGACCAGCGAGCATCGTGACTAGCGAGCATCGTGACTAGCGAGCATCGTGACCAGCGAGCATCGTGACTAGTCAGCATCGTGACCAGCGAGCATCGTGACTAGCGAGCATCGTGACTAGCGAGCATCGTGACTAGCGAGCATCGTGACTAGCGAGCATCATGACCAGCGAGCATCGTGATTAGCGAGCATCGTGATCAGCGAGCATCGTGACCAGCGAGCATCGTGACTAGCGAGCATCGTGACCAGCGAGCATCGTGACTACTGAGCATCGTGACTAGCGAGCATCGTGACCAGCGAGCATCGTGACTAGCGAGCATCGTGAGTAGCATCGTGAGCATCGTGATTGACATCGTGAGAATATAAAACCGTTAAGAGGTATCTGTAAATTTCAAATAAATTCCTTTTTCAATCCGTTAAATGATTGAAACCAATTATTCTAAAAATAGATTGTTCAATGAGATCATAGAAAAACATATTAATACTAAGAGAAGCTAATCTAAAGATGAAAAAAATAAATTGATAACCTAGTAGATTTAGCTAGCTTATGGATGTAATAAATCGCTACAACGCAATGGCGCAACGATCGCCAAAGAACAAAGGGTACGTGCTTGCTGCCAAAGTAAGCTCATTATCAAGCTCTTAGGACAAGCGGGTGTGCTTTACGATCACCCTAAATGTAAGTTTGTTCAGAGGCAGTCTGATCTGTATCTCAATCACAGCAAGGCATAACAGCCACATGTCTAATTCCTATCACATCCCCCAGGGAACCCTTGGAAGAAGTAAATGTTGTGCAGTCACCTTTCGCACCTGCCCACACATTTGGAGGTCGTGGGTGGCTGGCAGGCATGAGGGGGGAATGTAAGATATGGCGTGTATAGTGTGATTCATTGATTAACAGCTCAATATGACGGAGCAGCGGCGGGAGAGAGGAAGGGAGGGTAGACATTACAAGGGGGCTAGCAGAAGTGGGAGGCCGAGGCAGGATAAGTGGCAGCATGGGTGGCCGACGGACGTCTTATCTGTGGAAAAAGGTTGTGGGGTGGGGGAGAGGTGGCATGGCAACTGATTGGGTTGAAAGTATGACAGTTCAGGTTTGCAACTGCTTAAGGCAGAGGTACAGCGGAAACTGTGCTGCCGTACACCCCCAAAACTCCCCCTAACATAAATGTTTCCTTGAAAAACAGAAACACAGGTCGAGTCAAGCCTCCCTGGCGAGTAGCTTGACTCGCCCTCGAGTCAGACTTGACTCGACCCCTAAAACGAGTCTCAAGTCAGCATTCTCCCAAAACCGACTCGAGGTTGACTCGACTCGACTCGACTCGACCATAATCCTGACTCGACCACGGATCGAAGAGACTCGGCTCGACTCGACTCGTGATCATGTCTACCTCCCTCAGTCCCTCCCTCAGTTCCTCCCTCAGTTCCTCCCTCAGTTCCTCCCTCAGTTCCTCCCTCAGTCCCTCCCTCAGTTCCTCCCTTAGTTCCTCCCTCAGTTCCATCCTCCTTCAGTTCCTCCCTCAGTTCCTCCCTCAGTCCCTCCCTCAGTTCCTCCCTCAGTTCCTCCCTCAGTTCCTCCCTCAGTTCCTCCCTCAGTCCCTCCCTCAGTTCCTCCCTCAGTTCCTCCCTCAGTTCCTCCCTCAGTTCCTCCCTCAGTCCCTCCCTCAGTCCCTCCCTCAGTTCCTCCCTCAGTTCCTCCCTCAGTTCCTTCCTCCCTCAGTTCCTCCCTCAGTTCCTCCCTCAGTTCCTCCCTCAGTCCCTCCCTCAGTTCCTCCCTCAGTTCCTCCCTCAGTTCCTCCCTCAGTTCCTCTCTCAGTTCTATCCTCCCTCAGTTCCTCCCTCAGTTCCTCCCTCAGTTCCTCTCTCAGTTCTATCCTCCCTCAGTTTCTCCCTCAGTTCCATCCTCCCTCAGTTCGTCCCTCAGTTTCAGTTCCTCCCTCAGTTCCTCCCTCAGTTCCTCCCTCAGTTCCTCCCTCAGTTCCTCCCTCAGTTCCACGTGCCCACGCGCCCTGCTATCCCCCCCGGTCCCAAGATCTCGTGTTCCACGCGCTCCTCCCCCACCCCTGCCCAACTCGCCGCACCCCTCCGCAACCCATCCCACCCTCCCAACCCCTTTCAACCCCACAGCTACGCGTGGCTGGACGGCAGCACGCTCATTGCGAGCATCATCCCGCCCGGCCACCCGCCTCTGCCCACGCGCCCTGCCGTGCCCCCCGGCCCCAAGATCTCGGACAACCAGGGGGGCGTGGCGGCACAGTCACGCACGTTCACGGATCTGCTCAAGGACGAGTTTGATGCCCGCCTGCTTGAGCACTTTGCGATGTCGCAGATCGTCAGGATTGATATCAATGATCCCGAGGGCACTATGATGCCCGTTGGCCCGCCGGACATGTACATGTCGGTATGTGCTGGGGGGGAGTGGGGGAGAGAGGGGAGGGAGGGGCGGGAGGGGAGGGAGAGTGGGAGAGGGAGGGAAGGGGCCTCGCAACAGCAGGTACGTGCTGGTTGATGGCATGTTGCGGCCCTGCGTCCTCAATGCTGCCCAATTCTTCCCCACCTACAGCAACCAGTCTCACTCCCCACCGCACCCCACCCCACACAGGTGGAGCCATCTCACGACGGCAGGTACCTGCTGGTGGAGCGCATGTGCCGCCCCTTCTCCTTTGAGGTGCCCTTTGCCCTCTACATGGGAAGGCCTTTTCTCAGCAGCAACCTGTATCTCTTCTCTTTCCACCCCGCTCTTCCACCCCACACAGGTGGAGCCATCGCACGACGGCAGGTACTTGCTGGTGGAGTGAATGTGCCGCCCCTTCTCCTTCGAGGTGCCCTGTGCGCCCATGCCGCCCCTATTCTTCCTCCGCATGCCATCTGCCGTGCACGAGCTGTATCCTCCCTCGTGACATCAACATGTCTCTCTTCGCTCCCTTGCCCTTCCGCCCCTCCCCTCCCCTCCCCCCACACAGGTGGAGCCATCACACGATGGCAAGTACCTGCTGGTGGAGCGCATGTGCCGCCCCTTCTCCTTTGAGGTGCCCTGTGGCCGCTTCCCCCGCCGCGTGGAGGTGTGGCGCAGCGACACGGGCGACCTGCTGCAGGTGAGGAGGAGGGTTTGGTGTGAAAATGAGTAGGGGGAAAAGGGTGGTCCTATTGGTGGTGGGGGGCGGAATGGGTGCAAGTGGCCCAATTCTCTCTCAAGTGACTTTCTATTCCGTGAAAGCAGGCCATGGGAGGATTAGTCCCCTGTTCCTCTCCCACTGCCCCTCTCTTGGATGCCTTTGCCCCTGTCCCTCTCGTGCGTGGATCATACAGCTGGTGGCGGACCTACCGCTGGCGGACAACATCCCAGTGACCTTCAACTCCGTCAGGACGGGCCGCCGCAGCATCAACTGGCGCCCTGACGTGCCCAACTGCCTCTACTGGTAGGTGGGAATCTACTACTACGTCCTCACATTGTACTGAATGCTACCGTGTCGTTTGGCTCTTTCAGGTCGACATCTTGTAAAAGGTTTGCTGCTTTGGAAAAACTAGAGTGCCCTGTGCTCCCCCATTTGACATCCTTCCCATGCCTGCTGCATGCTGCCTCGCCCCTGCTGCCTCGCCCCTGCTGCCTCGGCCCTGCTGTGCGTCCCCCCCGGCCTTTCATGATTCACCCCTGCCAGGGTGGAGACGCAGGACGGGGGGAACGCCAAGGTGGACGCCTCTCCGCGTGACGTCGTGTACACCCTGCCGGCTGACTCTACGCCCTGCTGTGCCTCCTGCCTCGTCTCTGCTGCTTTCCCACCCCACCTTCCTCCCGCACATCCATGGGCAGGGTGGAGACGCAGGATGGGGGAGACGCCAAGGTGGACGCCTCTCCACGTGACATCGTGTACACACTGCCGGCTGACCCCAAGCCCGCCCAGCAGCCTCAGCAGCTCTGCCGCCTCGACCTGCGCTATGGGTGCGTGCGTGCGTGCGTGCGTGCGTGCGTGCGTGCGTGCGTGCGTGCGTGCGTGCGTGCGTGCGTGCGTGTGTGTGTGTGTGTGCGTGCGTGCGTGCGTGTGTGTGTGTGTGGGTGTGGGTGCATGCAAACCACCGCAAAAACAGGCTTCTGGGGAGTGTTTCCCATTTACTTGTTGGTTCTGTAACGCATCCTATGTTGGTCCCATTCATTCTTCTTGTTCTTCCACTCATGTCTCCGTGCATGCACGCCCTCCATCACCCTCCATATCCCATAACGGGGTGAGGGTTTCTACGGTGACACCTCCAGATCCCTCCCACCACCCTTTCCCCGTCCATCAGAGGTATCACGTGGGGTGACGAGGGTCTGGCGCTGGTCTACGAGAGCTGGTTCAAGACCCGCCGAACCCGAACCTGGGCCATAGCCCCGGGCGGCGCTTCCGGACCTCTTCCCCCAGACCAGCGCCCCCCGCCGAAGCTCATCTTCGACCGGTCCTATGAGGACCGGTATTCCGACCCTGGCGGGCCCCTCCTGCGCCGAACCAGTATGGGAACCTACGTGCTGGCGCAGGTTCGGATGCCAGATGGCGCGCTGCGATTGCTCCTCGCCGGTGACGGGGCGAGCCCGGAGGGCAACGTGCCGTTCCTTGACCTGTTTGACAGGCAGACGGGGGAGAAGGAGCGCGTGTGGCGCAGCGATACAGACAAGTACTTTGAAACCATGTACTCGCTGCTGGGCGACCAGGAGGAGGGACCCATTGACCTCAAGGACCTCAAGCTCATCTTATCGCGCGAGTCGAAAGACGACCCGCCCCAGTCGTTCGTCAAGAGGTGCGGAACTGGTTCCATCTGACTGCACATAAACGGGTTGCTTCTGCTTCACGAATGTCAACTGCTGCCATCTCTGGCTTCAGCCTCCACCCCACCCACCTTCCTGCCTTTCCCCCTCTCTCTCTCTACCGCCCTCTCTCCCTCCACTTCGCCAAACCCCTCCCCTCACCGCACACCAGGTGGGCGGACGGGTCGGAGGTGCAGCTGACTCACTTCCCGCACCCCTACCCGTCGCTGCGCGGGCTGTCCAAGGAGATCATCCGCTACTCGCGATCCGACGGTGTGCAGCTCACGGCCAAGCTCTTCCTGCCGCCCGGCTACAGCCCCGCTACAGACGGGCCGTTACCCATGGTGCTGTGGGCGTACCCCCGCGAGTACAAGAGCAAGGAGGCAGCTGGGCAGGTGCAGGGCTCGCCCAATCAGTTCCCTGGGATCGGGGCGTCTTCACCGTTGCTCTTCCTGGCTAGAGGGTAAGGCTCTTTCTCTTTGCTACAGACGGCCCGTTGCCCACGGTGCTGTGGGCGTACCCCTGCGAGTACAAGAGCAACGAGGCCGCCGGGCAGGTGCAGGGCTCGCCCAACCAGTTCCCTGGGATCGGGGCGTCTTCACCTCTGCTCTTCCTCGCTAGAGGGTAAGGCCTCAGCTTTGTTCCAAGTGCCCACTGCGTGCACATGGGATCTGTGTTGATTCAGGGCTGGGTCGGCTCTAGCAAGGCAAGTATCCCTTACAGCAACCTCTTTTTCTCTGCACTTCCCGTGCCATCTTTTTTGTGGTGCCTAACAGATGCGTTGTCTTCTTTGCACGCCTCATGCCCCTCTACCACCCTTCATCAATCCCTGTGCAGCTACGCGGTGCAGAGTGGACCCTCAATGCCCATAATAGGGCAGGGCGAGGAGGAAGCACATGACCGGTTTGTGGAGCAGCTAGTCTCTAGCGCAGAGGCGGCAGTGGATAAGGTGGTGCGGCGCAGCATAACCTCCCACCCCCTTCTCCCCCCATCTTTTGAGGCGTCTCAAAAGGCGGCATCACCTCCCACCCCCTTCTCCCCCCATCTTTTGAGGCGTCTCAAAAGGCGGCATCACCTCCCACCCCCTTCCCCCCCCGTCTCTCCCTGCGCAGTTACGCGGTGCTGAGTGGACCCTCAATGCCCATAATAGGGCAGGGCGAGGAGGAGGCAAACGACCGGTTCGTGGAGCAGCTGGTCTCCAGTGCAGAGGTGGATGTGGTGGTGGGGCGCGGCGTGACCTCTCCCCCTTGTTTTCCCCCATCTCTCCCTGTCCAGCTACGCGGTGCTGAGCGGCCCCTCAATGCCCATCATAGGGCAGGGCGAGGAGGAGGCGAATGATCGATTCGTGGAGCAGCTAGTCTCTAGCGCAGAGGCAGCGGTGGATGAGGTGGTGCGACGCGGCGTGGCGCAGCGGGATAAGATTGCGATTGGCGGGCACTCGTACGGGGCGTTCATGGCGGCTAACCTGCTCGCCCACGCGCCGCACCTGTTTGCTTGCGCGATTGCGCAGAGCGGTGCTTACAACCGCACGCTCACGCCGTTCTCCTTCCAGGTGTGCATTCTGTGTGCGAGGCATGCTGTGCAGCGTGCAATTCATGAGTATGAGTCGCTTCCATGCCCTTTTTCCCAAATTTCCCGCCATGTTCTCTGCTCTCTCTCTCTCCCCACTCACCCCTCGGAGCAGTCGGAGGAGCGCACGCTGTGGCAGGTGCCGGAGGTGTACATGACCATGAGCCCCTTCCTGGCAGCAGACCGCATCAAGTCGCCCATTCTGCTCGTGCACGGCCAGGACGACAACAACACCGGCACCTTCCCCATGCAGGTCAGGCCTGCATGGCATGAGCATGCTTTGAGGGCGTGTATGGTGCTGGCAGAGTGTACCGGGATGCAGCTAGTGTGTGCATGAGCTCTGGCAGCATCATGCCTTTGAGGTGCTGCTGACTGCGTGGCATGGTGCTGCTGCACCGTGGCATGGACCCTCAGCATGCACGTGTTTGTGGCACCGAGGCTTTCTCTGCCTTTCACTTCAACCTCCGTGCTTTCTGACTCCAACTATTCCAATGTTTCCCTCGTCCCTGTTGCCCTCACCCACTATACCCACTACGCAATCAGACGGAGCGTTTCTTTGCAGCACTCAAGGGGCATGGTGTAACCACCCGCATGGTGCTGTTACCACACGAGGGGCATGGTTACCGCGCCCGTGAGTCGCTGTTACACGTGCTTGCAGAGCAGTCCAACTGGCTTGACAGATATTGCAAGAATCGACCTGCACCGGCAGCAGCACCAGGTGACAAGGAGAGTGAAGCAGGAGGCAGTGCTGAGGTGAAGACAAACGAGCCAGTGGGAGCTGCAGTGGAGGAGGGTGCTAAGGAAGAGAACGGCCATGAGCTTGATGGGTCATGGTTGAGGGCATCCCTGTGAGATGGAAGCATGGGAAAACCACCTGATACCGTGTATCGTTGGAAGAATGTAGCTGTTGCACAAGTTGCAGTTGCATGTTCATATTTTTCTCCTTTTTTTCAAGGCACCCTTAGGTGGAACAGCAGCTGTGATTTCGATGATGTGCGTCAGTCAAAAGATGTAGTATTAAAATATTTGTGATTAGCTTCCACGGATCTGCGGCGCAATGGTAGCGGTCTGATTACAGATCAGAAGGTTGCGTGTTCGTTTCACGTCAGGTTCAACGCCTGGTTTTTCTCACCCTGAACCCTGTTTTTCCCTGCTAGCCGCAGTCGATCTCCACTATTGCCAATATCGGTCCTACGTTCATGCATAGTCGTGTGCGGCTCTCGTTTCATCTAACGTGTAGATGTCAAGGCTTATGGCTGGAACCAGCTCAGCCTCCAAGATTCTTCTGGTCCAGGGACCTGGACCAATGCAAGCCACGGAATTTACCATCTCGTTACAAGAACCTGGGCTCACATTCAGTGCCTCCACAATGACAGGAGGTGGGGAATCCACCAGCCTCTTCGTGCGACGTTTCCCAAGTGACAAACGGATATGCGAACGTAAGTCGCCATACCTCGCGTTCGCCCAATGACATTGCATTGCGCCTCCTATTGGCTGCAAATTTTGTCGCCTCGCCACCACCACCGCATCAATTCTTGGCTCGTGTCGTGCGTGCCCCTCTGGGCGTGCTTCGAGTCTGGATTTCAAGCAGACCTCCAAGTGGCAATCTCTCTCCGCTTCCCCACCCCACTCCCCTCCCTCCGACTCCCCGCGCGTCCCGTTTTGCAGCTGCGCTGCAACCTTTTCTCGCTTTTCCGCCCTCCCTCATGCGCATCTGCATTCCTCTCCTCTCCCCTCCCATTCTCGCTCAAACAACTGCCTTCCCCGTTGTTTTAGCTGTTTTATATTTTAGCTTAGACAGTTGTTGCTGGTGAGGCTAGTAGCTTGCTCTTGCACTCCATAACCCACGATTACTCCGCCCGTCGCACAGCCCAAGAGTCAGTGCGGTCGACTCTCATCGCCTTGGCTCAGCTGACATCAGCCATGGCGGCGTCGTGCGCCCTGCCTGCCGCAACAGGCGCTACCCTAGGAGCGTTCACCTCTTCTCGTGCCGGCGGGCCACAGCGTTCCTCTCCGCGTGTCGGCTTCCCATTGCGGCGCCGCACTGCAACTATCGCGCTGCGCTGTTCTGCATCTTCGTTCCGTCGCGTCTCATCTGCCTCATCTTTCTCCGCCTCCCCCTTCCGCCGTATCTCCTCCGCCTCCTCGCTATGCGCGTCGCCCTCGTCCTCCTCCCTCTCCGCTTTCACAGCTTTAAACGTTGCTCCTCTCTCTTATGCCCGCTCCCACAGACCCTTCCTCGCCTCTCCTCGCCGGAAACTCCAGGGAGCGCGTTTCTTGACCGTACGCGCTGCGGCCAAATCCGGGGTGTCTAATACCGGCGGTGCGACGGAGCAATCGCCCAAGGCGCTCCAACGGCAGGGGTCGCTGGGCGTGTGCGACGAGAAACCGTCGCCGCAGTCGTCGCTGACCATCGAACGGCAAGGATCGCTCCAGGTCCCCACAAATGAAACCGACACTCTTCCCCCGCCCTCCGTTGCGCTCATCTCCGTGCCCGAGCCGCTTGACGAGGGCCTCATCGAGCCGTCGAGCCCTCGCGCCTCGGAGACTGGCGTGGACCGCATCGAGTCGCAGGCGCGAACGACGCTCTCGAAGCTTAAGCACATTCTTTATAAGATCAAGACACGTGCCGCCGACGTTCAAACGTCTGTAACGGTCTATCCTCCTTCAGCGGGAGATGCGGCGGGTATTCCCGGTGTTGTTGCCGGGAGTACGGATAGCGTATCAGACACTAGAGAGAACGATTTACAATTTGATGGCGATGCGAATGGAGGTAAGGTGGAGGAGGAACAGCAAGTCTTCGTTTCGCAGCAGATCAAACTCGACCTTGGGAGCATCCCGTCCGTTGATCTAGACGTTCCGATTGACATCGACGCATCATCGCCGTCGGATGTCTCGTCGGTTCCTCTTTCTCCCTCGTCCTTCTCAGCCCAGAGCCTTTCCACCCTTTTCTCGGGTTTCTCTCCTTCCGAAAGTCCCGCCGCAATTCCCGCGAGCGAGCAGCAGCTTGACGTGCAGCAGATGGATTCGCTGACGTGTACTCGCGCCTCGATTCGATTCGACGAGGAAACGCAAACGGCGATTGTGACTGTAACGGCGTCTGTCCGAGCCGCGGACCTGGTGGACCGTGCCGCGTACACCGAGCGCACTATGGCCATGGCGACGCGTGCTATAGCGCGTACGTGTCTCGTGCTGGACCAAAAGGCGCAGCGCAAAGCAGCAGAAGCCGTCTCGTCAGCATCCCAACCGCCACTGTCGCCGGCGGCAGCTGCAACCTCCGTAGCGCAGCCGCCGATTGACACCTCCCTGCTACCACCGCAAATTGCGCCGGAAAAGGCGGACGATCAGGTGCTGACGCAGGAGCAGAGGGAGCAGGAGAGGGAGCTAGTGGAGCTGCTATCGACGGGCAGGATCGTCAGCTGGAGGATGGCGGGTCGCGAGCTCGGATCCACGCCGTTCCGTCCGCTCTACGTCGTCAATCTGGCGGCGGCCGACGGCGCTGACGGCGAGAAGACGGTGCAGGCGCTGTACCGGCCCGTGGTTGGCGGCGACGCCAGGCTGCGATTCCAGCGCGCCCCGGCGGAATGGGTCGCGTACAAGGTGAGATTGGCCGACGTGCTTAATTTTTTTCTTGTCGTTCTTTATTTCACTTTCGTTTCTTTTCTTTTCTTTTTCCTTTTTTCTTGTCGCCGCGCTCCTTCCAGAGGCTTGCTCCCCATCGTTACCTTCAACTCCTCCCCGCGTCCCTTTCCCCGCCTCTCCCTTCTTTCCTCCCCTCCCCCCCCCAACGTGCAGCTCTCGCGCGTGTTGGGGTTGGACGTGGTACCGCCAGTGGCGGTGAGGCAGGGCGTGCAGCTGGGGTCGCGGCGGTTCGCGCAGGGCACCATGACGCTGCTGCCGCACCTGCTGCACCCGCTCGCCTCCGTGCACCCCTCCGTGAGTCCCTCTTCTCCGTCGCTTCCCCCTTGCGCTGCTTGCGAGTTTCCTTTCTTGGATACTGTTGAGATACTGCCCTGCGTTTCCCCAACCAAGCGCAGCAGCACAAACGGATTCCCCTTTCTCATCTCATAAACTATCCCGTTTTCCTGTCCCTGTCCGCTTTCCCCCTTCCCCCTTCCGCCCTCCCCCCAGCGCCTGCGCGCGCCCGCCCAGGCGCACACGGTGATCAGCAGCATCCGCATTCTCGACGCCCTCATGGGCTCCTCCCTGCGCCGCCCCGCCGGCTTCTTCGCCGCGCAGCACTGGTCGGGGGACGGCAAGCTCTCGCCCGTAGTGCTCTCGCACCCCATTGGCCCGTCCCTCGGCGCCGGCCTGCACGCCATGTGGTCCAAGCGCGGCACGGGAGCGGGCGGCAGACTGAAGACGGTGGCGGGGTTTGTCCTGACTCGCCTGAGGAGAATGAACCGCGCGCAGCTGCTGGAGGAGATGGGCGGCGCACTGACGGCGGGGGAGATGGAGAGGGTGTTGGACAAGCGCGACCAGATGGTGGGGTACTTTGATGCCCTCGCTGCTAAGATGGGCCACCAGGCTGTCGTCAGGTGACAGGAGCACGTGATGGTGACTCCATGCCTCTCAAAGCAGCTGCTCTCGTGCATGTTCTACCATGCCCGTTCCACCATGCCCGTTCCACCATGCCCGTTCAACCATGCCCGTTCAACCATGCCCGGTCCACCATGCCCGTTCCACCATCCCACCATGTCCCACCATGCCCGTTCCACCATGCCTTGCCACGCCATCCCCCTTACGCAAGCAGGGATCTTGTGGGATCTTGGGAGTGAAGCATCCCTTGTGTATTCCGTGTGTTGGGCTGCTGTTCTCAACACTGTCTTTAGGGGGTCATGCAGGAGTACCTATGTTGGTAATTGGTATTGCATGTGAGAGTGAGGATATTGGCATCTGGGATACTAATCTGGCGTGATTTGTTAGATTATGCGTAGTCGCTCAGGGGGTACTGGGTGATAAAAGTTAGCGGGCTTTGCTTTTACCAGTGTTGCCGCTGGTGCTGCAGATGTGATATGGTTCTATGCAGAACTGTAAATGTAATTCACAATGAGATTGGTGTACTCTCATGTCATTCCATAGGTACATTAGTAGGCGCATTTGTCGTGCTTGACTGTACAATCTTCAATGCTGCCCCCATTGAGCAGTCAGCACGGTTGCAAGGGATAAGGTGGCAGCGATTGGTTGAAATGTCGCGAAGCAGCCAGCGATGCATGTGGGCGGCGTCGCAGAGTACTATCGTGCGACCCTCGACGACTGACGACTGTACAGCCTGCTGCTCCCTCACCCTCGTCGTCGTCCTCGTCTGTCCGTGTTTCCTTCAGGCTAGAAGCTTTCATTTTCCAGAACGCGTTCCAGAGAATTGTGGGTCAGCCATGACTACGTGCATCAGAGCATTGTGCTCGACTATTCTTATGGTGGAGAGCATGTAGCATTGGTGTAGAGCCTTCAATTCATTCCATAAAATCGTGGTGTGCGTGCACACTGTTCTCTCCTTCGCGTCTCCGCCGTCTTCACCATCTTTTCATCGTCATCGTCTTCTCTCTCTCTCTAGCTCCCACTCCCGTTCCTCCACATTTTACTGCACAACTTGGCACTTCTTTACCCCTAATTCCAGAGATAGTACATCCCTTCTTGAAGCTAGATCTTGTATCATCACGAGCATTTTTCGCTTCTCCGAGGATCGCTCGTCGATCCTCGCTCTACGTTAAAGCCTCGGTGACACTGTTCCCGATATTGCCGAATGGACCCATCTGGCATGGGTCCTCCACCTGCGACGGGCCCACCTGGACTATCTGAACCACCTGACGGACCACCTGGAGCGAGCGGCACGGCGTCACCCGGACCACCGAGGCCACGTGGACCGCAAGAGCACATGTCACCTGGGCCCGGACCACGTGGACCACCTTCCGGGCAGGGCTCTCTCGGGTTTGCGCCACGTGGACCTCCTGGCCACGTGCCACCTGGCATGCCGTTTCCACGTGGGATGGGCTCGCCTGGGCCGCGTTTCCCCGGTCCGTCGCATCCCCCCCGTCCGCCACATTCTCCTTTTTCCCCGCAACAACCCGCTCATGGCGCGTATGCAAGACCCCCTCCGCCCTACGGGGGAGGCCCGCCGCAGAACCCGCACGGGGGCTTTCCGCCAGGCCCGCCCGAAGGAGTTCCGCCAGGTGGAGGGGCTCCGCTTTGGGGAGTTCACGCGGCAGGGCATGCGCAGGGCGGCTTTCAGGGGGCGCCGCACCAACAACCTCCGCCGCCGCCGCACCACGCGCAGCAGTATCAGCACCAACAGCAGTACCAGCCGCAGTCGCCCCCGCCGCAGCAGCAGCAGTATCCGCCGCAGTATCAGCAGCATCAGCCGCCGAACCAGCCGCATCAGCCTCCATATCAGCAGCAGGGGCCGCCAAATCAGCACCAGGGGCCGCCTTATCAGCAGCAAGGGCCGCATTACCCGCAGCATTTCCAGCAGCCGCCCCCGCGTGCCCCGCAGCCGCCGCCGCAGCAGCAACAGTCGCCGCAGCAGCCAGCGCGCGCGCTGCCGGGCGTGTGGCATGTGACGGCAGTGACGGACGGCGCGCCGCCCCCCGCGGCAGCGATGCAACCGCAGGGGCCGGGGATGCCGCCGGGGCCTCATCACCCGCCGTTCCCCGCGCAGGGCATGGCGCACGGCCCAGCAGCGCCCCATGCGCCGCAGTACCCCGCGCTTCCGGGGTCCGCCCCTCCCCACCCCCTGCCTCACGCTCCCCCATCTCCTTTTGCGCCTCCTCCGGCTTTTGCGCCTCCCGTTCCCCTCGGCGCTCCCCCCACTCCAGTTTCCGCCCAGCAGGGATTTCACCCTAATGGAGCGCCGCCGCTCACTCCCGGCCCCCCTCCTCCGCCATTACCCGCCGCAGCAGCAGCGGCGGGAGGAGTAGCCGGGGAAGTGCCAAGCAATGTGCCGCCAGCAGCAGCGGCAGCAGCAGCAGAGGCGCAACCGCTAACCACCGCGGCGACTGGAGCTCCTGCCCCCGCTGCTGCTGCGCCGGATGCCTCTGCTGCCGCCCCTCCCGCCGTTCCCGGCGCACCTGCCGCTTCCCCTGCCACTCCTGCCGCCCCTGACGCTCCTGCGGCAGCTGCCGCTGCTGCTGCTACAGCCGCTGCGGCTGGCGCTTCTCCCACTGCGCCTGCGCCTCCCCCGGCTGCTGCAGCTCCCCCCACCCCTCCCGCCGCCATCACCTTAAAGCCCAACCCCCCGCTCGCGCCGCAGCCTCCCCTCCCCCCCGCGTGGCTGCAGGCGGCCGCCGCCATGGCGGCTGTGATCTCCGGCGGCGGTCCCCCGCTCCCCGCGGGGGAGGAGCTTCCATGGGAGAAGGGCGGAAAGAAGGGCGCGGGGAAGGGCGCAGGCGGAGGGGGGAAGAGGGGGAAGAAGTCGAGGTGGGACCGGGAGGCGCAGGGGAAAGGGGAGGAGAAGGCGGAGGAAAAGGAGGAGGAGAAGGAGAAAGGGAAGGGAGGAGAGGCGGCGGAAGGAGACGGTGGACAGGAGGGGGAGGAGAAGGGGGAAGCGGAGAAGCAGGGCGAGGGCGATGAGGCAGGCACCAAGGGGAAAGAGGTAGAGGGGAAAGAAGGGAAGAAGGGGGAAGAAGCCAAGGAGGGGAAGGAGGAGGAGGCGGAGGAGGGAGTGGAGGCGTGGACGGCGCACAAGACGGAGGAGGGCACGGTGTATTACTACAACACGGTCACTGGCCGCTCCACCTACCACAAACCCAAAGGCTTCAAGCTGCAGGTGCCCCGCCGCCCCCTCCCCGCGCTCTCCGCCCTCTCCCCGCCCGCCTGCCTTGCCGCTCTCTGCTCCTCCGCACATTTGTTCGTGTCTGCCTCTCCGCCCTTGTGTGAACATGTGTGTCTCCCCTTGGGTGCGTGCGTACGTGTGCGTGCAGGAGGACAAGGTGGAGAAGCAACCGACTCCCGTCGCATGGTGAGCCGCATGGCATGGCATGGCATGGCATGGCATGGCATGGCATGGCATGGCATGGTGCGGATGGCATGGCATGGCATGGCATGGCATGGCATGGTGCGCATGGCATGGCATGGCATGGCATGGCATGGCATGGCATGGCATGGTGCGCATGGCATGGCATGGCGAGGTGGCATGGAGAGCACGGCATGTAGACGGGCAGTCGCTTTCAGTCAGGAGGAGCGTGGACTCCCCATAATTCGCTGCCCTTCGCGCTGCCTCACCCGCCAGCATGTGCCGCGCATCACCGTGCTCTCTCTGTGCCCGTGCTCTTGTACGCTCGTTCGCGAGTTCATGTGAGTGTTTGAATATCGTGTCCGTCCGTGTTCCCTGTGTGTGCTTGTGTGCGTGTGTGTGTACATGTGCGTGCCTGTGTGTGTGCGTGCATGGGAGTGGCAGGGAGCGAGTGCAGGGCACGGACTGGGCGTTGGTGTCGACGAGTGATGGCAAGAAGTACTATTACAACACTGTCACACAGGTAAGACCCTGCCTTGTGTAACGCACTCACACTATCGGCTCTCTTCTCTGCCTCGTCTTACCACCATCCTACTGCACCTTCACGTTTGCCATCGTTTCCTCTCCTCGTTGCTCCCCTCCCCCTCCCCCCTTCCATGTCCCTTCCGCCCCCTGTTCCCCCATCCCGTGCGCGCCATCAGGACACGAGCTGGCAGGTCCCGGGGGAGGTGCAGGAGGTGCGGAAGAGGCAGGAGGCGGAGGAGGAGGAGCGGGCGCGCGCCGCCAGCAAGCTCTCCTTCTCTCTGGCGGGGCGGGGGGGCGCGGGGGCGGCGGGCAAGGCGGGCGCAGCAGCAGGGGGGAAGGCGACCGCGCTGGAGGTGGTCAAGAAGAAGCTGCAGGTGAGGTGGAGAAGGGGGGGGGAGAGGGGGGAAGGGGGGGGGTTGCGGAGGGCTCGAGAAGGTGGTATGTTAGGATTGAAAGGGGGAGAAGGGGGAGTGGGGTGGGATTTTGCAGGGTTGGAAGCTAGTTCGAGCAGGGAATGATTCGTCCATCCATTCATGTTGCTTGCTGCTGTCCTGTGCCTCGTTCGCTCTTCCCTTCGCCACCCCTGCTTGCGCTCCCATCTCCAGTCTCATGCACCTTGTGTCAGTGCCCTCGCCTCTACCTCCTAGGTTCCCCCGAAAGTTAGACAACAACAGAGAAACAGAGAAGTCCAAAAAACTTTCCCTATCCCCTCCTTCTCCCTTCAGGACGCCGACAAGGAGGCTAAGGCGGGCGTAGCAGTATTAGCTGGTGCCAGCGCGGCTGCTCCCACTGCTGCTGAGACGATAAAGGCCGACAAGGGCGGTGCAGGGGCGCAGGGGGGGGAAGGAAAGCAGGTTAATGGAATTAGTGGGGGGAAGGAGGGGGAGGCGGGCAAGGATGCAGGGGAGGAAGGGGGAGGGGAGAGGGAGGGCGGTGATGATGCGGCACAGGGCAAGGAAGGGGAGGGCAAGGAGGGTGGGGAGAAGGAGGGTGAGGAGAAGGGGAGTGCGGAGGTTCCATTGGAAGAGCTGAGTCTGGAGGAGAGGGCAATGAAGTTCCGTGTACGTGCTGCCATGGTGTGGTGTGGCATGGTGAAGCATGGTGTGGTGTGGCACAACATCGTCTGGAATTGTCTGCTGCAGGATGACATGACATCTCATTTGCCTCATTCGTCACATTCATATTTTTGGAACCTGTCACCATGATTACAGCTTTCCACTCGCGTTAGTTTGTTTTCTCTCCTCACTCCCCTCTTTTCAATTTCATCTCTCATTTCGTTTAATTCCCCATCCTCCTCGTCTCGGGTTACTCTCGTCACCCCATGGACACAACAGGAGATGCTGAAGGAGAAGGGAGTGGCGCCATTCTCCAAGTGGGAGAAGGAGCTGCCCAAGCTCATCTTCGACGCGCGCTACAAGGTATGCCGGGCGCCCCTAATCCGATTGGATTCATGTCTGGAGTCTTCGTGATACAGAGTGTGTATCGCCTGGAACTGCACCTTGTCCACCCCCTGGGCGGTGAAACTCTGTATCACTTTCCCTTTTTATGGATTCTTATGCCTTTGTGTTTCACATGCAGGCCATCCCCTCGCTGCCGGAGCGGCGCGCCATATTTGAGGAGTTTGTGCGCACGCGGGCGACGGCGGAGCGCAAGGAGAAGCGGTCGGCGCACAAGGCGGCCGTGGAGGCATTCAAAGTCATGCTGGACGAGATGGAGGAGAGCGGGGTGAGCTGGGGTATTGCACCAGCTTCTCATGCGGGGAACACAGGGGAAGGTGGGAGGGGTTGCTGAGGGGTTGTTGCGGGTATTAGGGCGGTGGCCATGGTGCATGGGAATATGCAACCATGTCGCAGGCTGCATCCCGTCCCCTGACCCACTCTCTTTCCTGTTGCGTTTCCCCCACCACCCCCAGGACCTGACACACGAGTCCACGGTGGCGTCGCTGCAGGGCGATGGCAAGTGGGGCTCGGACCCGCGCCTCCTGGCTGCAGCGCTGGAGGACAAGGACCGCCTCGCTCTCCTCAACGAGCGGTACGATCCTTGCTTTTTTTCTCTCTCTTTCCTGCGCGTCTTGCCTCCCACTTTCAGCGCAATCTTGTATTCGCTGTTGATGCATCACTGCAATGGATTTACCTGATCGGAACAATGCTGCTTGCTTGAAGTTTCTTTCTAAAATGCTGTCCACAAAGAATGAAATTGGTTTAACCAACAGTGGTTCAACATAGCATTGGTTGGTGGTTGTTTCTGGACTCCAACTCCTTTTCATGCTTCCATGCGCTCAAGATTCGTCCGCATCTTCCACAGCCATGTCATCTTTGCTTCGAGAACCTCGTTATGTTTGCCTCTGTTTCCATATTGTTTTGTTTTGGAGCCATGCCATCCTTGCATCTACAGCCATGACATCCCTGCTGTTCATATCATGTCCTCTTTGGTTCCAGAGTCATCTCATGTTTGCTTTGAAGAGTAATCTTTTGTCTTTGCCCTCGCATGTTCTCATGTTTTTCAACTCCAAGGAAGCCTTCAAATGTCATCGTTTTTCAGTCTTTACTGCCCCTCTGACAACATAAGTGCAAGCCATCATACTTGAGGCGCCTCAAAACGCATTCTAGACAGACCAAACGCTGAACCTCGAATTATAAAACCCATTGGATGGGGTCATAGGTGCTTGTGCAATTGAATCACTGCGTTCTATGCTGCCAGATCAGTTTCTGCCAATATTTTTTCCCCCCTGCAGGCCAGCAGCCAGAGATAACGTAATAGGCTATATCACAGCCTTCTGACTCTCTCTTCCCTCTCACGTGCCCCTCGTGTGTAAAGTTCCTCTCCCTGAAAATGTTTTTCTTTCAGTTTCATTGAAAGCCTCATGTGGTACTGGAAAGACATTGTCCTCGGTGGTCATGCAAATGGGAATGCAAACTTCACGATATGATGCATCCGCCACTGCACGGGGCGGCCGGCCCTTGTGTGCGGCTGTACGTTGGACAGAATACCTAACTGCAGTCTAATTCGTACAAGGATGGTTTGGTTCGAACCTGTATTGGTCCGGATCGAAGTGGTTTGGTTCGGTTTGACTAGGGGTGCTGAGCCACGTAAAATCGAACCAAGACTCTGAACCAGTCTACTCAAATGTGTTGATTCGACTCATACCCAAGGAAGTTCGAGTACACGGGGCGAACCCAGCAAACCTAGGTATGTTCGACCTGAACGGAACCAGTTCGGTACGAGTAGGGGTCAGCTTCGGTCCGAACTTGTTTGACTTCGGCACTTGCTCAACCCTAGATGTAGGGGCTGGCAAACTTCTGAGTCACCTCAGAAGCCAGACCATCTTGAGTGTGGACGTATGTAGGGCAGCACGCTTCTTGCAATTGCCAGGCTGAATCCCAGCTGCGGCTTTCCTGCCCTGCTAGCATGAGCTGCGGCTTTCTGGGCGCCGCTTTAAAAGCAACCACACCACATTGCTTTCAGGTGCCTTGTTCTTCCCTCACTTCATGCATGTCTGTCTGTCTCTCTCCCATCCACCGCTCTCTCTCCCTGCCATGCATTGCTCTCACTCTCCCATGCACCTTCATCACGGCATGGCAGGGTGGTGCCGTTGAAGCGGTTGGAGGAGGAGAGGCAGCAGCAGCGCAAGGAGGCGGCAGAGGAGGCATTCGTGGAGATGCTCAAGGAGTACCGCGGCAAGCGCTACATCGCCCTCTCCTCCCGCTGGTCCAAGGTGACTCTCCTCTCCTTCCACTCGCTTGTGAAAGGTCGCGTCTTTGAAAAAAAAAACCAAAGGGAATTGGTGTTTCACTGTAGCATACTTCTGCAGCGTTCACATTGCATATGCGTTCACATGGCTAGTTGCTGCCTGCTGAACAAACATATTCGGTTGGGGTTGGGATTTCTTAGAAGTGATTTCAAAGGTGAGTCTAATATAGCTTGCTCAACAAACATGGTGCATATTAGATTTGATTTCTTACGATGAAAGTTCCAGAGCAAGCAAATGAAAATGATTCACATGTTGAAAGTTATTCAGCAGGTGTAGGAATTGCGTTCGTAAGCTAGGCTGTGCATGATGCATGCGTGGTGGCATGTGTATGGCAAGTGCAGCAGGCTGAAGGACAACCACACATGTTGGGATGCCCAGAGTCCTGATGGTTGTGCTGACTGCATACATTGGGTAAACACTTCTGCCAGTGCCAGTGTTAATGCTCGTACGAGTGTCAGTGCTGGTGCTGCTAGTGCAAGTATTACCAGTGATTCAATCTTGGCGCATAGCATGCCTTTTCGAACGTGAACCACAACATACTTCTCTTGCTCTGCGGTCTCTAGCCTCGTCTCTGTGATGTGCACACCTGTGTCCGTGCCCTTCCCACGTTTCCCATCTGCAGCAGCCACAGCAAGCACTGGACTGGAAGCAGATGAAGCACAGCAAGCACGGCAAGCAGGGTGCAGCAGTGGCGCCTGAGAAGGATCACCTTTTCCCCGTCCGCCACTCAAGCCCACATGCGCTTGTCACCCCCTCTCTCTTCCCCCCCCTCACCCCCTCGCAGGTGCGGGAGGAGTTGAAGGAGGATGAGCGGTACAGTGCGGTGGAGCACTGGGAGGACCGTGAGCGGCTGTTTGACACCTTCATGGACGGGCTGCAGCGCGAGGAGGAGGAGAAGGAGCGCGAGGCGCGCAGGCGCTGGGAGGAGGAGGTGAGTGGCGTTGGGCGGGAGAAGATATTATGCTGCTGTGCTTGCTGCCTCCGTGCTGCTCGCTCTATAGCTTACTTTTTTGCCTTGGAGGCTACGAGTGGTTGTCTTGGTGAAGGGAGTGATTCAAGGAAAGGAATGCGTTGTGTTCTTGTCTGTGGTGGCTGCAGGAGCGGAAGCGCGAGCAGGAGCGCGAGGAGAAGAGGCTGCGGCAGCGCGAGGAGGAGAAGAAGGAGAGGGAGCGGGCGCGTGTGCGGCGGAGGGAGGCCAAGGAGGACTTTGAAGACCTGCTGAGGCGCGAGATACAGACGCCCAATGTATGGCCGAGGGGAAGGAAGAGGGGGGAAAGAGGGGAACAGCGGGAGAGAGCGAGGAAAGGTGGGGTTGGTGGGGGAAGGGATGATTCCAACCATTCTGCATGAAGCAATCGATTTCTTCTGGGGCTTCCCCTTGGTGTGCCGATCGCCCACTGCTACTCCCTCTCCTCGCCTGCTCCCAGCTCCCGCCCGCCCCCTGGGTGCGGCAATCCTGCATACCACCTCCATGCTCCTTGTTCACTGCTTCTCCCCACCTCTCCCTCGCCCACCCGCCCCCTGGGTGGAGGCAGATATCGTGGATAGACGCGCGGGAGAAGTTGGAGGAGGACGAGGCGTCGTGCTATTGGAACAAGGAGCTCACCAGCCGTGACCGCCAGGACCTCTTCTACGAACACATGGCCCGCCTCATCAAAGTAGGTCAAACGCGCACCCAGGTGGACGCATCAAGGTGGGAGGGGCATGTTGAACGCCCGAACTGATCAAACCCCTAATGGGGAGTGATCTGACCGCGCCCTCATCTTTTTCTCCGGTTCCGAATGGTCCGAGTCCTACCCTCCCCAACCCAGGGGTCAATGACGCCGCCTCGCATAGCGCAGAGGGGTGGCCACCTAACCGTGAGCATCAGCAGGATTCATCCCTTTCCTTCATCCACTCTTCCCCATTTGTCCCCCTTCGCTCTCCCGCGTCCCACTCATTCCACCTCACCCCCCCTCATCCCCTTCCATTCCCACCCCCCGCTCCCCTCTTTTCCCCCCTCCTCCCCCCCTCTTCTCTCCCCCCAACAGCGCGTGCAGCGAGAGTTCCGCGAGTTACTGGAGGAGGAGCTGTCAGTGGCCGCCATCTCCGAGGCTCGTGAGGACGGGCTGCGACTCGCCTCCTCCTGGCCCGATGCTAAGTCCGTGCTTCGGCACCAGGATCGGTACCGCGACCTGGTTCGGCACGAGCGGGAGGAGCTGTGGCGCGAGCATGTGAGGAGCCTGGAGGGGGAATTGAGGGAGGCTGGGGTGATTGATGAGGAGGGGAAGGAGGTTGATGTTGCTGCTGTGAAGAGGGATCGGAGGCGGAGGAGGAGGAGGAGGAGGGAGAGGGAAGAGGAGGATGAGGAGGAGGAGGAGAAGAGAGGAGGTGGGGAGAAGGGAGAGGATAAGGAGGAGAAGGGAGAAGGGAGGGCTTTGGGAGAGAGTGGTGAGGAGATGAGAGAGGAGGAAAGGAGGGATGGGGATGATGGGAAGGCTGATGGAGGAGGGAAGATTGAAGGGGCAGGGGTGGATGAGAAAACGATGGAGGAGGTGGATAGGGGAGAATGGGATGGCATGCATTTGGAAGAGAAGGAGGAGGAGGAGGAAGAGACGGAGAGGGAGAAGGAAGAGGAAGAGGAGAAGGAGAAGAAGAAGAAAAGGAAGAGAATGTTGACAGGAAGAGTGAATTGGGAAGCAATGCAATCGGGGGCGAAGGAGAGGCTCAGGTGGCGCATGGTGTGGAGGCCGGGAGGCGAGGAGAGGAGCGCGGAGAGGATGGGGTGGGCGGCGGTAGGGGAGATGCGAACAGGGAAGGGAGTGAGAAGGAGAAGTGGGAGGATGAAGTGAGGGACGAGGACGGGGTGACAGGCGGGGGAATGGCTGGGGAGCTGGGGAAAGAAATGGGAGGGGAAAGTTCAGGTAGGGAGGGAGAACGAGGGGAGGACGAAGAGGAGGAGAAGAGCAAGATGTTTGAGGGAAGGGAGAAGGAGAGGGGAAGGGAGAAGGAGAGGGGAGGGAAGAAGAAGAGGGGTGAAGACGGAGATGAGGAGGGGGATGACGAGGAGGGGTGGGATAAGGAGCACAAGCACAAGCACAGACACAGGGAGAAGCGAGAGGAAAGGCGCGCGGAAAAGGAGAGGGAGAAAGAGAAGGAGAGGGAGAGGGAGAAGGAGAGGAAGAAGGAGAAGGAGAGGGAGAAGGAGAGGGAGAAGGAGAGGGAGAAGGAGAGGGAGAAGGAGAGGGAGAAGGAGAGGAAGAAGGAGAAGGAGAGAGAGAAAGAAAGGAAGAAGGAAAGGGAGAAGGAAAAGGAGAGGGAGAAGGAAAAAGAGAGGGAGAGGGAGAGGGAGAGAGAGAGGGAGAGGGAGAAGGAGAAGGAGAAGGAGAAGGAGAGGGAGAGGGAGAAGGAGAGGGAGAGGGAGAGGGAGAGGGAGAGGGAGAGGGAGAGGGAGAAAGAGAGGGAGAAGGAGAGGAAGAGGGAGAAGGAGAGGGAGAGGGAGAAAGAGAAAGAGAAGAAGAGGAATAAAGGACGAGATGATGGGAGGAATGAAAAACGCCGGCACCGGCGAAGGGAGGATAGCGAGGAGAGTGGAAGGGAGGAGGAAGAGGAGAAGGATGGGAGGGAGGAGACGGATGAGAAGGCAAAACGGAGAAGGAGACATGGGCATGAGCACAAGCATAAGCGTGAGGAGCGTGAACGGGAGGACGAGAAGGAAGAAGGGAAGAAGGAGAAGAGGCGTGAGAGGGAGAAGAAACGAGAAGGGCGAAGAGAGCATGATTCTGACGAGGAAAGGGAGGAGGGGAGGCGGACGAAGCGACGTGGTAAGGATGGTGAGGAGGAGGATGGGGAGAGAAAGCGAGGGAGAGAAAAGGAAGGAGAGGGAGGGGAGGGATGAGAGGAAGAAGGGAGGGGAGAGGAGGCAGAGTAGTGATGAGGAAGGGAAGGAGGAGAGGAAGGAGAGGCACAGAGGTGAGGTGAAGAAGGAGGATCGTGGGGGCCGGAAGAGGGAAAGAGATTATTCGGATAGAGAGAGTGATGATGATGGCAGTGTGGAGAGGGCGAGGAGAAGGGGCGGCAGGGAAACGAGGAGGAAGGATGACAAGAGAGATAGGCGGGGAGGCGATGAGCGGGATAGGAGGGGAGGAAACGAGAGGGATGATTCTTATGATGACAGGAAGAGGGGACGGAGGGAGGGGAGTGATGGGGAGAGCGATGGTGGAGAGAAGCGGCGTGGTAAAGGAAGGCACAGGGATGGGGATAGGGACAGCGACAGGGGCATAAGGCATGGCGATCGGAGGGATGAAGAGCGGAATAAGGGTAAACGGATGGAGAAGGTGAGAGGAGGCGTGTCAGATGATGATGAGAGTGTTGGAGAGAAGAGAGGGATGGATCGGGAGGAGGAGAGGAGAGGCAAGCACAGAGATGGGAGGGACGGCAGGGGAGGTGAGAAGGAAGAGTCTCGAAACACGGGGAGAGGGGTGCAGACTGCAGAGAAGAAAGGAAAGATGGAGAAAGGGAGGGAAGAGAGCGGAGAGGATGAGAAGAGGAAGCAAAGGGAAGGATCTGATTTAAGTGGAGGAGATTCAGAAAAGGGGAGTGGGGGTGGTGAGAGGGGTGGAAGAAGGAGGTTGCAGGGAAGTGGCAGAGTGAGTGACGAGGATGAAGATGAGAGGAGGATGAAGGAGAGGAGGAGAAGGAATGCGGAAGGAAAGGGACGGAAGCGAGGGAGGGGTGATAGCCAGTCAGATGATAGCGAGGAGGAGAGGAGGAGGAAAGGCAGGAGGGATGAAAGTGACAAGGAGAGAGGGACGCCGAAGGCAAGAGGAAGGGAGGAGGAAGAAGAATCCGCAAAAGAAAGGGCTGCTGCTCTCCGCTATGGGCCTGATACCCCTGAGAGCTCTCGTGGTGCTGAGAGCGATAGAGAGGAGAAGAAGAGCTATGGGGAGGCGAGGAAGAGTGATGGGAAAGGGAGACAAGAGGCAAGAGGCAAGAGAGAAAGGACCTTGAGCAGTGAAAGGAGTGAGGACTCGGAGGGGGCGGTTGCAGTGAGAAGGGCGAGTGAGGAGAGGGGAGAGAAGAATGAAAAGATTGAGGATGAGAGTGAGGGGCGAGATGCTTCTAGGAAGGGGGCTGAGAGTGGGAGTAGGAGTGGGGAGGAGAAGAGCGACCGAGAGGAGCAGAGGGAAAGGAAGGGGTGGAGGAACGAGAGCGAGGAGAGGGAGCAGTGGGTTAGGAGGAAGGAGAAGTCGGATGGGAGCAGCAGTGAGGGAGACGAAGGGAGGAGCATGAGGAAGAGTGAGGACAGGCAGGTGGAGAAGGGGAGAGGTGGAAGGAAGGAAGGGAGGGATAGAAAGGAAGAAAGGGAGAGGAGCAGGAGTAGGGGCAGCAGTAGGGGCAGAAGCAGGAGCAGAAGCAGGAGCAGGAGCAGAAGCAGGAGCAGGAGCAGGAGCAGGAACAGGAGCAGGAGCAGGAGCAGGAGCAACGAGAGAAAAGGCAGGAGGATGAGAGATAGCGATGTGGAGGAGGAGAGCTCAAAGAAGCATGAGAGGAGGCGGGAGGGCAAGAGCAGTGAGAAGAAGAAGCGGGGTAGCCAGTCAGGCGAGAAGGCGAGGCGGCAGGTGAAGGAGGAGAGTGGAAGCGAGAGGAGCGGACGTGTGGAGAGCGAGAGGGATCACAGTGATGGGGATGAGGGGAAGGAGGTTAGCAGGAGGTCTGCTAAGAAGAGCAGTAGGAGACAGGAGAGGGATAGACGTGAGAGGGAAGGGAGTGTTGGCAGCAGTGACGGCAGCAGGGGGAGTGGAAGGGAGAGGTATAAGGAAAGGAGCAACGGTAAAGCTGGTTCTAGTAAGCGGGGACGTGAGAGGGGCAAGGAGAAGAAGGGAAGCGAGAGTGAGAGTGACGGGGATAGGCGCAGGGAGAGGGAGAAGCGCAGACACAGTGGGGGTAAGCACAGGCGTGGGAGCGATGAGAATGATAGCGAATCGGAGAGGAGAAGCGGAGGGACAGAGGGAAGGGAGAGGAGGGGTGGAGGAGGGAAGAGGAGGCATGAGGAGAGGGAGAGGGAGAGGGACAGGAAGAGTACTGGGAGGGGCAGGAGAGTTGTGGAGAGGGGGAGTGATAGTGAACGGCACAGTGCGAGTGAGAGTGGAAGTGAGTGAGAGACAGAGCAAGTAAGAGTGGCGATGATTGAGGGACGGTGCATTTGAGTTGGAGTTAGTGAGAGAGAGTGCGTACGGTAAGAGTGGGAGTGTGTGAGAGTGCAAGAAGAGCGAGCGCAACTTAAGAGACAATGTGAATGAGAATGGGAATCGGTGAGACAGTGCGAGTAAGAGTGGGAAAAAGGGAGACAGTAAGAGTGGAAGTGAGTGAAAGTGTGCGAGTAAGTGTGGACTGATGGGAGAGACGGTGCAACAAAGAGTGGGAATGAGTGGGAGATGGTGCGAAGTGGGAGTGGGTGCCTGAAGTGAGTAGAGTAGGAGTGAGTCAGGTACAGTGCTCCTAAGGGTGGGATTGAGTGAAGTGCAGTGAGAATGGGGGTTGGAGGAGGGAGTGGGGGGTGACAGCACAGTGGGAGGCGGTAGTGGAAGCAGCAGATGAGGCGAGAATGCAAGGCTGATGCAATGCAAGGCTGATGCAATGCAAGGTGGATACAAGGCAAGTAGGGGAGAGCTGTAGGCTCTCCCTTGTACCTGCAGCTCGCAGATGGACTATTGCAGTTGTGGCGGGAGAAACTGTAGCAATTGTTGGAGCAGCTGTGGCAGGAGTGACTGTGGTGAGAAGCTGGAACAGCTGTGGCACAAGCAGGCGTGACAGCAGTGACAATGGTTGGAAGAGGTGCAGTGGAGCAGCAATGGTTAGAAGAAGAGCGAGGTTGGTATTGGAAGGAGCCTGGTCTGGTGGGCTGGTTTAGAAGGGGGGAAAAAGGGAGGTGAGGAAGCATGTGGATGGAAATTGTTGGGAGGGGGTTGTGAGAAAAGTAGGGGGCTTGCCTCCGCAGAGACTGTATGACTGTTGAGTACTTGTTGTTTTTTGTTGGTGACTGGTTAGATGTTATGAATTTGTGTAGTGCGACGTTGTGTTGGATTAATTGTAGTGAATTGTTGTAGGTTTTTTCTGCTGTGCTGCTGTCACAATCAGCACCATGCTTGATTGCTACAGCCAGGCGGGCTAGCTGCAGCGAGGACTCTTATAGCAAAACGGCCACGTGAAAGGAATAAAAGTGCAGCCATTTCCACGTGCAATGCTTTTGTCGTCTGTTACTCGGGCGCTCAGTCGCAGGTCAGCCACCTTGGGCTATTATGGTAGATGAGGAGCCTAAACTAGCAGCTCCTGTGGTGGTCCTCAAGGCAAGTTATTTGTGCTGACAGCTTATACCGTGTTTGTAACATCAGAGCAGTAATACTGGTAGTCTGATACTGGTGCTGCTTTCATATCAGTGTTGGAAAAGGCTGCACAGATGGAGAATATCAACTCAAGAGGTTTGATAGGAGGCTTATGCATAGCGGTACACTTCATGCTGCAAAGATAATGAGTGTCATCCCTGCAATCATGAGCAGCACGTATGGTAGTCTCTTCCATATGTTCTCCTGCACACGGGCCAATGATCAGAACACGACCATGGGAGGAGCAAGCAGAGGGAGGATGAGCGAATGGCATCCAGCCAGCTGATGTGCAGCAAAACAGCCATGCGTGCAGCCATGCATGCAGCCATGCGTGCAGCCAAGTAAGCAGCCATGCGCAACAATTGGCGAGGAACATACATTATCAAGGAAGGAATGTATGTTCAAGAGCTAGAGGTTTGAGGGTTACCTTGAAGAGGAAGTAGCCAACAAACATGGAGATAAGAATGTTGCTGCGCTTGGCCTGGGGGAGACAAGTCACAGGGTAGGACATGGCAATGTCATAGTAAGGAAGAAGAGGGATCAGTTTGACAGGTGCCGTGGATGTGAGGTGGTTGGGCAACAGCAACTTGACTCGCTGCCAGGAGAAAATCGGAGGGGAGGGTAGGAAGGGGAGAGGGGACTCACAGCGACGGAGTAGGAGACGAGGAGCCAGTGCAGGCTCTGCAGGTAGAAGACAATGGCTGTGATCTCACACGCTGATATGCCCGCCAACAACGGGAAGTGCTGCAGCAGCAGGGGGAACGCCGAGGGCCTGGGGGAAGGGGGGGAAACGGGAGAAGCGGGGAGGGAGGAAGTGGAGACACGGGGGAAGAAGTCTCAGGTTGTGCAATGCCTTGTTGACTGCAACGCAAGCACCTAGTTACACAAGGCAAGGGTGAAAGCGCATGTGGTGCCAGCAAGAGGCACACCTGTGGCGGCTGTAGCGCACCTGTGGCGGCTGTAGCGCACCTGTGGCGGCTGTAGCGCACCTGGTGGCGGCGAGGTAGAGCACGGGCGGCACGGCCATGAAGAGGCGCTGCAGGCCCGCAAACACCACCACTGACGGCGAGTGGTGCACGCCCAGCTTGTCACACCTGTGGGGGCAGGGGGAGGGGCAACAAGGTGGGTGGGGCAAGGAGGGGGCAGTAAGGGGAAGCAGCAGGGAGGGAAGGGAGTGTGAAGGGCGTGATGACAAGAACACGTGTGAATGATGAGCTGAACGATGGTGAGTGAGGAACTGAGGGAGCAGGGGGGCAGTGGGGTGGGGCCCATACCCATTGGTGAAGCTGAGCAGCACGGCGCACCCCATCATGAGCAGCGGCCCCTCGTGGCGCTTCTGTGCGCCCACCCACCTCAGCGCGCCCTTCACCACCACCCACGGCACCCGCACCACTCGCAATGCCACTCGCATTGGTGCCCTCGCCCATGCAGTTACCACCACTCGTAACCGCTTCAGCGGCCCGTGCAGATACTGCCAGACAACGCCGGCCCGCTTTCTGATTCACACAGAGCGGTGTGGGGAGTGAAAGGGAGAGAGACGGAAAAACTGAGCGGAAAGGGTGTTATAACAGGAATTTGAGTGAGAGGGGCACAAGGGAGAGAAAGTGGGAAAGAGAGGCTCATTACATCTCATGGCTACTCCCTCGATCACTGGCTCGCTCGCTCACTGACTCACCCCAACGGGGAGAGCACAGCGCCCAGCAGCAGGCGCACACGAGCAGTCCTCGATGCAACCACCTTCACCCACCCCCTCCCCCCCGCCTCCACATCGCGCTCGTCCTTCCCCCCCACCACCGCCCCCCACACCCGCTGCAGCAGGACCAGCAACCAAGCGCCCATCCACCCGCCCCTCCGCCTGCCACTTCTCGTTCGCCACACCCCTCCTGCTGACGATGGCGTTGCTCCTTGCTGTGCTGTCGCCTCCTGTTGCTGTCTCACACTCTCCCTCTTCCCCCCCTTGCCCTCCCCTACGCCCTGCTCCCCTTCACCCACCACCTCCCCTGCTTCTCCTCTTGCCCCATCTCCCCTTGATATAGCTCGTCCTCCTGACGTGGCAGGGCTGGATTGGGCGGATCCATGCTCCTGGGGATGGTGAGCCGAACCTAGCCCGATTCCCAAGCCAGTGCCGAACCTGCCTCTCGAGGCTCGGGAGTAGAACCCTCTTCCGCCCCCGAACCCACCGCCTGCCACAATTTCACCGCTGCTAGAACCTTCAGCGAAACTTCTTTGTCTGCTCTCTCCTGCTCTCTCGCCTGCCAAAGTGGAATTCTTCCCTCCCCCAGCTGTCACCTCCTCTCTTTCCTCTTCTCCCTCCACGTTTCCCGCTCTCCCTTCTGCCCTTAACCCACTCCCCGAGTGTCTTTCACTCACTACCCGTTCGATTCGCTGCCCGAAGCTCAAATCCAATGCTATGTCCGAACCAAGCACCAAGTCAGCCTCGGTACGCCGGTCTGGAGAATCCATACCTGCATCCGAAGCTATCTCAAAAGCAGAGTCAGAGCTATTCCTTACGTCAGCAGCACCACCTGAAGGGCTTTCAGTTATGTCAGTTTCGCCCTGAATTCCGGGTTGGGTGTTTCCTGTCAAACGTCTAGCTACAGTGCGGTGGCTTGGAGGTGCGGAAAAAGGAACGAGTTGATTTCCCCTCAAAATTGACCTAGGTTGTGCGGGGATGGGGGTCAAAGGGGACGATGGTTCAGCCCGAACCTGTGAGCCAGGTTTGGCAGAGTCAGTTGGAGTAATCCTATCTTCATCATCAGCGTCGACACTGTCAGTAGCTTTTATTGTACCGGAGGCCCCGATTCTATCACCAAGAGCCTCGATTTCGTTAGAAGAGATCCCGCTACTAGCAGCAGCAACGGCATATCGAGGGCTGCTGGCTCGACTGTTAGATCTGCTGGGGCCGCGACTGCCGCTGCTCGCGCTGCTCTGTAACGCTAGGAGGTAACCACCGGTCGTTACAACTACGACGCCTATCACGCCTTGTACGCTCGGGACTTCACCCAGGAGAAGAAACGACGTTACGAGTAAGAGCACGGGTACGAACGCGAGGAACGGAACAGTCGTGGATATCGGTGCCACGTGTAACGCGCGCTGGTACATGACGCCAGCTAGGATCTTCGCTGCTGAGCTGGCAACGAGAATCTGCAGGAGCTTCCACGTCACGAAGCGCAGGTCGGTGACGAGGCGGAACGCGAGGATGAAGGAGGAGAGGAAGAGAGCATCGAGAATGCCGACGAGCGTCACGAGCTCCGCGGACGAGAGCGTCTGCGACGCGTACTTGCGCGTCGCGTCGATGCCGCTGTGGCCGAGGGCGGCGGCGGCAGCGCAGGCGAAGCCGTGCCATTTGACCATCGGACGGCTGACGGCCGGCGGACGGAGACACGCGCTACGGTGGACGGACGTCGCTGGCTAACCACGATGCGCACGTTGCGGGGAGAGGAAGGAGCGGAAGCGAGTGTGAAGATTGACAGCGGGTGGGATGCGGAAAGAAATTAGTCGGTTGACTTTGACATTGCGCGCCAACAGTGATCGGGTCGCAACTGCCAGTAGTGCGAACGGTTCACGGAGACCCGATCTCCGTGGCGGAGTCGAAACAGGTTGGGTACTGGCTGGGAACTGATTTTCTCTGGGCCGCGAGATGTAACCTGATCCTGTAGGTGTAATACGAGTCGAACAAAGCACGCCCTCGTTTCCATTCAATCCAGTTGCCGCCACCAAGCCCCTGGCCTCAAATCATTTCACCCGCCTGGCACTGCCCTGATTCATCTTCAGCAACTCGGATCCACCCAACCAGCCATTTTGGTTCGGAGCGGCCCCTCCCTCCCTCCCGTGTCCTCGCGCCTCGCATTCGGTATCCGTCGTCTGCGCGTCGCTTAGCTTCGTCCCCGACCCGCCATGGATCCGTTCTCCCGCTGCAGCCGAGCGCGCCCGGCGCCGTTGCTGCGCGCGGCGGTGGTGCTGCAGGCGGCGGTGGCGCTCATCGGCGCGCTTATGGTCTTCCCCGTGCTCTCCGACGCCGCCTCCGTCGTCGACGTCTACAGAATGATCCAGGTCCGTCGGATCCGCCATCGCCCGTATCGTGAACGGTCTGAATTCCAATCCGAGTTCGCTTCCCAGCCGTCTAGATCTACCGATGCGCGGTGTAGTAAACGTATGCGAGCACAGTCCCAAGGGGGTTGCTTTCGCTCCTTCTTGGCAACGTCGATGTCATCGCTGCGAGCCCAGAAACCGTGCGATCCGATTGGCTGGAGCATGCGAGGTAGAGGGCTTTGTAAGACTCGGACTCTCAAAGCAGCGCGGGTGCGCAGAGTGGCACCAAACAGAGAGAAGCCGCTAGTTTTTGCCGCAGTGTGGTGCGATGCGGTGCAATCTGAGACAATGCATATCGTATCAGATCTAGAAGCTTCTGGTGGGAATTCCTAGGCTCAGTGCTCCAAAGCTAGATCGGCGTGGATAGTGCAGGAACGCGCGATTCGCGGCTAAGCCCCTCAGGGTATTGGACCGCGCGATGGACCAGGGAGGGCGCCTTCTTAGGCGGTGGCGGCGGGGCGAGTCTTGCAAAAGAGCGACGACAGATGGACGTGTGGGCTCAAATCCCGGAGGCCAATGCAAACGGGACGCCGCGTAACGTCACGAGCCATGCCTCTCTCCCTCCCTGACTTGCCTCCCCGCCTCCGCGCCTCCCCCTCTTCCCTGTCCGCGACCCGTGTCGTCTCATCGCAGTACGATCTGGGCGGTGCGCCGTTCGGGTCGCGCAAGGCGTCGTTCAGCCTGTACGCGTCGTCGGGGCTGACCACGTCAGCAGCGTCGGAGGCGGATCTGATGCGAGCCGTGATCGTGATGCCGATCCAACGGATCAACTTCACCCTCCTCGATGGTGAGAGTTCGAAGAGCGTGCTTGCACATGTGACATGCCACATGAGAGCATGCAGAAGCAGGTCGCATGCTGCGGCATTAGTCTGCTCGCACTTATCACCCATGCCTCGACCGTCTCTCCCTCACTCCCTCCCCTCCACCTCCCCTTCATGCCCCCTTCCTCTCAACCCCTTCATTCCCCCTCACTGCCTTCCCCCCCGCCACGTCATCAGAGGTGGTGGCGGGATCGCGCAAGGTGGGAGGCCTGCTCTTCATCCTGCCACGTCACTTCAGCTCCTCGCTGCCAGATAGCGGTCAGGGAGAGGACGACGATGCGGAAGATGAGGCTAGCAGGGCGGGGGCAGTAGGAGAGGGCGCGGGGGAGGTGAAGGAGCATGTGGAGGTGGTGGCGCGGCTGGAGGAGCGGCTGCTGGAGGCCAACATTCCGGTGAGTGCGTGAGTGAGTGAGTGGTGCCGCCTGCACCATACCATGCTGACACTTGTTGTCGGCTCTGTTCTGAGTTCTTACATAATTCAGAATTTGGCTTCATATCGCGTGAATGGCGGCCTTGGGTGCAATTGATAATCCTCAACATCTCCTCCCCGCCCACCCTTCCCTCCTCTTCCCCCTTCTCCACCTTCCCATTCGAAGGTGCCTGTGTATTTTGCTGTTGACAATGCTGAGCTGTCAAAGCTGGCGGCTGACGTGGAGAGCAATGATAGGGCGGGCAAGCCAGCATCGGCCACCAATGGCGGGTGAGCACTGCGCCATGGAATGGAATGCCGCTCTCTCTGTTTGTCAATTCCCCCAACCTCATCGCCTCTGTGCGCCAATGGGCTTCCGATGATCGCTCCACCGCACTCCTCTCCACTCATTTCACACCATACTCTTCCCTCTCTTTCCTTCCGCCCCTTCCCCTCTCCACTCCCTCGCATCCAATCAGCTTCAAGCTGGTGGTGGCAGCAGGCGAGCCGCGCAAGCTGCCGGCCTCCTCGCCCTTACCGGCGTTGGAGGCATGGCTGTACGGCGGCGCAAGCTCACACGCACAGGCGCAGGGCGGGAGGAGGGAGGCGCTGCCCATAGTGGCTGTGGTGGCACCGCTTGACACCTTTGGCCTCGTGCCCGTGAGCCCCCTGCCGCTCTGCCTCTCTGCCTCTGCTCCGTGCCTCCCTACCTCCTCTTAGCGTTGCTCCGCCCCGCCTTCTCCCCCTCTTGCTCCTCCTCCGCGTATCTCTTGCTGCCTCTCGTCTTCGTGCTGCGTCAAGCCTCAACCCTCTCCCCTCCGCCGCCCTGTCATCAACTCCCTTCACCACTGCCACCGTGCTGCTGCTCCGCTCGCCATTCTCTCCCGTTCACCTCTCCTTCCCCAACCCCACTTCCCCTCCTCCAATCCCCTCCACTCTCTCTCCCCAGTCACTAGCAACTGGCCCTGCCAGCAGTGCGAGCGGGGTGGCGGCGGTGCTGCAGGTGCTGCGCCTCTTGTCGCGCCTCTTTGCTCTGCTGCCCTCCGCGCGTCCGCCCTTCCACCTGCTCTTCCTGCTCTCCTCCGGGGGACCCTTCAACTTCGACGGAACTCGGCAGGTGGGCATGGGCGCAGGCAGGCAGGGGGGTGTGCCTTGGGCATTGTGGGACGGAACTTGGCAGGTGGGAGCGAGTATGGGACAGAGGGATGGTGGAAGAAAGAGTGGAGAAAGATCAAGAGCCTGAGTCTGTTTGTCATCCTCCTTCCTTGCCCTCCTCATCACCAACATAACTTTCTCACTCTTATTTCTGGTATAAACTACCTGCTTAACCTCCTCACACCCCCCCTCATTCCACCCTCCCATCGCCCCTCGCTTCTCCCCCTCTAGTGGCTGGCCTCGTTGGACCAGAGTGTGCAGGACCGCCTCGAGTTCGCCATCTGTGTGCGCGCCATTGGTGCAGCGCCAGGGGGTGGGGAGGGGGGCAGCGGGTTGCACCTGCACGTGTCGCGGCCCCTCAAGGACCCCACCATCCGCGCGCTCTTCCACGTGAGTCACCATCCGCGCGCTCTTCCACGTGAGTCACCATCCGCGCGCTCTTCCACGTGAGTCACCATCCGCGCGCTCTTCCACGTGAGTCACCATCCGCGCGCTCTTCCACGTGAGTCACCATCCGCGCGCTCTTCCACGTGAGTCACCATCCGCGCGCTCTTCCACGTGAGTCACCATCCGCGCGCTCTTCCACGTGAGTCACCATCCGCGCGCTCTTCCACGTGAGTCACCATCCGCGCACGTGAGTCACCATCGTGCTCCACCAGTCACCACCATTCCGCCCATCGTGTCCCTTCCTGCACCGTTCTCACCATTGGGTTGTGGCAGCACCTCCCCCTCGTCCCACCTTGCACACAGAGATCATAACATCTCCCACTTGTGTGTGCACTGCTGCCCCTTGCTCCCCTTCCCACCCACCCTCTCCCTGCAGCGCCTGTCTTCTGTCATAGCAGCCGCGGACCCACCTACCTTCCTCACCCTGCTGCACAAGAAGGTGGGCATATCGCACGCTAATGCCGAGCTGACCCTCGTTCCCGTACCATCCACTCCCCCCACCCCACGTGATCTCCCCCCCCCGCAGGGCCTGTCCTCCGCTGCAGCAGCCGTGGACCCACCCACGTCTGTGGCCGTGGTGCACAAGAAGGTGAACATCTCGGACGCCCATGTGCCGTGGCAGCACGAGCTCTTCTCCCGTCGCAAGCTGGTTGCCGCCTCGCTCTCCTCCCTGCCCTCCGCTCCGCGCTTCCTGCGCCACTGGGGCGGACTGGCTGACACCAGGTACTTTGGGGGGATGTGGCGTTGGGGTTTGAGAGATGAGAAGGAAGAAGTTTGCAGGGTGGGAAGGGGCGAGCACGCTGGGATATAAGAACGGTGCACTGAAGTTGGAACGGGACGAGAAGACTTGGCAACCCACCCAAATTGCTTTTCCCTGAAGCGGAGTGTCTGGTATGCATGCTTTTCCAGCTTCTTCCTTGCCTTTTCTTCTAAGTCCTTCTGTCTTCTCCCCCTTCCCTTCATCACCGTCTTATCACTGCGCATGTGTGTCTGAGCGCCTCTGCACCACTGTGCAGGGCATCAGTGGATGAACGTCAGCTGCTGGCTACCACACGCCTCATCGCTGAAACCATTGCTGTGAGAAGCCAACAACCTTCTCGTGCCCCTGCCTATTTGTTCTTGTAGCTACATCCTGTTTCCACCCGTTCCTCTTATCCTGACGCATTTTTCGTGCAGTGTGTCCCCCGCGAACCCTCTTCTCATCTCCCATGTGTGTTTAACCACATCCCTCTCTCTTCTCCAGAGCCACATCTTCAACAGCAGCAGTGCCGACAATGTTAGTAGCAACTTATCTGAGGGAGCGGAAGCAGCCCCGCCGCCCATCGCCTTCTTCCCACCCAACTCCTCGCTCGCTCCAAGCCTCCCCTACCTCTCCCACTGGCTCTCCCTCCTCTCCCACTCGCCACGTGTCGCCCCGCTATTGGCGAAGGACGACCCAATAATTGCCGCCATTCAAGCAGTAAGATCATCTTTCATATCTGGGGCGATCGCCACTGTGGTTCAGTCAAATCGTTTCTCTTGTTGCAGCTTACTTCACCACCCGTGTCACATGGGTGCAACGACTGCTTTCCTCTTTTCTTTTCATTGTGATCCTTCTTTCGCGTCCTAACCTCTCTCATCCCCACTGGTCCATGTACCCATGTGTGCATGTGTCGATATGCCCTTTGTGGCAGGAGCTGGCATTGCATGCGGACAAGGTGGAGGTGAGGAAAGCAGCTTTGGACCCGCACTACACGCTCTACTCCACACCACACGCCCAGATGCACATCTACCAGGTGGGGTGGGGCGGGCCGTGGTAACATGCTGCGTCTGATGTCTGCACCTACCGTGCATCCACCATGGATGCACCATGCCTTGTGCTTGTGCCCCAGTCACCGACCTTGAAGAAAGCTTCTCCAGGCCTTCAGGTCATCGCCATCCTGCTCCACTAACTTGTTGCTCTGTTTCTCTGGGTTCGCCCTCTCCCATGTGTCCTGCTTACAGGTGGCCAGCATCACCTTCGATTTAGTCACATTCCTTGCAGTGGCCATGTACCTCTCCACCCTCTTTGTCATCCTCCATACAGCCACCAAGGTATGCTCGCAGCCGATCACAGCCATGCATACTTGTTTTCCAGCAAACTCACAAGGTTATCGCACCGCACACTCTGTTCACTGACATGAGCCAACCATTGTTACCGTACCATCCCGTACCTGCTCCCCCTCTTGCCCTGCCATTCCCCTCAGGGCTTTGACGACCTGGTGGCTCTCTTCAAGGGCAAGCCCGCCCACCGCAAGGCAAAGCCTTCGTGATTCCTTCACCCCACTCCACCTAGAGCTACCACCCTGCTCTCTTGAGCACTAGGATTTCTGTTCAGTAGAGTAGTTATTGGCTTCACCTGTGAGAGGGAAGTTTTTGTGCAATCATTCCCTCAACCAAGGTTGTTGGTGCACGTAATGCTAGCAGCCGAGATAATGAGCCGCAAATAATTAACTTGGCCAAGGTCCAACACCCACTTTGCAATGACTCCCACTTTGCATTTGTGCACGGGCCAAGGTCCAGCACCCGTGATATTCAGGCTCTGCATGCTTTGGTGATGTACAACACAAAAGCAAGGTCTGTCGATCACAATGCTGCATCCAGGGATTTACCGTAAAAGGGTGGAAGAAACCATGAAGAGAAGTATCAGAGCCAGGTTTCGATCCTGGGACCTGTGGGTTATGGGCCCACCACGCTTCCGCTGCGCCACTCTGATCTGCCGAAAAATTTAGTATTCTTTACATGATAAAATTTACGCAAGATGTCAGAGCCTCTCTACGATGTACCGCCTCCTGCGTGCAAGCTTCGATGCCTGCGTTTATTCCTCCGTCTGCCATCGCTCAGGGAATCCGCAGTGCCAGATGCCATCGATTAGGGTTCTCCCCGCGTTTCCCGCCGTCTACCGCGCGTAACCGTCATTCGAATCTCTGTCCACGTAAATGCACGATCTCAGCAGGTCAAGATTCCGTCCCTTCTGCAGCAGTTCTCGTCGGTTTTCTGTCTGAAACTAGCCAATCAAATTTATTGTCACGCGCCGACGAGCCCAGCGTTGCATGGTTTCGCGAACGCTCCATCATTCGCTAGCACCCTTTTCGCGCGCACGAATGCCTCTCCCTCCTTCATCGCGCACTGTCCTTCGCAACCTACCGCTCTTCAGACCACTCGACGCCGATAAAAGGCGCTCCGTCGTTATTCTTGTAGCATTTCTACTCATCGCCTATCTCGCATTCACGCGCCTCTCGCCCTCCACTTCTCCCGACATTGCCACGTCAGCCATGGACCCTGATCGGCTGCGGGATAAGCCAGGAAACATCAGTTCAGCTCGTGCCACGTCAGCGAAGGTGAATCAGTTTTCCATCTGGGCCATGCCTGAAGAAGGCTCGGCGTTCCACGCCTCAGCTTCGGCAGCCATCTCGAACCTCTCAACCAGGTTTGTCATGTTGAAATATAAAGTACGTTGTTCACTTTGTAGGGATTGGACTGAACACGAAGTATACAATCGAGGATCTGCTCGTAACACCTGCCACGCAGGTTCGGGTGCACGCCGTTTGAGCCGCATGTGACGGTGATTGGAGCGTTTGGGGAGAGGGAGGGGTTGGACGAGCAGGAGGTGGTGAAGCGCATGGAGCGATTAAGTGCGTCCTTAAAGCCATACGACATCCAAGTCATGGAGCTGGCTGCTGGTCAGCTCTTCTTCCAGTGCGTGTATCTCAAGATGCTGCCTTCTAAAGAGGTACGCTCTCTCATGTTGCTCAGACGTGCAAATTTCCAGTTTTTTCTGGAAAGAATGTGTGGCGCTCCTGGTAAGCTTATTTGTTACTGCTAGAGCACACGAGTGCTGCTGAGTTTGCTGGTGCCTTATGGAACATCAATACATCTTGCCTGGAGTACCTTCTCCCTTTCCCGTCCGGACATGGCACATGGTGTGCGTGTTATCAGGTGCTCCATGTGCACAACGAGGCAGTGGAAGTGATGGGCATGGACAGGAATTCCGTTGCAGGTATGGGCATCAACCGGCATGTCACAGTTCCCCACACCACATCAAGAATGTGTCACTCGATTGCCTGCTTGTTGCACTATTATGTATTCCAATCCTCTTAACCGCCTGACTAGCACACAAGTTCCCTCGTATCCTTACATCCCTCCACACACCCCTCTCCGTTACCCCCAACCCCCCCTCTCTCTGTGACCTCGCATTGCGTGTGCAGCGTACATGCCTCACCTCAGCCTCATTTATGGTGATCTCTCAGACGCCCAGAAGCAGGAAGCCAAAGCGGCAGTGGGAGAGTCATTCCCCTCCCTGCTCCCTCCCACCCCCACCTCCCAACCATCCCCTTCCTTCCATGTTTCGTCCCTTGCACTCTACCGCACTGAACCCACCGACCTCACTATGAGTACTTGGGAGAGAATCGCGGTGTTCCCACTCAGTGGTTCGAATTAGAGGTTTGGCAATAAAAAGGTTGTTTTTAGTACTAACTTGTAAGAAGGTAAAGTTTTGAACGTTATGTGCAGCCGTTGCATGTACTGCCTATTTACCCATATTGAAGTGTCCTTTACAGAAGCACTGAATCTTCTCATGCCTGTTCCACGGAATCTGACAGGTGCAGTGCAGTGCCGTGGCGTGCTCTCGTCTTCCAGAGTCACAACCGCCCGCGGGAAGGTTCCCGAAGTCTCGTTACGGGGACATTCTAGAACGGGAATGGCCTAGCGAATTCCTCACGATGCGTTACTTGCTGTCGAACTGATGCCGCATACCTTCGCTGCGGAGTATTCTGCCTTCGCGGGAAAACAGTACCCAAAATTCACGACGTTCGCGAAGGCACTGACAAACCTCTGTTGGATCACATGTTGGGCTGTTATGAAAGCAAATCTCTTTCACCTCTTCTAGCTGCTTCTTCAGGATCTGTGACTGCTATTGTCCTGCCACGTTGCTCCTTGACTAGCAGTTAATTTCGTTCTTCCTTGTTTGATCTCTTGTTTTCCGACTTCTGCCGAGACCTAGCCTTCAATTTCGGCAGAGCACCATGAGCGTGGTGGGCTTCGATGTGGGGAATGAGAGGGGCGTGGTAGGCATTGCGCGACAACGCGGCATCGACATCGCGCTCAACGAGGAGTCCAATCGTGAGACTCCCAATGTCGTCTGCTTCGGCGAAACTCAGCGATATTTGGGCGTCGCAGGAGCGGCGTCGTACACGATGAACCCTAAGAACACGGTGTCGCAGATCAAGCGCATGATCGGGCGGAAATTCGCGGATCCCGAGTTCCAAAAGGACCTTCCGATGTTCCCGTTCCGCTGCTCCGAAGGCCCGGACGGCGATATTCTCGTGCACGTCATGTACATGAACGAGCCCAGGACGTTCACGCCCACCCAACTTCTCGCCATGGTCTTGAACGGATTAAAAGCGATCGGCGAGAAGGACCTGGGATCGAAGATCACGGATTGCGTGATCGGCATCCCTGTCTACCTCACCGACGCGCAGCGCCGCGCGTATCTCGATGCGGCGACCATCGCGGGGCTGCACCCGCTTCGGCTAATGCACGAGCCGACGGCCACAGCTCTCGCTTACGGAATCTACAAGACGGATCTGTCGGAAACGGAGCCACTCAATATCGCGTTCGTGGACATCGGGCACTCGACGATGCAGGTGTCGATCGTGGCGTTCAAGAAGGGGCAGCTGAAGGTGCTGGCGCACGCGTTCGACCGGTCGCTGGGCGGACGCGACTTCGACGAGGTGCTCTTCAACCACTTCGTGGACGAGTGCGCTAAGAACCACAAGCTCGACATCCGCTCCAACGCGCGCGCCTGCCTCCGCCTGCGCACCGCGTGCGAGAAGCTCAAGAAAGTCCTCAGCGCCAACCCCGAGTCGCCGCTGCACGTGAGTCCGTTGCACAGGTCTTCCTCTCGGTCCTATCTCCTTTTACAGTTTACTCTCCCGTGGTCCATCCCCTTTTCGTCGTGTCCTTTCCCACCACCTCGGCTCTCACGTCTATCAAAACATCTCGTTGGCCCCAATCTCCCTTACCCAAACCCTTTCCGTCCATGCCATCTGTACTCCTTTCCCCTCGCCCCCTTTCCCTTACCTCCGCACTCCTCCCTCCCCCCCTCGTCCTCCCTCCCCCATCCCTCCCGGTGCTGCAGGTGGAGTGTCTGATGGACGAGAAGGACGTGACGGGGTTCTTAAAGCGCGACCAGTTCGAGCAGATGGCTAAGCCCATCCTCGAGCGCGTCAAGGCGCCCTGCGCGCGCGCGCTGCTCGAGTCGGGCATCACCGTCGATCAGATCGCAGCCGTCGAGCTGGTGGGGTCCGGGTCGCGCGTGCCAGCGATCATGAAGATTCTCGCGGAGTTTTTTGGGAAGGAGCCGCGCCGCACGATGAACGCCAGCGAGTGCGTGGCGCGCGGGTGCGCGCTGCAGTGCGCCATGCTCAGCCCCGCCTTCAAAGTCCGCGAGTTCGAGGTGAGTTGTCTTGTTGGGGGTGCTGCGTTGTTTAATGGGTGTAGGGCACGCGGTGTATGATGCACGATACAGGGTGGGTGCGTGCTACGTTCGCTCGTCCGGCCAACGCTCGCCACCATCCCGCCCACCTAAGTTCCCCGTTTCTTCGCTCCATCTCTCTCTCTCTCCTCCCCCCCGTCAACCTCTCCTCCCACCGCGCCCACCTCCGCGCGTCCCCCCACCCCCCGCGCAGGTGCACGACACGTACCCGTTCGCAATCGCACTCTCGTGGAAGCAAGCGAGCGCGGCGGCGTCCGCGGAGGGCGCGGAGGGCGGCGGGGAGGAGGCGGCGGCGCAGCCGAACCAGGTGGTGTTCTCGAAGAACAACCCGCTGCCGAGCTCGAAGCTGCTGACGTTCTACCGCACTGAGGCGTTCACCATCGACGCCTTCTATGCCAATCCCGAGGACCAGACCGTTGGCGCCAACACACGCATCGGCACCTTCACTGTAAGCCCGCCGCGTTGGCACCTTCTCTGTAAGCACGTGGCTCCGCGCACAGGCATGTGTGGTGGGAGCGCTCCGCTCGTCACATGCATACTTTCTGTCAGAACCTTTTTTCCTAGCTTCATTTCGGGTGGATGTTTCATCTCGGGTGTGAAGTACGTCAATTAACCTTGTTACCCCTCACTCTCCACCCCTGTGCGCGGCAGGTGGGTCCGTTTGCACCATCGCGGCCGGACTCGAAGCCGAAGCTGAAGGTGAAGATCCGCCTCAACCTGCACGGCATTCTGTCCGTTGAATCCGCCACGGTGAGTGCCGCCCCGCCCTGCCACGTAGGATGGCGCGGTTGAACAGCTTGAGAAAGGTGCAGAATCTGAAAAGGAAAGGGATAAAGAAACGAAGGGGGGAAACGTGAGGTGTGTGTTTTCATGCACAACGAATAAGGCCATGTGTGTGTTGTAAGTGGAGGATGGCACTGTGAATTGCCGTGTCTCGCTTTGGAGGCGGTGGATCCTCAGCGCCGCCTCCTTTTTTAGCTTATGTTTTAAGTGCCAAGGTAGCGGAGAAACCCCAGCGGAGGCTGAATGCAGATGTGAAGTGCACGTATAGAGAGAAAGACTTCGGCAGAAGCAGAAGGGGGATTTACAGAAGGGTGATTTACAGAATTCTCCAAGGAAGCACTCCTTCGCGGGGTGTGCCTTTTCTTACCACGGCTGCTTCTGTCACCCCGTTCCGTGCCCGTGTGGTGTGATGCCAGTTGTTGGAGGAGGAGGAGGTGGAGGTGCCGGCCAAGAAGGACGCCAAGGAGCCTGCACCAGATGCCGCCGGGGCTCCCATGGACGCCGATGCTGCTGCAGCCGGTGGCGCTGAGGGCGATGCCAAGATGGATGATGCTGCTCAACCAGCCAAGGTACGGCATTTTGCACCACTGCTGCTGAGTGAGTCGTACAGGTGCGTGCTTGTGGCTCCTTCACTCAGCCGCTGGCTTCTTTTCCCCCTTTAACTTTTCTTCTCCTGCACCATCCTGCACCGCACTCCACCACTGTGCAGCCGGAGATGGTGAAGAAGAAGAAGACGAAGAAGACGGACGTGCCGATAGAGGCGCACCTGGTGGGGGGCCTGCCTCCTGCGAAGCTGCAGCAGCTGGTGGAGGAGGAGTTTGCGATGGCGCTGCAGGACCGCGTGATGGAGGAGACCAAGGAGAAGAAGAACGCCGTTGAGAGCTACGTCTACGACATGCGCAACAAGGTCAGCCGTGCTTGGTGTGCTGTGGCGGGGTATGGTGTGGCGGGGCATGGTGGGTGGGGGCATGGCGGAGCATGGTGGGTGGGGGGGATGGCGGGGCATGGGATGGCATGGCATGTGCTAACGAGTTGGTGCATGTATGGCATGCACAACATTGTGGTTGATTCTGGGAAAGGACAAACAGAATGCTTTATATGGCATTTTTTCTTAAACCGGTGGCACTTATGACAACCCGATCTCCCCAACAATGAGAAACCTTGTCTGCATGTCACACCACGTTTCGCTGCTGACACTTCCCATTCGAACCCTCTTCCCTTACCGCCACCTCCCATGCATGTCACCCAGCTGCACGACAAGCTGGCGCCTTACGCAACGGAGGCGGAGAAGGAGCAGCTGCTGGCGAAGCTGCAGGAGACGGAGGACTGGCTGTACGAGGACGGGGAGAGCGAGAGCAAGGGCGTGTACATCAGCAAGCTGGACGAGCTCAAGCGCCTGGGCGACCCCATTGAGGCGCGCCTCAAAGAGGAGGAGGCCCGCCCCGCTGCGCTGCAGTCGCTGCAGTACTGCATTGGAAGCTTCCGGGAGGCTGCGCTGTCCACGGATGCGATGTATGCGCACATCGACCCCAAGGAGAAGGCGCAGGTGGGTGCAGAGGAACAGGGGGATGGATAAGGTTGTTTATGTGGAAAGGCGTTATACAGGCAAGCAAGGTAGATATGTGGTGGCATTTGGGTGCGCGCTCAGTGTGCGGGGTGAGTTGAGGAGAGGAGGGACGTGGTGGGTGATCTCATAGTGAAGCTGGGTTCGTCAGAGGGAGGGTAATGTTCACGGAAGAAGGATGAAATGTTTGGAGTCTATCCAAGTACCAACTCCTTTCCTCTCTCTCGCGTCCTACCACTGTGTGCCGTCTTCTCACGTGCCTGACCCAGGTGGTGGAGGAGTGCAACAAGGCGGAGATGTGGCTGAGGGACATGCTCTTCCAGCAGCAGAAGCTCAGCAAGAAGGACAACCCCGTGCTGCTCGCGGCCGACCTACGCAAGAAGGCAGAGACCCTCGACAGGTGGGCAGAGGAACCGGCATATGGCATCAAGGTCGTTTGGGGTTAGTGTGTGCTTTGTGGCTTTTGCATGATATGTGCTGTTTCAATGACTGGCATCTCTCCATCTGACATGTGGTGTTTTTCTTGGTTCTTTGTGTCTCTCAATGGCAGGTTTTGCAAGCCCATCATGACGAAACCCAAACCAGCTCCCAAGCCTGCTGCAGAGCCCAAGCCCGAGCCTGCTGCTGAGGCGCCAAAGGCAGGCGGCGAGCCGATGGAGACAGAAGGGGCTGCAGCAGAGGGAGCTGCAGGGGCAGGTGGTGAGAAACCTGCTGAGGGCGAGGCCATGCAAACAGAGTAGAGCACGAATTAGACTGTCATATTGTTATGAGCCAGTTTAGGTTCGCTCTTCCCACGTTTGAAGTGGGGCACACAGATTTGCAGTGGGTTTGTTGGTCCGGCACCAGACTCCAGAGTGTTCTGTTAGTGCGTTTTGACTGACCAGTCACCAGGGGCTTGGAGAGGCATCCAACGGCACGATGGAGCTCGTAGCTCGTATTATTTTACCAAGCAACACCATTTGATTAATCCGCATCTGATATTGTGGCCACCTATGAAACATAAATTGCTTTATTCAATCTCCATCTCAACAAAATATGGAACCAAGTACAAAAGCATTGGGCTGTCGCTGGTTCGGCAGTTCGACCTTTATCGGAGCACTTGCGGCTGTTTGAGAATTGCCTTTGCAGACGGCGATCCCAAGGCTCTTCAATCAATTCTACCTCCCAACTATTTCATCCTGCCTATCTGCCTGCACTTCACTTGATCTGCATAGTCTCTTATTCATGGCAGCACCTTGCGTCACATGCGCATCAGTCTAGGATTGTCTGTTCTCGCTGTCGGCATCTCGCGCGCTTGCGGGTCGTCAGAATTCGAGTCGTGGAAGCAGCTGATCGCACTCTTAGCCAATTAACCATTGTCCCGCACGCAGCCCGCCATGTCCTTCTCCATGGATTTCCGCTCGCTTGGGCGAGACCTCGCCCTAGCGTCTCAGAGCGCAGTCGGATCGTCTAAGGACTTTTTGGACCTAGTTAAAGCCATAGGAGAGGCTAAGTCGAAGGCGGAGGAGGATAGGATAATGGCGGGGGAGCTGGAGCTGCTAAAAAAGAAGATTTCTGAGCCGGACGTGCCTAAGAAGCGAATGAAAGAATACATCCTACGTCTCATGTACCTCGAGATCCTCGGTCACGATGCGTCGTTCGGTTACATCCACGCCGTGAAGATGACACACGACGACAACCTCTTGTTGAAACGCACGGGTTATCTCGCGTGTACGCTTTTCCTGGACGACTCGCACGATCTGATCATATTGATAGTCAACACGATTCAGAAGGATCTTAAATCCGATAATTACCTCGTCGTATGCGCGGCGTTAGGAGCCGTTTGCAAATTAATCAACGAGGAAACCATTCCGGCGGTCTTGAACCCAATAGTAGACCTCCTTAAACATCCCAAGGAGCTGGTCCGGAAGAAGGCGGTGATGGCGCTGCAACGGTTCCATCAACGGTCGCCTTCCAGCGTGTCGCACGTGACGGAGAAGTTTCGCCAGGCGCTGTGCGACAAGGACCCGAGCGTGATGAGCGCGTCGCTGTGCGGGCTGCACGACCTGATCGCGGCGGACCCCGCGCCGTACCGCAACCTGACGCCGTCGTTCCTGAGCATCCTCAAGCAGGTCGCCGAGGGCCGCCTGCCCAAATCCTTCGACTACCACCGCGTGCCCGCGCCCTTCATCCAGGTACCACCCTCATGGACCATCTCAACGCCGCCCCCTTTATCCAGGTACCGCCTTTATGAACCATTGCTCCAGCTTCCACCAGCCCCCACCGTGCACGCTTCGAGCGACAGCCATTGTACCCCCGATTCCTTGGACGAGTGCAACTGCTGGAATCCGTCGCCTTCGTGTGTCCCTGCTACTGCTGACATCATTACTCCCTTCTCTCCCACACCACTCCCCTTGATCCCCCCGTCGTCTTCCAGATAAAGCTGTTGAAGCTGCTGGCGCTGCTGGGCGCCAACAACCAGGCGGCCAGCGAGCCCATGTACCCCGTCATCGCTGACGTCATCCGGCGCATCAGCGAGTCGCAGCCCAAGGCGGGGACGACGGGGCGGCGGGACGACTCGCAGGTGACAGCTGGCAACGCGATCCTGTACGAGGCGATCCGCACGGTGGCTGCGATTCACCCCAGCGAGCAGCTGCTGGCGTCCTGCGCTGCCATCACCTCCTCCTTCCTCAAGGTCCCCCTCGCTTTCCCTCCCCATCTCAACCCCTTTCTCTTTCCTTGTTCTGTGTGCCTTCACTCCATTCCCTCACCTTCTTATCACACACCTCAATGCGTCCTCATTCCGTGTGAAGCAACAAGCGCACGTTCCAAAGCCCTCTGCCCTCTGACCTCTTCCCACCATTTCTGCACCCCGCTCCTCCCTCGCACTTCCCTTCCGCCATCCCCATCCCCCACGCTCCACCCCGCCCCCTCCCCACTCACTAGCATCACCACCATGCAGAGCAGCGTGCACAACCTGCGGTACATGGGAGTGGAATGCCTGGGTCAGGTCGGCTCTTGAGGCGCCTCAAATCTCACCCCACCCTCTCCCCACTCGCCCATGTCACCCGTGCAGAGCAGCGTGCACAACCTGCGCTACATGGGAGTGGACTGTCTGGCGCAGATAGTGCGCATCAACCCCGAGCTGGCCACGGAGCACCAGATCGCCGTCATTGACTGCCTTGAGGACCCTGACGACTCGCTCAAGCGCAAAACACTCGATCTCCTCTATAAGATGACGGGCCCGGGCAATGTGGAGGTGATAGTGGAGCACGTGCTGCAGTACCTGCGCGGGCTGCGGTCGGGGGATGATGCGCACGCGCATGGGCGCGCTGACCTGGCGGCGAGGATCGTTGAGTTGGCGGAGAGATTTGCACCGTCCAATGAGTGGTTCATCCAGGTGAGGGGGATGAGAGGGATATGGGGGATATGGGGGATGTGGGGGATTGAGTGGGCAATGCGGTGGGAGATGGTGGGAGGCATGTGAGGGGTGGAGTGGGGGAGAGCGAGCCGCTTGGTCCGATAGTCATTTCGTCACCTCCTCATGCCTTCTTACCGATCTGCACCATTCCCCATGTCGCTGTCGGTTCTCCCTCACCTCCTCCCCCTCTTCCTCTTCCCCCGGCTCCTGCTCCCCTCTCTTCCCAATCTCCCCCCCCCTCCTCTGGGCAGACGATGAACAGTGTGTTTGAGGTGGCGGGGGATGTGGTGCGGCCCAAGGTGGCGCATGACCTCATGAGGCTCATCGCTGAGGGGTCAGGGGGCGACAATGACGACGCTGACTCGCGCCTGCGCTCATCCGCCGTGAGTGGCGATGTGGTCTCGCCCTTGCGTGCACCAGTTTAAGCACAGTGTTTCTCTTTGTTCCCCATGCATTATCTAGCTTGCATCCTCCCTATATTCTACTCTCACCTGTGCCTCAACTCCTGCCATGCCAGCCAAACCTTCTTCCATCTGTGTGGGTTAAACTCATCCTATTCCATGCCTTTGCTTCTTTCATTCGCGCTCTTTTCATGTCTGCCCCTCTCCCCTAACCCTCTCCACACGACGAATAGCATGCGAGTGCTTCCACTCATGTTCTATGCATTTTTGCACCCTCCACTGACCATCTTCACATCCCATCCACTCCCTCCCTCCCCCCAACCCCACTCGTGGCCACACCACAGGTGCAATCGTATGTGAAGCTGCTCAAGGAGCCGAACCTGCCCACACTGCTGCTCCAGGTGCCCTCCCTTCTGTCACTCTTTCTTTGATGCAACTCACTGCCTTCATGCTCCTTGGATCCTGTCTTTGCCTCTCCCGCACACGCTCCTTTCCCCGCTCAATTTTTACCTGACCTTGTTGCACGTTTCCCCCTTCGTCCCCCACCTTATTGGTGGCACCTGGCAGGTCATATGCTGGGTGTTGGGGGAGTATGCCACGTCAGACGGCCACATGTCAGCAGATGAAGTCATGGCAAAGCTGTGTGACGTGGCAGAGGGACATGACACTGACGACACTGTGCGGGTGTGTAATGTCTTCCTTGCTTCATCAAACTTACTCTTCTATTCATTAATCACATCCCCTTGGCTTCCTCCCTCTCTGCTGCGGCATGACATGTCGTATCTTTCACAATTAAGGTCTGTTAAGCGATTATGTGACACCAATATTGATGCCCGCGTCTGAGATGCACATGCCTCTCACTGCCCTACCTGCTTCTCCCAGGCGTACGTGCTATCAGCCATGGCAAAGGTGGTGGCGTACGAGGCGGCGTGTGGGCGGCAGGCACGGCTGTCGGGGGAGGCGAGGGCGCTGGTGGAGGTGATGGTGGCGGCGCACAGCACGGACGTGCAGCACCGCGCCTACCAGCTGCAGGCGCTGCTCGCCCTGCGCCCCGACACCCTCGCTGCTGTTCTGCCTGTGGACGCCAGCTGTGAAGACATCGAGGTCAGCTGCCACGGATGGGAGGGGAGGGGGTGTGTGATGCCAGGGCGGGTAGGGGCTAGGGGCTGTAACTGCTTGGGGATTTTGCTTTCACGCTTCCTGCGCACTCATGCAAATTAGGAAGGTATGGAATTCAGGAGCTTTTCACCGCCTGCATGCTCATCATCTCCATCCATGCTCCACACCCCCCCCCCCCTTCCTCTTCTGCGCCCACCTGCCCAGATTGACCCAGCACTGCCCTTCCTGGATCAGTACGTGGCGGACTCACTGGCAGCGGGGGCGCGGCCCTACCTGTCCGAGTCAGACCGCCTTAACTTCTCCGTGGGTGCAGATGCCACCTCCCTCGCCTCCTCCCTGCACGACTCCTCCGCATCTGCTGCCGCACGCCATGCGGACCGCTCTCTGCGCTTCGAGGCGTATGAGCAACCCAAGCTACCCTCTGCACCCCTCACTGCCTCGCAGCGCGGCGGCGCTGGTGGCGGTGCGTTTTCCTCCTCTGCTGCCGCCTATCCGTCTGCTAACCCGCCCCCTGCCCTCTCCGCTACTTCGTCTGGAGGGTTCCGGGAGTCGTCCGGTGGGGCCTATGGGGGAGGGGAGGCGAGCAGCGGCGGCGGGGGAGGTGCAACAGATGGAGCGAGACTGAACCTCTCAGGCGTGCAACGGAAGTGGGGCCGCCCTGCTGCCCCCCCTCCGTCTGCTGCTCCTCCTTCTGCCGCTCCTGCAGGACCTTCTGCTGACTCGTTCTCTATCCGCACTGACTCAGCTGCTTCAGCAGCAGGAGCAGGGGGTGCAGGAGCAGGCGCAGCTGCAGGGAGAGGGGGGGATCGGAGAGCGGGTGAGAGTAGTCAAGTGAGTGAGGAGAAGCAGAGGCTAGCAGCGAAGCTGTTTGGGGGCAAGGGGGCAGCAAGTGGCGGTGCAGGCGGCTCATCTAGCCTGGCAGGGACGGGGTCTGAGCCAAGAACGGTGGGGGCAGCAGGGCAGTGGGGAAAACGAGGGTCTGGAGCAGCAGAGGGCGCTGCAGCCGATGCCGCTCCTTCCAGTGCTCCTGCACCCCCTCCTGCTGCGCCTGTTGCTGACCTGCTGCTGATGGATCTCAATGATGACCCTCCACCAGTGAACACAGCATCCATGCTTGACAGCTCAACAGCAGCTCCTGCCATGTCAGCCACTACAGCTGGTACTGCCTCATTGGACCCTTTCAAGGCTCTGGAGGAGCTGACAGTGATGCCAGCTGGTGAACCGCTATTGGCTGAGATCAGCACGAGTAGCAGTTCGTCTGCCAGTATGAGTGCAACCGCCACTGTGTCTCCTGCACCTGCACTCTCTGGTGCGATTGGTGGTGCCGGCAAGTCAGCAAATGGAGCAGCCATTGGTGGGGCAGTGGGCATTGGTGGGCGCACAGCAGTGGGTGCTGCTGCTGGGGCAGGTGCTACAGCCAAGGGCCGTGATGCTGCTGCTCGCAGAGTTGGAGTAGTTACTCCAGAGTCTGGCGCAAACCCTGAACTGTTCAAGGACCTGTTTTGATCAAGAGATGCCAGTGAAGGTTTAGAAGTTTTTTGTTTTTGCCTTCGTACTGTTGTAGGCTCATGATTCAAGAGAACATTCAAGTAAAATAGGCTGGCTTGTGAGTCGCCGAGGCTGAATATGGTTGGGCCATGTGTATCAAGTTACATCTCTTGCTGCTACACTGCCATACTGGTCCTTGTACAAATCTACTGGTGAAATCTACCGTAGCAGTAGCTTGTGGATGATGTTGCTAAATTTCCCAGTTCATACAGAATTGACACAATCATTCAGGTTTGTGCCTACTGTGCACTCCTACCTAGATTTGCTCCGTTGTGCTCACAACAGAAAGATGGCCCTTCCCTAGAGCACTACTGCAACAAGCAGGCCATCAGTGAAAGCACGTACTTTCAGGCTTCCATGAAATTGGACAGACACTACGATGTCTTGACAAATTAATACCGTATCAACAAATAACAAAAGCAGCAGGGGTGTTCCGAGAATTGAACTCGGGACCTCTCGCACCCTAAGCGAGAATCATGCCACTAGACCAAACACCCACGACTTCTCATTTTCATGGCATTTTGTATCCCTAGTCTTTATTAGCAGGTGCTTGTGCTTCTCTTGTGACCAGGCTTTTCTTGATTAACTCCTTAGTTAACGTCAGAGAAGAAACAACTGGCTGCAAGGACTTACGGTCACCACAGGACGAGTGCTTACTGTTGTCGGCGGTGAAACAGCAGGCCCTTCGTCAAGGTTCTCCTTTTGGTTGCAACGTGTGGTAAAGACGCAGTTCGATTTATTATTCTCGCTTTATCCCCCCTGTTGAACTATGTGATGGGCGAAGACACGCACGATCACGCACAACGTGACTACTAATTGTCCGTTCTTGCATCTTCGTTTTCCTAGGGTTAAAAATTCGACTACTAATCAAGGAAATATTATCCGAGACGACTTGCAACGTATGAGTCTCAAGATGTGGAGGAGCAAAGTACAGCTTGGATGGAGGGATGGAGGGGAGGAGGGAGCAAAGAAGAAAGGGAAGGAGGTGAGAGATTGGCCCTGTTCTGTAGGCCCTGGCGGTGGGGGGGCGAGGGGAAATAGGTAGCTTCCCCCTCCTTCGTTTTTTGGTCCGGAACGGCTAACCGTTTTGCAGACGGTGCCGAGCCAGCCATTTCCCCTCCGAACCTGTTCAGGGGAAATGGCTACAGAACAGCCATTTACCCCCGTGGGTTTTTGGCCCATACGAAACTACCGATTTCCCCTCCCCACCTTCCTTCTCTGGCAAAATTCACGCCACTCGCCCCGCCCTTCGAAACCCGCTTTTTCAGGGCGGGGCGAGAGACAAGGGAGGGAGGTACGGGGGGTGGGGACACCCCCCCTCTACCCTCTACGGTCATTCCCTCAGGCTGCTCGTAACCCACACAGAAAAGCACAACCCCATCGACAAAAAAGCTCGCTCTCAACCACCTTGCACTGAAGGTTTGAGATGTGTTGAGATGTGTTGAGAAGGTTGGGAGTTGAGTTTGCAACCTCTTATTTTTACATCGCGGAACCCCCTTATGCACATGTTTACTCCGTTTTTGAGGTTTGGGCGATTCGATGTACCCCTGCCAATGGGGCGCGAGTTGAGCGTGTAAATTCGCCATTTACCTTCTGCAGTTTCCGCCCCCTCTCCCGAAGTTTCGCGCTTCGTTTGTAGCGGTGTGGAGGCGATCTCGGTTGGGAAACTGCGTAGGAAACCTGGTCATTTGCTTTCGCCCCCCTCCTCCCCCCTCGGGCAAATGCCTACAGAACAGAGCCATTGTCACCAAGGTGACCACGTCGCGGAGTGCTTCGAGATCCTCGTGTAACATGCGAGGAAGTCCAGCGTGGCTGCCCTGTCAGCGAAGTAGCTGCCTGCCTAACCTCAGATCAACGTATGCGAATGGTATCTGGGCGTTTGAATCCAAGATGGATGGAAGGATTTTTATTGGTTGTAAACGGAGTTCCTTTCACATGAATGGTTGTGCGCCTGTCCAGCATGCGTCTGTTGCTGACGAAACAGATCTTCAACGTGAGGCTTCTCGATGTTCCACTAGCAAAAGTTACACAGCAATTGGCAGCCTGCAAACCGCCAGACCACTGATTCGTCGGAGAATATTTTTCTTCCTGACCATCCACGTCTAAAATCAATGTAGCATGTCTCGAAAAACGATGTCTTCGTGTCGCAGCACAACCTCGATATTTTCCGCACACCACAATCCGTCGTTCTCCAGACTTTGAGGAGCCCAACACTCGAGTGTCCTCCCCCTCCCTGTCTTCCATCACCATCTCATGGCGTCCCTCTACTCTCCTGATCCTATGGATCTATTCCCAAGGGCCGTGGTGGTCTAGCATCAGTTCACGCAATAATTTGGGAGGAATATCTTTCCAAAAAAATTACTTATCATTGCTTCAGTGTTTGGTCTGATCGGCCTGACGAAACAGCAACTGCTCACTTAGGGTTGTTTCGTGGTACCTGTGTACGTCGACGCTAGGACTCAAGACCTCGGATGCTAGGAACGATGAGTGTTTGTTAGGTGCTATAGACTGACTGCACAGCCAAGCTCAATGGCTGCACTTACTAACAGTACTTCGTTGATTGACAAAGCGGTCGTAGGATCTAAGAAGCTGTCCAACCTTTCCAGATCAATCAGCTCTCGACATAGAGCTCAGCAAGGGTTTCGCCGTGATCAACCAGTGCCAAGTAATGGAGGCGTTAAGCGTAGATCCAGATTCAGTAAAGACCTAACAGTGAAGGCGAGCTTCTCTGGGTCTCGATCCTCGCAAAGGTAAGTGTGGGCTCTGATTTCTGTCTTTTGTAGCCAATGGTCATGCACTAGCTCTCACTGGTCCGATTTCCCGTGACAACTAATCGGGCATTCGCACATGAACCGCAGGTGGCAGAAAGGCGGAGCGCAGTCAGACAACGAGCACTCAAAGCACTTTCTTCGCCAGTGTGCACCCAACCCCCGAGACGTACCCCCACGTAGAGGTCAGTTCCAGAGCACCTCGTAATGTCCCGCGCTTAGACCTACCTTCAGATACGTTGTACGTTTCAAGCACATTCGCGGCTAGCACTATTCTCAATACAAACTCTTCCATTGTATGCGTGTTGTGCAGCTGCGCCGCCTGCTGGCGGCTGGCGGGAGGACACTGGAATAGCCAGTGAAAAGGACTGGGGTATAGATCTGAAGAGCCAACCAGTCAACGAATGCGGCATAAACGAGGATGGCAGCACGTGGTACAGAGAGAGCGGAGAGGACATGGGCGACAATGGCTATCGGTGCCGATGGACCATCATGGGTGGACGACATCCCAACGGCGCGTCCGAATGGAAAGAGACTGTAAGCTTGCAGAGTCGCATCGCGTTTATCTTTAATCTCTGGTGGGCCACGCGTTGTCAAGGTTAAAACCTCGGCAGTCACCTACGACGTTTAAGCGCTGCCGTTCTTATTTCAAGGTCCTGCCCGCGACTTACCTATTTTTCCAATGCGTGTTGTCACCATCTCCTTGATCGGCATGTGACGGGATCGCTGCGGGGCGCAGTGGTGGGAGAAGAGCGATTGGACAGGGTACAAGGAACTTGGCGCGGAGAAGTCGGGCAGAAACGACCAGGGAGATAGCTGGTGGGAGACGTGGCAAGAAGTATACGTGGTGGATAACTGGAGGTAATTTGCCGCGCGCTCTTAGTGCACAGCGCTACCTGATTTGGTGCAGATCCTATCCACCCAACCACCGTTGCCGTTTCGTTTTCGCCGTTTCGTCATTGCCGCTCCCATTTACTCTCTAGTGCCTTCATGACAGTCTCCCGGCCTCACTCGATCCCCCTTCGCTCTTTTCACCCGTTTGCTCTCCCCTGATGATTCGGCGCCTCTGCCAGCGGCATTCCGAGAATAGAAAGAAGCGCGCATAAACAAGCCAAATCAAGACAAGAAAACGTCTGGAATGAGAAATGGTGAGTTGTCTCGAAGGGCGATGTATTTTTGTAGCGTAAAATTGGTCTGCCGCTTTACGCAACGAACGACGACATTTCTGCTTTTCCGTGCGTGCAATGCGTATCACGTGCGGCGCAGATCGCTCATTTCCCTCATCATCGTTTGTTGTGACGCCCTCCCGCGGCGGCAGGTGGGAGAAGTACAACGGCAAGGGGTGGACGGAGAAGGGGTCGCACAAGTACGGGCGGTCCAACGACCAGTCGTGGTGGGAGAAGTGGGGCGAGCAGTACGACGGCCAGGGCATGGTGCTCAAATGGTGAGCACCACAGCCGATTGCGCGCCCACTCACATGTCTTAACAGCCCATGCGAATACACGGCTGCCGGAAGCTTCTTTTCGCGAATGCACAGCCTGGTGTTTGTTAACCAGCCTATACAGGAAACTGAACTGGGACACATGGGAAAAATTGGAGTTTGATGAATTAGATTGCATGAGCACCGTCAATGGAGGGAAAGGCAGGAAGCTTGTAGGGTATATGCTTGTGTGATCGAAGGTGCGTTTCGCCTGGTCTAAAGCCTTCGGCCTCACCACGGCTCCCCCTCTCCGTCCTTCCCCGCTTCCCCCTCTTCTTCCTCCTTCCGCCTCCCACTCTCCCGCTCCTTCCCCTGGCTCAACCCTCCCCAACCCACCCACTGGCATTATCTTGCACTATGCTCGCACCATCAATTCCACTCCATATGTCCAACCTATTCTTGGTGTTCTTGCACCGCTCCTTCACAATTGCTCTGGCGTGACACCTGCGCTCCTGAATGAGCCTGCGCTAGCACGATTATTGGTTACATGAAGCAGTAGCACCCAAGCATGGCCTCTCTCCCATCCATACGTCTGGTGCTCTCATGTGCTCTCGTGCGCCTAATGACCATGCTGTATCTCGCTGTGCTGCACCGCACCGTGTGCAGGACGGACAAGTGGGCGGAGAAGGACGACGGCACCAAGTGGGGCGACAAGTGGGAGGAGCGGTTCACGTCGGGGGTGGGGCACAGACAAGGGGAGACCTGGCACGTTGAGAACTCAGGCTCCCGTAAGTGCATGCCCGCCTGCTTGGGGTCTTCAGCCGCTTAGCGTGTGTGTTGTCCTGCTGCCAGTTGCTTCCCTTACGCGTTGTAAAGACCCCATGAAAGCTTTCGTTGATGACGGTGGTGATGACGCAGTTGAGTTTTTACACAATGCAGCTCTCCAGGCAGCACTCTATCAGCTGTAGTTACGTCCCCTCACGTAACTCACGAGTTCCCTTTTCCTTGTCATGGTGCTCCGTGTGGCTGTGCAGGCTGGTCGAGAACATGGGGCGAGGAGCACTTTGGCGATGGGTAAGCTTGTGTGCATCTTCGTCAGCTTATTGTGTGCTTCATGTGCTCATGTGCCCATGTGTCAGTGACGTATTATGTTCGGTCCAGTACCCAAATCCCATGCTCACCATCATGCTTGGTCCATCCTGGTCGCTCTGAGCTCATGTGTGTCCCTCTCCCCCAATGCGTGCTGCTGGCTGCAGGATGGTGCACAAGTACGGGAGGAGCACGAGTGGTGAACAGTGGGATGTGGTGGTGGCAGAGCCAACATACTACGAGTAAGCACATTCTTCGCACGCATCTACCCATGCATAGGTCAACATCGTGTGCACACATGCAGGTGTCTGGCTGTAGATGTGTGATGTGATGTTGTGTGGCACTCGCTGCTCTTGATGTTTTCTCATTGGAAGTCAATGCGTGGATGTGATGGCGTGCTGTTTATGGCAGGGGGAAGCCACACTATGGGTGGGATGAAGCTGTGGCCAACTCCTCACAACTGCTATCCATTGAGATCAGGGACCGCACAGAACCCAGTGCATTCGGGGATTACGGACGATCGCAAGGCATAAACCCAGCAGTTCAAGACGATTACCCTCACAATGGCAGACCACCCATGTATGACAGTTCCTCGTGAAGGTCCAGTAGACCGGTTTGCCAACACAGTATGTCTTATCAGGTTACCTCCTCCATTGCTCGAGTTTACAGAATGCAGTGGAGTCCAGGTTTAGTTCTCATCTTGAGCCAGCAGTACAATGCAATGGCGATTCTTGGAATTATTTTTATTGGAGAATAACAGGTTAGTCTTGTGCACAAGAGACATTGTAAGGGATATGTTTTCTACAACTGTAGATGGATCTTGGTGAAGTTCCACCTCGTGTATGCGGAGAAACTTCAATGCGATGCCTTCATTCCCCAGACAACATTTCTGCTTCTGTGAAGCTTGATCAAACTCAACCCCACAGCACCACTGAAGCTTGTTGGTCTCGGAGGGCCTTCTGTCGCTCATGACAGCGACGCGATCCTAATCGTAGGACTGAGCGCCATGTTCCGATATCGGCTGCCACGTGGGGACTGGCTGCAGAGTAAGCATCGGCCTCTGCTATACTTGGAGGCGACCTCGGGGTTGTTACTGAGCACAGCGGTCGCCATACCAGAATAGATGTGGAACCGCTTCTTATGCCGCAGTTGCCAAACGCAGATGCTGGACCTTGCTAAATGAACTGAACCAAAGCTCTGGGTCTTGAATTTGGTTCCGCTACTGCGTTTTTCTCGCATCGAACTATTACCTGCTCGATCTTTTCTAGCTTCAGGCTTCTCGGTTTGAGTCTACTTTCGCATGGTAGGATTTATATGGCACAGAGACGAGGCACAGACCATCTTGGAGCTATGCCAGGAAGAACGATACGGCGAATTTCATGTCATTTCCAGATCCTTGTGCCTTGTGTGGTTCTCCTGTCGAGCTGTCTCGCTGAGCATGCTGCTGTTAGCGGAGATTCCATTTCAAATGGTGCAGTCAGAGCAGCAAGAGATTCCATTGAGGCTCAGCTTGACCGCCTCAGCTTGTCTCTTCAGCATCATTCCCCCATGCCAAGCGGCATGTTCGCTACTGACCTTACCATCATGGCACCCAACACTGCCACGTGGAATCTAATCCCCACTCAAGCGCGAGCCAAGCTGATGAAGTACCTGAAGCGCTTTGAATTTAAGTTTTACTTCTCACTCTCAAAGCTACTGGTGGGTGTGGCTAACGTGGGGGAGATGTTCCATGAAAACGAACAGGTGAAGAATCGGCAACACGAGAAGCAGCACACGAGGCGGCACGTTGCAGTATCGCTTGTACGGTATGAAACTGTGATCGTGGATTCACAGGGACGATGGAGACAAACGAGCTTACAGGGCTCTGCCTTGGCTCTCTGGCTGAAAGTTCCGCCACGCTGTAAAGATGCGTACAAGAGAGATTGGAAAGAGAATGTGATGCATGACAAGTGCACAGAAGCAGATGACCTGAGGGACACACATGGCTCATGGCAAGTTGTGCTGGGGGGTTGGACGGCCTACGGTGGTGGTAATGGTGTACTGGAATCCCACATCACAAGCGGAACCACTCGCGGTGGAAGCAGCAGTGCCATGCAACCTGCATCAAACACACTGCTGCTGAGAACAGGCTTCTCAGGTGTGTCGAATGGTAAGGACCAGCCTCGCCCACCCGCAGCACGAGTGAAGGACGTGATTGGGCGTGCTTTGGCGCGGCTGGGGGATGCCCTGGCTGCTGGGGACAGCGCCAGTGCTGCGAGGATCTTCTCCCCGCGAGCCACCATCATGCCACCTGACCAGCCCCAACGACAGTTCCAATTCTCGTTTCAGATCCAGCAGTACCTCGAGGTGCGCCCCTTGTCTGCTGCTGCTTGCTTGTCAGTCTCTCCTGTCCCCCACTGTGTTGTGCCTCTGCTGACATGGCACGTGACAATGGGCAGCCACTGGCGTCACTTCACCTCGGATATAGTTTCCACGTTGAGGAAATTGTGGAGATATTCACACCCAAGGGCATGCTTGATGGAGGCGCAGCCACTGGTGCACTTAGTGATGCGGCCGCCCAGGCGGACAAGGCTCTGAGCAGAGGCCAGTTCAAAGCGATGAATGCGACAGGTATGGCACCGATTAGCTGAATTGTTTTATGCGCCGAATGCAAGCGTGCTCACCACAGTCGTCTGACACTGCATGGGTGCAGGAAGCGCTGTGCGAAGTGGCAAGTTCATCGCGCTGTGGGAGGTGCGCTCTGCAGGCAAGCCCTCCTGGGGTGTGGCACCTGGAGCGAGCGAGGAGGAGCACAGTGGGGGGAGCAATGCACGGAGGGTGGTGATAGAGGAACCTGTGAGCGGCGGTGGTGGATGGCATGACGCTCCGCTTGGACGCCCGCCCCTGCCTGGTGCACGAATAGCCTGGCTCATGTGGACCCGCAACGCCCCCCCTCCTGCTCCTCTCCCGCCTCCGCCTACCCCACACCCCCCCACTCCACCACCTCCAATTCCTCCTCCACAACCCCCTCCATCCCCTCCCTCTTCCCCTCCTCCATCCCCTCCCTCTTCCCCTCCTCCATCCCCTCCCTCTTCCCCTCCTCCATCCCCTCCCTCCCCTCCCCCCCCCTCCCCCCCTCCTCCCCTCCTCCATCCCCCCCCTCTCTCCTCCCCTCCTCCATCCCCTCCCTTCTCCCCTCCTCCATCCCCTCCTTCCTCCCCTCCTCCATCCCCTCCCTCCTCCCCTCCTCCATCCCCTCCCTCCTCCCCTCCTCCATCCCCTCCCTCTTACCCTCCTCCATCCCCTCCCTCCTCCCCTCCTCCATCCCCTCCCTCCTCCCCTCCCCCATCCCCTCCGTCCTCCCATCCCCCATCCCCTCCCTCTCCCCCTCCTCCATCTCCCCCTCCAACTTCCCCTCCCCCCCCCCGACCCCCACCATTCCCTTCTCCTCCTCCTCCTCATCCTCCTCCTCTTCTACTGCCTCCCAGTCCTCCTCCTCCCTCACCTCCACCACCAAGTCACCCTCCCTCTCCCCGCCCTCCTCCTCCTAAACCGCCCCCACCCTCTCCCCATCCTCCTCCCCCTCAACCCCCTCTTCCCCATCCTCCTCCTTCACATCACCCTCCTCCGCCTCCCCAGCCTCGTCACCTTAACCCTCCTCCTCCTCCCTCTCGACCCCCTCCTTCTCCCCTTCCTCCCCTTCCTCCCCATCCTCCTTCCCCTCATCCCCCACCTCCTGCACCCCCATCCCCACCCTCTAAGCCGCCACCATCACCACCACCACCTCATCCATCGCCCTCCCCACCACCACCACCACAGCGCTCCCCTCCCCCCCCACCTGCTTTCCAGCCTCGCCCCCCGCCTCCCCAACCAGCCCCATCTCCACCGCCCCCTCCCCGTGCACCCACAGCACCACCACCCCCTCCTCCTGCACGCAGCAGTGGGGTGGCAGCGGTGCTGCGGGCGAGGCAGCATGTGGTGCACCGCCATGCAGCGCTCGGCCTGCCCTCCCTCGCCTCCCTGCTCTCCCGCCTGCTGCCCGCTCTGCCGGCCTCTCAGGGTCGCACTCACCTGCTGTCTTCCAGCAGTGACGAGTACGGTTCCTCCCCCAGCCCCCATGCATCCCAATAGTTGGTTGAGTAGCGCTATTCTTGTGTGCAGAGTGCAAGATTGTCTGGTATGTGTGGGACCGTGGGAAGTTCTGATGCAAGATTGTTTGGTATGAACAACAGTTGCATTAGTAAGATAATGATACATGGTAGAGAGTATACTGCAGCTTCGTCGTCAAGTTCCTTTCAATCAACCAATACCACCCCAATGCACGCAATCTGGGCCTTGCTGAGCTGAGTCGTTTTGTATTAGTGCATAGTGATGTACTGGAAAGTCCATCTGGTACACAGCTTTTATGTTCCGTGGATGGAGGGACTTGTATAGAGCATGATCCAAGAAATAACCAGGGATCATCAACAGCTCATGGTCTCTTGCTGATACGTGTCTCTGTCGATATCGTGATGTGCTGCACGCAAGTGAAGGGGGAAAGGGTGGGGGGGTGGGTATGAGAACCACGGAGAGCATCATGTGTGGCCAGTGACAAGAGAACGTGTGCAAGTGCGAGTGGAGTGTAGAGGCAGTACCTCGAGGCGACCCAGGGCGGAGTAGTCAAAGCGAGAGACGATGGCCTTGTCTGCCTCCACGAGCCAGCCCGCCTTGAGGATCACCCCTCCACTGGGCGTTGGTAGCACCCTCGACCACACGCCCTGCCATGGGAGCACGCACAGGCCATGGCAAAGCACAGCATCCATGGCAATCAGTGCTCCGGTGGGTGCAGTGCTGGCGCCATGCTGTGCTGCTGCTATAGCAGGGTGGTTGGGAGGGAGAATCATGGGCCTGCCAGGAGAGCCTGTCGCAGTCAGCAATGGTGAGTGCAAGTCGCGCATTGCTGGCTGTGGCAGATGCTGTGAGTGCAACGAAGAGCGCCCACTCTCCACCACCTCCATTGCAATTCGCTCATCACACGCTTCTCTTACCTGAGGAAGCAGCACGGAACCTTCGTCTGTGAGCTCCCTGGTGACCTCGTCAGTGCCGGCCGGCTTGAGCTCCACCACCGCCCCCCGCCGCCCGTACTCGTCGCCCTGCTCGCCGCAAGGGGGTGAGGGTGGGAGGGGAGGGCGGAAGGAGGGGTTGACATGGGAGGGGAAGGAGACCACACAGCAGCGCGGAGAGTATGATGGGTAGAGGCATGGCGGGGGTGAGGTGGGACAGGAAGGGAGACAGCACGACGAAAGGACGAATTTGATTGTCTGACACTCCTGACGGATCTCTCACATTCACTTATCACCCGTTTCAAGAATTGTGTTACTTGTTCGTGATCGTCACTCTAGCCTCTCCTCCTTATCTGCTCTGCACATCCCACCACTCCCCTCCCCCCTCACACACCCCATCTCCGCCGAGCTGCGCGCCGAGCTCACCAGTTTGAGGTCGGCGCGCATGGAAGCGGCGAGCCAGCGCCCCTCCACGGCGTCGATGCCCACGGGTGGGCCCTCCGCGAATTCCGACGACTCGTTCGCGCCGTCAGGCTCGGCGCGCCACTCGCCCACCCACCGCTCGCGGAACAGCGTCATGCCCAGCAGCTGCGGCAGGTGCCCCTCGTCCCCCACCCCGCCCGCCGCGCCCGCGCCCTTCTGGAAGCGCTGCACCACGCGCACGCGCACGCGCTCCGGCTTGCCGTCGACCTGCGCGTCCGCGTTTTCCGCGACGAGACAGTGCTCCAACTCGAAAAATTGCGAAGAGTCGCCGCTGCCGCTTCCCTGCCGAACCACCACGTTAGCCGCGTTAACGCCAGTGTCGGAATTAGGCTCGGAAACGGATTTTCCCGGCCAGGCGACGGCGTAGCAGCCGTCGTCGCGGAACCCCAGCACGCCCGCCGCGTCCTGCCCGATCCCCGCCGCGCGCCGATCCACGCTGTAGCGCGACGCCGCGCCGCCGCCGCCAAAGCCAAGCGACGGCAGGAAGCGCTCGGAGACTGTCTGGACTTCCCCGGTAGAAGCATCCGCGTTAGTGGAGCTGTGCGCCTGCCACGCGAAGAGCGCGAGGCCCCAGTCGCAGAAGGGCGGCGGAATGGCCTCCCTCGGGATCTCCGTCTCTACCCCGTCGGGGCAGAAGTCCGATGAGTACCCCACCCATTCCCCGGTGATCGCGGCGGAAAACGCGGACCAGGTTTGCGGCAATTGCGCAGCTTCGACGGTTTGCACGGATGCCCTGGGCGCGGCGGGCGCGTGGCGCGGCTGGCTCACGCGCGCGGATGGTCGGCGCGCGGGGAGGCGAAGGCGGGATTGACGGGAGGGGGGCACGAAGGCCGCGGAGGAGGAGAGGCGGTCCGCGAGGGCGGGCTTACTGTGGGTGGCGGAGGGCGAGCAGCGCGGTGCGATAGCGGCGGATCGGCCGCTGCGGAGCAGTAGAGAAGGCGCCATCGCCTACAACGAGGTCGACTCCCGCTGCCAAGTAGCTATCGCTCACAGCAGGCGAGCGAGAACACAGGCACGAGCTACGATGCAGGGGACAAAATCGAGAAATGCAAACGATGAGGAGCCAAGGATATGAATTCGTGCTGATGTGATCTAGCAATGCGACATTCCCAAGGTGCAAGGTGAATGCACTGGTCAGTGCGCGCGGAACTGCGGCTCCAGATTGCGCGGGAATCGCAAGAATGATGGGTCATCCAATGTGGCATGTTCTGTATGGCTTCAGTGACGCGGCATACACTCACCGGCTGATGTCCTCGTTAAAAGGTCAAACCCCCTAAGCAAATATACACCAAGGTCCTTAATCTAAGGGTAGAAGCACACGTTTATTGCACCCCTCATGGCAATTCATATAGTTACCATAACGGCGTTGAAACACTCACGATAAATCAGTGGAATCAGAGGTGCAACATGCATGCGCATGGCTTCATAAGGTGAACATCTGCGCAGGCCATGCCTTGTTGCCGCCATCAGCGCTCACCGCCACCACCTCCACAGAGATGTCAATGCTGCGGTGCTTGCTGCCCCGCACCACACTCACCCTCCCCCTCACCTCCACCGCCGGCCTGCCCTCTGTCCCCACTGCTCCTCCTGCTTCTGCTGCTGCTGCTCCCGGTGGTGGTGTTTCTCCGGTTGGCGCTGCAGATGTGGACTCTGTTGCAGGTGCGAGAGCAATGGGTTCGCGGAAGGTGAGGAGGGTTTGAGCCCAGTGCGTGGGGGTGCAGAAGGGCGAGGTGGAGAGCAGCACGGGCTTGGCGGAGCAGAAGCGCGAGGAGAAGCCCGTGTCAAACCACAGCGCCAGCCCGTAGCACAGCACGGGGGAGACAGGCGCAGGGGAGGCGGGGGCTGCAGCAGGTGGGTTGTCAGCAGGAGGTGCGGCAGCGGAGGAGGTGGGGAGGGCTGGTGTGATGCAAAAGTCGGAGGTGAAGTCAAGGTCAGGCACTGTCACCGTGCACAGGTCAAAGTGCTGCCGTGGGGGGGGGGGGGGGTGGGAACGGGGACGGTGATGGGGAGAAATGAAAGGGACGGGAAGAGAGGATGAGGTAGAGGGGAAGAGAGGGCAGAGGGAAGTGAAGGACGAGAGATGTGAGATGAGATGGGTGAACTGCACGCGCAAGCGAGCACACGGAGTGAAACAGGTCGCACCTTGATGGTGGCGGTGGATGTGACTATATCGCAGGCCTTGACCTCCTGCACCAGGGGCGTGCGCGCTGCATCGTCCTGAATCTCACGAGCCACGGAGGCCATGGTGAAGCCGTACACGTCCCTCCAGAACCCCACACTCGTTGCCCCCTCGCCACACCCCGCCACATGCTGCCGCACGGCGCGCAGAGCAGGGGAACGATGGGATGCGATGGGAGAGAGATAGCATGGACAGAGGAGCATGAGACGGACACAAGAGAAAGACAGAGAAGAGGACTTTGGATGTGGGAAGGAAATGCGGTACTGGTGGTTGCGAGGCATGGTGCAGGCCATGCAGCCACGTGCAGCACGTCTCATCTCACCATGGAGGCGGTGTCGGGCAGCAGGGCACCGCCCGGTTTGAGCCAGGTGTCACGGGCGTGCAGCACGGAGGGCAGCATGGACTCGTACAGCAGCGCGTACCCCATCCACTCGCTCACTATCACGTCCACACTCCCCCGCTCCAACGCCACCTCCACCCCGCCCCCCCTCCTCCCGCCCCCTCGCCGCCAGCACCACTCTGCGCATGGGCTTGAGTGGTCGCGGTGGTTGCGGGGGAGAGGTCCTCGATCTTGCCGCACACGAAGGACACCACGGGGCGTGGTGAGCGCTGACCCGCGCTGGCAGCGGTGGTGGTGGGAGCGGGACAGGCGGAGTGGGTGGCGGCGAGATAGCCGTTGTCCCGCGCGATCTGGTGGCGGGCAGTGGAAGGACGGAAGCGAGTAGCAACGATTGCCATGGAAGCCACAGGGGGGGGGGGAACAATGGGGGATTGCACAAGTGTGGTTAAGTCATGGCATGGGAGGGATGGTGGGAGTCATGCACGTCATGCACGGTAGCCATAGCAGCATGCACCCTCTGTGCCACCACACCACCATCCCTCACGCTTCCTGCCGCTGCCATTCTTGGATGCACACGCTGAGGCAACCCCACCCACCCACACACCTGCTGCGCCACAGCGAGAATCTCCCGACTGCCATCCACCGCCACCACCCTCGCTGCTCCCCCACGCGCTGCAAACAGACTGCACCAGGGAGGGGGAAGAGGTAGGGGGGACGGAGTGCGCGCTCAGATGGTGACCCTGGGTGCAAAAGCATGCCTGAGACTTCCCACCTGAGAATGCCCACCTGAGAATGCCCACCTGAGAATGCCCACCTGAGAATGCCCACCTGAGAATGCCCACCTGAGAATGCCCACCTGAGAATGCCCACCTGAGAATGCCCGTGCCACAGCCCACGTCCAGCACCGTGGCCCCCTCAATCAGGCTCGGATTCTCCTCCAAAGCTGCCTGGTAGGCTGTGGTCCGAGCCTGCAAGGCAAGTATGGTACAGGAGCAAGGTAAAGAAGCGGAGTGATATTCACATGTGGAGAGAGGCGATGTGCGGCGCGGCCCAGGCAGTGGGGTGGGGTTGAAAGGGGCTGTGGCAGTGAAGGCACGGTGGCTGCACGGCAGCACACATGCAGTCCCTCACCTTGAGCAGCACACATGCAGTCCCTCACCTTGGAGCTTCAGCTGTGCTGCCACCTACTCTTACAGCGTCAACCCGCTATCCCATGCACCGCACATCATGGCCCAGCCCGCCTCACACTCACCAACCCACCCACCCTGCTGCCTCACACCACAGAGCGTGCAAGAGCACATGTGGGAGCGGCACGGACCTTATCGGAGAGCATTTCACGGTGGATGCCGAAGCTGGCATACGAGCTGAAGTAGGACGCGTCTATCACGCGCATCAGCCTCTCCTGCACCGCCCCAAACGTCACCTGCCTCCTCTTCCTCTGCACCGCCTGCACCTCCTCCCCACCCCCTTCCTCCTTCCCTCCTGCACCAGCACCAGCAGATGCTTCTGCCGGTGGTGCTGGCATGGGGCCGTGCACGTCAGTGGCGCCATCCACGGTCTCAGCAACGGCTGCCAGCTTCCGCTGGGCCTCATCGAGGGGCAGCAGGGCGTAGCTGGGGGAGGGCGATGCCAGGGGCGTGGAGAAGGGCGTCCGCGGGACCACCGGGCTGTGTGTTCCCGAACCCCCTCCTTCCAACCCTACCACTCCTGTGCCTTCTCCTCCTGTGAAAACTGCCTTTGCTGCTGCCAATCCTACTGCTTTCTCACCAATAGTGCCACTGGAGGCTGGGCGGGGGGAGAGGGGGATGGGAGGTCGGCCCTGCTTGTGCTGCTGCTGCTGGTGCTGGTGCTGGTGCGCAGTGACCTGCAGCAGCATGTCTTTCACTGACCCCTCATGCATCGCACCACCCGCCCCTGACTCGCCCACACCTGCAGCAGCAGCGGCAGCAGCGGCAGCGGTGGCAAGGGAGGCGTAGCTGGGGCAGGGGGAGACCAGCGGCGTGGAGAAGGGCGTGCGCGGCGCTGCTGCGTTCTGCGCTTGCCATGCTGCTGCAGCAGCCGAGGGAGCACCAGGCCCTGCGCCCGCACCTGCCGCACCACCTTCCGTGCTGCTGCCGTCAGCGGTGTTGCTGGCGCCTGAGGCGTGCGCCGCAGCAGAGGCTATGGCAGCGGCAGCAGTGGCGGTGGCAAGGAGGGAGGCGGTACTGGGGGAGGGCGAGACCATGGGCGTGGAGAAGGGCGTGCGCGGCACAGCACTGGCAGCACCGCCGGGAGCGGCACTCAACAGACCTTCTGCAGCCCTCCCTGCTGACGTGGCAGCCAGCTGGTGTGCCAGCTGTGCGTTCTGTTGTCGCAGCAGCAGCACCTGATTGGCCAGCGCCACGTACTGCTCCAACGAGGGCACCACGTCCTCCCCGTCCGCACCCTCCCACCCCTCCACCTCCCCCCTTGCTCCTGCCACTTCTCCCACCTTCTCCTTGCCCTTGCTAACAGAACCACCTGAGGTACCACCTGAAGGAATACCTGAGCTACCTACTCCCCCTCCCACCCCTCCCTTGCTGGTTGCCTGCACTCCCGCACCTCCGCCCTCACTGCTCTCCGCCCCTGCCCCTTCCCCCTCCCCCTGCGCCCCCACTCCGCCCTCCCCCTGCGCCAGGGAGAGCAGCGCCTGGAAGACCAGCGCGCGCTCCTCCTCGCTGCCCCCCACGCTGCCCCCCTCTGCTGCTGCTGCCGCCGCCGCAGCCCCTGCTGCCGCGGCAGTGAGTGGTAACCCGGTAACGTCTACCACAGCACTGCCCCCACGTGCACCCCTAGCGGCAGCAGCATCAGCGCTGCCCTCCTTGGCGGCCCCCTCGCTGCTGTCGTCGTCATCATCATCGTCCAGGCTGTACAGCACTGGGTCGCCTTCCAGGAAGCTTCTGAGGTACGCGTCGTCTCCCCAGGGAGGCGGGGAGGAGGGCTCAGGCGTGGTGGAGAGCGGGAGAGGAGGGAGGAGAAAGTGCTGCGAAGCTTCCATGTGTTGAATGAGGTCAGGTGGGGAGGGGAAGGACTGAAGGCAGTGGATGCAGCGATGAGCCGCCACCTGGGGGCGCGGGGGGAGGGGTGGGGGGGAAGGGGAAGAAGGGAGGAGGAGAGTCCATTTGCGAGTGAACATGGGCAAGCTGTTGTTGTGGAGCCGGCGGTGAGGGCAGGAACGAGTGAGATGCGTTGCGTGGGAGGATGAAACCTGGGTCCCAACACTCGAGTGATGCCTCAAGGCTGGGTTGCACCTCACCTGGGTGCGGATGAAGTTGACAGCGCGGATGCACTGATACTCGTCCCACTGCTGCGCTGCTCGCAATTGCTTGAAATCGAACCCGCCATGCTCCGCGCGGCAGTGCTGCAGCATGGCGGCCGCGTTGGACAGCTGCACGCCAGTGCAGACAGACAGACCAATCACAACCGAAATGGGAAATTAGAAACGGCTGCTTGGTAGTAGAAAGCACTATCAAAATTCTGTCAACGCCGTCACTAATACCAACGGTAACGGCCCTGAACCCACATTCTCCCCTTAACCCTTCATGCGGGGACATTCACCTCTCCCTCCCCTGCTCCCACTGCCCCTTCCTTCCTCAACCCAGTTCGCTAGTGCGTCGCGCGTTGCGCGGGTGAAGCATGTGTGGGCCGTCCGATAGCACTCGCCTGGCGCGGGCAGAAGAAGCAGCGCGCGGGGTCGTCCGCCTCCTCCTCCTCCTCCTGCCACTCCTCCCACTCCCCCACCTCCTCCGCCTCCTCCTCCTCCGCCATCGCAATGTCCTCCGCGCTCACCTCCATCCGCGCGCGCGGAAAACACGACAACAAACGGAGATTTACGCGCAGCGGAAACCTTAAACGATGTGCCGGAACGTAATTGCCCGCAAGCCCCCTTCTAAAGAGTCTCTACACGGTAGACATTAAAACATTAAATAAACGCAGACGAGAATAATCGGCCCAGCCTTGAAGCTCACACCCCGTGATTTGGCCAGCCCTAGCAAGAAGGTTCAAACCAAGAATTTTGGTCAGCAATTCCAAGAAAACCCTTTTGGTGACTTCCTCGCTAGGGTCTGTTGCGCTCGATTTACGCGCTTTAGGGAACGAACATTGTGTCAAATTTGAAATGTTAGAAAAGCAACACAACATTCTTTGCGACTTTCCCCCCTTGTATAGCCTCACTATATTTGGTTACCTTGCACGTAAATAAAAACACCGGACTTCCCCTACATACGTTTGCAAATTTTTAAGCATGCAGGTTGGCAATCCAGCTGGGTGGTTGCACATCACATCAGTGCAGTGAGAGCTGGTCCAGCATGGCATGCATGAACTGCGGGTACACCCTCGACAGCGATGGCAGCACGTGTGACGGCGCTGACAGCAGGCTGCCCCACGGCCGCCCCTCCACTGCCTCCATCTCCCCTTGCCCCATCCCTTCACCCGCCGCTCTGCCCTGCTCCGACAATCCTCCGGTCGCTGCTGCCACTGCCGCTGCTGTGGTTGCTGTCCCATAGATGCTTTCAAAGGCCGAGAGAGCTGCGACAGACACGAGACATGAAGAGAACGGAAGCGAGCAAGTCAATCAACTTGGACAAGTCGAGATGAAGGCAGGGGCAACAGACATTCTTAGGGTGGGAGGGGTTGGTCGGTAGAGTTGAGGGAAAGAGGGAGGGAGGGGTGGGGTGAGGGGCAGGTGCAGCATGGCAAGAGAAGAGCAGCCATTTCCAGAGTTCTCACTCACCTTGACCGTCCGCCATGCCAGCCGCACCATTCACACGCTCCCCGTCCCGATCCGCTGCATCTGGCGCAAACGGGCTCTCCTCCCCACTCAGCACTGCGTACTCCCTGCCACCGCTCACTACCACTATGGACCACTGAGCTGCCTCCCCCTTGCTGCTGCCGGCAGGTAGGGAGGAGGAGGAGGGCGGCCGGAAAGCGACGGTGGCAGCGTTGACATCAGCCATCTCCCATGCTGCGATGGGCACGGGGCTCTCTCCCCCCTTAAACACCAGCACTGCCCCTTTCACCACCCCGCCTTCACCTGCACTCCTCCTCACCCACCCACTCCTCCCCACACTACCCTCCTTCGGTCCCACCTCCTCCGCGTGCTCTTCCTCCTCACCGCCCACCCCTTCCTCGTCCTTCCCCACGCCACTGCCCTGCCCTGTGTCGCCGCTCTTCACACCACCGCTACCAGCGGTGGGAGCAGCAACAACGACGGCGAAGAGCGGTGCAGAGGGGTGCGTGGCGAGGGAGAGCACTCGCAGGTGGAGGCACCAGGCGAGGGAAAGAGACAGCAGGCTCCACACCGACAGCGCCGCGTACGGGGCAGTGGGCGAGTCAGGCGGCGTAAAGTAGGTGCCCGAGGGGGCGAGGGCGCCGGAGACAGTGAGGAGGAAGGGGGAGTGCGGCAGGAAGGCGAGCGCGGTGACTGGCTGGTGTGACGGCAGGCCCGCCTGCAGGGGGCTGAGCGAGGGCGCGCAGTGCAGCACGGCGAGCAGGGCGTGGCGGTCGGGGTCCCAGAGGGTGACGCGGTGCAGCGCGGCCACGGCGAGCAGGGAGCCCTCCCAGGAGAAGCAGGCGCCCAGCAGCGGCTGCGACGCGTAGCTGCCCACGGCACGGCAGCGCCAGCAGAAGGTCAGCGGTGCGATGCCCGCCTCGCGCTCCTCCATGCGCTCCCGCGCCGTCTTCGCTTGCCCTGACCCCTGCACGCCTCCTCTCCCTCGCCCCCCGCCTCCTTTCACTCCCCCACGCCCCTGCTTCCCACCCTTCCTCTCTCCCTCCTCCCCCTCTTCGCCCTCCTCCCCCTCGCCCCACACGCGGGTCCAAGTGCGGAATTCACAGTCCGTGCCGCACGTGACGACCATGTCGCCGCCTGCCCGCACGTGCACGCCTGTCACCAGCCCCGCCGCCCCGTGAGGCGCATCCACCGCTGTCGTCAGCGCCGTCAGCCCCTCCTTGCTGCCCTTGCCGCCCTTGCCTCCGCCCTGCCTGACGCCCTGAGTGCCGCTGAACGGCGCGGCCCAGAACTTGAGGGTGGACTGCTGGCCGGCCAGATCTTCCGGCTGGCGGATCTCAACAGTCACCAGCGTGTGGCCGTCGGGGGAGAAGCACACGTGGCTCACCCAGATGGGCGGCGGCTTCGGCCCCTGCTGCTGCGCTGGCTGCCCCTGCTGTGGCTTGCCAGCACCCCCCTGCAGCAGGCGCATGGCCTGGTCGCGCTGCTGCATCTCCCGTGCCTTGAGAGCTTTCTTGAAGCGCGCCTCAGCGGAGGAGACGACGTTGATGCGCATGAGCTGCACCTGTGCCACCACCTGCTGCCTTGATAAGTCATACGCCTGCACCACCCCCAGCGGCCCCACCACCACCACCCGCGCACTGCCGCCCCTCACACTCTGCACCACTGCTGACGGGGCACCACCGCCCGTCACTGCCAGCTCAACCGCCAGCTGGCGTGCCACGTCAGCCGGGAGGCAGTTGGAGAGGGAGGAGGACGAGGCGGTGGCGGAGGAGGGGAGCGGACCGAGGGGGGCTTTGAAGGGGTCGAGCGGGGGGAGAATGAAGTGGCGCGTGGGGTTGGGGCGCGTGGGGGGTGGGGGGGCGATGCCACGGATTGAGGCGATGAGGGACGACTCACTCAGGTCCACCACGCGCACACTGTTGTCCAAACACTGCATGCCAAACCGCAACGCTTCTGGCGCTGCTGCCGGCGCCACCAGCGACCGCGCTTCCCCCGCCCCGCCTGCTGCTCCTGCCGCTGCTGCTGCTGCTGCACCGGGTGCGGAGGGGCTGGGGGGAGGCAGCGCGGGGAGCAGGGAGGGCGGGAGCACGAGGCGGAGCAGGGCGGCGGGCATGCGAGGCAGGAAGCGGCGCGCGCCTGACTGCAGCTGCCAGATGAGCGCCACTGCCTCGGCGCCGATGGACACCAGGTGCAGGCCGTCAGGGGAGAAGGCCAGGTCCGCCACGGCTTGGGCGTGCCAGTGCAGCGATGACACCGCCTCACAGTCCTCCTCGCCCTCCGCTCCCCTCCGCCCCTCGCCCTCCTCCTCGCCCTCCCCCTCCTCCCCTTCTCCTGCTCCTGCTGCTCCTCCCCCTCTCCCAGCACCCCACCTGCCCCAGCCCCCTCCCCGCCCACCTCGTCCCCCTCCCCGTCCTCTCCCCCCCCTCCACCCGCCCTCGCGCCCCCCGCGTCCGCCAGCTGTCGCGCCCCTGGCGGTGCCCTCCCCCCACGGCCACGCGGAGCGACGGCCGATGCCATGCCACACCACCACGCGCCCCAACACATCGCCCGCTGCCACCTGCACGCACGAGGGGCGCGAGAGAGAGAGGGGGAGAAGGGGCATGTGGGAGATGGCTTATGTACGCACGGAGGAGCAACGGCAAGCGTGAGAGGCATGAAGGAACAGCAGCACGAGCAGCAGGACGAGCATGAGAGGCACGAGTGGCATGGCAGCTGGGGGGGCATGGGGGGCATTGGCGGGCATGGGGGGAATGGGTGGCGCACCTGCTGGTCATCGGGGTGGATGGCGACGCATGTGAGTGCGCGGCGGTGCTGCAGGTGCAGGCGCGCATGGTGCGCGGGGCGCGTGCAGGGCGCCACAAACACCTTCCTCCCCGACGCCACTGCCAGCAGGCGCCCCGTGGCTGGGCTGATGGCCAACGGTGAGGACACCAGCATCTGAGGGAGGGGGAGGAGGGGCGCACGGTGGCGTGAGTGCGGTTGATGGCAGTATGGCATGCGAGCCATGCATGCATACACGCATGAAAGAGAAACAGGGGCAAAGCAAGGCGCAGGGCGGGACCTGGTGGAAGAGCGTGGTGCGGCAGCGGTCGTGGAAGACGTCGTACTGCAGCACGTCGCACCCGCGCTCAGGGTTGCCCACCACCACCATCGCCACTGGCGCCACCGCCCTCTCCTCCCGCCCGCCCGCCCCCTCCACCACCTCCGTGCTCGCGTATGGATACATCACCTGCGCGTGGGGGAAGGGAGAGAGGGGAGAGGGGCGAGGTGAGGGGGGAGTAGGGGAAAGCAGATGAAGGCAGAGCGGGGGACGCGGGGAAGCGGGAAAGGTAGTGTGGAGGAGGAAGGGTGAGACTGGCAGGGAGGGAGGGGGGCCGAGTTTGAGTCCAGGAGAGGCTGTATCAGGGGAAGGTGCGACCCACTTGGTCTCAATCACTCACGAGGTCCCTGATTGGTCGGCCTAGGTGCAGCACTCTTAGCGAAGCCCCCGTTACAAAGTTCCACAGCCGCATCGTGCCGTCCAGCGACCCGCTCCACGCGTACACCATCGATGACGTGGCGGAGTCTGGAGCTGACACGTCAGCAGGGGGGTTGATCTCCATGTGGTCATCGTCATCATCCGTGTCCCGAGCGGCAGCGGCGGATGCGGCGGGCGAGCGGGCGACGGCGGAGGTGGAGACGCACGTGACGAGCGCCGTGTGGCCCTGCAGCACCGCCACCTGCCGGGGGGAAGGGGGAGGGGTTGGGGGGACGGAGGGGTTGAGGGTTTCAGGCGAGGGGGCGGGCGAGGAGGATGAGGCATCGGAACGGCTGCGAGGACTGCTTCGGACGTACAGTGGCGAGTCAACTGCGCGGGTTCGGGGTTTATTGCGCCACATGCACGGGGCGCACCTCGCGCGCGGGGAGTGCACTTGGGCGGCGGGATGCGCACCTGGGTGGCGGAGGCGAGCGCGAAGACCCGGATGACGGCCCCGCACGGGCAGAGCAGGCGCTGGCCGTCCGCGCTGAACGCCGCGCGCCCATCCACCAGACTGCCGCCGCCCCATGCCACCGGCGCGGCTGCCGCCAGGGTGGGGGGAAGCGCAGGCATAGCGGCCCGCGGTACAGGGACGGGGAGCGGCAAGGGGTGTTGACAAGGGAAATGGCGGCGAGGTTCCGGGTTTAAGATTTAGGGAGACGCAGGGCGCGGATGCAGAGGTAGGCGAGCGACGAGAGGAAGAAGGCGGGTCGCAGGTAAAGACAGCGAATCGACACAAGCGCGAGTTAGGAGATGAGGTGTCCGTTTAACGAGGGGAATGACGGGATCAATCCTGCGCGTGACCGATCGGGCCGCTGCTGCTTGTAATGTTGGCGTACGAGCCGTCTCAAAGTAATCCTAAGCGCCTTGCGACGCGCTCTTACGGGACACCCTCTGCTTGGACTCTTGAGTTCAGAAAGCTGTCTTTGCTGTAAAGCTTGGCGCGAGTGGTGACTGGTATAGCCGCGACATAGCCGCAACTATAGGCGCCCTGCATTATCGTATAGCTCGAATAAACACAGCCTCATAGTGTAGCAGCCTCAGTTGCTAGATGTTCTCTCAAAAGAGCATACTCCAAAACAATCTGTTGGTTTCCATTCCACTTTTCCAAATAATTGCACCCAAAGGAAACGCATTTCTGAAGAAGCTAACCAGAAACCCCTTGTAATGAGTAAGAAAACGCAGTGTAGCCGCACACAACAGCGGGCGACATCTCATTGCCCAGGGGCTGAAGCAAAAATTGTAGACTGTGTGAACCAAGAACCCGGAATTGTGCATACCTACTTGCTAGCTGCAAGGCACATGTGTTGTACAGCTGATAGCGGCCAACATGTCTGTGCGAGTGTGTGTGAGTGCAGACGGGACCCAGCGTGCTCCAGGGAGCAGGCAGCAGGCGTCATGGAGTGCACATGCTACCCAAGCCATGCCACCTCTGCCAACCCCATGCCTCCTCCCATGCCTCTGCCCTGACGCCCCCCATCTCTGGCATTCCCCCTCCCTCCCCCATACCCCCTCCCCATCCCCACACTCAACCCCACCGCCCCCACCACTCCCATCCCACCAGCCACTCCTCTTCCCATCCCTCCCCCCACCCCCGCCTCTGGTGCTACCCCTCCTGCCGCCACCCCTGCTGCAGGCCCCCCCGCCCTGCCAACAACACCCCACCCGCCTCCCCCCTGTTGCCCTGCCACGGCAGCAGCAGCGGCGGCGGCAGCAGCGGCAGACCACTGGCCCAGCTGCCCTGCCTGCACCGGGGATATGCCCATGGGCTCTGCACCGCTCTCCACCTCTCCGTCTACTCCCGCCAATCCATCTGCGCTGCTATCCCCCTGATCCTCCCCTCCTCGCCATCGCTCACTGTGTGTAGCGCCTGCACCAGCAGCAGCAGCAGCAGCGGCAGCGGTGTGGTGTGGCAGGGCGGGCGGGGCGTGCGGGAGGTGTGTGGCAGCACGGTAGTGGTGTGGAGCAGATGAGCCACTGGCAGTAGCAGAAGGACGAGACCTGCAGGTGGAAAGGTGTTCACAGGGCAGGGGGACATAGAGCATTGGAACACAAGGCATGGGGAACAGTGGCATGCTCATGCCACGGAGAAAAGCACATGGGCATGTTGCAGAGGAAGTGCCATGGTGTGGCGTTATCACTCCCTGGCCCACTCACCACATGAAGGCGCCAGCAGCAGCAAGGGGCGAGCAGTCCATGGCTCCCAGCGACCCGCCACTGCCCCGCCCCACTGCCGCCCCGCCATGCACCCCAGGCACTGCAGCACCTGACAAGCCACCCGCTGCCACAGCAGCAGGAACAGCAGCAGCCGTGGTGGGTGCAGGTTGCGCATAGGCAGCACTGAGAGGGCTCCAGACCGCAGGGGGGGGAATGGAGTACTCCCCATGCCCGTGTGACCCCACATGACCATGCGAGCTCACATGCCCATGCGAGCCCACATGCCCATGTGACCCCACATGCCCATGCGAGCCCACATGCCCATGTGACCCCACATGCCCATGCGAGCCCACATGCCCATGTGACCCCACATGCCCATGCGAGCCCACATGCCCATGTGACCCCACATGCCCATGCGAGCCCACATGCGTTTGTCTCTCCACGGAGCTGGAACCACTGCCTCTCTCCTGCCATGCCACCCCACCCACGCCTCCTGCCCCCCGCCCCTCATCCGCCCCCCCACCCTCCTGTTCGCCCCACCACCCCTCCCCACCAACTCCACCACCCGTCATGGCCCCACTCCCAGCACCACCAGCAGCAGCGGCAGTGGTGGCAGCAGTGGAGGGGGGCTGTGGGGGGTGGGGCTGGGGGGGGTGCAGCAGCAGGTCATCACAGAAGTACGGGTCCCACTCCGCGGGCCCATCCCCCTCGCCTGCTGAACTGCTCTTTCCCCTCTCCCACCCCGCTACTCCTCCCCCTCCCTCCCCTTCGCTCCTTCTCCCCTCATGCACCTCACTCGCCACGCCTACTGCTGTGTGCCTACTCTCCCCGCTCCTGCCATTGCTGCTGTAATGAGATCCCAGCCCCAACCCCAGCCCCAGGCTCACACCCACTGCACCCTCGCCACCAGCAGCAGCACCAGCAGCAGCAACAGCAGCATCAGCTGCCTCCCACGGTTGTGGCAGCTGAGCGCCCCCCTGCATGCTCGCACGGGCACTGCCCATCTCCACAAGGCCCCCCTGCTCTGCCCGCGCCTGCCTCCCTGCATCCTCGCCATGCTGCCTGCTGCTACTCTCTGCGCCGTGCCCACCCCCCTTGCCGCTAATGCTGTCACCACCGCGTCCACTCGCTGCCTCTCTTGCCCCGTGTTCCCCCCCTGCCATCCCTCCCTGCTGCCCCTCACACTGCTCCTGCTGCACCTGCCTCTGCTTCAACTCTTCCGCTTCTTGCTGCAGTTGCTGCTGCAACAGACGCTGCTGCTGTTGTTGCTGCAGCTGTTGCTGCTGCTGCTGCTGCTGTTGTTGTTGCTGCTGCAGCAGTTGTTGTTGCTGCTGCTGCAGTTGTTGTTCCTGCTGCTGCTGCTGCTGCTGCTGCAGCAGCAGCAGTTGGTCCTGTTCCTGTTGTTGTTGCTGCATGATGGCCATCAGTCGCATCACCTCACTCTGCCGCCTCTGGAACTGTCCCATCACAGCCGCCTTCTCCAGTGCAATCCCCCCCTCCGCTCCGCCTCTACCAACACTCAGCCCCATTCCCCCTGCCGCTGCGCCCGCCAGCCCTCTAGCAGCGGGGGAGGGCAGCCCTGCGCCCGGATTGTGGCTGGAGGGGTGGGTGCTGCCGCTGGGGCCCAGAGAGGACGCCTGACCCACGGACCCTCGGGCCAGCGGGGAGGAGAAGTCGGGGTGGAGCGAGGACGGGGAGAAGTGAGGCGAGGAGGTGGTGGGGGAGGACGGCGTTGCGGGCTCACTCACACGCACCTGCAGCTGCCCCTGCCGCCCCCCCCGCTGTTGCTGGTGTTGGAGTTGGTGTTGGTGCGAGTGGGAGGATGGGAAGTGGCGGGAGTGGGAGGGAGGGGTGAACTGCAGCGGACTGGCTCCCAGCAGCGAGTTGCTGCTAACTGCCACTTCGCCGTCCCGCCCTCCCCAGTACCCCCCTCTCCCTCGCCCTGCCCCGTCCAGGAAGGGTCCGCCTGGGCTTTGCCCCAAGGGCACATACGCGCCCTCATGCCCCATACCCTGCCACACCCCCCACCGCTGCCCCGCCTCTCCTGCTGCCTGCCGCCAGCACCCACGGCGCCGGGGGCTGCAAGGGTGGCAGCAGAGGGGATGCTCATGCTCATGCCTCCGTCTGCTGCTTGAGATTGGCGAAACTGGGCGGAGAGCAGGGATGCAGACGAGGGTTGCAGGGAGTGAGAACTCTGCAGCTGCTCGTGCAGGGATGACCGCTTCTGCTGCGATGGCTGCTGCTGCTGCTGCTGCTGCTGCATGTGTTGCATCTGCTGTTGTTGATGCATCCTCTGCAGCTGTTGATACTGCTGCTGCTGCTGTTGGAACTGCTGTTGAAACTGCTGTTGCAGGTGCTGCTGCTGGTACTGCTGCAAGGAGCCCCTACCGGGACCCAGAGGGCTGGACGGCATCTGACTCATGAGGCTCGGTTGACTTGCTTGACTCAGCGGATTCACCTGACCTGCCTGATTCGCCACCCTGGCCTGCCCCAGCTGGCCCATCTGCCACTGCTGCGCCGCCTGATTCATGCTCGCCAGCGCAGGCACCAGCTGCCGCGTGTCTGGGCTCTGCCCAAACCCTAACCCCAACCCCAACCCCAACCCCAGCCCTCCACCGCTTCCCGCCGCCGCTGCTCCTGCCGCTGTCCCGAATGACCCCGAACCCAAGTCTGTCTTCTGCCCTGCTGCAGCCAGGTGCGCAGCATAGGCCATGTAGGAGCCTGTGGGGTCTGTCAGACTGCCCAGCCCTCCCAGACTTCCCACGCCCCCCATCCCTCCCATGCCTCCCATCCCTCCCATGCCTCCCATGCCCCCCACGCTCCCCATGCCTCCCAAGCCCCCCATGGCGCCAAAGCTGTTGCCAAGGCTGCCGATGCTGCCGTAGGAGCTGACACTGGCGCCCAGCGGGCCGTAGTTGTGCGGCAGACCGAGGGGCACGCCGTACCCCCCCATGCTCCCATACCCGCCTTCGCCCATGCCTGCCCCCATGCTCGCACCCATACCTGCCCCTATGGGCAGAGCAGCAGGAGCAAGGGCGGAGCGCATAGCAGCAGGAGCAGGTCCAGACAGAGCCATGGCGGGCGGCAGTGCTGCTCCCACGCCCGCTGCTCCGCCCAGGCTGCCTGCCATTATGCCCCCCTCCAACGCCCCTCCCCGCCCCGCTTCCTGGCCTCCCAGCGACTGCCTGTGCTGCAGCACGCGCGCATGCTGCTGCTGCTGCTGTGCAAGGCGCGAGGCACCCTCCCTGTGCAGCGGCTGCAGCTGAGCGGCCTCGGTGGCGTCCACCTGCTGCTGCTGCGGGGCGGGTTAAAGCGGGGATGGATGAGACGCATGGGAGGATGCACGTGTTGAACACAGCCGTGCGTTGCACGACGCAGTCAAGCAGAGCGATTGGAGAGCAGCGGGAGGAGCGAGGTGCGGGAGGAGTGAGGTGGGCAAGGCAGAGGTGAGCTCACCTGGCGCTGCGGCTGGAAGGGCCCCACCCATGGCTCGTCCGTGATGAATGGGTGCTGCGCTGCCTGCCAGTACCCACGGGCCACGGAGAGAACGATGTGAGGCAGAGAGGAGGTGATACTCTGAGAAAGAGGGGGAGAGGAGGAAACGGTAGCAGAAGAGAGAGAGCAGGGAGGCAAGGGAAGCAAAGAAGCCAGCAAAGCGCATGGAGGCGGGAGAGCGGGGAGGGAAGACCTGGCGGGCGGTCCAGCGCTGGGAGGGGTCCATGTGGAGCAGGCCTGACAGGAAGTCCACAAACGCCACTCGGCTCGCGCGCTCCTGCCTCCCCTCCTCCGCCCCTTCCCCGCGCCGCAGCGCATAGCCCAGCACGAGGTCGCTGAGAGCCGTCTGGCGGAAGTACCGCTTCCCCAGCGCCGGGCGCGCCTCCCCCCCCGCCACCACCTCCTCCACCGTCTTGAGGCGGTATGCTGAAGCGCGGCCATCCTCCCCCCCGCCCCCCCCCTCTGCTGTGCGCACAAAGTACTTGGCCGTGTGCTTGGCGCGCCTCAACATGGCATCTGGCGGCTGGCAGCTGCAGGGCACAGCCAGGGAGCAGGAACGGTGAAGCAATGAGCGCGTGGGATACTCACGCTAGGAAAAGAAGGGATAAAAAAATGAGGGGGATGATTCATGCGGAGGGGCATGCTTGAAGGCAGCAGGGAGAGCAGAAGGAGTGAGTGTGCGTTGGGACGGGGCAGTGACGGACCCCATGGTTTCGACCATGCGGTGCAGCATGTCAAACTCGGAGGCGCCGGGGAAGAGCGGCAGGCCCAGGAAGAGCTCGGCCGCCACACAGCCCAGCGACCACAGGTCGATGGCCGTGCCGTACGCGTGCCCCAACACCACCTCCGGCGACCGGTAAAAGCGACTCTGGGGGGGGAAGGGCGGGGGGCACACATGGGGGCGCAGAGGTGAAGGAGACATGGGGGGGAGAGGTGAGGGGCATGGGAGGGCGGGCCTGTGACGACTGCAGACACAGGGCAGGAGACAGACAGAGCATGCAGCAGTAAATGATGGTGGCTCAAGTAAGAGGTTGCTTGCTCGCACATGCAGCATAGCTGATGGCAGGGTGCATGACAGCGAGGCCCAAGAGTGGCACCTGGATGTAGGAGTACACGGTTCGATTCTCAGTGCAGGCAGAGCCAAAGTCAATGAGCTTGATCTCGCCGCCCAAGCTGGGGTGAGCACAGGGCAGGTTGAGCAGGAGATGCGGGGTAGGAGGGGCGAACAGGCATAAGCGGCGGGGAGGAGGGGGCGTTGATGACAGAAAACACATCGGCAGCAAAAGACGAGTCAAAAACAGCAAAGCTTCACCGTGCATAACAACTCTATCTGTGCCCTTGGTTTATTGGCACTGCAAGTCCTCTAGGTCGCCGAGTCCTGCAGAGCCGTGGTGCAGTGCACCGCAGGGTGTGGCATGCGGGGCGCACCTTTTGAGGAGGATGTTTTCGGGCTTGAGGTCGCAGTGGATGACGCGCGCATCCTCCAGCACCGTCAGCGCCACCAGCAGCTGCCGCGCCCAGGTGGGGCATGGCGTGGCATGGAAGGGAGCAGGGAGAGGAGAAAGGGGTGGCAGCACACGAGGATAAGAAGGGAAGACGCGAAGAGGAGGGGGGGGGGGCAAGAGGTGGGAGAAGTACTGAGAAGCAGGAGGCGTGTTGACAACAAACGTGTAAGTAATGGGTAGTAAATCAGGGAGGGTGGTGTGATCTGCAGGGAGGGTGGCAGCATACCTGTTTGGTGAAGAGGCGCACAAGCTTGAGAGAGAGGCCGCGAAACTGGTTCTGGCGGATGAGCTCGAAGCTGCACACCGCACGACACAGGCAGAGGTGAGTGCGGGTCAGCTATGCAATGCTACGCGGCGGAATACTATGGGAAGCAGGACAGCGCGTGTGGCAGGCGTGTGGTGAGTGTGTGCAGGAGGGCTCGGGGTGGGGGTGCGGGTGGGGCAGGTGACTGACAGGTTGTAGGTGAGGAGTTCGAAGACGATGCAGAGGTGGCTGTGGCACACGAAGTGGTCCACCAGTCGCACTATGTGGTGCTCGTCCATCGGGTCGTACGACCCGTTCAACTGCTCGCGCACAGAGAGGGGGGCGAGAAGAGAGGGAAGGGAAGAGGGGGAGAAGGGGGGAAGGAACGGCAGCAGGATGAGGAGCAGGGAAAGGGAGTGGGAGGCAGAAGACGTGGCGCAATGGTGTGTCACTGGCAGCACAAACGGCCTTGCAGCACTAGTGCGTGCAGTGCACAGTGGCACGTGCTCAACCAGCAGCCCAGCCCCACATGGTGCAGAGTGGCACCGTGCACGGTGTGGCAGAGCAAGGGCCCTCACGAGTCTGAGGATGCTGATTTCGACGAGCGCCTGGTGGTAGTAGGCGGGCTGGTTCTTGATGACCTTGACGGCCACCACCTCGCCCATCTCACTGCTCTCGCACTTCACCACCTGCCCGAACGTGCCCTGCCCCAACACGTCCCGCACCACGTATCTGCGCGGAGTCAGCGGGAGAAAAGGAGGGACGTGGGGGATGAGAAAGGGAGAGGCCACGCGTCTCCTGATGCGCACCTCACTCCCGTGCAGATTGTGCGTGGCCCTTGTCGTCTGAACCCTGTTGACTATGCAGAATAAGAATGGGACTGCGATTGGGATCAACGCCTGGATGAAGGTTGGGAGAGGAGCGTCAAGGGTGCAAGGGGGTCGCGGCGCAGTCTGAAGCGCAAGGGCAGCGCCGTCTACCACGCGCGGGCGTCACCTGGGGGTGCCGGGGTCGCCGTGCAGCACGAGGCCCGTGGAGAGGATGAGGTCGGAGTTGGCGTTGTCCCACCCCTCGTTGCCCGCAGCCTCCGACGGCTTCGTCAGCACCACGCGCGTTGCCCGCTCGCCGTCACCCGCATCGCCCTCCGGCGAGGCGCCATACTCGCCAGCCGCGGGTTGGTCGGGAGCGGCGGGCGCGGGGTTTGAGGAGGGATGGTGGGCGGCGATGTGGGCGCGCGAGGCGTCGTTGCAGGCGGAGTAGGTGTGCTTGAGCCCCGCCGTCATCCGCACCAGCAGCTGGCGCACGCCGTGGCACAGCGGGGGAAGGCGGGAGGGGGAAGAATGAGGGGCGGAAGGCACAGGATGCAAGAAGAGGAGAAAACACAGGGGAGCACTGTCAAGAAAACGGAAAGCGTTAGAGAAGTAACAAGCAGATGCGCGCGGGAATGAGGATCGTGAGGAGAGGCAAGCACGACAAGGGGGGAAGGAACGTCCAGGTAGTGACAACCAAAGAGGAGCTAACTCCGTCTGCCACTAATGGCTGAAACGGTGGGCTAGAGCACTGACGATGGGACCAGTGCCGGTGTAATAGGTGGAAACGACATTGAGGCAGGTGAGCGGAAGGACGTCCAGGGCTGGATGCGATGGCCATGACGCACCCTAGGCCGAGAGGATTGCCAGAGTAACGACGCGTCCTATACGTGGCAGTGTGACAGGATTGAAATTCCTTAACCAGCCTGACTCTGCAAGTCTCAGCCGTTAAAGCATTCACGCATCAAACATCTCCCACAGTCGCCACAACAGTTTGCATCCGCTCCAAAAAAACTCCACAAATTGCTCATAAAAGGGACACATGACACAGCGGTCCACGAAACTCCACTGGTCCATCCTTCTCCATGCCTACTCGGCCGGTCCGTTAGCAACCGACGCGGTCAATCAGGAGCCCCCGAATCACCGTGGCCTACTTGCCAGGCATCCACTAACGCAGACGAGGCCTGCAGACAGCAGCAGGCGACGGCGACGCTCGGCGGACTTACTGGCGTCCGCTGGTTCGATTCCTGCCGCTGCTCGCCGTTCTGCTCCGCATGCGCGTCCGACGCGCGCGCCACCACGGAGAACGCTCCTTGCCGAGGCATCCAGGCGGCCGTCACTGGCGCCGATCGGGATTCCGACTCCTGCCTCGCACCCAATAGGTCAGTCGCTCCGTCTAATCCGAAATTGGTCTTTGAGTTGTCCGATTGTTCCTGACTAAGATCTAAATTCCAAAGGTCGTAGCCAAGGCCGTCGACGTCATGATCGTTAATCGCAGGGAATTGCGAAGATCCGAGATTGAGGCTTCCCATTTCCTGCAGCTAGTTTACTGCATAGCCTCCCTACAGGATCCTCAACCGTGGAATTCCCTCGTGCACCGGAGCAATACGACGAGCCCATAGGCTCCAGGGAACAACCCCTAGGCCGACTAACCGTCAGGCTGAAGCATCTTATCGCTTCACAATGGCAGAAATCAGGAATGTGTAGTGAAAATGGTGAGGTATATTCGATCGCAATGGGAGTAGCTATGGTTGGACGCACTGCACGACAGCTGAACGGACTGGAAAAAGGTGCAGGGGGGAGCGCAAGGCGGAAGGCCCGCAAGCAGTGTTCTCCATGTGAACAGTGCCCGCCGACAGCCTCCGTTCCGCCATGATGAACTGGGTGCTCGCATCAGTGACGTGTCGGACGGGCTGCCAAAACCGCACTAGCGAGAAGGCCATGTCGATGCTGGGAAGGTTTCGCGTGTAAAGCAGCTGGAACCTGCGATGGCCCTGCAGCAGCATGCGACGCTCCTTTGGGGTTTCCATGCGACCACTTGCGTTCGCGACGTTCTCGAGGTTTTACGGCATGAGTTCAAGGTGACTGAAACGGGCTGCTGGGGGTGGGCCTTTTGAATTTGGGATTTGGAGTGCTCATAATCACATACGATGACACTAGTACTAGCTTATGAATGATGCAAAAAATGCACACAGAGGTGTGTTCAGTAGGGACGCTCATATATAGGTCTCAAGGAATATAGGATGATGTTTCATATGTGAACAAAAATCATAGGATATGGTACCTATAAGAAAGTTTGGTCTTAACATTTTATAGGATGTAACTGACTCATGCATTATTTTTAGTGAACGATTATGTTGGACTTTGTGTTGGCTATTAGCGAGGAACTTTTAGATCTTCTGAAAGGGCGAAAAAGCGGCGATTTACGGAGGGTTGATGGCAACGTGGACACCACGCTGGCAAGATTTGACTTAAACATTGCCGCGTGGAAAGGCTCCACAGAACCTTCTGACGGTGGCCCTTCTGGAATATCAGCGACTCTTCTTCCACGTGGCGTCCTTCGTGGCCGAATGCTGTTAGTTTGAGGCTCGAGGTTCTTCCTTGGCTGTTCCTCCCATCCCTCCATTCCTCCTGTCACATCAACCTCGGCTTCACTCACCTCGTCTCATTTCTCCTTACACGATCGCAACATCGCCACGCCACTGCTCTCCACGCCAGACGCTCATACTTGCCTCTTCGCGCTTCCGTGAGCGTCTGTTCCTGTTATTGTGCTTGCCGAAGAAGGTCTTGGTCATGGCGTCGAGCTTGGCCCATACCATGGCAGCAGCTCAAACTGCAGTGCCCGCAAAGGTAGTTGTTCATGCAAAGTCAGCATTACCACTGATTGCTACAGGAGTTTTTGTAGATTGTTCTTATTTGCTCATTTCTGCACTCTCGTCAACCATGCACTTGGGTTGGCGTATTTCTTGTGGTATGCCCACGCAGCGGCACAGTATCAACGGCCAATGACGGCGATTCCTCTCCCTTCTCTCCCCCCACCCATCCCCCCTCCCCTCTCCCCTCTCCTCCACGTGCAGATTAGCAAAGCGGCTGCTCTAGCGCCAGGCAGTCGCCAGCTGGCTGCTTCCTTCGCCCGTTCACCTGCCACTGCGCGCACTCGGCGGTCACTACGGGTGCGCGCGGAGGCGAAGGACATCCTGTTCGACCAGGCGGCGCGGTCCGCCATGCAGTCGGGCATCGACAAGCTCGCGGACGCCGTGGGCGTCACGCTCGGCCCGCGAGGTACGCTCCTGGGCTCGCGCCGCGAGTCGCGAAACATATCCCGCCTGTGTCAAGGCCGCCGTGCGCGCCGTCTCTACGAGCGCGCCTGTGTAGACGGGTCACTAAGTGTCGCAGGGCCAGTCGTCGGTGGTTGTATCGGGCGACGAGCCCATCATTCGTACAATCAGCCACCGGGCTGATCATGAACCAACGTTTGATTAGCCAATCCGTCGTACAATCGTACGATCAGCCCAGGGTATCGTACGATCAGCTCAGGATATCGTACGATCAGCCCAGGATGTCGTACGATCAGCCAATTCATCGCACGACCAGGAACCTCTCGTACGACCAGAAATCTTACGTATGGTCAGGAGTCTTGCGTACGTTTCAGGAATCGTTGTACCATCAGAACCTATTTCTACATGAGCATATGCTGTCACCATCACCCAAGTGTAACCATCAGCCGTTCTGTGAGCCACCAGTCGTCGCAGCGCGTGTGGTTGAGGCATCGATCATGTTCTCGTGGTGTGGGGCGCAGGTCGCAACGTGGTGCTGGACGAGTTCGGCACTCCCAAGGTGATCAACGACGGCGTGACCATCGCGAGGGCCATCGAGCTGCCCGACCCCATGGAGAACTCCGGCGCCGCGCTCATCCGCGAGGTCAGAATCTCGCCACTGCATTTACTATCACATGGGAGCGGGTTTAGGGTAACTGGGCTAACGCAGAGGGTTTTGGGGATTGTGTTTAGCAACCTTGCAGCACACTGTGCGCCGCAGTCACCGACCGCACTTCAGCGGCGGCATTGCGACATGCCATCCCGTCTCTTTGCAACGTACACGCATTCCTTAACCCAGACATTCTGTCGCTCGATTCTCACGCCCATCACACAGCCCTTCGCTTGCAAATCCGCGATGAAACACCCCCCTCGTCACTATCACATTCCGCCAGGTGGCGTCGCGCACGAACGACTCGGCGGGCGACGGCACGACGACGGCGAGCGTGTTGGCGCGCGCGCTGATCAACCTGGGGCTGCTCAACGTCACGGCGGGCGCCAACCCCGTCGCGCTCAAGAAGGGCATCGACAAGACCGTTGCCTACCTCGTCGAGTCGCTCAAGGATCGCGCGCGCCCCGTCAAGGGCCGCGACGATATCAAGGGTGCGTGCGCGAGGCGCGGTTACAGGAGTAGCTCGCGCCTGGGGCTCTGGCGATGCGTTTCTAAAATCTTAAGTTTCGAATTCGGGTGATCAGCTCTCATGCGCCGTGCGTATGGCAGTCCGCGAGACTCGCCGCATCTCAATCTCACTGCCTCTCCTCGCACCCTCCCCCTCCCCATTTCCCACCTCCGCCCCCTCGTCGTCACCGTGGGCGTGCCCCCCACCCCTCCCCCCCGTTGACGGTGCAGCGGTGGCGACGATCAGCGCGGGCAACGACGAGGAGATCGGCGCGATGATCGCGGACGCGGTGGACAAGGTGGGCGCGGACGGCGTGCTCTCCATCGAAAGCTCATCGTCTTTCGAAACCACCGTCGACGTCGAAGAGGGCATGGCCGTGAGTTTCCTTGCTTACCCGCGCATTGCTGCTTGCCACTTTGTGTGCGCGCTTCGCGTGTTAGGTGTTCCGCTGCCCTTCGGCTCCCGCTGTCCAACCGCCTCACATGCCGTCCTCCCACTCATCCCCCTTCGCCCGCTTTGCTCTCCAACCTCTTCGCACCTCCGCCCCCAAATGCGCAGATCGACCGCGGTTACATTTCGCCGCAGTTCGTGACGAACTCGGAGAAGATGCTCGTCGAGTTCGACAACGCGCGCGTGCTCGTCACGGACCAGAAGGTCAGTGCTCTCACGGACCAGAATGTGCGCACTGTTGCAGTGCTTCGTATCGACGATTTAAGCAAAATGTTGGAATCCTGAGGCTGCAAGAACACGATGAGCACTAGCCGGAAGCTATTGGTTACTAAGAAATCCCTCCCCCCCATGTGGCCCGCCTTCCCCGTCGCTCCCGTGCTCCGCACTCCCCATGACTCACACCTGCTCCTCGCCACTCACACACTCAGCGCCCAGTTGCACTCACGACTGCTTGCTGCCGCACTCACTCCCCTCTCCCCACCTCCCCTCCCCCCCTCCCTCTCCCCTCCGGGTGCGCGCGTGTCGGGCGTAGATCACGGCGATCAAGGACATCATCCCGGTGCTGGAGCGCACGACGCAGCTGTCGGCGCCGCTGCTGATCATCGCGGAGGACGTGTCGGGCGAGGCGCTGGCGACGCTGGTGGTGAACAAGCTGCGCGGCGTGCTGCAGGTGGCGGCCATCAAGGCGCCCGGCTTCGGTGAACGTCGCAAGGCGCTGCTGCAGGACATCGCCATTGTCACAGGTGAGGTGCTGCTGCAGGACATCGCTATTGTCACAGGTGAGGCGCTGCTGCAGGACATCGCTATTGTCACAGGTGAGGCGCTGCTGCAGGACATCGCTATTGTCACAGGTGAGGCGCTGCTGCAGGACATCGCTATTGTCACAGGTGAGGCGCTGCTGCAGGACATCGCTATTGTCACAGGTGAGGGGGGGGGGAACAGGGCATCGCTATTGTCACAGGTGAGGGGGGGGGGAACAGGACATCGCTATTGTCACAGGTGAGGGGGGGGGGGCGAACAGGACATCGCTATTGTCACAGGTGAGGGGGGGGGGAACAGGGCATCGCTATTGTCACAGGTGAGGGGGGGGGGAACAGGACATCGCTATTGTCACAGGTGAGGGGGGGGGGCGAACAGGACATCGCTATTGTCACAGGTGAGGGGGGGGGGCGAACAGGACATCGCTATTGTCACAGGTGAGGGGGGGGGGCGAACAGGACATCGCTATTGTCACAGGTGAGGGGGGGGGGCGAACAGGACATCGCTATTGTCACAGGTGAGGGGGGGGGGGGAGAGTGCAGAGCAAGCATGGGCTAGTTGAAGAAGGAACGGAAGAGATGAACCAAGCGTGTTTTTGCGTCTGCAAGAGCGTGTTCGCATGTGTGTGTGTGTGTGTGTGTGTGTGTGTGTGTGTGTGTTGTGTGTGTGTGTGTGTGTGTGTGAGAGAGAGAGAGAGAGAGAGAGAGAGAGAGAGAGAGAGAGAGAGAGAGAGAGGGTGGGTATGCTTGTGGGCATGTGTGTGTCACACCCTGGTGGCACACCCTCCCCCCACTTCCCCAACCACCGCCCTCCCTCTGTGTGGCAGGGGCGGAGTTCATGGCCTCTGACCTGGGCCTCAAGGTGGAGGGCGCAACAGCGGACCAGCTGGGAGTGGCGCGCAAGGTGACCATCAGCAGCGGCAGCACCACGCTCATTGCTGACAGCGCCACCAAGGACGAGATCGCGGCGCGTGTGGCGCAGATCAAGCGCGAGCTGCAGGAGACAGACAGCGTCTACGACACCGAGAAGCTCTCTGAGCGCATTGCCAAGCTCGCTGGTGGCGTCGCTGTCATCAAGGTCCGTGCCATGCTTGCTGCTTGCTGGGTGCTGGGTGCTGTGGCGGGGTTGGGGATACATAGCTCGTGAGAATTGCAGGAACACGCGTTCCACTCCTGGGCATGCAAGTCGCCACTCACACGGCATGCCATGCACTCGCGTCCGTTGTGGTGGCATGGCAGGTGGGGGCGGCAACGGAGACGGAGTTGGAGGACCGCAAGCTGCGCATCGAGGACGCCAAGAACGCCACGTTCGCGGCCATCGAGGAGGGCATCGTGCCGGGCGGCGGGGCCACCATGGTGCACCTCGCTGCGCTCGTGCCGGGCTTCAAGGCGCAGCTCACGGACGCGGAGGAGCGCATCGGCGCTGACATCGTGGAGCGCGCCCTGCTGGCTCCGTGCTCGCTCATCGCCCACAACGCGGGTGTGGAGGGCGCGGTGGTGGTGGAGCGCGTGAGGGAGAGCGAGTGGGAGATGGGGTACAACGCCATGGCCGACCGCTATGAAGACCTCCTCGCCTCCGGTCCGTGCTCCTCTCCCTGCTCAGTGCTCACCCCACTAGGAGCTTGCCCCATGCCGCTCCCTGCTTGGTATCTCTGGTGTATTCTATGTCCTGCACCTTCATGAGCACCCGCACTGCGCTGCTCGCCTCTCATCTGCTCTCCACTCCACGCTCCCTCCCCTCTCCCATGCGTGCAGGAGTGATTGACCCTGCCAAGGTGACGCGGTGTGCGCTGCAGAACGCGGCATCGGTGGCGGGCATGGTGCTGACGACGCAGGCCATCGTGGTGGAGAAGCCCAAGAACAAGGACGCCAACGCCTCCTCCACCCCCTACTCGCCACAAGTGCCCCTCACGCTCTAAGCCATTCAGCCAGCTAGACCACACACCTCGAAGTGTTTAGAACCTGGAACAGTGTCCATGTAATGTAGCCGTTTTGTCATTCTGAAGTTGCCATTTATCAATCTTCAGAACACACGTGGATAAGCCACACATGTGACCACAACTGCCAATGTTGGAGAAAAACGCATTGCATGGCGATCTCCACAAGGGCTGCGTTCAGCGGCCACATTAGCCCGCACCAATGTACATTGCACATTTTTTTCGATGTTCCAGGAGCCTTCCGTGATAACCAGCCGAAAGGCTATCAAGGTTCGTGATAAGCGCTTGGCTGCCGAGGCAGACCAAGCCCGAATGCCTGCAGAACGGTCTTTTTGGCAACCACAAATTTGCATGTCGCCGCTTTCCAGGAAATACAGCGTACTAGCAATCTGACGCATCCTTGATGCGCGCATGATGCAACGCCCTAAACACGCATGATGCGCGCATCAGCTCGAATTGGGGCAATTGAACAGCGCATCATGCATGTGGGGAAGGCGCCAGGTGCGTTCTTCCCCACTTCGATGAAAGCTCAACACCCTGGAATTCGTCGGAATTTTGGGGTCGAAATTTGACATGCCCGAAATTCGACATCCCCAATTTCCGATTTCCCGAACCTGCGTGTCCATTTTCCGAACCTCCATTTTCCAATTTCAATTTGGACAGACCCGAGCCTCAATTTTTCAATTTGTCAATTTGCCGAGCCTAGGGCGCATCAGGCTCTGATGCGGCCGCCGAACGCAGCCAAGGGCATTCTGCAATGTCCACTCCATTGAACACATCCAAAGTGGAATATTGGAAGCCTTCAAAATGACACAGCACCAAGCGAAATTGGAGAAAAAAATGATTGGGAGAGAGGACCCAGCACCCCTAGTGGTATGATGGTAGCAAAAATATCGCGCCAGCAAGGGGTCGAACCTTGGACCTCTCGCTTAGGAAGCGAACACTCTATCCACTGAGTTACAGGCGCTGTTGTCCCTGGCCGGGCGTTTATGCATATCTCATAAAGCAAAACCAGACAAGGTGTTCCTGACCTCTATAGTATCTTATGGCGGATGAGACGCGCAGCAGCGATGCTTCCGTGGCGGCAGGCGAGCGGATGCTGAAGCGCTGCCTGCGATGGAGTTGAGTGTCGCCGCTCTGCTGCCCCTGCGCCTTGCCACCTTGCCGCCTTGTGGCGCTCTTGCCCTCTCGCCCTGTCACCTTTTTGCACTGCCGCCTTCTGTCCCATCGCGCTCCCCGTCCCCCGACCTCCGTCCCGCTCGTCCTGCTCGCCGCAGCCTTCCACCCATCCACACATGCACATGCGCATGCACGCGTACGCGCCACTCGCTTTCCTCTCAACAAACGCTCCCCGCGTCTCTCCCATCCTGACCCCCCTACTCGCCCGCGCCCCCTCTTCCAGATCCGACGGTCCGATTCCTCCGCGAGTCGCTGGAGCGCGCGGGGTGCGCCGTGAGTGATGAGTTCTTCACTGCACGCCGATGCGACGAGCAGGCGGGCGGCGGCTTCATGCCGGGCGAGGGGGTGAGCGCTGGGGGGAAGGGGGTGGGGGGAGGGGGGAAGAAGGGAAATGGGAAGAAGGGGGAGTGAGAGGGGCAAGTGTGACGGGGGAAGAGCAAGGGGCGAAGCGAAGGGCTGGGGGGATGGGTGAAGGCGAGGCTAAAGGCTTGCATGGGCATAGGGGCAAGGTTGACGTTAGCAGAATTGTGATGCTGCCTGCTGCCATGCTGTGACGCAGTGCCAGCCCATGCCATGCCTGCTCATGTGATCCTGTGTCATACCACCCATGCTACACCTGTGTGTGCGCGACTTGGGTGCATGGGTGCATGCGGGGAAGGGCAGGTGGTGGTGTGCGCGAACCACGTGGGAGGGCAGGACGAGGTGGACGTGGTGGTGGCTCACGAGCTCGTGCACGCCCTCGACCACTGCCGCGCCAAGAACCTGCACTGGCCCGACCTGCACCACCACGCCTGCAGCGAGGTGCACGCCCTGCTCGCTGCCTCCTTGTATGCACATTTCATCCTGCCACGCATGCATGTTTCATCGTGCCATGCATGCCTGCCCCGGTGCTGCCGTGCATGCCCATGTGGAGCATCAGATCCGGGCGGCCAACCTGAGTGGGGCGTGTCACATGCACCGCGAGCTCGCCACCAGGGGGGCCGACTTTGTCTTCCGCAACGGCCACCCGGTGAGCCCACCCTGCCACCCGGTGAGCCCACCCTGCCACCCGGTGAGCCCACCCTGCCACCCGGTGAGCCCACCCTGCCACCCGGTGAGCTCGCCCTGCCACCCGGTGAGCTCGCCCTGCCACCCGGTGAGCTCGCCCTGCCACCCGGTGAGCTCGCCCTGCCACGCGCTGCTGCTTCTGGTTGAAAGGCCAGGGTGGTGAGCTGTATTGTGGCACGGGGTGGTGAGGGCAGGGAAGCTTGCAGCCACCTGATTGCTGTTTCTCAATCCATGCCTGCTCCCTCACTCCCCCTGCAATGCATTTGACGTGTGGGCCGTCAAGCGTTAACTGTCACGTCTTTTCTCTCTCTCTGTTGGCTCTCACCCTTGGCTTGCTACTGCAAGCAGCAGTGTGTGCGGCGCAAGGCACAGCTGTCAGTCGCCATGAACCCCTTCTGCTCCGACGCCCCCCCCACCTCTGCCACCGCCACCGCCGCCACCACCGGCAGCGGCAACAACACCAATGGGAGCAGCAGTGGCAGTGAGGCGTCTGGCAACAGCGGCGGCAGCAGTGTGGCGTGCATGGCTCGGGCGCGGGCGGCAGTGGATGCGGTGTGGGACGTCTGCTACCATGACACCACTCCCTTCGACCGCATCCCCTGATGCTCTCCTCATCAACACTTTCATGACCCACAAGCGTTTTCACGCGGCATTACATACGATGTTTGTTTAAAATTATCGGCTTCCCAAGCCATGTGCTCATGTTTCTCCTGAACTAGGATAGCCAAATACCGTAGTTACCTTAACCGTACCGTAGTCATAATTCTGGTGAAGACACCACTAGACTAAAGATGCTAGAGCGGCTTGCCGAACCTGCTCAGACAAACATGACGCTGCTCCGATTGACCACATCTGGTGCTGCTGCTAAGTAGGCATGAGCAAAGTACCGAACCGAACCGGTTCGGCCAGTATAGCGCATTCACCGAACCGGTTCGTGCTCGAACCGAACCGGTTCATTTCGAACCGTACTGGTCTGAAGCCGGTTCGAGGTTCGGTAATATAGCAGGAATACCGAACCGAACCGAATCGAGACGGAAATTTCAACCTCTCTTTACCTTACGTAACCCCTCCCCGCCTCTCTGTGCCCCTATAAAAAATGTATATTTTTAAAAGCTGTAATGCTTTTTAAAATTATGTATTTCGAAAGCGAAGCTGCCTGTAATGTAGGATTTGGCAGCGTCGAGCCGCGCTAAACGCCCGTTTTGGAGTACAAAACGTGGGCTGGAGGTCATTTCCCTCCACCCACGTCTCTCATTTTCAAACGGTTTAGCCGATTTGAAGTCTCAATTTCACTCTCGATTTTCGTCTCCCTTTCCAAGCTGGCGAAGTTGAAGTCTCTTCCCCGTTTTCAATCTCCGTCAACTTTACTCTCGGACATCCTCGCACACAACGCATCAGCTATGGCACTTAACGGCGGCGAGGTTAATACCACTACCGCCCCCTCTCGACCCGAGTCCGGAAGAAACGCTCGCGAAATCGCGGGCGATCGCCCGAACAAGCGCCGGGCAGACGACGGGGAAAATTCCCCGACTGGCGTCGACGTCCTGCTCGGCCCGACCGAGGCACACGCCACGGGCGTCGAGGCACGCGCCCCTGGTGTGCCTCGAGCCCCTGTGGCCCCTGACGCGCCGGCCACGACAGAAGGCGCCAAATCGGCGCCAACCAGCACAGCCGGCACCCCGCGTCCGCGTCAGCGCCGCAGGCCCGCGGGCCCTGACGCGCCTGTGGGCCCTGACGCGCCTGTGGCGCCTGACGCGCAAGTGGCGAAGGGTGCCCAAGTGGCGCCAACTTTTTCTGCAGCCCAACTGCAGCAGCTTCTGTCCCTGTTACAGCAGCACGCCCCTGCTGTTACTGAAGAAATTGCTACACCGAACGCGACTTCCGTTTCTGCTAAAAGCGAAAAGGCGAAAACGGAGCCTGTCAAGCGCGCTCGCACGACAAAAACCGGAAGGGGCGAAGACACACGCGCCGCCGCCACTCCAGTCACGAACAACCCTATCGACAGCGACAACGAAGACGACGACGATGGTGAGGCACATGCCGTAAATGCCTCTTTCGCACCCGTTGAGCAACTCCCCCCACTCCCCTCACCCAATCCCACTCTAACCGCCGCCTCGTTCAAGAACGCTGCCGTGCGCGAGCAAGCCGAGGTCCTGGAACACCTGCGGGCGTACCTGAAGCATGCGGAGCACAAAGTGCGACACAATGAGCCGGAAAGCGCCCTCGAATACCTTGGCGAAGCCTTCACACTCATCAACAACCGCTTCAAGCTACTTCATGTCGCCGACTACACCAACTTCCGCACCGCAAATCGCTTCAAGCTCTACGAAGATAAGAGTGTCTTCACCTCACGTCCGTTCAAGCAGGCCGTCGCGGACGTGGCGGCCATGGAGCGCGCCCAAGGCAATTTCACTCGCACTCCACGTGGCGGAGGGCGCGGGCCCATGGCATTTGGCAACAAGCGCGGTCCCCCACTTGATGGCAATGGCAGGAGCTTTCGTGGCTCATGCTTCCGTTGTGGGCAGCCGGGCCACATGGCCAATGCTTGCCCGGAAAATGGGGGAGGAGCCCAAGGGCCGGCGCCGGTGGTGTGAACACCCTAGGGGGTGGTGCCGAGAGGCTCGAGTGAGGGTGATGGCACTAGGAAGTGCGAGGCCGCTGGCCTATCCCATAGGGGATGTGAGAAAGGCCGCGGGCCTACCCCAAGGCAAGGGGTGTAGGACTAGGAGTCCTAGGTGAACATGGGATTGGAAATAATGCTTGTATGCTCTTATGAATGAGTGGAAAGGCCTAATGGGCGAAGTTGTTGGACTTGCTTGAAAAAAAAAAAAAAAAAAGGAGCATGCGCTCTTGATGTATGGACCTGAAACAATAAATACCCGCATGGCATGGTGGCCTACGGTACACGCGAACTAGAGAGCGAGAGAAGGAGAGAGATAGAGAGTGTATAAAAGGGAAAGTGATAAGATGTTTGGGCTATGCACCCATACAACACAAAGGAATCATGTGCGAAGGGGGGGCAAAAGGAAACGAGATTGTGTGGGACTTGGGGTCCCACAATACCACGGGCTCACGCCATAATGCAAGACAAAGGTGGCCTGCCAATCATGGAAGGCGGCAAATGCCCATTCAAAGAGTACGCGAAAAAAAAAAAAAAAAAAGGAGAGAGAGAGAGAGAGAGAGAGAGAACGCCTTGCTCAAAGACTAAGGCCAGATTCACCGAGTCGGGTGGCAAGTATCACCACTCTCACGCGATTGGTCCAAATATTCACTTGGTTTTTGCCAGGATTGGCTTCCGAGCTTCCAACCAAACCTACTGCCTGGGCTTTTGTCTGAACCCACCATTCCCGGTCGACTTCCTTGTGTAATTTGGGTCTTGGGTTTAACGAGGCATGCCCCGTGTTGCCCCCACACCCTATGGTCCAATGGCCACAGATATGCCGGGGGGTGGAACGATCGAGGGGAGTGGCCCCTACGAGTTTGCAATCACTGACAAGGTCGTCACGACCATGCGTGGGCGCCTGCGCACGACATTTCCATGGTGGAGCTCATGGTGTGAGAGTAGCTTCATACTCTCGGTAATCTCCAACGGCTATTGGATGCCATGGAAGCAGGGCCCACCTACGCCGTTCCGGCAGGACAACCACGCGGGAGCGCTAATTCATTCCACGTTCACCAAGCAAGCAATAACCGAGCTTCTCGAGAGTGGTGCGGCCGCTCCCGCCCCAGCGGAGCAACAGCTATGTATCAGCCCGCTGAATGTCGTGGTTCAAAGAGAAAAGTGCCGACTGATTCTTGACCTCCGAAGGGTGAACCAACATCTGTGTATCCCCAAATTCAAGTACGAAGGACTGAACCGGGTGGCGGAGCTCGTTCACGAAGACGACTGGATGTTCGCAGTCGATTTAAAATCGGGATACCACCACGTCGACATCCACCCTTCATGCTGGAAGTTCCTCGGGTTCCAATTCGACGGGCGCTCGTACGTTTTTCAGTCTCTACCATTTGGTCTGGCGACAGCCCCGTTCGTTTTCACGCAGCTCATCAAGCAGCTTGCCCGCCGTTGGCGGGCGCTTGGGGTGCGAGTCATCCCTTACGTCGACGACATCCTCTTTCTGTGTCGCACGGCAGCCGAAGCGAGAACCACGGGTCAGATGGTGGTGCAAGACCTCAGGAAGGCTGGACTGGTTATCAATTCTAAGAAGTCGCACCTGCAACCCACCCAGCAACTGCGGTTCTTGGGTGTCGAGTTGGATACACAACGCGGCCAGTTCTCCATTGGCCCCGAGCGGCGAGCATCATTACGCTCAACCATTCATGAATTATGCATGGCCGGCAAGGCCGAACGCAAAGTCCCGATCCGACACGTCGCCAGAGTTACCGGCATGCTCGCGTCGATGTCACTTGCCATCGGCGCAACCGCACGGGCATTCAGCCAGAACCTATTACAGACCATTCAAGATGCCCCTTCCTGGAACAGCAGAGTGCAGTTGGTCCCTGCGGTCATTGAAGAGCTCGAGTTTTGGCTGCATGAATTTGACAAGTTCAATGGCGCCCCGTTCCACGTCCCAAACAGCTACGATGCATTGATCCATGTGGACGCCAGCGCACACAGTTGGGGAGCGACACTAGATACGTTCCCAGGACGGCGAATTGAGGCGAGCGCAACCATGCCCGTGCACCTCACGAAAGCCTCCAGCACGCAACGAGAAATGGATGGAGTCCTATGGGCGCTGCAGACATTCTCGGGAAGGATCCAGAACCGACATGTCCTCGCCAGAACCGACAACCAAGGTGTCTTCTTTATCCTTCGCAAAGGTGGTTCGCGGACTCCGAGCCTCACAACCACGTGCAGAGCCATTATTCAAGCGTGCGTTGCCTCCGGGATTCGGCTGACGGTCGAATGGATTCCGCGCGAACTCAACACACGAGCTGATGAACTTTCAAAGATCATCGATCGAGACGACTACGCACTCAAAGCACCATGGTTCCGGGTTCTTGAACGGCGCTTGGGACCGCACTCTATCGATCTATTTGCCAATGCAAACAACACCCAGCTGGCTCGCTTCTGCTCCAAAACCCCTCATCCCGACGCAGAGGCAACCGATGCCTTCTCCCTATCATGGGCCTCCGAGCATGCATACGCCTTTCCGCCACCCCACCTCATCCCAGCGGTGCTGCATCACGCCCAAAGGACGCGAGCATCGCTCACGCTCGTCGTGCCCCACTGGCCAGGGGCAAGCTGGTGGCCGTTACTCCAACCCGCTCCGCCCCAATGGGCTGCCTGCATTCTCACCCACATCCGCCTCACCCACGGGAGCCAATGCCTGTCCGCAGGCACCCACACCCGCGCCTTTTCTGGGGAAGGATTGCCTCACAGCCCGATTATTGCATTACGAGTGTCCTTCGCCACCTGACCATTCACACATCTGGTGCAGGATTGCTCGAGAGGCTCAAGCAAGAACTTCTTCGGATAACCACGCGTACGAGGGCTGACTCGACGATTCGCACCTACGAACCATACTGGGCCAAGTTTCGTGCATTCTGCACACACGTCAAATTGCAGTTCCTGCCATGCACAGACATGACACTCGCATTATACCTGGTCCACGCGATTCAACAGAAGGCCACCATATCGGCAGTACAACTGACATGCTCGGCAGTCAGCTTCGCGCATCGGATGATTGGGGCCACGTGCCCGTCGACTGGGCCATTCACATCCAATGTGCGAGACTTCGCCAAGCGACATTGCCCGCGGCCCCAGCGTCTCAAGGAACCCGTCTCTCTGCATCAAGTACACGCTATGGCGGCGGAATTCCTGGAATCGAACAAGCCTGGCGAGTTTCAGAAGGGGCTCATTCCGTTACTCATGTACTCCGGCTTCCTGCGATACTCAGACCTCGCCGCACTTAACTGGCACGAGATTGAGTTCGAGCAAGACGTCATGTGGCTCCTGATTCCCCGCTCCAAAACAGACCAGGCAGGAGACGGTGCATGGGTTCCCGTAGCCGCAACTTCGGGCCCTTTTTGCCCCGTGCAGTGCACTAAACGCTTCATCCAGTTGGCAGGCTACGGCCGTGCACAAGAAGGTCCACTGATACGAGTCTTCGGTTCAGACACCATGGGTCGCGGTAATCCGACAACACCACCCTCCTACACAACGATTCGCAACTGGTGCAAGGAGGCATTCCAAAAGATCGGATTAGGACTCGAGCACCTCGGCACCCACTCCTTTCGCAAAGGCGCAGCAACCGTCGCCGCCAACGGAGGAGTACCAGACCGCATATTGAAACAGCTGGGGAGGTGGCGCAGCGATACGGCTAAAGAGATGTACATCACTCCGGCAATAGACCAGTTGGTTGGAGCATCTCGACATGTCCAAGATCCGACGAGAGCCTCGTCACCATTGCAACACTCCGCGGCGCTGACACGACATCGCCAACCAGCACGACACATGTCTCAGAAGACCCATTTGAAATGAGACGATGCCAATTGCTACATGCAAGAAAGCAAGCTTTCTAAATATGTATATTTTTAAAAGCTGTAATGCTTTTTAAAATTATGTATTTCGAAAGCGAAGCTGCCTGTAATGTAGGATTTGGCAGCGTCGAGCCGCGCTAAACGCCCGTTTTGGAGTACAAAACGTGGGCTGGAGGTCATTTCCCTCCACCCACGTCTCTCATTTTCAAACGGTTTAGCCGATTTTCCCACCCACCCCCCCTCGAAAGCAGGATAGCGTTGATAACGTAGAGGCATATTGTTGTAATGTCACTGCTTAGATTTCAATTGTACTAAACCCATTTGAAATGAGACGATGCCAATTGCTACATGCAAGAAAGCAAGCTTTCTAAATAAGCAAAAAACCGAACCGGTCAAACCGCCGAACCGGTCCGACGACAAACCGGTTCGGACCGTGGCGAACCTCTTGAACAAAAATAGGCTGAGGTTCGGTTCGTAGCGAACCGAACCGCGCCGAACCGAACTGTGGCTCGGCTCTTTGCTCATGCCTACTGCTAAGCATGGTGCCCTGCCTGCAGCAAGCCGCTGCTGAGCTCCCATGCACCTGTGCCTTCCATGGCTTCCTTGCATCTGATACTGTTCGAATCAACAATGCACAGCCACAATAGCGGACCCAAGAGGGCTTTTATTGGAAATAATACATAGGGTAGTGGTTGCTAGGCAGGCATGCAGAGGGCATCAGGAGGGAGCAGCGAGGGGGGGTTGGGGGGGCGCGAGGCGCAGCGAGCGCAGCCAGTCGGTGAAGCCGGGCTCGGGGGTGGGCGGCAGCTTGGCCCGCACGGCCGCCCGCTCCTCCTCCTGCATCTCCCTCAGCGGTGGGAACAGCAGCTCCTGGCGGGCAGAGGGTGGAGAGACGCAGGACAGTGGGGGTGGAGTGGTGGGGATCGTGAGAGGTAGTGAGGAGGCACGCAGGAGCAGAGCAGAGGCAGCAGCACTGCAGAGTCGGATGCTCCCTCCTACATTGTCATTGCCACCACCCACATCTCACTCGCCTGCTCAGCTACTCACCTGAAAAATGCAACTCAAATGACAAGGGAGAATCACCCCAACAATCGCCCATGGGAAATGCATGCCCACCTGAACAGCGAGCGGGTCCTTGTGTGTGGGCGTGAGGCGCGCCGTCATGAAGGCCGCTTCCGGTGTGCCCTCCTGCCAGCCGCCATGGGGGAGGAAGGGCACAGGGCGGGGCGAGCGGGGTGTGCAGGGCGAGGATGCGGGGTTGAAGATGAAGCACACGAGGGAGCGCAGGGGGGAGCACACACACAGAAATCACCTCCCAGCACCCCCTCCTAGCCCTCTCCCCTCCCTTGGCACTGACAGTGAAGCAGAGCACGCGGGGCGCCGGGAACCTGCCTCTGCCGCCCGGGCCGCCCATGAGCTGCGCTGCCAGCTGGCGACACGCCGCCTCCACTCCGCGCCTCGTGGGCTCGTCCGGTGCCAGGTGCGCGCCCTGCACGGACAGGGGGAGGGGGGGGTTAGGGGCATGGTGCAGACGGCGCAATGGCGTGGGGTTGAGGAAGAAGGGCGGTGGCAGTCTGTGGTTGTGCGTGTGGGTGGAGCGGAGGAGACAAGAGGGAAGCGGCACTCATGAGGGGCGGCGGCACTCACGAGCCAGATGAGCATGTGGGCACTCACGAGCCAGATGATCATGTGGGCACTCACGAGCCAGATGAGCATGTGGGCACTCACGAGCCAGATGAGCATGTGGGCACTCACGAGCCAGATGAGCATGTGGGCACTCACGAGCCAGATGAGCATGTGGGCACTCACGAGCCAGATGAGCATGTGGGCACTCACGAGCCAGATGAGCATGTGGGCACTCACGAGCCAGATGAGCATGTGGGCACTCACGAGCCAGATGAGCATGTGGGCACTCACGAGCCAGATGAGCATGTGGGCACTCACGAGCCAGATGAGCATGTGGGCACTCACGAGCCAGATGAGCATGTGGGCACTCACGAGCCAGATGAGCATGTGGGCACTCACGAGCCAGATGAGCATGTGGGCACTCACGAGCCAGATGAGCATGTGGGCACTCACGAGCCAGATGAGCATGTGGGCACTCACGAGCCAGATGAGCATGTGGGCACTCACGAGCCAGATGAGCATGTGGGCACTCACGAGCCAGATGAGCATGTGGGCACTCACGAGCCAGATGAGCATGTGGGCACTCACGAGCCAGATGAGCATGTGGGCACTCACGAGCCAGATGAGCATGTGGGCACTCACGAGCCAGATGAGCATGTGGGCACTCACGAGCCAGATGAGCATGTGGGCACTCACGAGCCAGATGAGCATGTGGGCACTCACGAGCCAGATGAGCATGTGGGCACTCACGAGCCAGATGAGCATGTGGGCACTCACGAGCCAGATGAGCATGTGGGCACTCACGAGCCAGATGAGCATGTGGGCACTCACGAGCCAGATGAGCATGTGGGCACTCACGAGCCAGATGAGCATGTGGGCACTCACGAGCCAGATGAGCATGTGGGCACTCACGAGCCAGATGAGCATGTGGGCACTCACGAGCCAGATGAGCATGTGGGCACTCACGAGCCAGATGAGCATGTGGGCACTCACGAGCCAGATGAGCATGTGGGCACTCACGAGCCAGATGAGCATGTGGGCACTCACGAGCCAGATGAGCATGTGGGCACTCACGAGCCAGATGAGCATGTGGGCACTCACGAGCCAGATGAGCATGTGGGCACTCACGAGCCAGATGAGCATGTGGGCACTCACGAGCCAGATGAGCATGTGGGCACTCACGAGCCAGATGAGCATGTGGGCACTCACGAGCCAGATGAGCATGTGGGCACTCACGAGCCAGATGAGCATGTGGGCACTCACGAGCCAGATGAGCATGTGGGCACTCACGAGCCAGATGAGCATGTGGGCACTCACGAGCCAGATGAGCATGTGGGCACTCACGAGCCAGATGAGCATGTGGGCACTCACGAGCCAGATGAGCATGTGGGCACTCACGAGCCAGATGAGCATGTGGGCACTCACGAGCCAGATGAGCATGTGGGCACTCACGAGCCAGATGAGCATGTGGGTGCCGTGGTCCAGCACGAGGGCGGCATGTGACGTGAGCGCCAGGTCAGAGGGCGGCACTTGAACGAACTGGGTGGCGTGGCCGGCACGGAACATGAGCAGCGACGGCACCACCATGCGCAGCGCCGCCTCCCCCCCCGCGCGCAGCAGCAGCGCACGCAGTGCCTGGCGCTCCCACTCGCTTGCCACGTGGCACCCCAACACTGGGCTGCGCCTCACCTCGTATAGTGCCTCCGCTACCCTGCAGTGGGGGGGTTGGGGTGGAGACGTGGGGAGGAGAGATGTGCAACAGAAGGCCAAGGCAGGTGGGGCTCAAGCAATGAAACACCCTCCCACTGCATCCTCGCTTCTCCCCCTTACCTCCCCACTTGCCCTCTGAACCCGCGACAATCACACACCGTCCCGCCCCTCACCTGCCCCTAGCCACTCCACCCCGTGAACTGACCGGGGCAGCTGGTGGGGGAACTGCAGCAGCGAGCGGTTGTGCTGCGCCACGCCGCCCAGCTTGAGCGCGAGGTCGCGCGCACGGGCGTCCACCCACGCGCGCATCTCCCCCGCCTCGCGTGCTGTGGGCGCCGCCAGCACGGTGCGCTTGGCGATGAGCAGCGCTGCCGTGGGCTCGTGCACCGATGAGAGGTACGCCGGTAGCGATGGCGCCACTGGTACACGCACCGTCACCACCCGCGTCACCACTGTAGGGGTGGGGAGGGGGAGCGGGGTGATGAGCGTGTGTGCGTGCGTGCATATGTGCATGAGCGCGCATGAGTGAGGGCGTTGAGTGGGTGGGTGGGCGCATGGCAGAAATAGAGGGAGGAGCAGAGAAGTGCACTGCGGCTGGCATGAACACGTGGCCGTGACAACGAGCAGCAGGGTGGCAAGGAGTGGTGGGTGCACCCTCATACTGGCAGCAGGCAGCACTCACAGTCGTGGTTGAGGAGGCGGAAGCGGCAGAGGAATTGGAAGAACACATGCTGGCGGGTGAGGTCGTCTGTGAGCTCCATACTCACGGCCACTGCCGCCTCCTCGTCCACACTCAGCAGCGCCACTGCCGTCGCACTGTCCTCGGGGAACCCCTCCTCCCCGCCCGCCCCCCTGCGCCCGCCGCCCTCCTCCGCCTCTGCAGGGCCGATCACGCGCGTCACGGCCACCTCGGGCGAGCAGCGCACCTCCAGCGACCCTTCAGCGCCCACGATGCGGGAGAGGGCGCGCAGCAGCAGGGGGGGGAACGCGGCGGGGCTGAACTCGTCCAGCGGCACCAACGCGCCCCCGGACAGCGCCGCCAGGGGCAGCAGAGCGGGCACGCGCACGAGCAGCGCCCCCCCCGAGAACACGTCCACCACGGCGCCCATGCGCCGCGCCTCCCTGCCCAGCGCCTCGTAGTGCCGCCGCGCTGCCTGCTCGCGCTGCCGCTGCTCGCCCTCCCCCACGCCCTCTATGCCCTCCGCCACCGCCCCCGCGCCCACTGTGGCGGGCCCCCCGCACAGCACCACCACGCGCGCCGCCCCGCTCCAGCGGCGCTGGTGAGCGCGCGGCAGGGCGGGCGCGGGGCCGCGCAGCAGCGCCAGCGCGAGCTCCACGGCGGGGCCCAGGGCGCGCGCGCGGGCGAGGGGGGGCGTGGCGGCGCGGCAGGGGCGCAGCGAGGCGATGACGGCCTGCGCGGAGGGCAGGCAGGCCGCGATGGGCGCGAGGTGCTGCGCGCGCCCCAGCAGCAGCGCGGCCAGCGTGGCGGGGGGCAGCGCGTGCGTGGCGGGGAAGCAGTCGGCGGAGGCGAGCAGCGGCGAGGCGGAGGGCGAGAGGTCGAAGAGCGAGAGGGCCGCGCCGAAGGTGATGATGGCGATGCGCGTGGCGGACGGCAGGTGCTGTAGCATGGCCTGCCATGGGGCGCCATGGGGTGGGTGGGGGGGATGGCGTGGTGAAGGAAGAAGTGAGGGGGGAGCAGCAGGGGCGATGAGGCAATGAGGATGGGCTGTTGTCTGCACCCACCGCGACCCGCCATTGACTCAACTCACCGTGAGCGCGGCCCTGACGCCCGCCATGCAAGCGGCGTCCAGCCCCTCGTCCACCACCACCACCACCGGCGCCCCCAGCACCGCCTCCGACGCGCTCCCCCCCACTCCCCCCTCCCCCGCCCCGCGCGGCCCCCCGCCCGCCTCAACGTAGTCCACCACGCGCGCGCCCAGCTCCGGCCACCCCTCGAGCGTCTCCCCCTCCGCCAGCAGGTAATGCCCGCCGCTCATGTTGGGGCGCCCGCACAGCGCGCAGCGCCAGTCGCCCGTGGCGGGCGCGATGGCGGAGTAGAGGCACACGCACGCCCCGCAGAAGGCGCAGCGCAGAGGCGCATGGCGCACCACGGGGGGCGGTTGGGAGGAAGCGGGAGCGGCGGAGGTAGGGGAGGGGAGGGTGGAAGCGGAGGGTGAGAGGAGCGGGGAAGCGGCGGAGGCGGGGAGCGGAGGGGTGGGCGCGAAGAGCGCGCCGAAGCCGAGGCTCTGCACGTTGGCGATCTTGCGCTCCCGCGGCACCTGCGGGGGCACGTGCACGCGGGGAAGACACATGTGAAGCGCGGGGAGGGACCTGAGAGGCGGCGAGGGCATGTGACGGAGAGGGCGAGGGAAAGACGGCGAAGGTGAGACGAGAGGGGGGCGCTGGGACAAGCGCGCGTGGAGGCGGGCCGCGAGGAGCAGCGAGCGCTCTGCGGCATGCCCAGCACCAGCCCTGTCGTGCACTGCGTCGCTCCCCGCCCATCACGGGCGCGCGGCGTACCGAGGAGGCAGTGAATCGCAGGTAGGGGTCGGACGCGAGATGGCCCCATTGCTCGTCGTGCGACAGATCGCAACCGTACATCAGCGCCGCCATGTTTGCGCCGACCAAAGGCCAAGGGAAAGAGAGGTAGGCTCAAATTAAAGTAAATATTAAATTACCTTATTGCATATTTCCATGGGGGTGTAGCTCACATGGTAGAGCGATCGCTTTGCATGCGATAGGTACGGGGATCGATACCCCGCGTCTCCAGGCCAGCTTTTGTCTATCCGAAAAGAGAGTCATGTTTTTTATCGGGGAGGGGGTGTGTGTGCTTGACGGCATAAGACGAGTGTTCAATTCAAGCATTGCAAAATCAACTTCGCGGTTTGTTCGTCCACTCCCGCCATGGCAGGCGTGCAAGCCCTCCTCGCTCGCCGTCCCGCCTTTCTGCTCGGCGCGCCACCGCCTAATTCCGCCGCCCGCGGGCTTCTCTCCGGCGCAGGCCGCGCCATCCCGCGCCCGCACGCTCCATTCTCGTATAGGCGGGGGTTTAGGCGGGCTTACGTGGGGATTAGCAGCAAAGGGGAAAGTCGAGTTTTTTGTGTGCAAAGCGACGATGGTAGGGCGAGGAGTAGTGCAGCGGACGGATCGATAGAGCCAGAGATTGAGAGGGGCTGGGTGCGGCAAAGCGCGAGTGGCGTTTCACCGTCACCCTCACAGGCGCAGGAGCAGTGCGAGTCGCCCGCTCCCCATGGCCCGCCATCTCCGCGTGCTGCTTCCCCCAACGTCCTCGTCCCGCGCGCCCTTGCCTCCCCCCTCGCCTCCGCGGCTCTCGCTCTCCTCCTCGCCCTCGCGCCCTTCGCGACTCTCCGGCCCGCCCTCGCGCAAGCACCCCCCGCGGGGACTGCGGCGACTGTGGCGGAGACGAGTAGCGGGAGGCGCGAGACACGCAGCAAGGCTGCGGGGCGGCGGAAGGAAAAGCGCGCGGAGGGGGGAACATCCTCTGCGCGGGGGAGCAAGAGTGCTGTGGGGGGGTGGGAAGCAGCAGGAGAGGGACAAGTGGGGGACGTGGAGACGTTGGGGGAGGCGGAAGCGGGGAGCCGGCGGGCGGAGGAGAGGCTCGAGGCATTCCAAAGGACAGCGGCGGCTGCCGTGACGGCGGAGGAGGTGGGCGCGCTTGAGCGCGCGTACCAGGCGGAGTGGGCGCGGAGCATGCGGGAGAGCGAGGCGCGACAGGCGCGACTTCTGGACGAGCTGGTGGGCGCGCGCATGGCGCTGGCGGAGAGAGAGGAGGCGCTGGAGCGCGCGCGAGAGAGAGTCGCGGGGGGGGAAGCGGCGGAGAGCAAGGGCCGGGAGGAGGAAGGCGGAGAAGAGGCAGGGAAGGGGAAGGACGGGGCGGTAGGTAAGGGGAGTCGGGCAGGGGGCAAGGTGAAGGGGAGGAAGGGGAAGGGCGCGGCAGGGGCAGGGGGGGACGAGGGGGCAGGCAGCGTGCGCGCGTGCAGGCGGGCCGTGGAGGCGGCGCAGCGGCGCGCTGACGAGGCGGCGGCGGCAGTGGTGGCAGCAGGGCAGCAGGCGGAGGGGTGGCTGGCGCTCATGTGGGAGGCACTGGGGGAGGCGAAGAGGAGGGTCCATGGGGAGGTGGCAGGGGGCGCGAGCGCGGAGGGGGAGGGTGGCGAGGGGGAAGCGGGGAGGGGAGTGGCGGCGATGGGGGGTGCGATGGCGGTGGCGGGCAGGGACGTGCGCGAGTGCCTTGACCACCCCGGTCGGGTGCCTGCTGTGCTGCTCCGGTCGCTCAGACGCGCCGTGGGGGGTGGAGACCCCGCCGCCCCCACTGCGGCGGCTGCTGCTGGTGGTGATGCTGGGCAGGGGGCGGAGGAGGCAGGGACAGAAGGGGCAGGGGGCGAGGGGGGCGTGAAGGCACTGAGTGCGGCGGAGGAGGCAGCAGCGCATGCTCAGGTGCTGGCGTGGCACAAGTGGGCGGCGGAACAGCGGGCGGCGGCAAAGAAGCAGATTGTGAGCAGCCGAGGCAAGGCCAAGGCGTTTGCTGCTGACAAGCAGGTCAGTGCCGCCCGCTGCTCGCTGCTCCCTGCTCCCTGCTCCCTGCTCCCTGCTCCCTGCTCCCTGCTCCCTGCTCCCTGCTCCCTGCTCCCTGCTCGCTGCTCACTGCTTATTGCTTCTTTGTTGCTCGTTGAATGCTGCACGGGTGAATAGCCGCGTGCACGCCCTCTCGCAAATCTTCCTTTCTCATTTCCCCCCTGCCCTGCGCCCAACGCCATGCTCCCCCATGCGGCACGCGCATGCAGGCGGAGGTGCTGGCAGCGCGCGACCGGGTGATGGGGGAGGCCACGCTCAACACCGCCGTCACCTCGCCGCTGCTGGGCGGAGGGCCTGAGGGGCGGTGGGAGCTCACAGCAGCGGGGCTGTGGGAGGCGCTGTCGCACTCGCTGCTGTCGTCCGTCTCGCTGCGCCACGACCGCCGTGCCGCCCTGCTGCGCCTCAAGGCCGACCCGCGCCTCTTCTTCGTCGACCTCTCCGCGTGGGACAGCTGGCGCCACGCCACTGGCGGCACGGACGAGCTGCTGCTGCGCCTGCGGGCGGCGGGCGTGCCGACGCGCGTGGAGGTGATGTGGGTGCCGGTGAGGGAGTGGGACCCCGCCTCGCTCTACACGCTGCCGGCGCGTGTGGTGGGGCACGCGGCGCACTCGCTGTCCTCAGCAGGGCCGGTGCGGGTGGCGCTGCAGTGGTACGTGGGCACGGCGGGCGAGGCGGCGGAGGAGACGTTTTTCCGCTTCGTGTGGCCGGCCATGCCGCGCGCGCTCAAGGCGCTGCTGAAGCTGGACTACTCCGAGGGCGCGGCGGCGGGCGACGTGGTGGCGCTGGAGCGCATGGGGTGGCTGGCCGCCGCTGAGAGGCGCTTCGCGAAGCGCAGCAGCATGGCGGGCAGGTGGGCGTGGTGGCTCGTGCTGCCCGCCAAGGCCGCTGTCGCGCTCTTCCCCCTGCGCTGGGCCGCCCTCCCCGCCGCTGCCCTGGCGCAGCGCCTGCTGGTGGGCGCACCGGGGCCGGAGAGTGAGACGGCGTACAAGACACGGCTGGGGAAGGAGCTGCTGCGGCGCGTGGGCAAGCAGGAGGAGGACGAGGAGAAGGCGAAGAAGGAGAAGAAGGTCAAGGACTCCATCCGAGAGGCCTTCGACCGCATGAAGGTGCCCCCTGCCCCGCTCCTCCACCGCCCCCCATCACCTTGCTCCTTGCAATGCCCACCCTCTTTTGCTTCTATCCCCACAACCCCTCTTGAAACTGCCATCTCCTCTTCATGTGCTCGTCTCTCACCTTCATCCCATCCCATCTGTTCCTTTCCGCTCTCTACCCCCCACGGTTCGTGGGCAGCGAGTGCGGAGGCCGGCGGTGCGGCTGAGTGATTTCGCGGGGATGGATGCGGTGAAGGAGGAGGTGCAGGAGGTGATCACCTTCCTGCGCGACCCCTCCTCCTTCCAACGCCTCGGCGCCCGCCCACCCCGGGTGAGCCACGTTGCCCCGGGTGAGCCACGCCCTGTCTTGCTGCCTTGTGCCATACACACCCCGCTTGCCTTGCCTCTCCTCCTCTCACCTCTATCTTCTTCCTGCTGCTGCCACACAACCCCTCGTGTCCCGTCTCCTCCCCCCCCCCCCCTCCCACCATGCGTGCGGGGCACGGCAGGGCGTGCTGATAACGGGGGGCTCGGGCGTGGGCAAGAGCAGCTTGGCGCTGGCGATAGCGGCGGAGGCGAGGGTGCCGGTGGTGGACATCAAGTCCAGCGATGTCGACCCGGGGGGGTTCGTCGGCCAGGGCGCCGCCAACGTGCGCGAGCTCTTCAAGATGGCCAGGGACATGGTGAGGGGGTCACGTGGTCAGGTGGTGAGGTGGTCCGATGGTCAGGTGGTCAGATGGTGAGATGGTAAGATGCTGAGATAGTGAGATGGTCAAGATTTCACGCGCTGGCAGGCGCCCATGCTCATCTCATCACACCCACTGCCACTGCCACCGGCAGGCGCCCATGCTGATCCTGATGGAGGACTTTGAGGAGATAGGCGGGGTGCGCGGGGCGGCCATGGACACGCGCCTGCAGGACAAGGAGGCCATCATCAACCAGCTGCTCGTTGAACTCGATGGGTCCGCCTCCCTCCCCCCCTCCTGCGCTCGCTGTTTCCCTCGCCTTTGCCTCTCTTTGCCCATAACCTCATGTGAACTGCGCTTGCATTCTCTTGCTGTCCAGTGCACCCTACTATCCTCCTCTTGCTTCGCTCCCGTCTGCTCTATGTTGTCATTCGAGCCTCGCCTTGGACCGCTCTCACACCTCGTGCTCGCCTTGGACCGCCCTCACACCTCGTGCTCGCCTTGGACCGCCCTCACACCTCGTGCTCGCCTTGGACCGCCCTCACACCTCGTGCTCGCCCCGGACCGCTCTCACACCTCGTGCTCGCCTTGGACCGCCCTCACACCTCGTGCTCGCCCCGGACCGCTCTCACACCTCGTGCTCGCCTTGCTGCCCGTGCTTTGCCTGGTTTGCAGGTTTGAGACACAGGAGGGCGTGGTGCTGCTGGCAATCACTGACAATCCAGCTGCTGTGAGTGAATCAGTGGAAGGTAGCAACCGAGAGTGAATCAGAGCAAGGTAGCAGGTGAGAGTGTAGCAGAGCAGGGGAGAAGCTGTGAGTGCAAGTGGAGGAGGGTGGAGGACGGGAGGGCTGGTGCTGGTACAGCGGCCACACGAGGGCAGTGAGTGTTGCCCGTGGCAGCATGGGGCGCACATGGCAGCATGGGGCGCACATGGCAGCATGGGGCGCACATGGCAGCATGGGGCGCACATGGCAGCATGGGGCGCACATGGCAGCATGGGGCGCACATGGCAGCATGGGGCGCACATGGCAGCATGGGGCGCACATGGCAGCATGGGGCGCACATGGCAGCATGGGGCGCACATGGCAGCATGGGGCGCACATGGCAGCATGGGGCGCACATGGCAGCATGGGGCGCACATGGCAGCATGGGGCGCACATGGCAGCATGGGGCGCACATGGCAGCATGGGGCGCACATGGCAGCATGGGGCGCACATGGCAGCATGGGGCGCACATGGCAGCATGGGGCGCACATGGCAGCATGGGGCGCACATGGCAGCATGGGGCGCACATGGCAGCATGGGGCGCACATGGCAGCATGGGGCGCACATGGCAGCATGGGGCGCACATGGCAGCATGGGGCGCACATGGCAGCATGGGGCGCACATGGCAGCATGGGGCGCACATGGCAGCATGGGGCGCACATGGCAGCATGGGGCGCACATGGCAGCATGGGGCGCACATGGCAGCATGGGGCGCACATGGCAGCATGGGGCGCACATGGCAGCATGGGGCGCACATGGCAGCATGGGGCGCACATGGCAGCATGGGGCGCACATGGCAGCATGGGGCGCACATGGCAGCATGGGGCGCACATGGCACATGCATGTTCCCGGCGCTGGCCTTCTCCCAACAGCCAAGACTGCCCCTGTCGGCTCACCCATCCCGCCCTCCCCCGTGCCCCCTTTCCCCCCTCCTCTCCGCTCGCCCCCCCCAGGTGGACCCAGCGCTGCGCAGGCCGGGGCGCATGGACCGGGTGATCGAGGTGCCGCTGCCGACGGCGGGCGAGAGGGAGAAGATTCTGCGCCGCGCCGCCGCCGCCTCCATGGACCCCCGCTTCCTTGACGCCGTTGACTGGCGCTTCGTGAGACCCTCTCCCTGCCCTGCCATGCCGTGCCATCCTTGCCATCTTATGTGATCGCATGCGATGCCATGTTATGCCATCCCATGCCATGCCTGTACTTGCTTATAGCTCAGAGCTGATGCCATAATATCACATAGCATCGTACCATATCAAAGCATGGGATGCCATACTTCAGGACCGTGACATACCACACCATTCCATGTAATGCCATGTCATTCCACCCAAGGCCATGTCATCCCACTGATGCGACCCCATGCACGGCACGCATGGCATGTGTGAGTGCAGGTGGCGGAGCAGACGGGGGGCCTGAAGCCGACGGACCTGAGGGGCATGCCGCGGCGCATCCTGCTGGCCGCTGGCACTGACAAGTTCTGTGATGAGGACGAGCTGGCGGGCACTCTCAGCATGCTGGAGGTGAGATCACGGCTCAGCATGCTGGAGGTGAGATCACGGCTCAGCATGCTGGAGGTGAGATCTCGGCTCAGCATGCTGGAGGTGAGATCACGGCTCAGCATGCTGGAGGTGAGGCACGCTCAGCATGGTGGAGGTGAGCCACGGCTCAGCAGGTATAGTGGGGGTCAAGGTGATGTGTGGCACATGGGGAGGGGCGCTGAGACACAGTGTGGAGTGAGAGGGATACGGAGAATGTGGGATGGGCTCTTGTGTGTGTTCACGCCATGACTCCCCCCTGTGCCGTGCACCTGCTGTGCGTCCCTGCCCTGGCAGCTGTACCACTGGGTGGTGCCTGCGCTGCTGCGGCGCGTGCCGGTGCTGCAGCGGTGGGAGAGCGGCGTGGTGGAGCGGCTGGGGCTGGAGCTGACCGCGGGGGACGTGCAGCGAGTGGTGGCGGACATTGACTTCTCCTCGCTCACCCACCTCGGCATGGACCTCACCCTCCCCGACACCGCCAAGGTGCCCCCTCCATCCTGCCCTCCCCTCCCTCCTCCCTTGACCTGCATCGCCAGCAATGCCCCTCGCTCCTTTCGCTTCTTTCCACTCACCGTGCCGCTGCACCTCTCGTCCACTTGTCACTGCACCTGCTCGCCCACTTGTCACTGCAGCACCTGCTCGCCCACTTGTCACTGCACCTGCTCGCCCACTTGTCACTGCAGCACCTGCTCGCCCACTTGTCACTGCAGCTGCTCGCCCACTTGTCACTGCACCTGCTCGCCCACTTGTCACTGCACCTGCTCGCCCACTTGTCACTGCAGCACCTGCTCGCCCACTTGTCACTGCACCTGCTCGCCCACTTGTCACTGCACCTGCTCGCCCACTTGTCACTGCACCTGCTCGCCCACTTTGTCACTGCACCTGCTCGCCCACTTGTCACTGCACCTGCTCGCCCACTTGTCACTGCACCTGCTCGCCCACTTGTCACTGCAGCACCTGCTCGCCCACTTGTCACTGCAGCACCTGCTCGCCCACTTGTCACTGCACCTGCTCGCCCACTTGTCACTGCACCTGCTCGCCCACTTGTCACTGCACCTGCTCCCCCGCTTGTCACTGCACCTGCTCGCCCACTTGTCACTGCAGCACCTGCTCGCCCACTTGTCACTGCACCTGCTCGCCCACTTGTCACTGCACCTGCTCGCCCACTTGTCACTGCACCTGCTCGCCCACTTGTCACTGCACCTGCTCGCCCACTTGTCACTGCACCTGCTCGCCCACTTGTCACTGCACCTGCTCCCCCGCTTGTCACTGCACCTGCTCCCCCGCTTGTCACTGCACCTGCTCGCCCACTTGTCACTGCAGCACCTGCTCGCCCACTTGTCACTGCACCTGCTCGCCCACTTGTCACTGCACCTGCTCGCCCACTTGTCACTGCACCTGCTCGCCCACTTGTCACTGCACCTGCTCGCCCACTTGTCACTGCACCTGCTCCCCCGCTTGTCACTGCACCTGCTCCCCCGCTTGTCACTGCACCTGCTCCCCCGCTTGTCACTGCACCTGCTCCCCCGCTTGTCACTGCACCTGCTCCCCGCTTGTCACTGCACCTGCTCCCCCGCTTGTCATTGCGCCTGCGACCAAACTTGGCACCTCCCCTTCTTGCCTCAAGTTGCACCTCCCCTTCTTGCCTCAAGTTGCACCTCCCCTTCTTGCCTCAAGTTGCACCTCCCCTTCTTGCCTCAAGTTGCACCTCCCCTTCTTGCCTCAAGTTGCACCTCCCCTTCTTGCCTCAAGTTGCACCTCCCCTTCATTGCTCCACTTGTCGCCCCACCCTCCCCCCCCCCTCCGACTTGCTCTCCCATGTTCATCCAACACCCTCACTCTGCCCTCACCTCACAGTGGGATCGTGCTGAGAAGCTTCCGCATGCGGTGTGGGCAGCAGGGAGGTGCTGGCGGCGCTGCTGCCGAGCTTTGACCGCGTCGACAACATCTGGCTCAACCCCAACAGCTGGGAGGTGCGCACTGCCACGGGCGGCAGGTGGGAGGTGTGCATGGGGCAAGCGGGTGAGAGGTGTGCATGGGGCAAGCGGGTGAGAGGTGTGCATGGGGCAAGCAGGTGGGAGGTGTGCATGGGGCAAGCAGGTGGGAGGTGTGCATGGGGCAAGCAGGTGAGAGGTGTGCATGGGGCAAGCAGGTGGGAGGTGTGCATGGGGCAAGCGGGTGAGAGGTGTGCATGGGCCAAGCAGGTGAGAGGTGTACATGGGGCAAGCAGGTGAGAGGTGTGCATGGGGCAAGCAGGTGAGAGGTGTGCATGGGGCAAGCAGGTGGGAGGTGTGCATGGGGCAAGCAGGTGAGAGGTGTGCATGGGGCAAGCAGGTGAGAGGTGTGCATGGGGCAAGCAGGTGAGAGGTGTGCATGGGGCAAGGCGGTGGGAAGTCTGCATGGCTAATGAGAAGAGAACGACGACACTGCATGCACTCACCATTATGCATTTTCATGCCATTTGAAGCCATCAGCCTCGCCTCCCCCGCCCCTGTGTGCAACCGTGACGGCGTGTGCGGTGTGCATGTGGGGGTGGCAGGGCGTGGGGTTCACGCGCTTCACGCGTGCCGCCGACGGCTCGCTGGGCGGGGCGGACGGCGGTGCGGAGGCGGGGGGCGGCGTCGTGGTGAGTCGCGCGTACACGGAGCAGAGCCTGGTGGCGCTCTTCGGCTCGCACATCGCCGCCGCGCTGCTGCTGCCCTGGGGGCACTCCAACAACCTCGCCACCCCGCAGCTGCAGCAGGCCTACCAGGTACAGGGGGCTGGGGAGAGCTGGGGGCCAGGAGGGCAACGGGGGGAGGAGGGGGAGCTGGGGGAAGTGGCAAGAGCTGGAAGGGCGCTTCTTGATTCGAGAGAGAAAGGGTAGCAGTATTGGTGTGGCCCGAGTGGGGTTTGCTTTGGTAAAGCGAAATGTGTCCCACCAATCAAGAGTCCCCTCTCTCTTGAGCATGTGGCACAGGTAGCACGTGGCACAGGTAGCACGTGGCACAGGTAGCACGTAGATCACCCATGTGCTGCCCTGTCTTCTCCCCCCCATGTGCGTGCCTTCCCGGCAACCCAACCAAACCTGTGTGGCATCAGCTGGCGGAGCGCATGGTCATGGAGTGGGGCTGGGGACCCGACGACTCTCCATTCATCTTCCAAACCCACACTGCGGTCAGTACTACCACCCACCATGCTGTGAGTGCCACCCACGATGCTGTGAGTGCCACCCACCATGCTGTGAGTGCCACCCACCGTTCTGTTTCCGCTGCTCTGTTGAGCAAATTCTCCATTCTCTCTCCACTGTCTTCCCCCTTCCCCCTTCCCCCTTCCCCTTCCTTCATTCCTTCTCTGCGGTGTGGTGCTGCCCTGCCACCCCGGTGTTAGCAGCACAAGAGTCTGGCGTTGGGGCGAAGGCAGGAGGCGGAGCTGAAGCAAAGGGTGCAGCAGGTGAGGGTGGTGGGGGACTCACGACTGCATTAAAGTGAGGGTGGTGGGGGACTCACGACTGCATGTGAGGGTGGTGGGGGACTCACGTGGACTGCATTCAAATGGTTGGGGGCACCTGTTGTAGGTGCTTGGTGGAGCGCCACAAACGGACCAACATTGATCCACACCGTGTTTAGTTTGGTGAATGAACATTCACACCTTCATATGTAGCTGAAACTGAGCAATCACCACATCCTCCCTCCCACCTTTCTGTTCTCCGTCCCTCCCTGTGCGGGCATCAGCTGCACGATGCGGCGTTTGAGCGCGCGCACGCGCTGCTGGCGCGCAACCGGCGCACGCTGCAGGCCGTGGTGGACGCCCTCTGCACGCACGACGCCGTCGACCGCCAGGTCAGCACTTGCCCGCCCCCTCCATGCTGTCATGGTCGCCTCGCCTGGGTGCATTGTGCATGGGTGCATGGGTGCATGGGTGCATGGGTGCATGGGTGCATGGGTGCATGGGTGCATGGGTGCATGGGTGCATGGGTGCATGGGTGCATGTGCGCATGGGTGCATGGTGCATGAGCGCATGGGTGCATGGTGCATGAGCGCATGGGTGCATGAGCGCATGGGTGCATGGTGCATGAGCGCATGGGTGCATGGTGCATGAGCGCATGGGTGCATGGTGCATGAGCGCATGGGTGCATGGTGCATGAGCGCATGGGTGCATGAGTTCATGGGCACATGACTTTGTAGAGGCAGGTTGGTATGGGCTGGAGAGCGTTGACATGGGAGATAGCTGAGAAGATGCCCTCTGCATATGCTATGTGGGTCGTGCAGTGGCACACATGAGGGCTCCACTTGAAGGCAAGTGGAATGGAAACATGCTGGACAGTTGATGTGGCTGGGAGAAGAACTTCCGAGCCACCTTCGCTCACTCAGGAAGTATGCCTGGATCCATGCAAATGTGACTGTTGTGAGTTTTCACCCTCGTTGGAAAGCAGCTCCCAACGAGTAAATTCTGTCGTATGGTGGCTCCGTGTGACTGCCCCTCTCAACAGGAACTGCTGCGCATCATGGCAGACACATCAGCCGTGCCGGAGAACGAGCCATTTGAGCTTTTCCCTTACAGCCACCCCACGCACAGGGCTGGCATACACTTAGCTGCACGTACACAGGCCGGCAGGCTTGCTGCACTCAGCACCAACCTGCCCCAAGGAATTCTGCCTGCGGAGGCATCTGCCAAGTGATGGTGGTGAGGGCACATTGCCATCCGCACTATGGGTTACTAGTGGCACAATGTGTGTGTAATGTAGTGTAGAGCAGGGCTCAGGTTATCAGTGTAATTTACCCTTCTACACTGATTACAAGGGTGAAATTTTGGGTCTACACTGATGTGCTGGGGTAATTTTTTTATGAGTTAGTGTTACACTGATCAGTAAGTGTATCGATGTAGGCCACACTGATGCCTTGGGGTAAAATTTCCCTTAGCGAGGATTACACTGAAGAGCGTACGCGGACCCCCACACCCACCCCCCCCTCCCTCCCCCCCTTCCCCACAAACAATCGGTCGAGGGGGAGGGGAGGCAAAATTCTCGCCAATTTCGTAAGTCCTCCCCTTCCCCCCCGCCCCTCACAAACAATCGATCGAGGTGGGAGGGGACCTGGGAGGCAGATAACTTTCTCGCCACCTGTCATACACACCTAATTTACACATAATGTGTCAGTGCTTGAAATAAAACCACACTGATGATGCAGGGTAGAAAATTCAAAACCTGATGTTACACTGCTCTATCAGTGTAATGGAAAAGTACACACTGCCCATAAGGGTTTTTGAAAAAGCTACACTGCCAATCATGAGTAGGCCAAAACCAAACCTGAGCCCTGGTGTAGAGTGTTTATAAGAGGGAAGAGCTTGCGTAAAAATCAAAAGGCATGAATGAAATACAGTTGTTAAGATGTAAATGGCAAGTCTTGTAGGAAAAGTATTTTTAGTGGCAAGTCCATACCGTATTTTGCCCTGCAAGGAAGAGTCCTGACTTCAAGGAGTTTGCAGAGCAGCAGTCAGAACATTGCAAATCTTCATCTTACAGCACACTACCCGTAGATTGCGTCTTCCAAAGTGTTGAAGTACTACCGTAAAATGTTTCGGTAAGAAATCAAGGGCCATATCAAGGAAATGTAATCACTTGGAATAAGTTGTAGGTTCAGGACGCGTCCGCTCAACACCGATCTCACGACGGATAATGCTATATCGATCCTCATTGCATTGAATCGTATAGCAGCCATATGTACACTCGCCTCACCCCACCCCAATGGGGATGAAAGCACACATGTGCAACAGGCATGGTTCGATCGCCAGTACCAATGATCGATCATGATCGTCACCCTCATACGCTCCTGCTGGCTTGGTAATACCGGTAGGCCCAAACGCACACAGCCGCGTGACTGAACACAAGAAAAACGCTGCGAACGAGCGAATTCATCACCAAACTGCGGAAGGATCCACACATGTGCAAAAAATGTAGCAGGCACGCTTCATTCGCCCGTGCCAATGACTGATCATGCTCGCCACCTACCCACGCTTGGCTTGGTAATACGCCCAGACGCACACATCTGCGTGACCGAACGGAAGTAAAACGCTCGTAACGAGCGTTTTCATCCCCAAAACGCGGAAGGATTCGCACATGTGCAGAAAATGCAGCAGACATGGTTCATTCGCCAGTACCAATGACCGATCATGCTCGTCACCCTCCCACGCTATTGCTAGTTTGGTAATAGGTCCAAACACCCACATCCGTGTGGCCGAACGGAACAAAAAGCGAAGAACCGCTCGTTCCGCACTGGTATAAAATGTGAAGCGAAGTTGTTCAAATCCTGGACCGCCATGCACGATCATCTTTGCCACAGTCCTAAGTACCCTGTGGTCAGTTTCTAGCTCCTAAAAACTTCAGACGAGCCCGCCGCGACAAGTGCCGCCCCCCCTATAAGGGCGTTCGTGAGGCCAGAAAGCTGTGAAATCCGCACTGGTATAAAATGTGAAGCGAAGTTGTTCAAATCCTGGACCGCCATGCACGATCATCTTTGCCACAGTCCTAAGTACCCTTCGGTCAGTTTCCAGCTCCTAATAACTTCAGACGAGCCCGCCGCGACAAGTGCCGCCCCCCCTATAAGGGCGTTCGTGAGGCCAGAAAGCTGTGAAATCCGCACTGGTATAAAATGTGAAGCAAAGTTCTTCAAATCCTGGACCGCCATGCACGATCTTCTTTGCCATAATCCTAAGTACCCTGTGGTCAGTTTCTAGCTCCTAAAAACTTCAGACGAGCCCGCCACGACAAGTACCGCCCCCCCTATAAGGGCGTTCGTGAGGCCAGAAAGCTACGAAATCGGCACCGGTATAAAACGTGAAGCGAGGTTGTTCAAATCCTGGACCGCCAAGCACGATCATCTTTGCCACAGTCCTAAGTACCCGATGGTCAGTTTCTAGCTCCTAATAACTTCAGACGAGCCCGCCGCGACAAGTACCGCCCCCCTTCTAAGGACGTTCGTGAGGCCAGAAAGATGTGATATCCGCACTGGTATAAAATGTGAAGCGAAGTTGTTCAAATCCTGGACCGCCATGCACGATCAACTTTTCCACAGTCCTAAGTACCTTGTGGTTAGTTTCCAGCTCCTAAAAACTTCAGACGAGCCCGCCGCGACAAGTGCCGCCCCCCCTATAAGGGCGTTCGTGAGGCCAGAAAGCTGTGAAATCCGCACTGGTATAAAATGTGAAGCGAAGTTGTTCAAATCCTGGACCGCCATGCACGATCATCTTTGCCACAGTCCTAAGTACCTTGTGGCCAATTTCTAGCTCCTAATAACTTCAGACGAGCCCGCCACGACAAGTACCGCCCCCCCTATAAGGGCGTTCGTGAGGCCAGAAAGCAACGAAATCGGCACCGGTATAAAATGTGAAGCGAAGTTGTTTAAATTCTGGACCGCCATGCACGAGCATCTTTGCCATAGTATTAAGTACCCTGCGGTCAGTTTCTAGCTCCTAATAACTTCAGACGAGCCCGCCACGACAAGTACCGCCCCCCCCATACAGGCGTTCGTGAGGCCAGAAAGCTGTGAAATCCGCACTGGTATAATATGTAAAGCGAAGTTGTTCAAATCCTGGACCGCCATGCATGATCATCTTTTCCACAGTCCTAAGTACCGTGTGGTCAGTTTTTAGCTCCTAATAACTTCAGACGAGCCCGCCACGACAAGTACCGCCCCCCTTATAAGGATGTTCGTGAGGCCAGAAAGCTGTGAAATCCGCACTGGTATAAAATGTGAAGCGAAGTTGTTCAAATCCTGGACCGCCATGCAGGATCAACTTTGCCACAGTCCTAAGTACCTTGTGGTTAGTTTCCAGCTCCTAAAAACTTCAGACGAGCCCGCCGCGACAAGTGCCGCCCCCCCTATAAGGGCGTTCGTGAGGCCAGAAAGCTGTGAAATCCGCACCGGTATAAAATGTGAAGCGAAGTTGTTCAAATCCTGGACCGCCATGCACGATCATCTTTGCCACAGTCCTAAGTACCCTGTGGTCAGTTTCTAGCTCCTAAAAACTTCAGACGAGCCCGCCGCGACAAGTACCGCCCCCCCTATAAGGGCGTTCGTGAGGCCAGAAAGCTGTGAAATCCGCACTGGTATAAAATGTGAAGCGAAGTTGTTCAAATCCTGGACCGCCATGCACGATCATCTTTTCCACAGTCCTAAGTACCCTCCGGTCAGTTTCCAGCTCCTAATAACTTCAGACGAGCCCGCCGCGACAAGTGCCGCCCCCCCTATAAGGGCGTTCGTGAGGCCAGAAAGCTACGAAATCCCGATCGGTATAAAATGTGAAGCGAAGTTGTTCAAATCCTGGACCGCCATGCACAATCATCTTTGCCATAGTCTTAAATACCCGGCGGTCAGTTTCCAGCTCCTAATAATTTTAGACGAGCCCGCCGCGACAAGTACCGCCCCCCTATAAGGGCGTTCGTGAGGCCAGAAAGCTACGAAATCGGCACCGGTATAAAATGTGAAGCGAAGTTGTTCAAATCCTGGACCGCCATGCACGATCATCTTTGCCATAGTATTAAGTACTCTGCGGTCAGTTTCTAGCACTCAATAACTCCAGACAAGCCCGCCACGACAAGTACCGCCCCCCCTATACGGGCGTTCGTGAGGCTAGAAAGCTACGAAATGAGCACCGGTATAAACTATGGACCGCCATGCACGATCATCTTTGCCACAGTCCTAAGTACCCCGCGGTCATTTTCCAGCTCCTAATAACTTCAGACGAGCCCGCCACGACAAGAACCGCCCCCCTATAAGGGCGTTCGTGAGGCCAGAAAGCTGTGAAATCCGCACCAGTGTAAAATGTGCAGTGAAGTTGTTCAAATCCTGGACCGCCATGCACGATCATCTTTGCCACAGTCCTAAGTACCTTGCGGTCATTTTCTAGCTCCTAAAAACTTCAGACGAGCCCGCCGCGACAAGTGCCGCCCCCCCTATAAGGGCGTTCGTGAGGCCAGAAAGCTGTGAAATCCGCACTGGTATAAAATGTGAAGCGAAGTTGTTCAAATCCTGGACCGCCATGCACGATCACCTTTGCCACAAGCCCTAAGTACCCTGTGGTCAGTTTCTAGCTCCTAAAAACTTCAGACGAGCCCGCCGCGACAAGCACTGCCCCCCCTATAAGGGCGTTCGTGAGGCCAGAAAGCTGTGAAATCCGCACTGGTATAAAATGTGAAGCGAAGTTGTTCAAATCCTGGACCGCCATGCACGATCATCTTTGCCACAGTCCTAAAAACCCTGTGGTCAGTTTCTAGCTCCTAAAATCATCAGACGAGCCCGACGCAACAAGCACTGCCCCCCCTATAAGGGCGTTCGTGAGGCCAGAAAGCTGTGAAATCCGCACTGGTATAAAATGTGAAGCGAAGTTGTTCAAATCCTGGACCGCCATGCACGATCATCTTTGCCACAGTCCTAAGTACCCTGTGGTTAGTTTCTAGCTCCTAATAACTTCAGACGAGCCCGCCGCGACAAGTGCCACCCCCACTATAAGGGCGTTCGTGAGGCCAGAAAGCTGTGAAATCCGCACTGGTATAAAATGTGAAGCGAAGTTGTTCAAATCCTGGACCGCCATGCACGATCATCTTTGCCACAGTCCTAAGTACCCTGTGGTCAGTTTCTAGCTCCTAAAAACTTCAGACGAGCCCGCCGCGACAAGTGCCGCCGCCTCTATAAGGGCGATCGTAAGGCTAGAAAGCTGTGAAATCCGCACTGGTATAAAATGTGAAGCGAAGTTGTTCAAATCCTGGACCGCCATGCACGATCATCTTTGCCACAGTCCTAAGTACCCTAAGGTCAGTTTTCAGCTCCTAATAATCTCAGACGAGCCCGCCGCGACAAGTACCGCCCCCCCTATAAGGGCGTTCGTGAGGCCAGAAAGCTGTGAAATCCGCACTGGTATAAAATGTGAAGCGAAGTTGTTCAAATCCTGGACCGCCATGCACGATCATCTTTGCCACAGTCCTAAGTACCCTGCGGTCAATTTCCAGTTCCTAAGAACTTCAGACGAGCCCGCCGCGACAAGTGCCGCCCCCGCTATGAGGGCGTTCGTGAGGCCAGAAAGCTGTGAAATCCGCACTGGTATAAAATGTGAAGCGAAGTTGTTCAAATCCTGGACCGCCATGCACGATCATCTTTGCCACAGTCCTAAGTACCCTGTGGTCAGTTTCTAGCTCCTAAAAACTTGAGACGAGACCGTCGCGACAAGTGCCGCCCCCCTTATAAGGGCGTTCGTGAGGCCAGAAAGCTGTGAAATCCGCACTGGTATAAAATGTGAAGCGAAGTTGTTCAAATCCTGGACCGCCATGCACGATCACCTTTGCCACAAGCCCTAAGTACCCTGTGGTCAGTTTCTAGCTCCTAAAAACTTCAGACGAGCCCGCCGCGACAAGCACTGCCCCCCCTATAAGGGCGTTCGTGAGGCCAGAAAGCTGTGAAATCCGCACTGGTATAAAATGTGAAGCGAAGTTGTTCAAATCCTGGACCGCCATGCACGATCATCTTTGCCACAGTCCTAAAAACCCTCTGGTCAGTTTCTAGCTCCTAAAATCATCAGACGAGCCCGACGCAACAAGCACTGCCCCCCCTATAAGGGCGTTCGTGAGGCCAGAAAGCTGTGAAATCCGCACTGGTATAAAATGTGAAGCGAAGTTGTTCAAATCCTGGACCGCCATGCACGATCATCTTTGCCACAGTCCTAAGTACCCTGTGGTTAGTTTCTAGCTCCTAATAACTTCAGACGAGCCCGCCGCGACAAGTGCCACCCCCACTATAAGGGCGTTCGTGAGGCCAGAAAGCTGTGAAATCCGCACTGGTATAAAATGTGAAGCGAAGTTGTTCAAATCCTGGACCGCCATGCACGATCATCTTTGCCACAGTCCTAAGTACCCTGTGGTCAGTTTCTAGCTCCTAAAAACTTCAGACGAGCCCGCCGCGACAAGTGCCGCCGCCTCTATAAGGGCGATCGTAAGGCTAGAAAGCTGTGAAATCCGCACTGGTATAAAATGTGAAGCGAAGTTGTTCAAATCCTGGACCGCCATGCACGATCATCTTTGCCACAGTCCTAAGTACCCTAAGGTCAGTTTTCAGCTCCTAATAATCTCAGACGAGCCCGCCGCGACAAGTACCGCCCCCCCTATAAGGGCGTTCGTGAGGCCAGAAAGCTGTGAAATCCGCACTGGTATAAAATGTGAAGCGAAGTTGTTCAAATCCTGGACCGCCATGCACGATCATCTTTGCCACAGTCCTAAGTACCCTGCGGTCAATTTCCAGCTCCTAATAACTTCAGACGAGCCCGCCGCGACAAGTGCCGCCCCCGCTATGAGGGCGTTCGTGAGGCCAGAAAGCTGTGAAATCCGCACTGGTATAAAATGTGAAGCGAAGTTGTTCAAATCCTGGACCGCCATGCACGATCATCTTTGCCACAGTCCTAAGTACCCTGTGGTCAGTTTCTAGCTCCTAAAAACTTGAGACGAGACCGTCGCGACAAGTGCCGCCCCCCTTATAAGGGCGTTCGTGAGGCCAGAAAGCTGTGAAATCCGCACTGGTATAAAATGTGAAGCGAAGTTGTTCAAATCATTGACCGCCATGCACGATCATCTTTGCCACAGTCCTAAGTACCCTGTGGTCAGTTTCTAGCTCCTAAAAACTTCAGACGAGCCCGCCGCGACAAGTACCGCCCCTCCTATAAGGGCGTTCGTGAAACCTGAAAGCTGTGAAATCCGCACTGGTATAAAATGTGAAGCGAAGTTGTTCAAATCCTGGACCGCCATGCACGATCATCTTTGCCACAGTCCTAAGTACCCTGTGGTCAGTTTCTAGCTCCTAAAAACTTCAGACGAGCCCGCCGCGACAAGTACCGCCCCACCTATAAGGGCGTTCGTGAGGCGAGAATGCTACGAAATCGGCACCGGTATAAAATGTGAAGCGAAGTTGTTCAAATCCTGGACCGCCATGCACGATCATCTTTGACACAGTCCTAAGTACCCGGTGATTAGTTTCTAGCTCCTAATAACTTCAGACGAGCCCGCCACGACAAGTACCGCCCCCCCTATAAGGGCGTTCGTGAGGCCAAAAAGTTGTGAAATCCGCACTGGTATAAAATGTGAAGCGAAGTTGTTCAAATCCTGGACCGCCATGCACGATCATCTTTGCCACAGTCCTAAGTACCCTGTGGTCAGTTTCTAGCTCCTAAAAACTTCAGGCGATCCCGTCACGACAAGTACCGCCCCCCCCTATAAGGGCGTTCGTGAGGCCAGAAAGCTACGACGGCACCGGTATAAAATGTGAAGCGAAGTTGTTCAAATCCTGGACCGCCATGCCTGATCATCTTTGCCACAGTCCTAAGTACCCTGTGGTCAGTTTGCAGCTCCTAATAACTTCAGACGAGCCCGCCGCGACAAGTGCCGCCCCCCCTATAAGGGCGTTCGTGAGGCCAGAAAGCTGTGAAATCCGCACTGGTATAAAATGTGAAGCGAAGTTGTTCAAATCCTGGACCGCCATGCACGATCATCTTTGCCACAGTCCTAAGTACCTTGCGGTCAGTTTCCAGCTCCTAATAACTTCAGACGAGCCCACCGCGACAAGTGCCGCCCCCCCTATAAGGGCGTTCGTGAGGCCAGAAAGCTGTGAAATCCGCACCGGTATAAAATGTGAAGCAAAAATATTCAAATCCTGGACCACCATGTACGATCATCTTTGCCACAGTCCTAAGTACCCTGTGGTCAGTTTCTAGCTCCTAAAAACTTCAGACGAGCCCGCCGCGACAAGTGCCGCCCCCCCTATAAGGGCGTTCGTGAGGCCAGAAAGCTACGAAATCGGCACCGGTATAAAATGTGAAGCGAAGTTGTTCAAATCCTGGACTACCATGCACGATCATCTTTGCCACAGTCCTAAGTACCCTGCGGTCAGTTTCCAGCTCCTAATAACTTCAGACGAGCCCGCCGCGACAAGTACCGCCCCCCCTATAAGGGCGTTCGTGAGGCCAGAAAGCTGTGAAATCCGCACTGGTATAAAATGAGAAGCAAAGTTGTTCAAATCCTAAACCGCCATGCACGATCGTCTTTGCCACAGTCCTAAGTACCTTGCGGTCAGTTTCCAGCTCCTAATAACTTCAGACGAGCCCACCGCGACAAGTGCCGCCCCCCCTATAAGGGCGTTCGTGAGGCCAGAAAGCTGTGAAATCCGCACCGGTGTAAAATGTGAAGCAAAAATATTCAAATCCTGGACCACCATGTACGATCATCTTTGCCACAGTCCTAAGTACCCTGTGGTCAGTTTCTAGCTCCTAAAAACTTCAGACGAGCCCGCCGCGACAAGTGCCACCACCCCTATAAGGGCGTTCGTGAGGCCAGAAAGCTACGAAATCGGCACCGGTATAAAATGTGAAGCGAATTTGTTCAAATCCTGGACTACCATGCACGATCATCTTTGCCACAGTCCTAAGTACCCTGTGGTCAGTTTCTAGCTCCTAAAAACTTCAGACGAGCCCGCCGCGACAAGTGTCACCCCCCCTATAAGGGCGTTCGTGAGGCCAGAAAGCTACGAAATCGGCACCGGTATAAAATGTGAAGCGAAGTTGTTCAAATCCTGGACCGCCATGCACGATCATCTTTGCCACATGTTTAAGTACCCTGTGGTCAGTTTCTAGCTCCTAAAAACTTCAGACGAGCCCGCCGCGACAAGTGCCGCCCCCCCTATAAGGGCGTTCGTGAGGCCAGAAAGCTGTGAAATCCGCACTGGTATAATGTGTGAAGCGTGGTTGTTCAAATCCTGGACCGCCATGCACGATCATCTTTGCCACAGTCCTAAGTACCCTGTGGTCAGTTTCTAGCTCCTAAAAACTTCAGACGAGCCCGCCGCCATAAGTGCCGCCCCCCCTATAAGTGCGTTTGTGAGGCCAGAAAGCTGTGAAATCCGCACTGGTATAAAATGTGAAGCGAAGTTGTTCAAATCCTGGACCGCCATGCACGATCATCTTTGCCACAGTCCTAAGTACCATGTAGTCAGTTTCTAGCTCCTAAAAACTTCAGACGAGCCTGCCACGACAAATGCGGGTTCGAGCCCTTGTTGTCAGGGACAGACCTTTGTCCTCGAGTTTGGGCCTTTGTCCTCGGTTTCGGGCCTTTGTCCTCGGGTTGGGCCTTTTGTCCTCGGTTTTGGGCCTTTGTCCTCGAGGGCAAGCCATTGTCATCAGGGGCTGGATTTGTCCGCAAGGGCAGGCCTTTGTCCTCAGATGCGGGCGTTTGTCCTCCCCTAAGGACAAAGGCCGGCCTCCGAGGACAAAGGCCCACCCGTGAGCAGAACGGCCCGGGTCTGAAGACAGAGGCCCAGCCCTGAGGACAATGGTCCGGCCTTGAGGACAAAGGCCCGCCCCTGAGGACAAAGGCAAGCCCCTAAGGACAAAGGCACAGCCCTAAGGACAAAGGCCCGCATCTGAGGGGAAAAGGCAAGCCCCTGAGGACAAAGGCCTGTAAACAAGCCCTTTTATCCCAGTGGTTAGTGGCTGGGATTCTGACATGGTATCAGAGCGAAGGTCTCGGGTTCGATTCCCGGTGTGTGCACTTCGGGCATCCCAGTGCGGGGGGGTGTCAGAGGTCCACTGGAGATCCCCGATGATCCTAGGGAAGGGTTACAGGCACGTCGGCCTGGGGGGTTATGGGCGCACTCACCCGCTATGTAAACAAGCCCTTTTATCCCAGTGGTTAGTGGCTGGGATTCTGACAAGGCCCGCATCTGAGGGCAAAGGCAAGCCCCTGACGACAATGGCTTGCCCTCGAGGACAAAGGCTTGCCCTCGAGGACAAAGGCCCGAAACCGAGGACAAAGGCCCAACCCGAGGACAAAGGCCCGAAACCGAGGACTTAGGCTCAAACCTGAGGACAAAGGCCTGTCCCTAAGGACAAGGGCTCGAACCCGAGGACAAAGGCCCGGACCCGAGGACAAAGGCCTGCCACTGAGTACAAAGGCCCGCCCCTGAGGACAAAGGCTCAAACCTGAGAACAAAGACCCGCCAATGAGGACAAATATCCGCCCCTGAGGACAACGCCCCGGCTCTGAAGATAGAGGCCCGGCCGTGAGGACAATGGCTCGGCCCTGAGGACAAGGGCACGCTCCTAAGGACAAAGGCTCGAACCCGAGGACAAAGGCCCAAACCCGAGGACAAAGGTTTGAACCTGAGGACAAAGGCCCGCTCCGAGGACAATGGCTCGGCTCTGAGGACAAAGGCTCGGCTATGAAGACAGTGGCCCGGCCCTGAGGATAATGGCTCGACCCTCAGGACAAAGGCTAGCTTTTGAGGACAAATGCCCACCCCTGAGGACAAAGGCCCGAACCCGAGGACAAAGGCCAGCCCCTGAGGACAAAAGCCCAGCCCTGAGAACAAAGGCCGGCATCTGAGGACAAAGGCCCGCCATTGAGGACAAAGGCCCGCCCCTAAAGACAAAGGCTGGCCTCCGAGGACAAAGGCCCGCCCCTGAGCACAACGGCCCGGCTTTGAAGACAGAGGCCCAGCCCTGAGGACAATGGCTTGGCCTTGAGGACAAAGGCCCGCCCCTGAGGACAAAGGCCAGCTTCTGAGGACAAAGGCCCGGCCCTGATGACAAAGGCCCGCCCTTGAGGTCAAAGGCATGCTGATGAGGACATAGGCCCATTTCTGAAGACAAAGGCCCGCCCCTGAGGACAAAGGCCCGCCCCTGAGGACAATGGTTCAGCCCTGAGGACAAAGGCCGCTTCTGAGGACAAAAGCCCGCCCCTGAGGACAAAGGCCCGAACCCGAGGACAAAGGCCTGCCCCTGAGGATAAAGGCCCGCATTTGAGGACAAAGGCCTGCCATTGAGGACAAAGGCCCGCCATTGAGGACAAAGGCCCGCCATTGAGGACAAAGGCCCGCCCCTAAGGACAAAGGTTGGCCTCCGAGGACAAAGGCCCGCCCCTGAGCACAACGGCCCGGCTTTGAAGACAGAGGCCCAGCCCTAAGGACAATGGCTTGGCCTTGAGGACAAAGGCCTGCCCCTGAGGACAAATCCAGCCCCTTATGACAAAGGCTAGCCCCCGAGGACAAAGTTTCGTACCTGAGGACAAAGGCCCGAACCCGAGGACAAAGGCCGGCTACCGAGGACAAAGGCCAGCCCCTGAGGACAAAGGCCCGCCCCTAAGGACAAAGGTTTGAACCTGAGAACAAAGGCCCGCCACTGAGGACAAAGGCCCGCCCCTGAGGACAAAGGCCCGCCCCTGAAGACAATGGCTGACTCTGGAGACAAAGACTCGCCCCTGAGGACAACGAATCAGCTCTGAAGACAGAGCCCGGCCCTGAGGATAATGGCTCGGCCCTGAGGACAAAGGCTCGCTTCCGAGGGCAAAGGCCCGACCCTGAGGACAAAGGCCCGACCCTGAGGACAAAGGCCCGACCCTGAGGACAAAGGCTCGCCTCTGAGGACGACGGCCCGCCTCTGAGGACAACGGCCCTCAGGACAATGGCTCGGCCTTGAGGACAAAGGCCCGCTTATGAGGACAAAGGCCCACCCCTAAGGACAAAGGCTCGAATCCGAGGACAAAGGCCCGGCCCTGAAGACAAAGGCTTGAACCCGAGGACAAAGGCCCGAACCCGAGGACAAAGGCTGCCTCTGAGGACAAATGCCTGCTTCTGAGGACAAAGGCCTGAACCCGAGGACAAAGGCCCGGCCCTGAAGACAAAGACCCGTCCCTGAGGACCAAGGCCCGCCCCTGAGGACAAAGGCCCGCCGCTGAGGACAAAGGCCCGCCACTGAGGACAAAGGCCCGGCCCCGAGGACAAAGGCCCGCCCCTGAGGACAACGGCTTGGCTCTGAAGATAGAGGCTCTGCCCTGAGGACAATGGCTCGGTTCTGAGGACAAAGGCCCGCCACTGAGGGCAAAGGCCCGGCCCTGAGGACAAAGGCTCGCCTTTGAGAACAAAGGCCCGCCCTTGAGGATAACGGCTCAGCTCTGAAGACCGAGGCCCGGCCCTGAGGACAATGGCTCGGCCCTGAGGACAAAGGCGTGCTTCTGAAAACAAAGGCCCGCCTCTGATGACAAAGGCTCGAACCCGAGGACAAAGGCCTGCCCCTGAAGACAAAGGCCCGGCCCTGAGGACAAAGCCTGGCCTTGATGACAAAGGCCCGCCACTGAGGACAAAGGCCCGACCCTGATGACAAAGGCCCGACCCTGAGGACAAAGGCCCGGCCCTGAGGACAAAGGCTCGCCGCTGAGGGCAAAGGCCCGACCCTGAGGACAAGGGCTCGCCTCTGAGGGCAAAGGCCCAACCCTGGGGACAAAGGCTCGCCTCTGAGGACAAAGGCCTGCCCCCAAGGACAACGGCCCGGCTCTGAAAACAGAGGACCGGCCCTGAGGACTTTGGCTCGGCCCTGAGAACAAAAGGCTTGGCCTTGAGGACAAAGGCCCGCTCCTGAGGGTAAAGGCTCGAACCCGAGAACAAAGGCCCGAACCGAGGACAAAGGCCCAAAACCGAGGACAAAGGCCCGCATCTGAGGACAAAGGCCCGCTTCTGAGGACAAAGACCCGCATCTGAGGACAAAGGCCCGCATCTGAGGACAAAGGCTCGCATCTGAGGACAAAGGCCCGCCCCTGAGGACAAAGGCCTGCCCTTGAGGACAAATCCAGCCCCAGATGACAAAGGGTTGCCCTCAAGGACAAAGGCCCGAAACCGAGGACAAAGGCCCGAACTCGAGGACAAAGGCCTGTCCCTGAGGACAAAGGCTTGAACCCGAGGACAAAGGCCCGAACCCGAGGACAAAGGCCCGCCACTGAGTACAAAGGCCCGCCCCTGAGGACAAAGGCCCGCCCATGAGGACAAAGGCTCGAACCTGAGAACAAAGGCCCGCCACTGAGGCCAATTACCTGCCCCTGAGGACAACGCCCCAGCTCTGAAGACAGAGGCCCGGCTGTGAGGACAATGGCTCGGCCCTGAGGACAAAGGCACGAATCTGAGGACCAAGGCTTGCCACTAGAGACAAAGGCCCGAATCGAGGACAAAGGCCCTAACCCGAGGACAAAGGCCTGCCCCTGAGGACAAGGGCTCGAATTCGAGGACAAAGGCCTGGACCCGAGGACAATGGTTCGGCCCTGAGGACAAAGGCCCGCTTCTGAAGACCAAAGCCCGCCCCTGAGGACAAAGGCCCGAATCCGAGGACAAAGGCCCTGCCCTGAGGACAAAGGCCCACCATTGAGGACAAAGGCCCGACTCTAAGGACAAAGGCAGGCCTCCGAGGACAAAGGCCCACCCCTGAGCACAACGGCCCGGGTCCGAAGACAGAGGCCCAGCCCTGAGGACAATGGTCCGGCCTTGAGGAAAAAGGCCCACTTCTGAGGACTAAGGCCCGGCTCTGATGACAAAAGCCCGCCCCCGAGGACAAAGGCAAGCCCCTGAGGACAAAGGCACAGCCCTGAGGACAAAGGCCCACATCTGAGGGCAAAGGCAAGCCCCTAAGGAATAAGGCCCTCATCTGAGGACAAAGGCAAGCCCCTGAGGACAAAGACCTGCCCATGAGGACAAATCCAGCCCCTGATGACAATGGCTTGCCCTCGAGGACAAAGGCTTGCCCTCGAGGACAAAGGCCCGAAACCGAGGACAAAGGCCCAACCCGAGGACAAAGGCCCGAAATCAAGGACAAAGGCCCAAAGCCGAGGACAAAGGCCTGTCCCTGAGGACAAGGGCTCGAACCCGAGGACAAAGGCCCGGACCCGAGGACAAAAGCCCGCCACTGAGTACAAAGGCCCGCCCCTGAGGACAAAGGCTCGAACCTGAGAACAAAGGCCCGCCACTGAGGACAAATACCCGCCCCTGAGGACAACGCCCCGGCTCTGAAGATAGAGGCCCGGCCCTGAGGACAATGGCTCGGCCCTGAGGACAAAGGCACGCTCCTGAAGACAAAAGCCTGAACCCGAGGACAAAGGCCCGAACCCGAGGACAAAGGTTTGAACCTGGGGACAAAGGCCCGCCTCGAGGACAATGGCTCGGCTCGCAGGACAAAGGCTTTTCTCTGAAGACAGTGGCCTGGCCCTGAGGATAATGGCTCGACCATGAGGACAAAGGCCAGCTTCTGAGGACAAAGGCCCACCCCTGAGGACAAAGGCCCTATCCCGAGGACAAAGGCCAGCCCCTGAGGACAAAAGCCCAGCCCTGAGGACAAAGGCCTGCATCTGAGGACAAAGGCCCGCCATTGAGGACAAAGGCCCGCCCCTTAGGACAAAGGCTGGCCTCCGAGGACAAAGGCCCGCCCCCGAGCACAACGGCCCGGCTTTGAAGACAGAGGCCCAGCCTTGAGGACAATGCTTGGGCCTTGAGGAAAAAGGCCCGCCCCTGAGGACAAAGGCCAGCTTCTGAGGACAAAGGCCCGGCCCTGATGACAAAGGCCCGCCCTTGAGGTCAAAGGCATGCTGATGAGGACATAGGCCCAGTTCTGAAGACAAAGGCCCGCCCCTGAGGACAAAGGCTCGCCCCTGAGGACAATGTTTCAGCCCTGAGGACAAAGGCCCGCTTCTGAGGACAAAAGCCCGCCCCTGAGGACAAAGGCCCGAACCCGAAGACAAAGGCCTGCCCCTGAGGACAAAGGCACGGCCCTGAGGACAAAGGCCAGTATTTGAGGACAAAGGCCTGCCATTGAGGACAAAGGCCCGCCATTGAGGATAAAGGCCCGCCGTTGAGGACAAAGGTCCGCCCCTAAGGACAAAGGTTGGCCTCCGAGGACAAAGGCCCGCCCCTGAGCACAACGGCCCGGCTTTGAAGACAGAGGCTTAGCCCTGAGGACAATGGCTTGGCCTTGAGGACAAAGGCCTGCCCCTGAGGTGTCGGATACCTCCTTCCTCCTCCTCTCTTCACTCTGCTCCGCTCCTGCTTGCTCACCCCAGTGCCGTGTATTCCACTCCCCCACTCCTCCTCCAGACCACTCCTCGCCTTCCCTTGCTCTTGTCCTCCTGAACTCCTCAGCCTCACCCTCCCTGGTGTCCTTGCTCTGGTTCTTGTTGGTGCATGACTCATGTCTACTTCTCCATGATGAGCTCCGTGCTCCTTCACATACCAGACCTTCTCTCCCCGATCTACAATTCCTTGCTCGCCATATCTCCCTAAGTTCACCGCTTGCTCAGATTACAGCAAAACACTCGTGTAAAAGGGAAACATACAAGCAATGGATAGTAAGTTCATGTATCCACCTATTCTACCAGCGCTGCCACCGCCATGCTTCGGTCCTATCACTCCTGCCTACGCTAGCAGCTAAGAGCTGCTTAACACAGGCTCACAGCCGTGCTTCCTCTTGTCAACCTCTCCTGCCCTGTCTGCTCGTCCTCCAGCTGTTACTTCCAGATCCAGCTGGCTTCCCGAACCAATCCTGCACACATAGGGAAACAAACAGGCATGCATACATTCACCCATCCATCACATCCTGCACTGCTGCTTCCTGCTGCCGCTGCCTTGTCTGCCTCTGTTTCTGCAGCCCGCCCTTCATTGCTTACGTAAATTCAAGCTCCCGCTTGCCCATGTAATCCTCCGACCCTAAGGCTTGGCAACCGTCAGCTCCCCAATTCCCTTCTCCGTTCGTGAAACGTCGAATGTCTCTTCGGCTCCCGTCCTCGCTGCATTCTGCTTCGCTATGTACAGTATCTACAGCCCATTCGCGCACTGCCTTACCCTTCACATTCATGCAAATGTGACAGAGGACAAATCCATCCCCTGATGACAAAGGCTAGACCCCGAGGACAAAGTTTCGTACCTGAGGACAAATGCCCGAACCCGAGGACAAAGGCCCGCCACTGAGGACAAAGGCCCGCCCCTGAGGACAAAGGCCCGCCCCTGAGTACAAAGGCTTGAACCTGAGAACAAAGGCCCGCCACTGAGGACAAAGGCCCGCCCCTGAGGACAAAGGCCCGCCCCTGAGGACAATGGCTTGACTATGAGGACTTACCGCCCCTGAGGACAACGCCCCGGCTCTGAAGATAGAGGCCCGGCCCTGAGGACAATGGCTCGGCCCTGAGGACAAAGGCCCGCTTCTGAGGACAAAGGCCCGCCACTGAGGACAAAGGCCCGCCCCTGAGGACAATGGCTCGACTCTGAAGACAAAGACCCGCCCCTGAGGACAACACCCCGGCTCTGAAGACAGAGGCCCGGCCCTGAGAAAAATGGCTCGGCCCATAGGACAAATGCCCGCCACTGAGGACATAGGCCCAGTTCTGAGGACAAAGGCCCGCATCTGAGGACAAAAGCTCGGCCCGGAGGACAAAGGCCCGCCCCTGGGGACAAAGGCCTGCCCCTGAGGACAAATCCAGCCCCTGATGACAAAGGTTTGCTTCCACGGACAAAGGCCCGCCCCTGAGGTCAAAGCCCAGCCCTAAGGACAAATGCCCGGCCCGGAGGACAAAGGCCCGCCCCTGGGGACAAAGGCCTGCCTCTGAGGACAAATCCAGCCCCTGATGATTAAGGTTTGCTTCCACGGACAAAGGCTCGTCCCTGAGGACAAAGGCCCGCCCCTGAGGACAAAGGCTGGCCCCTGAGGACAAAGGCCGGCCCCTGAGGACAAAGGCTCGGCTCTGAGGTCAAAGACCCGCCCCTGAGGACAACGACCTGGCTCTGAAGACAGAGGCCCGGCCCTGAGGACAATGGCTCGGCCCTGAGGACAAAGGCTCGCTTCTGAGGACAAAGGCCCGCCTCTGAAGACAAAGGCCCGGCCTTGAGGACAAAGGCCCGCCACTGAGGGCAAAGGCCCGACCCTGAGGACAAAGGCTCGCCTCTGAGGACAAAGGCCCGCCCCTGAGGACAACGACCCTCAGGACAATGGATCGGCCCTGAGGAGAAAGGCCCGGCCCTGAGGACAAAGGCCCGCCACTGAGGGCAAAGGCCCGCCTCTGAAGACAAAGGCCCGGCCCTTAGGACAAAGGCCTGCTCCTAAGGACAAAGGCTCGAACCCGAGGACAAAGGCCCGGCCCTGAAGACAAAGGCTTGAACCCGAGGACAAAGGCCCAAACCCGAGGACAAAGGCTGCCTCTGAGGACAAAGGCCCGCTTCTGAGGACAAAGGCCCGAACCCGAGGACAAAGGCCCGTCCCTGAAGACAAAGACCCGCCCCTGAAGACCAAGGCCCGCCCCTGAGGACAAAGGCCCGCGGCTGAGGACAAAGGCCCGCCGCTGAGGACAAAGGCTCGGCCCCGAGGACAAAGGCCCGCCCCTGAGGACAACGGCTCGGCTCTGAAGACAGAGACTCTGCCCTGAGGACAATGGCTCGGTTCTGAGGACAAAGGCCCGCCACTGAGGGCAAAGGCCCGGCCCTGAGGACAAAGGCTTGCCTTTGAGAACAAAGGCCCGCCCCTGAGGATAACGGCCCAGCTCTGAAGACAGAGGCCCGGCCCTGAGGACAATGGCTCGGCCCTGAGGACAAAGGCCCGGCCCTGAGGACAAAGCCCGGCCCTGATGACAAAGGCCCGCCACTGAGGACAAAGGCCCGACCCTGAGGACAAAGGCTCGACCCTAAGGACAAAGGCCCGGCCCTGAGGACAAGGGCTCGCCGCTGAGGGCAAAGGCCCGACCCTGAGGACAAAGGCCCGACCCTGAGGACAAAGGCCCGACCCTGAGGACAAAGGCCTGGCCCTGAGGACAAAGGCTTGCCGCTGAGGGCAAAGGCCCGACCCTGAGGACAAAGGCCCACTTCTGAGGACTAAGTCCCAGCTCTGATGACAAAAGCCCGCCCCCGAGGACAAGGGCAAGCCCTTGAGGACAAAGGCACAGCCCTGAGAACAAAGGCCCGCATCTGAGGGCAAAGGCAAGCGCCTGAGGACAAAGGCCCGCATCTGAGGACAAAGGCAAGCCCTTGAGGACAAAGGCCTGCCCTTGAGGACAAATCCAGCCCCAGATGACAATGGCTTGCCTTCGAGGACAAAGGCTTGCCCTCGAGGACAAAGGCCCGAAACCGATGACAAAGGCCCAACTTGAGGACAAAGGCCCGAAACCGAGGACAAAGGCCTGCCCTTGAGGACAAATCCAGCCCCAGATGACTATGGCTTGCCCTCGAGGACAAAGGCTTGCCCTCGAGGACAAAGGCCCGAAACCGATGACAAAGGCCCAACTCGAGGACAAAGGCCCGAAACCGAGGACAAAGGCTCAAACCCGAGGACAAAGGCCTGTCCATGAGGACAAGGGCTCGAACCCAAGGACAAAGGCCAAGACCCGAGGACAAAGGCCTGCCACCGAGTACAAAGGCCCGCCCCTGGGGACAAAGGCTCGAACGTGAGAACAAAGGCCCGCCACTGAGGACAAATACCCGCCCCTGAGGACAACGCCCCGGCTCTGAAGACAGAGGCCCGGCCCTGAGGACAATGGCTCGGCCCTGAGGACAAAAGCACGCTCCTGAGGACAAAGGCTCGAACCCGAGGACAAAGGCCCGAACCCGAGGACAAAGGCTTGAACCTGAGGACAAAGGCCCGCCCCGAGGACAATGGCTCGGCTCTGAGGACAAAGGCTCGGCTCTGAAGACAGTGGCCCGGCCCTGAGGATAATGGCTCAACCCTGAGGACAAAGGTTAGCTTCTGAGGACAAAGGCCCACCCCTGAGGACAAAGGCCCAAACCCGAGGACAAAGGCCAGCCCCTGAGGACAAAAGCCAAGCCCTGAGGACAAAGGCCGGCATCTGAGGACAAAGGCCTGCCATTGAGGACAAAGGCCCGCCCCTAAGGACAAAGGCTGGCCTCCGAGGACAAAGGCCCGCCCCTGAGCACAACGGCCGGCTTTGAAGACAGAGGCCCAGCCCTGAGGACAATGGCCTGGCCTTGAGGACAAAGGCCCGCCCCTGAGGACAAAGGCCAGCTTCTGAGGACAAAGGCCCGGCCCGGATGACAAAGGCCTGCCTTTGAGGACAAAGGCATGGTGATGAGGACATAGGCCCAGTTTTGAAGACAAAGGCCCGCCCCTGAGGACAATGGTTTAGCCCTGAGGACAAAAGCCCGCTTTTGAGGACAAAAGCCAGCCTTTGAGGACAAAGGCCCGAACCCGAGGACAATGGCCTGCCCCTGAGGACAAAGGCACAGCCCTGAGGGCAAAGGCCCGCATTTGAGGACAAAGGCCTGCCATTGAGGACAAAGGCCCGTCATTGAGGACAAAGGCCCGCCATTGAGGACAAAGGCCCGCCCCTAAGGACAAAGGTTGGCCTCCGAGGACAAAGGCCCGCCCCTGAGCACAATGGCCCGGCTTTGAAGACAGAGGCCCAGCCCTGAGGACAATGGCTTGGCCTTGAGGACAAAGGCCAGCTTCTGATGACAAATCCAGCCCCTAGGGACAATGGCTAGCCCTCGAGGACAAAGTTGCGTACCTGAGGACAAAGGCCCAAACCCGACTACAAAGGTCCTTTACTGAGGACAAAGGCCAGCCCCTGAGGACAAAGGCCCGCCCCTGAAGACAAAGGTATGAACCTGAGAACAAAGGCCCGCCACTGAGGACAAAGGCCCGCCCCTGAGGACAAAGGCCCGCCCGTGAGGACAATGGCTTGACTCTGAGGACAAAGACTCGCCCCTAAGGACAACGACTCGGCTCTGAAGACAGAGGCCCGGCCCTGAGGACAGTGGCTCGGCTCTGAGGACAAAGGCTCGCTTCTGAGGACAAAGGCCCGCCTCTGAAGACAAAGGCCCGGCCCTGAGGACAAAGGCCCACCACTGAGGGTAAAGGCCCGACCCTGAGGACAAAGGCTCGCCTCTGAGGACGAAGGCCTGCCACTGAGGACAACGGCCCTCAGGACAATGGCTCGGCCCTGAGGACAAAGGCCCGCTTATGAGGACAAAGGCCTGCCCCTAAGGACAAAGGCTTGAACCCGAGGACAAAGGCCCGGCCCTGAAGACAAAGGCTTGAACCCGAGGACAAAGGCCCGAACTTGAGGACAAAGGCGCGCTTCTGAGGACAAAGGCCTGAACCCGAGGACAAAGGCCCGGCCCTGAAGACAAAGACCCGCCCCTGAGGACCAGGGCCCGCCCCTGAGGACACAGGCCCGCCGCTGAGGACAAAGGCCCGGCCCCGAGGACAAAGGCCCGCCCCTGAGGACAACGGCTCAGCTCTGAAGACAGAGGCTCTGCCTTGAGGACAATGGCTCGGTTCTGAGGACAAAGGCCCGCCACTGAGGGCAAAGGCCCGGCCCGGAGGACAAAGGCTCGCCTTTGAGAACAAAGGCCCGCCCCTGAGGATAACGGCCCAGCTCTGAAGGCAGAGGCCCGGCCCTGAGGACAATGGCTCGTCCCTGAGGACAAAGGCCCGCCTCTGATGACAAAGGCTCAAACCCAAGGACAAAGGCCCGGCCCTGAGGACAAAGGCCCGGCCCTGAGGACAAAGCCCGGCCCTGATGACAAAGGCCCGCCACTGAGGACAAAGGCCCGACCCTGAGGACAAAGGCCCGACCCTGAGGACAAAGGCCCGGCCCTGAGGACAAAGGCTCGCCGCTGAGGGCAAAGGCCCGACCCTGAGGACAAAGGCCCGCCTCTGAGGGCAAAGGCCCAACCCTGGGGACAAAGGCTCGCCTCTGAGGACAAAGGCCTGCCCCCAAGGACAACGGCCCAGCTCTGAAAATAGAGGACCGGCCCTGAGGACTTTGGCTCGGCCCTGAGAACAAAAGGCTTGGCCTTGAGGACAAAGGCCCGCTCCTGAGGGTAAAGGCTCGAACCCGAGAACAAAGGCCCGAACCGAGGACAAAGGCCCGAAAACGAGGACAAAGGCCCGCATCTGAGGACAAAGGCCCGCTTCTGAGGACAAAGACCCGCATCTGAGGACAAAGGCCCGCATCTGAGGACAAAGGCCTGCATCTGAGAACAAAGGCCCGCCCCTGAGGACAAAGGCCTGCCCTTGAAGACAAATCCAGCCCCAGATGACAAAGGGTTTCCCTCAAGGACAAAGGCCCGAAACCGAGGACAAAGGCTCGAACTCGATGACAAAGGCCTGTCCCTGAGGACAAAGGCTTGAACCCGAGGACAAAGGCCCGAACCCGAGGACAAAGGCCCGCCACAGAGTACAAAGGCCCGCCCCTGAGGACAAAGGCCCGCCCATGAGGACAAAGGCTCGAGCCTGAGAACAAAGGCCCGCCACTGAGGCCAATTACCTGCCCCTGAGGACAACGCCCCGGCTCTGAATACAGAGGCCCGGCCGTGAGGACAATGACTCGGCCCTGAGGACAAAGGCACGCATCTGAGGACAAAGGCTTGCCACTGAGGACAAAGGCCCGAACCGAGGACAAAGGCCCTTACTCGAGAACAAAGGCCTGCCCCTGAGGACAAGGGCTCGAATTCGAGGACAAAGGCCTGGACCCGAGGACAATGGTTCGGCCCTGAGGACAAAGGCCCGCTTCTGAGGACCAAAGCCCACCCCTGAGGACAAAGGCCCGAATCCGAGGACAAAGGCCTTGCCCTGAGGACAAAGGCCCACCATTGAGGACAAAGGCCCGAACCTAAGGACAAAGGCTGGCCTCCGAGTGTTATAGACACAACAGGCTTCAATAGGCTTCAATGTGCCTAGAACCAAAGATAGAGTGCGCAGTCAGGTTTCTGCACAGCGGCTTTAAACGATCATAGCGATCTGGTTACAACTCCAAATAACCTCATTCAACTTGGATCTGGAGCGTCTCAACGTCGCCTACAATAGGCAATCATCAAGAATTGATGACACAGCGTCATATTGAATGAACGGCACTATGGCAGCAACATAGTCCTAGAACACAAGTTACGAACAATTAGGAAGAGTTACGAGTTGGGAAGGACTCCCAGCTCCTACAAACCCCAAGAGCCGAGGTACAGTGATGTGGAACAGTGCCACACTGTCCCCAACCAAGAAGGGTCTCGAAACTACCCTCCACAAGGGCCTACACCCATAGAAATGTTACACTACAAATTGTAATGTAACTATCTTCAATATCTTGAGGTGTACCCTTTTGGCCAGCTTCGAAATCACTTGAAGCTTGCAACCAAGGCTCGGGTTCTTCATCACAAACTCATCCTTGAGTTCTTGATGGGTCTGCTGCACACACCTGCGACACGCCGAACGTTCGACAAGCGACAACATAGAAGCCGCGCAAGGGACACACGACAAAATAGAAAACCGCGCGCGAGACACAATCGACCGCATTGACACGCGGCTAGCAATAACTCGCTATTGACTCGACACACACGCTCGACGTCATGACCCATCATTCACACACCATTATAAGCATGAAATATATATTTATTTCATGCACTCATACCACTCCATGCACACACGCATGCACGCACACGCACACGGACAACAAGCCGAGTGCAAACCGTAGGTTGCACCAACAAACTCCCCCTCGGGTTGTTGGCCTTAGGATCTTGCTCTCTCAGTTCAGAGCCATCCCAGCCAGCTTGCAACACTTCCAATGCTGCTGCTCCACCAGCCTCTTGGTCATCATGTCCGCTGGCTGCCCCGTCGTCTTCACGTAGCGCAATTCAACTTCACCCGCGGCCACCATGCTCCTCGTCCAATGCCACTTCACCCTCATGTGCTTTGTCAGGCCGTGCAACACAGGGTTCTTGGCTAGAGCAATGGCTCCCTGGCTGTCACAATAGAGAGGGGTAGGTCCTTGCTGCTCCTCCCCCAATTCAGCCAACAAACGCCGCTGCCACACAATCTCCCGTATGGCACGGAAGAGTGCCATGTACTCGGATTCCACCGAGCTCAAAGCTTGGTCAACCTGCTTCTTGCTCTCCCAAGCAGTTGGACCTCCACCAACACAGCAAATGAACCCTCCAACACTTGTCATGTCCTCTGGTTCAGAAGCATAGGAGGCATCCGAGAATGCGGTGAGGAACAAACGCCCGGGTTCCACACCATCCGCGCCCTTTTGGCGCCTTTGTGCCGCCGCCGAGTATTGCAGCCCAACGGTCGGTGTTTGGCCAAGATACTTGGCCACCCTCATTCCAGCTGCTACCTGCTCCTCATTAGGGCATTGCACAACCCTTGCCAGCTGCCCGGTAGCAAATGCGACATCCGGTCGTGTGTTGACCGCTGCATACATGAGGCTGCCCACCAACGAGTGAAATCGGCGCCTCTCCTCTTCACCCACGCTCTCCTCCTCTGGTCCCTTCACACACTTGAACCCAGAGGGAAAGGGTGTAGCCACATGGCCTTCATTCTGCCCAAAGTTGGCAGCCAATGCCTCCAGGTACTTCCGTTGGTGCACCCGCATGCACCGCTTCTCCACATCACGCTCGATGTGAAGCCCGAGGTAGAAGTTCACGTCCCCAAGGGACTTGCACTTGAATTTGTCTTGCAGCTTCAACATAACCTCCTTCACAAGGTCAGAGGAGGGCGAGAAGATGAGGATGTCGTCCACGTAGACCACCATGAAGCTCCTCTGCTCCCCCTCGCCAAGCATGAACAAGGAGTGATCGGCCGTTGAGGGAGTGAAGCCGATCTCCTCCAACACCTCGCGCAGCTTCAGGTACCACTGCCTAGGGGCCTGCTTCAGCCCATAGAGGGCCTTCTTCAGCTTCCACACTCTGCCGCTGCCATCGTCAAACCCCTCTGGCTGCGCCATGAAAATCTCCTCCTCGAGGATTCCGTTGAGAAACGCCGTGACGATGTCTAGCTGCTTCACCACCCATCCTTTAATCGCGGCTCCCGCGAGTAGGGTTCGCAGCGTTGTCGGCTTCACCATAGGAGCAAACAACTCCTTGTAGTCCACATTCTCCTTCTGCTGGTACCCCTTGGCCACCAGCCTAGACTTGTAGCGCTCGATCACGCCGTCGGCATCCGACTTGATCTTGAAGAGCCACTTGGACGTAATCGCCTTACGCCCCTCCGGTAGCTCCACCAACTCGTACGTGTCGTTCTCCTCAATGCTCTTCAGCTCGCTCTCCATTGCCTTCTTCCACTCCTCAGCATCACCACTCTCCAAGGCCTCCTTGAGAGTTGCTGGTTCTCCCGGCATCTCCACCGGAGAGAAGAACGCGAAGGCACACTCCTCGTAGTCGCTTTCCTCGTCGTCTCCGACCATCATTGCCGCTCCAGCTAGGGCCGTCTTGCCCTGCTTCCCCGGCGCATCATAGGTCAGTCTATTAGGGGCTTGGACTCTCCTCTTGCCCCTTCCTTCCTCCTCAGCTGCAGGGACTTGAAGGCCTTGGCGTTGCTGCGGTGTAGCTCGGTTCCGTGGAGCGCTCGTAGTGCGGGAAGGGAGTGTCGGTGCACGTTCGCTCACTTGCTGCACCTCCTCCTCCTCCTCTTCCTCTGCATCCTTGGCCTCCTCTCCCCCATTCACAAGGGAAGATTGCCTTGTGGTGGTGCTGCCACTGCTCAGCTCCAATGGCAGCTCCACGTGCTCCAAGCCGGAACTCTTCACCTCCCCAAACCGCACGCCTATCTTCGCCTCATTCTCCATCTGCCTTCCAATCCTTGTACATGAAGTTCTCCATGAACTTGCAGTCCCTGCTCACCATGAACTTCTTGGTGAAGGGGTCCCATAGAAGCCACCCCTTGCTGTTTTGAGCCATGCCCAAGTGCACGGCCCACACCGCCTTGGCACCAAGCTTGTTGTGCCGAAGATGCTTAGGTACGAGCGCCATGCACATGCACCCGAACACCCGAAGCATATCCACCTTTGGCTTCCTTCCAAGCCACTCCACATAGGGCACCCATTTGTCTGCTCCCACATGAGTCAAAACTCTGTTCTTGGCCACACACGCGCTCCGCACCGCATCAGGCCAGAAATAGTCGGGTAGCCCGGCTTCAATGAGCAACCCGCGTGCCGCCTCCGTGATCGTCCGGTTCGCTCGCTCGGCGATGCCATTCATTGCAGGGGAGTATGGCATAGTGAGGGAGTGCCGAATACCATTCTTCTTCAGCCACAACCCAAACTCCTTGCTCAGGAACTCTCCCCCTCGATCGGTGCGGATCGACTTCACAAGTCGGTCTTGTTGCCGCTCCACCATCGGCAAAAAGTCGGTCTTCAACGTTTCAGCAACGTCGCTCTTCTTAGCCAGCACGTACACCCAGGTCATGCGGGTGTAGACGTCGACGATGGTGAGGAAATATTCAGCTCCAGCAGCTCCAAGCTTCAGGGGGCCCACCACGTCCATCACCACCTCATCAAGTGGTGCCTTTGCCGTTGCCTCCGAACTAGGGAACGGAAATCGGGTGAACTTGGCTTGCAAGCACGTTGGGCAGCCAAGCACCTCATCGGGCTCCCCCTTCACACGTATGCCAGCAACCATCTCATTCTTCACTAGCTGCTGCAAGATGGGTAGGGCCACATGCCCCATTCGCCGATGCAAGGTAAGCCAATCACACTCCCCCGTAGCCGAAGTCGGATTGGAGAATGCCGCGCTCGCAATAGCGCCCCACATACTCTCTCCGTAGTCCTCCTTCGCTGCTGCCTCGGGGTTCTCCTCACCCTTGTGCTGCTCCTTGGCTGCTGCACCACTCTCCTTGTGGTCACCGAGCTTGCTGGTCACTCCAGGTTTGCTCTTCTTGGGCTCGTTCTCCTTAGTTCGACCGTCCGCGCAATCGCCGCTACCAACCGCTTCACCCTTGGTGCTGACGCTTGCTGCCACTTGCCTCTCCTTAGGCATGGGGACCACAGGGATCTGCCACATCTCGTTGTAGACATCCCTATCCTCGTGAAGGTCCCAAAGAATCTGGTCGCCAATCCTCGCGGTGTAAGTCTTGGCTCCCTTCGAGTTCGTGTCCATGCCGGCCTTTGCCAACCGCCGCACGGAAATCAGGTTCGCAGCAAGGCTGGGCACCCAAAGCACGTTCTTGAGGCCCACCATCTTTCCATCAGCACCCTTGAACATGGCCTTGCCCATGCCTTTCACCTCTGCTCTCTGCTCCAAAGCCGATGTGACGTGCTTCACCGGTGACGGCTCGAGTTCGGTGAGCAAGTCGGGGCGAGGTGTCATGCTATAGGTAGCGCCGCTATCAATCACCCAAAAGTCCAGGGGGTGTAGGGTCACCTTCCCCACAGCTGCTGGCTCCTCAAGGTCTTCATCCTTCTCTGGACCAGCTGGTACTTGCGTCGACACGAAGTAGAATAGACCCGGGTACCGATCGTCCTTCGAGTCCTTCTCGTTATCTTCGTTCTTCATGTTCGCGGCTCCACCTCCGCGACCGCCACGGCCTCCACGGCCTCTGCCTCTCCCTCCTCCTGCTCCTCCACAATCTTGGCCTTGAGCAGGGGTCCATCCTTCAGGGAGTTTGAAGCAATCGCGCCACATATGTCCGCTCTTGCCGCAATAGTGACACTCGCCATCGAATCGGCCGCGACCGCGCCCGTAGCTCTTGTCGTCGCTGCCGTATCCGCCACTCCCGCGGCCTCCGCCGAAGTTGCTGCCACCAAATCTTCCTCCCCCTCGTCCTCTGCCTCTTCCTCGGCCATATCCACGGCCGACGCTCGCTGCACCAGCGCCATCCGCACTCGCCAACTCACGGCGGCGGAAGTCCTCTTGTAGGATCGCTCGCTTCACATCTTCAAGCGAGAGGCGGGGCAGGTCACGATTCAAGTTGATGATGAGCGAGGACCACGACTCGGGGAGTAGGGCCAGCAACTTGGTCTTCTTCTGGAGCTCACTGTAGTTCAAATCAGCTCCTTCAAGCCGCGTCAACAAGTCGAAGAATTTCTGCACCCCGTCTTCCACGGGTTCATCTTCCTCAATTCGTAGCGTCGCCATTTGCCGTTCCAACACCACAGCTACCGCCGCTGTTGCAGGAGCGTGTACACCCTTGAGAGCAGCCCATGCCTTTGGTCCCTTCTCTGGATCACGCTGGAAAGGCTTGATGTGACGGATCTGGTTGCTCCCCAACGCTTGCCCAAGTAGGAGATAGCCTTGTGCGCTCTTCCGCACCCACGGGCTCTTCTCCGGGTCGTTCTCGGGACGCTTCTCCATTCCTTCCATCACCTCCAGCAGATCATAGTGGTCAAACACGTTCTCCATTCTGAAGGACCACTCAGCAAAGTTGTCACCATTGAACTTGTCGAGCCCGAACACTCTTGGTTCGTCCTTAGAAGGTCCAAGAGTCGGTTGCACGGACGCCATGGCTGACTCACGGGCTTGGCCTTGTGCTTGGGCTTCTCCATTGCCTCCAGCACCTCTGCCACCCCTCTCTTCAGGTCCAGCCATCGTCGTAGCTGCTCCAAGGGGCTCTTATACCACTTGTTATAGACACAACAGGCTTCAATAGGCTTCAATGTGCCTAGAACCAAAGATAGAGTGCGCAGTCAGGTTTCTGCACAGCGGCTTTAAACAATCATAGCGATCTGGTTACAACTCCAAATAACCTCATTCAACTTGGATCTGGAGCGTCTCAACGTCGCCTACAATAGGCAATTTAGATCGCACGATTTCATCAAGAATTGACGACACAGCGTCAGATTGAATGAACGGCATTATGGCAGCAACATAGTCCTAGAACACAAGTTACGAACAATTAGGAAGAGTTACGAGTTGGGAAGGACTCCCAGCTCCTACAAACCCCAAGAGCCGAGGTACAGTGATGTGGAACAGTGCCACACTGTCCCCAACCAAGAAGGGTCTCGAAACTACCCTCCACAAGAGTCTACACCCATAGAAATGTTACACTACAAATTGTAATGTAACTATCTTCAATATCTTGAGGTGTACCCTTTTGGCCAGCTTCGAAATCACTTGAAGCTTGCAACCAAGGCTCGGGTTCTTCATCACAAACTCATCCTTGAGTTCTTGATGGGTCTGCTGCACACACCTGCGACACGCCGAACGTTCGACAAGCGACAAAATAGAAACCGCGCAAGGGACACACGACAAAATAAAAAACCGCGCGCGAGACACAATCGACCGCATTAACACGCGGCTAGCGATAACTCGCTATTGACTCGACACACACACTCGACGTCATGGCCCATTATTCACACACCATTATAAGCATGAAATATATATTTATTTCATGCACTCATACCACTCCATGCACACACGCATGCACGCACACGCACACGGACAACAAGCTGAGTACAAACCGTAGGTTGCACCAACACCGAGGACAAAGGCCCACCCCTGAGCACAACGGCCCGGGTCTGAAGACAGAGGCCCAGCCCTGAGGACAATGGTCCGGCCTTGAGGACAAAGGCCCGCCCCTGAGGACAAAGGCCTGATTTTGAGGACTAAGGCCTGGCCCTGATGACAAAAGGCCGTCCCCGAGGACAAAGGCAAGCCCCTAAGGACAAAGGCACAGCCCTGAGGACAAAGGCCTGCATCTGAGGGCAAAGGCAAGCCCCTGAGGACAAAGGCCCGTATCTGAGGACAAAGGCAAGCCCCTGATGACAATGGCTTGCCCTCGAGGACAAAGGCTTGCCCTTGAGGACAAAGGGCCGAAACCGAGGACAAAGTCCCAACCCGAGGACAAAGGCCCAAAACCGAGGACAAAGGCCCAAACCCGAGAACAAAGGCCTGTCCCTTAGGACAAGGGCTCGAACCCGAGGACAAAGGCCCGGACGCGAGGACAAAGGCCCGCCACTGAGTACAAAGGCCCGCCTCTGAGGACAAAGGCTCAAACCTGAGAACAAAGGCCCGCCACTGAGGACAAATACCCGCCCCTGAGGACAACGCCCCGGCTCTGAAGACAGAAGCCCGGCCCTGAAGACAATGGCTCGGCCCTGAGGACAAAGGCATGCTCCTGAGGACAAAGGCTCGAACCCGAGGACAAAGGCCCGAACCCGAGGTCAAAGGTTTGAACCTGAGGACAAAGGCCCGCCCCGAGGACAATGTCTCGGCTCTGAGGACAAAGGCTTTTCTCTGAAGACAGTGGCCTGGCCCTGAGGATAATGGTTCGACCATGAGGACAAAGGCCAGCTTCAGAGGACAAAGGCCCACCCCTGAGGACAAAGGCCCGAACCCGAGGACAAAGGCCAGCCCCTGAGGACAAAAGCCAAGCCCTGAGGACAAAGGCTGGCCTCCGAGGACAAAGGCCCGCCCATGAGCACAACGGCCCGGCTTTGAAGACAGAGGCCCAGCCCTGAGAACAATGGCTTGGCCTTGAGGACAAAGGCCCGCCCCTGAGGACAAAGGCCCGCCCCTGAGGACAAAGTCCAGCTTCTGAGGACGAAGGCCCGGCCCTGATAACAAAGGCCCATCCCTGAAGTCAAAGGCATGCTGATGAGGACATAGGCCGAGTTCTAAAGACAAAGGCCCGCCCCTGAGGACAAAGGCTCGCCCCTGAGGACAATGTTTCAGCCCTGAGGAGAAAGGCCCGCTTTTGAGCACAAAAGCCCGCCCCTAAGGACAAAGGCCCGCCCCTGAGGACAAAGGCCCGAACCCGAGGACAAAGGCCTGCCCTTGAGGACAAAGGCACAGCCCTGAGGACAAAGGCCAGCATTTGAGGACAAAGGCCTGCCATTAAGGACAAAGGCCCGCCATTGAGGACAAAGGCCCGCCATTGAGGACAAAGGCCCGCCCCTAAGGACAAAGGTTGGCCTCCGAGGACAAAGGCCCGCCCCTGAGCACAACGGCCCGGCATTGAAGACAGAGGCCCAGCCATGAGGACAATGGCTTGGCCTTGAGGACAAAGGCCTGCCCCTGAGGACAAATCCAGCCCCTGATGACAAAGGCTAGCCCCCGAGGACAAAGTTTCGTACCTGAGGACAAAGGCCCGAACCCGAGGACAAAGGCCCGCCACTGAGGACAAAGGCCCGCCCCTGAGGACAAAGGCTTGAACCTGAGAACAAAGGCCCGCCACTGAGAACAAAGGCCCGCCCCTGAGGAAAAAGGCCCGCCCCTGAGGACAATGGCTTGACTCTAAGGACAAAGACCCGCCCCTGAGGACAACACCCCGGCTCTGAAGACAGAGTCCCGGCCCTGAAGAAAATGGCTTGGCACTGAGGACAAAGGCCCGCCACTGAGGACAAAGGCCCGAACCCGAGGACAAAGGTGCGCCACTGAGGACAAAGGCCCGCCTCTGAGGACAAAGGCACGAACATGAGAACAAAGGCCCGCCACTGAGGACAAAGGCCCGCCCTTGAGGACAAAGGCTCGACTCTGAGGACAAAGACCCGCCCCTGAGGACAACGCCTCGGCTCTGAGGACAATGCGTTGGGCAGTCGGGGCAGTATGCGCACCTATAATGGGCGTACCAGGCAGAGTTCGGGCGCTCAAATCGTGCAAACGACATGGAACGAAATGGAGCCACTTGTTGTGGGTGTGGAAACTAGTCTAATCTAGAGGACTAGCAAAAAACATGGGGCATCCAATGCAGTGGACCAGTCAAAGTGATGCGTTGGGCAGTCGGGGCAGTATGCGCACCTATAATGGGCGTACCAGGCAGAGTTCGGGCGCTCAAATCGTGCAAACGACATGGAACGAAATGGAGCCACTTGTTGTGGGTGTGGAAACTAGTCTAATCTAGAGGACCAGCAAAAAAAATGGGGCATCCAATGCAGTGGACCAGTCAAAGTGATGCGCTGGGAAGTCAAGGCAGTATGCGCACCTATAATGGGCGTACTAGGCAGAGTTCGGGCGCTCAAATCTTGCAAACGAAAAGGAACGAAATGGAGCCAACTTGTTGTGGGTGTGGAAAATAGTCTAATCTAGAGGACCAGCAAAAAGAATGGGGCATGCAATGCAGTGGACCAGTCAAAGTCATGCGTTGGGCAGTCGGGGCAGTATGCGCACCTATAATGGGCGTACCAGGCAGAGTTCGGGCGCTCAAATCGTGCAAACGACATGGAACAAAATGGAGCCACTTGTTGTGGGTGTGGAAACTAGTCTTATCTAGAGGATTAGCAAAAAAATGGTGCATCCAATACAGTGGACCAGTCAAAGTGATGCGTTGGGCAGTCGGGGCAGTATGCGCACCTATAATGGGCGTACCAGGCAGAGTTCGGGCTCTCAAATCCTGCAAACGACATGGAACGAAATGGAGCCACTTGTTGTGGGTGTGGAAACTAGTCTAATCTAGAGGACCAGCAAAAAAAATGGGGCATCCAATGCAGTGGACCAGTCAAAGTGATGCGTTGGGCAGTCGGGGCAGTATGCGCACCTATAATGGGCGTACCAGGCAGAGTTCGGGCGCTCAAATCGTGCAAACGACATGGAACGAAATGGAGCCACTTGTTGTGGGTGTGGAAACTAGTCTAATCTAGAGGACCAGCAAAAAAAATGGGGCATCCAATGCAGTGGACCAGTCAAAGTGATGCGTTGGGCAGTCGGGGAAGTATGCGCACCTATAATGGGCGTACCAGGCAGAGTTCGGGCGCTCAAATCGTGCAAAGGACATGGAACGAAACGAAGCCACTTGTTGTGGGTGTGAAAACTAGTATAATCTAGAGGAAAAGCAAAAAAAATGGGGCATCCAATGCAGTGGACCAGTCAAAGTGATGCGCTGGGCAGCCAGGGCAGTATGCGCACCTATAATGGGCGTACCAGGCAGAGTTCGGGCGCTCAAATCGTGCAAACGACATGGAACAAAATGGAGCCACTTGTTGTGGGTGTGGAAACTAGTCTAATCTAGAGGACCAGCAAAAAAATGGGGCATCCAATGCAGTGGACCAGTCAAAGTGATGCGTTGGGCAGTCGGGGCAGTATGCGCACTTATAATGGGCGTACCAGGCAGAGTTCGGGCGCTCAAATCGTGCAAACGACGTGGAACGAAATGGAGCCACTTGTTGTGGGTGTGGAAAATAGTCTAATATAGAGGACCAGCAAAAAAAATGGGGCATCCAATGCAGTGGACCAGTCAAAGTGATGCGTTGGGCAGTCGGGGCAGTATGCGCACCTATAATGGGCGTACCAGGCAGAGTTCGGGCGCTCAAATCGTGCAAAGGACATGGAACGAAACGAAGCCACTTGTTGTGGGTGTGAAAACTAGTATAATCTAGAGGAAAAGCAAAAAAAATGGGGCATCCAATGCAGTGGACCAGTCAAAGTGATGCGTTGGGCAGTCGGGGCAGTATGCGCACCTATAATGGGCGTACCAGGCAGAGTTCGGGCGCTCAAATCGTGCAAACGACATGGAACAAAATGGAGCCACTTGTTGTGGGTGTGGAAACTAGTCTAATCTAGAGGACCAGCAAAAACATCGGGCATCCAATGCAGTGGACCAGTCAAAGTGATGCGTTGGGCAGTCGGGGCAGTATGCGCACCTATAATGGGCGTACCAGGCAGAGTTCGGGCGCTCAAATCGTGCAAACGACGTGGAACGAAATGGAGCCACTTGTTGTGGGTGTGGAAAATAGTCTAATATAGAGGACCAGCAAAAAAAATGGGGCATCCAATGCAGTGGACCAGTCAAAGTCATGCGTTGGGCAGTCGGGGCAGTATGCGCACCTATAATGGGCGTACCAGGCAGAGTTCGGGCGCTCAAATCGTGCAAACGACATAGAACAAAATGGAGCCACTTGTTGTGGGTGTGGAAACTAGTATAATCTAGAGGACCAGAAAAACATGGGGCATCCAATGCAGTGGACCAGTCAAAGTGATGCGTTGGGCAGTCGGGGCAGTATGCGCACCTAAAATGGGCGTAGAAGGCAGTGTTCCGGCGCTCAAATCTTGCAAACGAAAAGGAACGAAATGGAGCCAACTTGTTGTGGGTGTGGAAAATAGTCTAATCTAGAGGACCAGCAAAAAGAATGAGGCATGAAATGCAGTGGACCAGTCAAAGTGATGCGTTGGGCAGTCGGGGCAGTATGCGCACCTATAATGGGCGTACCAGGCAGAGTTCGGGCGCTCAAATCGTGCAAACGACATGGAACGAAATGGAGCCACTTGTTGTGGGTGTGGAAAATAGTCTAATATAGAGGAACAGCAAAAAAAATTAGGCATCGAATGCAGTGGACCAGTCAAAGTGATGCGTTGGGCAGTCGGGGCAGTATGCGCACCTATAATGGGCGTACCAGGCAGAGTTCGGGCGCTCAAATCGTGCAAACGACATGGAACGAAATGGAGCCACTTGTTGTGGGTGTGGAAAATAGTCTAATATAGAGGACCAGCAAAAAAAATGGGGCATCCAATGCAGTGGACCAGTCAAAGTCATGCGTTGGGCAGTCGGGGCAGTATGCGCACCTATAATGGGCATACCAGGCAGAGTTCGGGCGCTCAAATCGTGCAAACGACATAGAACAAAATGGAGCCACTTGTTGTGGGTGTGGAAACTAGTCTAATCTAGAGGACCAGCAAAAAAATGGGGCATCCAATGCAGTGGACCAGTCAAAGTGATGCGTTGGGCAGTCGGGGCAGTATGCGCACCTATAATGGGCGTAGAAGGCAGTGTTCGGGCGCTCAAATCTTGCAAACGAAAAGGAACGAAATGGAGCCAACTTGTTGTGGGTGTGAAAAATTGTATAATCTAGAGGACCAGCAAAAAGAATGGGGCATGCAATGCAGTGGACCAGTCAAAGTGATGCGTTGGGCAGTCGGGGCAGTATGCGCACCTATAATGGGCGTACCAGGCAGAGTTCGGGCGCTCAAATCGTGCAAACGACATGGAACGAAATGGAGCCACTTGTTGTGGGTGTGGAAAATAGTCTAATATAGAGGACCAGCAAAAAAAATTGGGCATCGAATGCTGTGGACCAGTCGAAGTCATGCGTTGGGCAGTCGGGGCAGTATGCGCACCTATAATGGGCGTACCAGGCAGAGTTCGGGCGCTCAAATCGTGCAAACGACATGGAACGAAATGGAGCCACTTGTTGTGGGTGTGGAAAATAGTCTAATATAGAGGACCAGCAAAAAAAATGGGGCATCCAATGCAGTGGACCAGTCAAAGTCATGCGTTGGGCAGTCGGGGCAGTATGCGCACCTATAATGGGCGTACCAGGCAGAGTTCGGGTGCTCAAATCGTGCAAACGACATATAAAAAAATGGAGCCACTTGTTGTGGGTGTGGAAACTAGTCTAATCTAGAGGACCAGCAAAAAAATGGGGCATCCAATGCAGTGGACCAGTCAAAGTGATGCGTTGGGCAGTCGGGGCAGTATGCGCACCTATAATGGGCGTAGAAGGCAGTGTTCGGGCGCTCAAATCTTGCAAACGAAAAGGAACGAAATGGAGCCAACTTGTTGTGGGTGTGGAAAATAGTCTAATCTAGAGGACCAGCAAAAAGAATGGGGCATGCAATGCAGTGGACCAGTCAAAGTGATGCGTTGGGCAGTCGGGGCAGTATGCGCACCTATAATGGGCGTACCAGGCAGAGTTCGGGCGCTCAAATCGTGCCAACCACATGGAACGAAATAGAGCCACTTGTTGTGGGTGTGGAAAATAGTCTAATATAGAGGACCAGCAAAAAAAATTAGGCATCGAATGCAGTGGACCAGTCAAAGTGATGCGTTGGGTAGTCGAGGCAGTATGCGCACTTATAATGGGCGTACCAGGCAGAGTTCGGGCGCTCAAATCGTGCAAACGACATGGAACGAAATGGAGCCACTTGTTGTGGGTGTGGAAAATAGTCTAATATAGAGGACCAGCAAAAAAAATTAGGCATCGAATGCAGTGGACCAGTCAAAGTCATGCGTTGGGCAGTCGGGGCAGTATGCGCACCTATAATGGGCGTACCAGGCAGAGTTCGGGCGCTCAAATCGTGCAAACGACATAGAACAAAATGGAGCCACTTGTTGTGGGTGTGGAAACTAGTCTAATCTAGAGGACCAGCAAAAAAATGGGGCATCCAATGCAGTGGACCAGTCAAAGTGATGCGTTGGGCAGTCGGGGCAGTATGCGCACCTATAATGGGCGTAGAAGGCAGTGTTCGGGCGCTCAAATCTTGCAAACGAAAAGGAACGAAATGGAGCCAACTTGTTGTGGGTGTGGAAAATAGTCTAATCTAGAGGACCAGCAAAAAGAATGGGGCATGCAATGCAGTGGACCAGTCAAAGTGATGCGTTGGGCAGTCGGGGCAGTATGCGCACCTATAATGGGCGTACCAGGCAGAGTTCGGGCGCTCAAATCGTGCAAACGACATGGAACGAAATGGAGCCACTTGTTGTGGGTGTGGAAAAAAAGTTTAATATAGAGGAACATGAAAAAAATGGGGCATCCAATGCAGTGGACCAGTCAAAGTGATGCGTTGGGCAGTCGGGGCAGTATGCGCACCTATAATGGGCATACCAGGCAGAGTTCGGGCGCTCAAATCGTGCAAACGACATGGAACAAAATGGAGCCACTTGTTGTGGGTGTGGAAACTAGTCTAATCTAGAGGACCAGCAAAAAAATGGGGCATCCAATGCAGTGGACCAGTCAAAGTGATGCGTTGGGCAGTCGGGGCAGTATGCGCACCTATAATGGGCGTACCAGGCAGAGTTCGGGCGCTCAAATCGTGCAAACGACATGGAACGAAATGGAGCCACTTGTTGTGGGTGTGGAATTTAGTCTTATCTAGAGGACCAGCAAAATTAATGGGGCATCCAATGCAGTGGACCAGTCAAAGTCATGCGTTGGGCAGTCGGGGCAGTATGCGCACCTATAATGGGCGTACCGGGCAGAGTTCGGGCGCTCAAATCGTGCAAACGACATGGAACAAAATGGAGCCACTTGTTGTGGGTGTGGAAACTAGTCTAATCTAGAGGACCAGCAAAAAAATGGGGCATCCAATGCAGTGGACCAGTCAAAGTCATGCGTTGGGCAGTCGGGGCAGTATGCGCACCTATAATGGGCGTACCAGGCAGAGTTCGGGCGCTCAAATCGTGCAAACGACATGGAACGAAATGGAGCCACTTGTTGTGGGTGTGGAAAATAGTATAATATAGAGGACCAGAAAAACAAATGGGGCATCCAATGCAGTGGACCAGTCATGCGTTGGGCAGTCGGGGCAGTATGCGCACCTATAATGGGCGTACCAGGCAGAGTTCGGGCGCTCAAATCGTGCAAACGACATAGAACAAAATGGAGCCACTTGTTGTGGGTGTGGAAACTAGTCTAATCTAGAGGACCAGCAAAAAAAATGGGGCATCCAATGCAGTGGACCAGTCAAAGTGATGCGTTGGGCAGTCGGGGCAGTATGCGCACCTATAATGGGCGTAGAAGGCAGTGTTCGGGCGCTCAAATCTTGCAAACGAAAAGGAACGAAATGGAGCCAACTTGTTGTGGGTGTGGAAAATAGTCTAATCTAGAGGACCAGCAAAAAGAATGGGGCATGCAATGCAGTGGACCAGTCAAAGTGATGCGTTGGGCAGTCGGGGCAGTATGCGCACCTATAATGGGCGTACCAGGCAGAGTTCGGGCGCTCAAATCGTGCAAACGACATGGAACGAAATGGAGCCACTTGTTGTGGGTGTGGAAAATAGTCTAATCTAGAGGACCAGCAAAAAAAATGGGGCATCCAATGCAGTGGACCAGTCAAAGTGATGCGTTGGGCAGTCGGGGCAGTATGCGCACCTATAATGGGCGTACCAGGCAGAGTTCGGGCGCTCAAATCGTGCAAACGACATGGAACAAAATGGAGCCACTTGTTGTGGGTGTGGAAACTAGTCTAATCTAGAGGACCAGCAAAAAAATGGGGCATCCAATGCAGTGGACCAGTCAAAGTCATGCGTTGGGCAGTCGGGGCAGTATGCGCACCTATAATGGGCGTACCAGGCAGAGTTCGGGCGCTCAAATCGTGCAAACGACATGGAACGAAATGGAGCCACTTGTTGTGGGTGTGGAAAATAGTCACAAAAATTAGGCATCCAATGCAGTGGACCAGTCAAAGTCATGCGTTGGGCAGTCGGGGCAGTATGCATACCTATAATGGGCGTACCAGGCAGAGTTCGGGCGCTCAAATCGTGCAAACGACATAGAACAAAATGGAGCCACTTGTTGTGGGTGTGGAAACTAGTCTAATCTAGAGGACCAGCAAAAAAATGGGGCATCCAATGCAGTGGACCAGTCAAAGTGATGCGTTGGGCAGTCGGGGCAGTATGCGCACCTATAATGGGCGTAGAAGGCAGTGTTCGGGTGCTCAAATCTTGCAAACGAAAAGGAACGAAATGGAGCCAACTTGTTGTGGGTGTGGAAAATAGTCTAATCTAGAGGACCAGCAAAAAGAATGGGGCATGCAATGCAGTGGACCAGTCAAAGTGATGCGTTGGGCAGTCGGGGCAGTATGCGCACCTATAATGGGCGTAGAAGGCAGTGTTCGGGCGCTCAAATCTTGCAAACGAAAAGGAACGAAATGGAGCCACTTGTTGTGGGAGTGGAAAATAGTCTAATCTAGAGGACCAGCAAAAAGAATGGGGCATGCAATGCAGTGGACCAGTCAAAGTGATGCGTTGGGCAGTCGGGGCAGTATGCGCACCTATAATGGGCGTACCAGGCAGAGTTCGGGCGCTCAAATCGTGCAAACGACATAGAACAAAATGGAGCCACTTGTTGTGGGTGTGGAAACTAGTCTAATCTAGAGGACCAGCAAAAAAAATGGGGCATCCAATGCAGTGGACCAGTCAAAGTCATGCGTTGGGCAGTCGGGGCAGTATGCGCACCTATAATGGGCGTACCAGGCAGAGCTCTTGGTCCAAGCAAGCACTTGGTCCAAGCAAGCACTTGGTCCAAGCAAGCACTTGGTCCAACAAAGCACTTGGTCCAAGCAAGCACTTGGTCCAAGCAAGCACTTGGTCCAAGCAAGCACTTGGTCCAAGCAAGCACTTGGTCCAAGCAAGCACTTGGTCCAAGCAGGCACTTGGTCCAAGAAAGCACTTGGTCCAAGCAAGCACTTGGTCCAAGAAAGCACTTGGTCCAAGCAAGCACTTGGTCCAAGCAAGCACTTGGTCCAAGCAAGCACTTGGTCCAACAAAGAACTTGGTCGATGAAAGCACTTGGTCCAAGCAAGCACTTGGTCCAAGCAAGCACTTGGTCCAACAAAGCACTTGGTCCAAGAAAGCACTTGGTCCAAGAAAGCACTTGGTCCAAGCAAGCACTTGGTCCAAGCAAGGAGTTGGTCCAAGCAAGCACTTGGTCCAAGCAAGCACTTGGTCCAAGCAAGCACTTGGTCCAAGCAAGCACTTGGTCCAAGAAAGCACTTGGTCCAAGCAAGCACTTGGTCCAAGCAAGCACTTGGTCCAAGCAAGCACTTGGTCCAAGCAAGCACTTGGTCCATGCAAGCACTTGGTCCAAGCAAGCACTTGGTCTAAGAAAGCACTTGGTCCAAGCAAGCACTTGGTCCAAGATAGCACTTGGTCCAAGCAAGCACTTGGTCCAAGAAAGCACTTGGTCCAAGCAAGCACTTGGTCCAAGCAAGCACTTGGTCCAAGCAAGCACTTGGTCCAAGCAAGCACTTGGTCCAAGCAAGCACTTGGTCCAAGCAAGCACTTGGTCCAAGCAAGCACTTGGTCCAAGCAAGCAGGGTTTAGGGTTTAGTGAGGGGGAAGGGAGTGAGGGGGAATGGAAGTGAGGGGAAACAAAGTGAGGGGGACAGGGATGAGGAGGGATGGAAGTGAGGGGAAATTGAGTGAGGGGGAATACGGGTGAGGGAAGATGGAAGTGAGGGGAAATTGAGTGAGGGGAAATACAAGTGAGGGGAAATGAAGTGAGGGGTAAGAGAGTGAGGGGGGATGGAAGTGAGGGGAAATGAAGTGAGGGGGGATTTCCTCTCACTACTTTCCCCCTCACTCACAGAAGTGGGGGGAAAACGAGTGAGGGGAAATATAAGGTGAGGGGAAATGTAGTGAAGGGGAAGGGAGTGAGGGAAAATGGAAGTGAGGGGAAACAAAGTGAAGGTGACAGGGATGAGGAGGGATGGAAGTGAGGGGAAATTGAGTGAGGGAGAATACAAGTGAGGGGGGATGGAAGTGGGGAAATTGAGCGAGGGGAAATATCGAGGGAAAATGAAGTGAAAGGGAAGAGAGTGAGGGGGGATGGAAGTGAGGGGAAATGAAGTGAGGGGGGATTTCCTCTCACTCCATTCTCCCTCACTCACAGATGTGGGGGGAAAATGAGTGAGAGGAAATCTAAGTGAGGGGAAATGTAGTGAGGGGGAAGGGAGTGAGGGGGAATGGAAGTGAGGGGAAACAAAGTGAGGGGGACAGGGATGAGGAGGGATGGAAGTGAGGGGAAATTGAGTGAGGGGAAATACAAGTGAGGGGGGATGGAAGTGAGGGGAAATTGAGTGAGGGGAAATACAAGTGAGGGGAAATGAAGTGAGGGGAAAGAGAGTGAGGGGGATGAAAGTGAGGAGAAAAGAAGTGAGGGGGGATTTCCTCTCACTCCATTCCCCCTCACTTACAGAAGTAGGGGGGAAACGAGTGAGGGGAAATATAAGTGAGGGGAAATGTAGTGAGGGGGAAGGGAGTGAGGGGGAATGGAAGTGAGGGGAAACAAAGTGAGGGGGACAGGGATGAGGAGGGATGGTGAAGGGAAATTGAGTGAGGGAGAATACAAGTGAGGGGGGATGGAAGTGAGGGGAAATGAAGTGAGGGGGGATTTCCTCTCACTCCATTCCCCCTCACTCACAGAAGTGGGGGGAAAACGAGTGAGGGGAAATATAAGTGAGGGGAAATGTAGTGAGGGGGAAGGGAGTGAGGGGGAATGGAAGTGAGGGGAAACAAAGTGAGGGGGACACGGATGAGGAGGGATGGTGAAGGGAAATTGAGTGAGGGGGAATACAAGTGAGGGGGGATGGAAGTGAGGGGAAATTGAGTGAGGGGAAATACAAGTGAGGGGAAATGAAGTGAGGGGGAAGAGAGTGAGGGGGGATGGAAGTGAGGGGAAATGAAGTGAGGGGGGATTTCCTCTCACTCCATTCCCCCTCACTCACAGAAGTGGGGGGAAAACGAGTGAGGGGAAATATAAGTGAGGGGAAATGTAGTGAGGGGGAAGGGAGTGAGGGGGAATGGAAGTGAGGGGAAACAAAGTGAGGGGGACAGGGATGAGGAGGGATGGAAGTGAGGGGAATTGAGTGAGGGGGAATACAAGTGAGGGGGGATGGACGTGAGGGGAAATTGAGTGAGGGGGAATGGAAGTGAGGGGAAACAAAGTGAGGGGGACAGGGATGAGGAGGGATGGAAGTGAGGGGAAATTGAGTGAGGGAGTATACAAGTGCGGGGGGATGGAAGAGAGGGGAAATTGAGCGACGGGAAATACAAGTGAGGGGAAATGAAGTGAGGGGGGATTTCCTCTCACTCCATTCCCCCTCACTCACAGAAGTGGGGGGAAAACGAGTGAGGGGAAATATAAGTGAGGGGAAATGTAGTGAGGGGGAAGGCAGAGAGGGGGAAGGGAGTGAGGGGAAATTTAAGTGAGGGGAAACAAAGTGAGGGGGACAGGGATGAGGAGGGATGGAAGTGAGGGGAAATTGAGTGAGGGGGAATACAAGTGAGGGGGGATGGAAGTGAGGGGAAATGAAGTGAGGGGGGATTTCCTCTCACTCCATTCCCCCTCACTCACAGAAGTGGGGGGAAAACGAGTGAGGGGAAATATAAGTGAGGGGAAATGTAGTGAGGGGGAAGGGAGTGAGGGGGAATGGAAGTGAGGGGAAACAAAGTGAGGGGGACAGGGATGAGGAGGGATGGTGAAGGGAAATTGAGTGAGGGGGAATACAAGTGAGGGGGGATGGAAGTGAGGGGAAATTGAGTGAGGGGAAATGAAGTGAGGGGGAAGAGAGTGAGGGGGGATGGAAGTGAGGGGAAATGAAGTGAGGGGGGATTTCCTCTCACTCCATTCCCCCTCACTCACAGAATTGGATGAAAAACGAGTGAGGGGAAATATAAGTGAGGGGAAATGTAGTGAGGGGGAAGGGAGTGAGGGGGAATGGAAGTGAGGGGAAACAAAGTGAGGGGGACAGGGATGAGGAGGGATGGAAGTGGGGGGAAATTGAGTGAGGGGGAATACAAGTGAGGGGGGATGGAAGTGAGGGGAAATTGAGTGAGGGGAAATGAAGTGAGGGGAAATTAAATGAGGGAAAGAGAGTGAGGGGGGATGGAAGTGAGGGGAAATGAAGTGAGGGGGGATTTCCTCTCACTCCATTCCCCCTCACTCACAGAAGTGGGGGGAAAACGAGTGAGGGGAAATATAAGTGAGGGGAAATGTAGTGAGGGGGAAGGGAGTGAGGGGGAATGGAAGTGAGGGGAAACAAAGTGAGTGGGATAGGGATGAGGAGGGATGGAAGTGAGGGGAAATTGAGTGAGGGGGAATTCAAGTGAGGGGGGATAGAAGTGAGGGGAAATTTAGTGAGGGGAAATTCAAGTGAAGGGAAATGAAGTGAGGGGGAGAGAGTGAGGGGGGATGGAAGTGAGGGGAAATGAAGTGAGTGGGCATTTTCTCTCACTCCATTCCCCCTCACTCACAGAAGTGGGGGGAAAACGAGTGAGGGGAAATATAAGTGAGGGGAAATGTAGTGAGGGGGAAGGGAGTGAGGGGGAATGGAAGTGAGGGGAAACAAAGTGAGGGGGACAAGAATGAGGAGGGATGGAAGTGAGGGGAAATTGAGTGAGGGGGAATACAAGTGAGGGGGGATGGAAGTGAGGGGAAATTGAGTGAGGGGAAATACAAGTGAGGGGAAATGAAGTGAGGGGGAAGAGAGTGAGGGGGGATGGAAGTGAGGAGAAATGAAGTGAGAGGGGATTTCCATTCACTCCATTCCCCCTCACTCACAGAAGTGGGGGGAAAACGAGTGAGGGGAAATATAAGTGAGGGGAAATGTAGTGAGGGGGAAGGGAGTGAGGGGGAATGGAAGTGAGGGGAAACAAAGTGAGTGGGATAGGGATGAGGAGGGATGGAAGTGAGGGGAAATTGAGTGAGGGGGAATTCATGTGAGGGGGGATGGAAGTGAGGGGAAATTGAGTGAGGGGAAATACATGTGAGGGAAAATGAAGTGAGGGGGAAGAGAGTGAGGGGGGATGGAAGTGAGGGGAAATGAAGTGAGGGGGGATTTCCTCTCACTCCATTCCCCCTCACTCACAGAAGTGGGGGGAAAACGAGTGAGGGGAAATATAAGTGAGGGAAAATATAAGTGAGATTGTCTATCTGCGCAGATGTGCGCACCTACCAAGTAGGTGCAGGTTGGCGGTTTCACCGTCAGGCACATTGCGCAGGTGCCAGGTAGAAAACGTGTCGTCGGTTTCGCCAGGTGCGCGCCGTCGACCACGTGATGCCGTTCCGCAGGTAGAACTTCGCCAAAATCTCCTGGGCGAAAGTTCGCACGCCTTCGCAGAGTTTCGCGCGACTCTGCAGCTTCGGTCAATCAACTCGACTCTGCACGGTCGAACAGAGCTTCTCGACCAGAACTTCTTCGACCAGAGTTCTTCGACAAGCGCTCTTCAACGAAACCTCGTCGCGCAGAGATCGTCGACCACAGCTCATCGCGCATAGCTCGTCGACCAGAATCCGTAGAGCAGAACTTGCTCGACCGCAACTTCCGCCAAACTGCAGAAGCCCAATTCGTTGTCCGCTCCGTCGCGAACTTCCTGTCTATAGCGAGATCAGCTACGCTCAAGCGAGTGCGAGGCCATTTCCTTCGACAAAGTGAGGGGGAAGAGAGTGAGGGGGGATGGAAGTGAGGGGAAATGAAGTGAGGGGGGATTTCCTCTCACTCCATTCCCCCTCACTCACAGAAGTTTCAAGAACAAGGGCCTAGCGTCTGCAAAAATTCAAGAACAAGGGCCTAGTGTCTGCAAAAATTCAAGAACAAGGGCCTAGCGTCTGCAAAATTGCAAGAACAAGGGCCTAGCGTCTGCACAAAATTTCAAGAACAAGGGCCTAGCATCTGCAAAAATTCAAGAACAAGGGCCTAGCGTCTGCAAACATTCAAGAACAAGGGCCTAGCGTCTGCAAAAATTCAAGAACAAGGGCATAGCGTCTGCAAAAATTCAAGAACAAGGGCCTAGCGTCTGCAAAATTGCAAGAACAAGGGCCTAGCGTCTACAAAAATTCAAGAACAAGGGCCTAGTGTCTGCACAAATTCAAGAACAAGGGCCTAGAGTCTGCAAAAATTCCAGAATAAAGGCCTAGCGTCTGCAAAATTGCAAGAACAAGGGCCTAGCGTCTGCAAAATTACAAGAACAAGGGCCTAGCGTCTGCAAAAATTCAAGAACAAGGGCCTAGCATCTGCAAAAATGCAAGAACAAGGGCCTAGCATCTGCAAAATTGCAAGAACAATGGCCTAGCGTCTGCAAAAATTCAAGAACAAGGGCCTAGCGTCTGAAAAATTTCAAGAACAAGGGCCTAGCGTCTGCAAAAATTCAAGAACAAGGGCCTAGCGTCTGCAAAGTTTCAAGAACAAGGGCCTAGCATCTGCAAAAATTCAAGAACAAGGGCCTAGCGTCTGCAAAAATTCAAGAATAAGGGCCTAGCGTCTGCAAAATTGCAAGAACATGGGCCTAGCGTCTGCAAAATTGCAAGAACAAGGGCCTAGCGTCTGCAAAAAATCAAGAACAAGGGCCTAGCGTCTGCAAAAAATCAAGAACAAGGGCCTAGCGTCTGCAAAATTGCAAGAACAAGGGCCTAGCGTCTACAAAAATTCAAGAACAAGGGCCTAGTGTCTGCACAAATTCAAGAACAAGGGCCTAGAGTCTGCAAAAATTCCAGAATAAAGGCCTAGCGTCTGCAAAATTGCAAGAACAAGGGCCTAGCGTCTGCAAAATTGCAAGAACAAGGGCCTAGCGTCTGCAAAAATTCAAGAACAAGGGCCTAGCATCTCTAAAAAATTCAAGAACAAGGGCCTAGCATCTGCAAAATTGCAAGAACAATGGCCTAGCGTCTGCAAAAATTCAAGAACAAGTGCAAAGCGTCTGAAAAATTTCAAGAACAAGGGCCTAGCGTCTGCAAAAATTCAAGAACAAGGGCCTAGCGTCTGCACAAAATTTCAAGAACAAGGGCCTAGCATCTGCAAAAATTCAAGAACAAGGGCCTAGCGTCTGCAAAAATTCAAGAACAAGGGCCTAGCGTGTGCAAAATTGCAAGAACAAGGGCCTAGCATCTGCAAAATTGCAAGAACAAGGGCCTAGCGTCTGCAAAATTCAAGAACAAGGGCATAGCGTCTGCAAAAATTCAAGAACAAGGGCCTAGCGTCTGCAAAATTGCAAGAACAAGGGCCTAGCGTCTACAAAAATTCAAGAACAAGGGCCTAGCGTCTGCAAAAACTCAAGAACAAGGGCCTAGCGTCTGCAAAAATTCAAGAACAAGGGCCTAGCGTCTGCAAATTGCAAGGGTCTAGCGTCTACAAAATTGCAAGAACAAGGCCTAGCGTCTGCAAAATTGCAAGAACAAGGGCCTAGCGTCTGCAAAAATTCAAGAACAAGGGCCTAGCGTCTGCAAAAATTCAAGAACAAGGGCCTAACGTCTGCAAAATTGCAAGAACAAGGGCCTAGCGTCTGCAAAATTGCAAGAACAAGGGCCTAGCGTCCGCAAAAATTCAAGAACAAGGGCCTAGTGTCTGCACAAATTCAAGAACAAGGGCATAGCGTCTGCAAAAATTCAAGAACAAGGCCCTAGCGTCTGCAAAATTGCAAGAACAAGGGCCTAGCGTCTACAAAAATTCAAGGACAAGGGCCTAGCGTCTGCAAAAATTCAAGAACAAGGGCCTAGCGTGTGCAAAATTGCAAGAACAAGGGCCTAGCGTCTGCAAAAATTCAAGAACAAGGGCCTAGCGTCTGCAAAAATTCAAGAACAAGGGCCTAGCGTGTGCAAAATTGCAAGAACAAGGGCCTAGCGTATGCAAATATTCAGAACAAGGGCCTAGCGTCTGCAAAATTGAAGAACAAGGGCTAGCGTCTGCAAAAATTCAAGAACAAGGGCCTAGATTCTGCAAAAATTCACAACCAATTCTCCCACTTTCC